>QYAN01000016.1:0-603656 GCA_003988815.1 Chlorencoelia australis
TAAAATTAGAAATAAGCTAATAATTAGCTTTTTAATTTATATTTTTCTTTATATAAAATTATTATTTATTAATAGCTTTTATTATATCTAATATTTTAGGGAAAATTTTCTAAATATAAACCTAGAAAATAAAAAATTATTAATTTTCTAGATAAAATTTACTAAATAAATCTTAAAATTATATTTATTCTAATATATTATCTAGAGATCTATATTTTAGAAATTTTATTTTAAATTAATAAAAAGATTTATTAGTTTTTTATAGAAAATAATTATAAAGTCTCTTATTTTTAATAGCTTTTTGCTTATCTTTAAATATATTAGCTAATAAGTTAAGTATTTTCTAAATTATTATAAATTTTTATAGAATTAGTTTTAAATAATATAACTATAATAAGGTTTATATTAGGCTTTTTATATAATTCTAAAAATATATTATTTTAAATAATTTTCTTAGAAAATAATTTTTATTAATTATAAATTTTCTTTAGATATTTAATAAAAAGATAGACTATTTAAGTTCTTCTATTAGGTTTTTAAGAATTTCCTTAAACTTAACTTTAAATATAAATTTGCTATTAAATTATAATATTATATTATAATAAGCTAAGTAATAAAAGTAATAATATTGCCTATATATAGAGTGGCTATAACTAGGGTTTAAATAAGAGCTTTTAAAGTTAGATAATCTAGGATTAAAAGAGATATTTGCTAAGAATATCTCTAATATAAAAGGTATTTTAGTTGAAAATAGGGGGTTATTTCTAATTGCCTAGTTCTTAGTATTTTTTTTTCGTTTAGGATTAAATTATTTCTTTCTAGGGGTTTTCTAAATAAATAATATAAGAAATTAAGTATTTAGATTAATTTCTATTATAATTATTTTTAAATATATAGCTATAAGCTTATTAATAAATATCTTAATCTATAAATTTATATTTAAGTAGAAAAAAGAAGATAAAAATAAGGAGGTTTTAATAAGAAAATTAAAATTTTCAAAAAATATCTAAAATATATATCTTCGAAAAGATTAAAATAATTAATAGAAAATTATATATATCTTTTCAGGCAAAATAATAAATTTAAAATAATATAATAAATATAAGAATAAGATAGAGCAGTTCTTAGATTCTTTATAAAATTCTAAACTAAAGAGAAAAAAAGAGAAAAGGAGAGAGATAAGCTCTTAGGCTCCTTATATAAGTATAGAGGTTTTAGGGGTAACTAGGATCTGCTATATCCCTTAACCTAGTATTGAAATATATAATTTACCAAAGCATACTGATTCTAGTATTGCCATATAATCTTCTTATAACAGTGTCGTTTCGTCACAGCAAATATAATATTTATAAGAAGGAGAAGAAAAAGAAAAATATCTATATTTATTAGGGCGGTTACTATTCCCTTTATAATATCTGCAGTCTATATAATAGGCTATAGGGCTAAAGGTTTTATTTATAGGTATTTATATTAGATAATTCTTTTTCTAAATAACTATTAAGGATTAAATCTTATTAATAAGCTATAAAATATTCTTATAGAGGTTAAAAATAGCTATATAGTATATTAATACTCTCTAGCATATAATTACTAGCTTATTAAAGAGGATAAGATTAAAATAAAGCTCTAGATATAAGCTAAATTATTACTTTATAAGTTTATTAATTAGGATTTAAAAATAATAATAAATTAGCTTATTTAGATTCTTATCTATTACTTTTTATAAAGTTATTATATTCTAGCTTATTAAGTTCTTTCTATAATATTCTATATTTTTAAAGAAGTTATATATATAATTATATATATTTTTAAAGTTTTTCTCTAATAAGCAACTGCTATAATAGTGGCTTTTTACTAATTTTTTTAGCATAATTAAAAATATTATTATATAGCCTTCTAATAATAAATTAAAATATTTATAAATATTATAAAATATAATAAGTTTAAAGTTAAAGCTATAATTAACTTTATTATATTTTTATTTGTCTATATAAATCTTTATAATTATTACTAGTTTTTTTTTAAATATAATAGATAAAATATATTATAGAAATATAAGTGCGGGGTTAATAAGTACTAATATCTATATTAGATTAATAATAAGAGGTTATTATATATTACTATTAGGTATTATTACTTATTATTATATAAGTTGCTAGGTTTAATATATATTATTATTAGGCGTTACTACTTATTATTATATAAGTTGCTAGGCTTAATATACTTATAGAAGCTATTGAAGGTTTTGCCTAGCTTATAAGGTTTATTATACTAGTTGCTAAGCTTGCTGATTTACTAGCTAAGATATAGGTAGTAAGAAAGCTAGATTAATAATATAGATAGATATTATAAATACTTTATAAATTAGTGGCTAAATTATAGAATTTATTATAAGTCCTATTTAATTTAAATTTAGCCTTTTTTAAAATATTATAATATTTATTAATATCTTATTAAGAATTAAAGTTAGCTTTTTATTTATTTATTTATATATTTTCTTTTATTTAATAACTTTAATAAGAATTACTAATAGGATTATATTTTTATTATTCTAAGTAATATAAATATCTTTTTAAAGGAAATATATATATAATTATAATCTTGTTAATATTTATAGCTTTTTAAAGAAATTTTTATCGAATATATTAAATTCCTTTTATATTAATATCTATAGTTCTTTATCCCTAAAGTTATATATTTTATAAATATAGATTTTTATAGCAATATACTCTTCTAGCTTTTCCTTAGTTGCTATAGCCGTATTAATGCCGTACCTATGTCTCTAGATCTTTTCGGCCCAATCCTTACTTATTTCAATACTTATAATATCGAAATCTTCGAAAAAGAGAGTAAAAATGAGGGATAAACTTAAGTAGGATAAAAAAAGTCTGGTTCTAAAATTTGCAAATCTTAGTTAAATAATCTAATCTGTATATCTACTAATTAATATTAGTTTATTAATAAACTGTTTAAATTATTTAAATCTACCACATAGCATACGGGTCACAACTTATTGCGTGGCTTAATACTATTGTGATGGTTTTAATTCTAGTTACCCTTCTATTCTAAGAAGGATAGAATGCCTTTATAGTACTCTAAGGAATGCGTACGCCCTTGCTAGGGTTCGTTGCATTCTTAGATATACTAGTGGCCATTACATTCTATTGGATATTGCATTCCAGATATTATTGGTACCAACAATTATCGTAGTACTTAGATAAGAAGGTGATAATAAAGATTATCTGAAATATTGAGAGTCATATCATTCATTTCAGCACTTCAGTAACCCATCTCAATTGAATATTGAAAGACCTATAAAGTTATAGTTCTCTATAGTGTCAACGATGTAGACTGCCAAAGCGGCCGTATCACAAAGACTTGCATACAATATCTTATTCGCATTCATTACTCGGCATATCTATGCTAGGTTTGTAAGCTTTAATCTGTGAATGTGATAGATCACTTAGACTGGTATATTAGCCTAAAAAGGTGTCTGACTAAGTACCAAAGACCCTATCATGTCTGCTCTAGCCTTGATGAAAGCGGGGTTTTGGTACCTATAAAGACAACGACGTTCTCCCAGCTTCTTTGCATCCTAGCGAACTCATCATGTTCACCCTTTCAGCAGCTGTCAACCTCTTGTACCATGCGAGATGGTACATCGCTGGTGTTCTTTTAATAGCATATGCCGTCCCGACTATTCGTACATCTCGTCGCTTATCGAAAGTCAAAGGACCATGGATCGCACAATTTACCAATCTCTGGCTTCTCGGAGTTATTTATCGACAAAAGGCCCATCTCGAGCTTTATAATGTGCGCAAAAAATACGGTATGTATAAAAGACGAGGGATATCATAATTATATGCACATAATGAAATCCATTATAGGTCCTCTTACACGAATCGGCCCCAATATATTATCCACTACCGATGCGGATCAATTCATCCGTATGAATGCTCCCCGTTCTAGATATTTGAGATCAGATTGGTACTTAGGATTTCGAATGGCACCTGGAATCGATAATATTTTGACAATGCAAGATGAGAAGCAGCATACAAAACGCCGTGCGCAGATGAATCTTGCGGTAGGTCTTTAGTTTTATGCTTTGTCCACCAAGAACAGATTCTCAAAAATCGTTGACTAAAAGTTAAGACATCAGTCAATCCATCTCTTTATAAAGCGGAATCCAAAAAAAATTCTAAGTTGTTGTGCTTTAGTATACCGGCAAACAAGACGTTGACCTCGAGTCTAAGATTGATGGCCATGTGATGAACTTCATTGAACTTATTAGAACGAGATACCTCTCTTCTGACAGAGAATTGAAAGTTATGAACCTAGCGCAAAAATCTGGGTATTTCACAATGGATGTCATCATAGAGCTGACGACCGGCGCTCCACTTGGAAATCTGATTACTGATTCAGATCAGCACAAGGTACTTCAGATGACTAGGGAGCAGTCGCCCACATTCATTTTAATGGGAAGTATGCCTTGGGTTCTTAAATTACTCCAAATTCCTATCATCGGCAAGAGGCTCTTTCCAAGCGCTGAAGATGAAGCTGGGTATGGGAAAGTGATAAGGTCTGTTAAGTCTGTGGATATATCGTTGCATATTGTTCTGACTTAGACTCATAGAATCGCCCAAGACAAAGTTACGGAGCGTTATACTGCAAGTACCACGCAGAAGCGTGAAAGCCCAGATATTATGCAGTCATTCATCAATCACAATCTAACTCGGGAGGAGGCAGTATCTGAAAGCCTGATTTTGATGTAATGTCCCTCCCTATCAAAATTGAAATAAGCTGAGGCGATTATCTAGTTTCGGCGGCTCTGATTCGACCGCATCCGTCATCCCACCTATTATGTTATGCCTCATGACTTCACCAGAGGCCTACCGCACCCTCCAAGCAGAAATCGACGGTTCTACTCTTAGCAGTCCTATAGTCACCGATAAGGAAGCACGGGGTCTGCCATATCTCCAAGCGGTAATTCTAGAGGGACTTCGACTACACCCTCCAACCGGAGGTCTTATTCCTAAGGTTGTCCCACCAGAAGGCGATATGGTCAACGGTGTTTTGATACCTGGTGGGACTGAAATTTCCACCAATATCTGGGGCATCATGCGAAATGAAGATATTTTTGGGTCCGATGTGGAATGTTTCCGTCCGGAAAGGTGGTTGAATGCTAGTGAGTCGAAGTATGCGGATATGGCGAGAGTGGTCGATTTGATATTTGGAAGTGGGAGGTTCAAGTGTTTGGGAAGAGCTGTTGCACTCATTGAGTTGAACAAGGTCTTTGTTGAGGTAGGATTCATAACTGTATACTTGAATAAGCATGAGATCTGACTGCTGACTTATGTATAGCTGCTTCGAAACTTTGACTGGGCTTTGATTGACCACACGTACCCGTGGAAAGCGTTCAATGTTGGTTTCATTGTTTACAACGATCTTAGCGTCCGGGTGACACCACGCGCGGGAAAGCATTGAATTTTTAGGCTGCTTAGAAATTGGGTATAAGATTGTCACACGGAAAATTCACTAGCAACTTCATATGTATCTTGACTAGAAGTCAAAGACTGCTGTGGGTAATCAGCAATAGCAGGTAATAAAACAATGCCCAAAAGAAATGATTTTACATCAAAAGACTTCATCACAGGATATCCAATGACTGTATCAAAATACAGCAAATGAATAATGAACTGGATACTAAACTCTGCCAGCTTGATAAATATGTTACAAACAGCCTTTCACATTGGGCCTTGACCGTACTTCTATCTTCCTTGTCTCCGCCCCTTTTTTTTCTTTTTTCTTTCAGTAGTTATTTCCGCTGCCAGAACCAAACTAAGTCTGTTAGAATTTGGTGCTTTATAAGCTATTAGTGAATTGCAAACTGTTGGTGTTAGTATTTGAGGAATTTTCGAGTCCCTCCGCTTCTGTAGATATTATCCATTATTGCTTCTCTCGGATTATCATAAGTACTGCTGTGCCTTCATCCCACTTTAGTCTTGTATTCATAACAAAGTCAATAAGTGTGAATTATAAAAAAAGGATGTTCGCTTAGTAACGAGGCCCCCCAGAGCTCAGCGTAATAGAAATATCAAACTCGTCAACCCAAAGGAGCAATCCAACCTAATGAATATATCCAACCGAATAATCCAACCCAACCTAAAAAATCCAAACCAATGATTCAACCCTACCTGGGAAATCCAACCCAGAAGTTGGAAACTTGCCAACTGGGTTATCCAACTATCGAATACCGCGCTCTAATATAAGGAGGGATCTCCTCCCTCCTTTCTCCTTTCTCCTCTTCCTCATTTGCTGCTTCACTTTTCACACCCACCGTCGCTTTTTTTTTTTTTCAGAGAATTTTATACACAAAGCAATTAGACCTTAATATTAACAGGTTATAAAGCAGCCCTAGGCGTAGTTGGGAAGGTTTTCCCCCCTAAATTTTAGCAGCCAGCTCGCACATGATATCACGTGAGAGCTTAGCTAGAAGCCAGACTGCAGCCTGAATACAACTCATTATCCTATTATTACATGTGCTAGTGACGGCTACTAGGATCCTTTAGTTTCCATTTTAATTCGACCACAAGACGCTTTCTCACTATTGTTGTTTTTTTGTTTGTTTGTTTTTTTTGGAAATTGCAGTGCCGCATAGGGTCTTTGTAAAAGCACTTTTAGTTGAGGTAGCTAAAAATTGGCATTACTAGGCTGAAGCAGCTAAATACTCCTTTCCAATAAAAATGAGCCACTCTACAGTACCTGAATTCCATCATCAATCTTCTTATTCTATTCTAAATACCTATAACTTAGTTGCGAATCCACCAGCTCTCATACTTTTGCTCGGATGCGACATCCATCAGCACTTGCAAGAACTAGAGTCACGTCTTGACGTTCCTGACCAATGCCTGGCAGCTCGCCGTCATACTCAAATTCCCGAAATTTCTGCAGCAGTCGTACGATAACATATGAGGCCTCTAACAACGCAAATTCTTCTGTAAAATGAGTTAGTATGGTTGGGAAGCTGCGGGGATCATACGCACGCCCCAAGCAAACTCTTGGTCCTCCGTTGAAGGGAAGATATCCCCATCCAATGCTTTTCAGGTCAATCTCATTATCCTCGTTAGGATCCCACCTCTCTGGCCTGAATTCTTCCGCGTCACTACCATATAGCTTCTTTTGGCGATGCATCGCATAAACACAGTATCCAATCGCTGACCCATTTCTTACGAGCACAGGCGCAGTTTCTTCGACTCCTCCCCCAGTGGGTAAAACCGTCGTTTTGATAGCAGTACGAGAATTGATAGGGACAGAAGGATAGAGGCGGAGAACTTCGAATCCCATGTGTTAGTTGAACATTTTCAAAGCTTAAAGAACAGGCTGTCTTACCTTCTTTTAAAACGTAACTAAGGTATATCATTTTTTTAATGTCGTTTCTGTCGGGACTTCGTGCTATCTCTCCAAGACCTACTATTCTATCTATCTCACTGCGAAGCTTGAGAAGTACATTCTGATGCTTTACTAGAAGCCGCCTTTTCGCATATTAGTCGGTGGAGCACAAGGGCAAAGAGTGGTACTCACATTGTCCATGAAAGACAACAAGCAGTCGTATCTCGACCTGCAATTAATACATTTATAAGCTGGTCCCGCAAAACATTAGGATCCTGAGTCTCTTGCATGATAGTTCCCAAGAAGCCATAGTTGCTCATATCCTCCGATGTCGATGATTGTTCAGAGTTGTGTGCAGTAAGTGCCTCTCTAATCTCTCCGTCAATGAATCCGTGCACAACGCTATTAGCATCTCGAAACTTCTTGCTACCAATGAGCCAGTAGAAGGGTCCGAATCTTGCGCGATAGGCAAGATAATCCTGCGCAATCCTAAAAGAATCAGCAAATGCTTGTGCTTGTGTAAATTCTCCTCCTAATGAGTTAATGGAGCGACCGAAGAGTAGGTATGTTGTCGTGTCCAGTGTAAATCGAAAAAACAATGGCTGGAAATCGATAACCTCGCCGTCCGGGATACACAAAAGCAATTTCTCGACATGTTTTTGGATCTCCTGAAAGGTTTGAGCTCGCTGACTAGAGAAAAGTGGTCGAAGAAGGTCTCGTGAATGCTTCCAGCTCTCGCCATCTTGAGTGAAGATGCCATCACCAAGCAAAGGTGACAAAACTTTAGACCGATCACCCAACCCAAATGCTAATTCGCTATTAGAATAGGATCACAATAAGCTCCTAGAAGACTCAACCGCTGAATTGTGTAGCTAAAACCGACTCTAAATTCTTTGGGTCCACAGTATCAATACTGTTCATTGCCAAGACTCTTTGCTCGAATGTAGCTTGGCAAGTTTGGAAGGCTGTCACAAAAAAATGAAGAATTCGGCCTTCTTGGGCATGTTGGTATGCATTCCGGATCAAATCGAGTCCAAGTGGCAAGCTGTACGGGAGACGCGTAAGTGGCAAACAGCCATGATTCTTCGCGAAAAGTATATCTGCCTGCTAGCCATGAGACTCTATCTTCAGACTTGGAGTAATGACTTACTTGTTGGCATTGACTGTAGTGAAAAAGATAAAGCAGTGTCAAAAACAAGGGTACTAGGATGGCCAAAAGAGTTTTGAGGTCGACTTCTGTACGTGTTACACTGTTTGTTGAAGACATCTTGTTTATATTTGCAATTGCTCTTTCATTAGAATATAAAAGTACTGCTGAAGTGTTATCGTATTGACAGCTGTGTTCGCGTTTATATAGTTGTGCTTTTTGGAGGCTGAAAGAGGGGTAGTTAGTTCATTTAGGGGTGCCCCTTGACTTCTCCCATATTTTAGATCCCGTCTATTCTTACTACCACCCAATTGACAAGCGGTTTTCCTATCCGCTGTCGAATCTACACAGTTTTCAGCCTCAATCAATAAGCCATCAGGAATGGCAAATGCCGAAAATAATTTATTGGAAGTTTCAGTAGGCTTACGTGCTTGAAGCCATGTTATTGTCGAGCCTATGAAAGCACTCAATGTCTGTCCGAAAGCGTCAATCAGTGAAATGTCAACCTATCCCCCAAAAAATATTGATTCCATGTCGACCATACACGAATGTAGGAGAATTCTTTCAAAGTAGTTTTGGACATATGCACAAGTAGCGTCCAATATAACCGCCCTCCATATCTACCTTTCGAGCTCTATAATTAAAATATTTCATAAAGTTGTTCGAACAATTTTGCAATTATGTGTTACGAGAATACGTCCTGGGAAATTCTCAGTGCAATTTAACAAAGCAGTGTGAGTTATATGGTCTCAATGGGATAACTTTTGCATCAATTGAGAGCTATGTACGAAGTATGCACTCATGCATACGAATGCAAAAAGATTATCCTGGAACATGAAAAGCCAATGGCAGTAACACGTTTATCCACTAGCAGTTGAGGCTGAGACTCAAAGGCAGCGAGCCTATCAACTATATTGTCCACTTCCGAAGCCAAGGCTCTGCCTTATATCATCAATCGATCATCTTCGAGGTGAGCCCCTCTTCCCTACTTTGGTGAACCTTCCTTGGAATTACACAGCACAAAAAGCACATCTACGGCGATACAATATGGCCGACCCTTTCTCTATCATCGTTGGAACTGTGGGACTGATCGATGTTTGCGTCAGGATTAGGGTTTATCTGTCAAATCTCAACGACTCAGCTGGCAAAATCCATCTCGAACTTGAAGCCATACAAGGGGAAATCCACTCCCTGAGAAGGGTTAACGAAGCTCTCAAAACTGTTGCAGAAGTAAACAACCACACTCCTCATTCTGCGTCTTCTTTACATACAGAGCCTATTTTAAGAAATCTCTGGGAGGAAGTTGCTAAAGCTCTAGAAGGCTGCAAGGAAATAGCGACCGGACTGGATGTATTTTTGAATGCAATCAGTACTGGGAAAAAGCCACTCCAGGACCCTGGTGGTCAGAAATCCCCACTAACTACTAGCAATGGTGAAGATACATTGCAGAGTAGTGACGGAAAAGATCGATTGAAAGTGACTGGCAAATTTGACGCGTTCAAAAAGGCTTTGAGACGCCAAAATGGGGATCCCGAGTTAACTAAATTTCATGAAAAGCTCTTAATTTATCGGATCAGTCTTGCAACCTTGTTGAATGCCCTCAATATGTAAGAAAGCTTGGTCGCTTGATAGTTATGCTCGACACTGACTTTACATACAGCGTGTATACTCGAAGCTCGCATGACTCCATCGATATCAAACTGGGACACATATCTGATGAACACCAACAGCAGTACTTCAAGCTCCAGTATACATTGGATGACTTAAGATCAAAACTAGTGTCCCACAGGGACATGGCAGTAAGCTTTCCATATCCTCTCACACGGCTATATGTGGTTAATAATATCTAGCTTCGTGATTCCCTTCGCTCACTCACCGACGCCGCTTCAACTGTTGTACAAGAAGCACAACTGAACAAACATTTTTCTATCCCACATGCTGTTACAAGTATATTCACAGGTCGAAAAGCGTTGCTTGCGGAACTACGACAGGCTCTCGAGAAGGCCTCCTCGCCATACAACATCGAAGATAATAATACATCACAAAAACGATTTGTCATACAAGGGCTTGGTGGTTCTGGGAAGACTGAATTTTGTTGCAAATTTGCTCAGGAAAATAGGCAGAAGTAGGCATACGAAATTCTAAATTCTCTTCAACGTATAAGCGTGGCTGACTCTTCTGTTTAGATTCTGGGGTGTCTTCTGGATCGATGCTAGTTCTCATGAATCTGCGGTGCATACTTTCAAAGCAATATCGGCTATTGCGGGGGTTGAAAGTAATGAACGTGCAGCGATGAACTGGCTTTCAAGCCTAGAAGTTCCTTGGCTTCTTATCATCGATAATGCCGACGATCCCGGACTCTCTATACAGGATTACTTTCCCGGAGGTGAAAGGGGCTTCATACTCGTCACTACCCGGGTTCCTGGGAATAGGAGATATGGCACGATTGGCAGAGGATCTTACCAATTCGAGAAGTTGGATATTGAGGAAGCAAGTGAGCTCCTACTGAAGGCAGCAGATGTCAAAAAGCCTTGGGGTTCTAATGACGAGAGATCGGCAGCTGGCATTGCTTTGGCCCTGGGATATCTACCTCTTGCGCTTATTCATGCTGGAACCGCGATCGCAAACCAAGTATGCAAAATAGAGCACTATTTGCAATATTTCAAGAGATGTTGGGAGAAAATTCGAGAAAGCCAGAATACCAATGAAAACGACACTGACCTGAATGTCTATTCGAGTTATGAAGTTATCTATGAAAAACTGGAAGAGAAAATCCATTCTCAAGCATTCCGAGATGCAATCGAGCTGATGAAAGTGTTCTCATTTCTTCATCGTGAGGATATTCAATTTGATATGCTGATAGCAGCCGCTGTTAAGCCTTGGATAGAACATGAGAAGGAGCAAGAAGAGGAGAAGGAATCTAAATCAAAGATAAAGTTTAAGTCATGGAAGGAGATTGTGACAAGGCTCTTGGTGTTATTGATTCGCGATGACAAAATTCCTGTTGTTCTTCCTGCAATGTTTTGCGACGTGGCAACATCGAAATCCCTGGAAGACTTCCAACATCGAATTCAAGCAGCACTAGGAACTCTAGCTCAGTGGTCAATGATCACTCACCACGAAGAAACTAACACTTACTCGATGCATCCTTTAGTACATACGTGGGTTCGTCAAAGACCACAAATGAGCACGAAAGAACAGGCAGTGTGGTGCCAAGCAGCAGTCACGATTTTGAGCCAGGCTATTTTATTACCGGTGGATTCTGGAATGGAGGAGAGTTACCTTATGCGGCTCTTGCTTCACGTAGATTCTGTACGTGCGTGTCAGAAGGATATCCAAAAACAAATTCTCGAAAAACGGAAACAACCTATTAGAGGCTGGCCACTCTCCTGGCCAGCCCCTATCGCTTCCACAATGAATAGACGGCAAGCCCGGATCTATGCCAAGTTCAGCTATGTGTACTATCTATGTGGCATTTGGAATGAAGCAGAGGAACTTCAGCTTGCTGTAAGAGACTTCATTGTCCCCAAGCTTGGCATGAAACACAAAAGTTCTATTGGCATTTCTCGTCTCTTGGCTTTGACATACAGTAACCAAGGGCGTGCCAACGATGCTGCGAATCTGACTTATCAAGTATTCCGAGCTGCATTAGAGTCTTTAGGGGAGGAGGACATCTTGGTCCTGCAACTGAGGAACAACATGGGGGTCATGCGCCGCTTGCAGGGTAATTTTGATGAAGCACAACGATACCACGAAGAAGCCATCGAGGGAATGACTCGAGTTCTGGGAAACGATGACGAACAAACGTTGTGTGCAACCTGCGACCTAGGTGTAGTTCATTGGAACTATTTCCGTTATAAGGAAGCCGCAAAGTTACATGAGAAAGCTATCGTGGGCATGGAAGCTCATCCTAAAATGGGACCCAAGCATGCACAGACTCTACATGCCAAAGAAAACTTGGCATTAGCGTATCGCGAGATGGGTAACGAGTTCGTGGAGAAAGCCCACAACTTGATGAAAGAAGTCCTCGATTCTCGTACAGAAATTCTTGGCAAGGAGCAGCCTTGGACTCTGATGGCCATGAGCAACCTCGCCTGGGTCAAGATTAAGCTGAATGACCCGAAAGAACTGGAACTAGCAGAAAGATTGGTTCGCGAGGCACTTCCGATCGCAGAGAGAAATCTAGGTGTAAATCATAGCGGGGTACTGGTAGGAAAGCGTCACTTAGCAGAGATTCTTGCTGCCCAAAAACGCTACACCGAAGCTCAAACACTATTCGAATATGTCACCGATCCTAGGAAATACAAAAACACAGCACGAGAAGAAGGAAATGTCAAGGGCGATCACGCGGACCGCATTTTCGCATTGTATAGGTTCCTTGGGGTTTGGAAGCAGACGGGGAACACGAAAATGGCTCTGATTGCCTGCGATGAACTTCTGCAGATTCTGGTGAAATCCCACCATCCGCTTAAAATGTTGGTATCTGAGAAGAAAATGGACCTACTCGACTCCCTAGATTGCGATACTTTTATCCCACCAGTCTGATAGTCAGAAGAGGCCACCTCGAGCATAGACTTACAGGATCCAAAGGTCATTCCGAGAGAAATTCCGAAGGATCTTCGTTCAAGTCGGGTCGAAAGATAATGGGTAAAGTGTAGGAAGTTGGAAAGATTACGGATGTTCAGGACACGCTTGTTATTGAATGTATGGAACTTGATGTTAGTGGTTAATAATAAGGCGGTGTTTGGACGCCGCAACACTACGAGTAGTGTGGCACTAAAAATCTGAGTCTGTTTGGTTGAGGATTATTTTTTTTATATGCATATTGTTGATATCACAGGAAATGGTATTCGTAAGAATATGGTCTCGATTGGTTGCTTCTTGATTCTATATGCGAATAGGTCATATATTAAGGTTTTATACCTATAGTAATTACTTTGCTATCGTCTATTGCCCCGCCTACTATTCTACCTCTCCTACAACCCCGCTATGCCACGCTATAATGTCGATATTTATCGTGCCAACACATATTATAGAGGGAAAAAAGCCTTTCACTAAGTTGAGATTCACTATAATAATATAGCAGTTCAAACGGGACACTTTTTTAAAAAGTATATATCTACTATGATTTTGCAAAATATAGCATTGCGACATCCAAACACCGCCTAAGGTAGTCGTCCCTAATCATTAAAATATATAGTAGCGTCAGAATAAAAGAGTCCAACATTTACCTCCGCAATACGCCGTACTAAGCTGTGACTTGTACCAAGAAGAATATTTTGATCATAGTAAACTTTAAAACGGGATCTATTGTCCTCCTTGGCGCACCTTTCAGCTCCGTTGCAAATCAGAGGATCATTTAGGTATATAGCAAGTCATTCTAACAATGAATTCGTATAGTTAATCAGCCATTAAATGTGATCAATCACCCCTGGCTTCTTAAGGTTCAAAAAAATAGGACAGAAGTAAAAGCCCCCGCATGCAACTAAAGTTGGCAAGCATGTCCTAGATCATAATAAGCAGTTATTCGTAAATATAACCAGCCAACCGGCGCTCAGGCCTGATAGTTCAGTGGTAGAATTCTTGCTTTGGGTATTTTCAAAACTCCTATATTGTAAGAGGTCTCCGGTTGTAAGTAGTCGTAAAATCTCTGCATTATAATTATGCCTCTAACATAAATTAGCGATCCCGGATTAGGCCCGCACATTCTTTTTTATATATTTTTTATGACCCCTTTGTTGTATAAATTCGAAAAGGGTCGTAAAAATTTGCCGGTTTGGAGTTTCTTAATATCGGTATATTACCGGAAGGATGAAGAGCCGATAATCATAATCCTGCTATATAAAAATTGGATAGAATCAAAAGCTCTACCTGTTATATCTGCGAAACCTGCTTAGGCACAAGCAGAATCTATTAGTCCAACGCTAAAACTAGATAGACAATGCGAGGCAAAATGACATTGAAGAATCCTATTAGCCTAGATTATTCGGGCTTAGCCCCTCTTCTCAGTCGGAGAAAAAAACGTCTGATTTTTAGCACGTGCTAGAATACTAAAACTTATATATAAAAATACTAAGTCACACTAGAATAGTTTCGGTTAGTTGCTTCTTTGTTATCACATTTGGCCTGGCGCGGGATAACCAGCTGCTTTAAGGAAGTCTGTAGCTGTTGGTCATCAAAGTATTTCCTGATTATTACCTAAGGATAGAAACCGAGGCTGGTCAAGGTTATGAGCATGGGAAATCAATTCGAGATACTTCCATAGAGATGCGCTCAGGGACTTCATATATCTGCATACAGAAGTTTCTACTCCCTTTCTACGCTACTACAGTACAGTATTGCTTCAACCTTGTTGAAATTCTCTCTGCTACAATACTAAGTCTCGAGATCGGCTTGGATTCAATTTTCAAATGGAGGTCATCGACTTGACTTTCTTTGTGATCGGTAAGGTTAGAGTGCATGGGCCACGAACCCGCATTTGCATTTGTTGTCCTCTGTTCTGAAAGAACCGACCATCCAGTTCACTGCACAACAGCATCTGCAGCATCTTGCAGCATCTGCAACGTCTGCTGTGTCTGCCGCATCTGCTCCTTTCCCTCTCGACGTCCTCCTCGAACCTCCCCCTAGCCATTGACGACGATGACCAGCCCTTCCTCTTTCCAAGGAATCGAATCCTACGAGGATGGACTATGGGATCCTTTTGAAGATGACTTTCTTAGCCAGCAACAAACACATGTGCAGAACGTAGGGACGCTTGGCTTTTGTCAGCTTCGTGACTGGGATGAGGGGAAGACATATGACGAACGTCCGCCACAGCATATACACTACTCAATTGATTGGGGGTTTAAAATACAAGGTAGGGTGCAGTCAAAGAATACAGAACTAGACTTGGTTCTTGTGCCTGCCTCATATTGGCGACTCTTTCTAAAGCCTAAGTTAGAGCAAGTTTATCTTTCCAAGATGCGAGCCAAAAAAGAGAACCGTAGAATCTGAGGATACAAAGATTGTACTGAAAGTTACGCAACGCTCAGTGGACAATGTTATAAAACAGATATTGATTGGTCAGTAGTAGAGAAGCAGCTTACAATATGGGCCGACTGATTCCCAGATAAAGGATTAACAATAGACATCTCATTCAACTATAATTACGTAGAGACCGACCCATTACTAGCCACGTCAGTAAGAAGGACAGATAAAAGAGGCCGGTTTTTTCAACTACTCAGCGAATGCTCCAGGAGCGAGATACACAGCTTAATGCAGAAGAAGAATCTCCTGGACAGCCGTCGATTTCGAACAAAGTATACTCAATTATGCGTTGTCCAGGGCCACCATGTAATCTATCACCAAGAAGCATTACAAGCTAAAGTGGCACCACTTCAAGGACATTATTAAACTTGTAGAACAAGATTTGTAGAACAAGGGCATCATTTAGAGGCTCAGAGCGATATGCCAGAGAAGGTCCGTCTGGATTTGTATGCAGAGGAGCAGCAGCGGCTAGAGAAGCAACAGAAAACTCCTGGTATATCCGCAGCAACTCCTCCTATTCATATCATAAATACGCTGCCTATATCATCTTGCCAGACCTGCTACCCGGAGCCCCCACAAGCTACAACCGCATCAAGTATACCTTCTATTGATACCCCTGGCTTTCGAGATAAAGCAGTAGAGAAATATTGTGCTTGGCACCAATCAAAAGTCAAAAGTGCAGCACAAAAAGCACAATATCAAAAAGCTTGCGATCTTATAATCCAAGAGGATATGGACCTGGAACTTATCTACCAAGAACCAGAGCCTGATTTTTTAATGAAAGGAGGTGTCAAAAGAGGGCCCGCCCTCCATATTGTACGTGACATTAGCAAATGGGTTCAAGTTTGTCTCCGTTGTCGTCGCTGTATTTTTCGGCATGTATTTGAAGTCGTTTGGTAACCACCCAAAATGGCCTTTGGGACTCGTCCCTAGTCCGCCGCCTTTCTCTTCCGCCGACTTCCATTCCACAAGTCCCAACCCATTCTCCTCGAAATCAAAAACACTGTAATCTGCGTTGCCGAATTTCCTTTGGCAAATTCCCACCCGCATGAAGCCGTCATGGCTTATTACAGCAATCACTTTCTCCTTACGCTCGTGCAGCCATGTTCTGGCCACAACCCCTCGCTCAGTCAGCGCCTTTTGCGAGAATTCGTAAAGTCAGTCGAACTGTGGAAACTCCTTCTCAAGTTCAGCCACTGGATGTCCGATGTCGATGTTGTTTACTGTATTCTCCTGCCACTCTGCCAGGGGGATTGCAGGAACGCCTTGCTTCATCAGCCAGCCGAGAGAGCTGTCTGCGGTTTGAAGAGCCCGTGTCATTGGGGACACGACTATGAGGCCTATGTCTTGCGATAGAGGAAAGGTTTGAAGCGACTCAGAGAGTGCTGCGCATTGCGTTTGTTTTCCGAGTTCTGTCAGCGGCGGGTCACGAACAGTGTAGTCCTGTGAGCCGTAGGAACCTAAGGATCCAAAGACACTCAAATGCCAGGGCGGATGAGAAGAAACTGCCTTCATTAGTTGATCTACTATACTCGCATGAGAGTAAGCTTTCTTCTGAGGATGTCGACAAAGTATATGCCCTAGTTGACTGTCATCGGATCGGGAGACATTTGGGGCCATTGACTACAGTATTCCAGCACATCTTGTGTAAATTCACACTGCTAAATACATCATCACCCAAACGGAGTTCCTCAATGTCATCTGTTGTCACAACAACGATGATAACCCTTTGTCGCTTCCATCTTGGGTCCTGGACTGGCAGCGCAGACTCCTGTTCCCCCATCACCGAGTCATGCACATGCAAATTCAAGAGCCTTCGTATGAAGCGGCTGGGACCACGAAAGCCAAATTCTCTTAGCCGCCGTAGACGAATAACTCAGAGGTCTTGCAAGAGTCAGGCTCCTTTGGAAAATGTTCCCGCACCTAGTAGATGGTATGCCTCCCATACCGACCACGCCTCTCGAAGAAGGAATCGATGATGTTGAGCTTGAGAAAAGAGCGAAAGGGACAGTGGCAGCGGCTGCTCTTCGAATGCATGGTAAGCGGCTAGTTGTGACCGAGAGCAAGCTAGTCGGTTTCGCACCAATGGCAGCTAGAGCTGGTGACAAGATTGTGGTCTTGTTTGGATGCAACTATCCTGTAGTTTTGCGTCAACTTGAACAGAAAGTGAAATGCCTGCAAGTGGATGGCAAGTTCTATAGAGGTGAATGTATGAGCTGGGCACTGATAGGTGAGATCTATGTGGATGGGATTATGTACGGTGCAGCTATGCGGAACTTGAATGCTGGAAAATATACGGAAAGCTATTACATCTACTGATATAATCAAACCATATGTACTGTGGAGTTGCACATCTTATACATACTGTAGTAATCTATTTGCTTTAATACTACAATATATGCCGAGCTTACAGCTCTTCTATTGTCAATCATGCGTGTCTAAAATGACCCTTAGCACTTTGCTCCTTTCGCCCAACTATGCCAATGCACCATTCTACAAACTCATCGAAGCCTTGGTTTGGGTTCGCTGCGTAGACTTGCTAGTTTCGCTTAATAAATGCCTTCAATTCAGCAAAGAACTCTTCAATCGGGTTTGAATCCGGTGAGTATGGTGGCAAGTGGATAAGCTTTACCCCAGCATCCTGACACATCTGCTCAATCTGTTCTGTATGATGAAAGGAAGCATTATCCATTACTAGGACCAGTTCCAGCACGAGAAACGATACCAGATACTAACAGCAAAAACACAAGATGGAATTCTATTTTTCGATTATGATAGCGATGCAGGCCGCTCCCGCACCTGGGCATCAAGTACATCTGACTTCAACAACAGCGCAGGTGAGAGAACAATACAATAACAAATGCTGGCATTGTGGAGCGAGTCCCGCGGATGCCTGCCATGTTATTGGCAGCAGAGATAACACTGTAAGTCGTATATAAATTCAGCGGGGCCGATCTGACTTCGTCCCAGTTTCACGACGCCCTTAAAGATGGTCTGATTGGCTTATAAGAGAATCAACACGATCGCACTCTGCGATACTTGCCATACGAATTTCGACCATGCCTATAGTCCCTTATTCTTCTTCTTGCCAATCGATTTGAAGTATTTCCTCAACTACGAGCGACAAGATCGGACACGTCGTTGAATACTGGGCCGTCGTACGGGTATAACTCCGGGGCGGATGTGTCCTACTGCACAAACATATCAAGATTACCAAAGATATCAGGGTGTTGAAGGGGCTGAGTTGGAAGGGCTTTATATACGGATTATTATAAACAACTTCTTCCCCCAATTTCCTGGATGCGCCTCTTTTCAACCCGGTCCTAGTGAGTATGGTGCGACAAAATCATGGACAGCATCCTTACAGCGTGCTGTACTAATGCTACGGCTCCGTGGGATTCCTCGGGAAATTCGAGATGATTTGCAACAATTACAAGATGCATATAGCGAAGAATTGAATCTTGATGGCACAGATACAAGTAGCCAAGGGAGCTCGAGCCCGGGGAGCTGGAGGAAAATGATTTGGATGAAGGGAGGGGAATGTTTGAATGTAGGGGAAGAGAACCTGGAACTAAGTCGCAACAAAGCGGGGCAAAACTAAGATTTGCGAGCGGAAATAAAGCACAGGATAATAATAAAGAGCAAACAGCCAACAAAGACGAGGGAAGCACGAGCAATTCGGAGGATAGAGAATACTCGGAGGCGAATCTGGAAGGGGCATTTTCACACTCAAGGTTGCACCATCACGATATCGACTACACATTACAACCATACAACAGTATCTCGGTCTTGGCGTTGGGGACCCAGCACAACGAGCGATAATGCAGCGAAGTTCTTTCAGCGGGTCGTGTAGTACTAATACATATGTTGAGTTAGCATTATGTCTTTTGAACTGCAATGCTAAGGGAAAGCTTATACGTTATTGTGAGCTACTTTAGCAGTAGGATGCGTGGATCTGTGGAAGCTGCGATTCTGCAAGAACTGGCGTTATCTGGGCGATGATGTGAGCGAGACATTGACGCTATTATCGCCCAAAAGACAAGTATTCTGTTACTGAGGCTAACCCGTGTTGCGAGACCGACCCTCCTACCGATCTCCCAACGAGAGTTCATCTCTCCACATCTACCTCAACACCAAACCATCCAACAACCATCCAACAACCAAACTCAAACACACAAAGCATACCAGCCTCAGTCATGATATGGGTTGATCCCTTCCTCCAATTCGACGACGAGAGCTTTGCTCTGGAGCTTCAACCCGGCAAATGGACTGAAGATAATCCTCTCGACTTTGCATTAGCATTCGATGACTTCGAGGCCGAGCTGAAGAAGGCGCTTTTGGTGGTCGAGGACCTGAGGTTCGCTCACAGCATTGCTAAAGCTGTTGCTTCTGATGCTGTGGCCATCGAAGAATCAAGAATTGCGGAGACACACCTAAGCTTGAATGAAGGTGAAAACATGCCATCCCAGAATGTCACCGATTTGCCGGAAACATCTCGCCTCGGAGCGGAGTCGGTTGACTGGGATCATCTACAGAAGCTTCGACTTTCAGCAGCGAGTCCTGTAGTACCGTTGCGGGTCCTTCGGCCCAGTACACTCTCCGCTAGAGAGCTGTCCTTGAGCACTTGCCCCCAACTCAAAGTTGAATGCAGCGTCTGTAGAGAGGTCGTCCATCCTCATGCCAAGGTGTGTGCTATGCAGCGATGTATATTGCAAGCCGTGCCTCAAGACCTTTTTCCTGCGTGTTACCAAGGACGAAAGCCTTTTCCCACCAACATGTCATCGCCAGCCGATTGATATCTCGACTATCGAGGCAGACTTCTCTGTCGAAGAGTTGACTGCCTATCGAAGTGCTGAGCTGGAATTTACCAGGACGGATAGAGTCTTACTGCGCTAGCCCGGAGTGCGCCAAGTTTATTCCAATACTGCGGCGAACGGCGGATTGCGCTTCCTGTGAGGCCTGTAGTGCTGGAACTTGTATGCATTGCAAAGCACTCGCACATGATGGTGGGTGCCCAGCGGATGAAGCAAGACAGAGCCTCATCAATTTCGCGGTGAGCAAGGTTGGAAGCCTTGTTCTGGATGCGGTGAAATGGTGTTTCGGTATGAAGGTTGTGGCTACATGACGTGAGTGATGCCTAGTGCTATTCGTCGTGCAAATAAAAATTGATCCCAATTACAGTTGTAGATGGAGCGCCGAGTTCTGCTACAGATGCGGAGTAAAGTGGAAGGAATGCCTATGTGACGACTGGGTGCCGAAACTACTAGATCGAAGAGCTCAACAGGTTGCTGACAGAGAGGCTCCATGGCCCTTCGCGCCTGCTATTCGTCTACAGCGCGTGGTGGCTATGGTACAGGAACTACAAACAAGCCATGAATGCGACCACAGCGGTAAGCTCACTAGGCTTGAAGGATCGCGCCGTGGTAAGGTCTGCGAGATGTGTGGCACGAGATACCGCAAGTACATCTTGTCCTGCAAATGTTGCCATGAAGACTGTCGACCCCACAGACTACAGGTCCTCTAATATATTGTTATCGAAGAAACGGACCCATCCATTCATGAATCCTCCCCAGAAGAAGCATTATCCACACTGATGTTGGTCACTTTGCAGAATCGGCTTCTGCAGCAGAAGTCCTACCATATCTTTAGCCAGGTTGTCTTTGGGGGAGTATCTTACGGTCTACCTGATGGTGGACAGTGAGCAGTCAGTCATGTGGAAATTTAATCGTGGAAGCCATGTATTGATGACTAGTTGGCTAAATTCAATGAGACTTATTCCCTTTGTAGTACTTATATCCGTATAGTTTGCCTTTTTTCTCTTTCTTTTCTAGCTATTCACTCTTGGAGAAAGCCGACAACCCTAAAGCAGCCCGCTCCTGAGCTAAGATTTACTTCCACGCTCTAAATTACATAATCAGAGTCTATCATTTCCTCACGACTTCGCCATGCACTAGGCTTATCGATGCCCCCAGCAGTGAGACGTACTTATTGAAAGCCATTCCCACGATGCGCGTCCTTGGAGCATAAGGAGCAGACTATAGGTTGAAATAGATTATTACATTGCCGACAAAAGGGCTTTCAATGCCGTCGACGGAATCATTGATGTTGCAAAAGTGAATCCACAGCTGCTTCTGCTAATTATAAGTAGTATTTGAGGCACCTTCTAGACCACGTAACACTCACATGACGTTACGTGATAATTGATATCATGATCACAACCGTAGTATTTTCTTACTACAAACCGAATCCTTGTAAGAGAAACTACTCGCTGTCCATGTAAAAGGCGAACGTAGAAGGAAGCGCAAAAATCTTGTAACATTGTGTAGCACGGACGAATGAGGTAGAAGTTGCTGAGGATGAAATTAAAGTATTGGGACTAGGGAATTACTGCACTAAAGGAAAGCATCTTGAAAGCATATTTAGAGGTTACGAATAAATATATTCTGCAATACATTAGGTCATGGTGATAACTACCTGCGCCTGAGCTCTGTATTGTCGCCAGGCGCTCCAATTGTACGAATGCATGCAGAGATTTTCTTTACATGCTCTTCAATGAGTAGTATAGCAACAGAGGATCCAAGTGTCTACCTATAGTAATCAATTCATAAAGCTTAGTCGGAATAATAATAATCGTAGTCCCATCTGCTGATAATGTCCCTGCAGCTAGTCGGACTGTCGTCAACCCAACCGCCATCTTCATCGGAGTAGTCAGGAGGAGGAGGGACGTAATTCCACTCATCCAAAGTCCTATTCTGGTCTTCGCTCCACGGAGCTAACGTCATATCTGGGCCGTGGGGTTGGTACTCCGGTTTCTGAGACGCCTCGACACGCTTCTTAGTTTCTCTATTGACCAAGTCTCGCCACATATCGGGTTTCGATCGGAATCTACTCCACAGCTTAGGGAGATACTGGACATCACCAGTACAGTAAGAGATGATTTCGCTGGGGATTGGGCGCTGTTCGAAAACCTCGTAGGAACCGCCATATTCAGGCTTAAATAGTCGTCCCCCTTTCTCTTTCACCAACTTCCAGCTCTGTAGGTCTCTAGAATGTAGCATACTTTGCTCAACACACTTGGCTAGGCCGTTCAAATATTTCCTGGTTCTCGTGGTCGTCCTCATAGCGCTCTCCATAAGCTGAACGTCCTCCACCCCTTGTAGTGCCACGCCAAAGTGTGCAAATAAGGCATCCGAATCGTTACGAACATCGAAAAAGACCTTTGGGATCTTTTCGTCTTGAAGGATATCCTTTAGCGTCTTCTTTTTGATGCCAGCGGCGTTGAATGCTTGAGAACCTAGCAAATGCACATCAATAAGACAGACGCGTGCGGTCGGGATCCCTGTATCGATCAGAAGAGTGAGGATGGATAGTGAGCCCTGGCGGCAGAGGTTTATGCCTTCGAGATCGATGTACATGGTTGGCTCGTATAGCTCTGGTGATGCATGGCGGAAGATGAGCCAGTCGACTAGATCGCCGATTTGCTTCGTTGTGTTGATAATCTCTGTCTTGATGTCCCTCATACTTATGGCAAGTCAACTCCAACGTTTTTATAGGGCGATGAACAAAGATTCAGTTTGGCACGAAAATTCTGAGTTATTTAACGGAAACAAACCACAAGGCAGCCGGGTCGTTCCACAAAGGAGCTGCCTAGTCTGCCAGGTCATGGAACCACATGGAAACCGACGGTTCCGTCACACAGTGGTAATACGGTTTACTGAAGTGCTATTGGTTAACAATATGAGCTACAGTAAAATAGCATTTCTGTTTGAAATGCTTTAAAGCCCAATCTGGCTCCTTTTGCTAGGTCTATAATAAACTACAGAATCCTCCTATTATACTTATAATTAGGACTAGAAAGAAGTAGGCAAATTAAACCCCCTGAATTGCGTAACTACAAAAAGATTTTTCATGCTTATATAGGAAGTTGTGCTTGAAAGCAAAGGCCGCTGATCTTGGGGTAGGCAAAGGAAGGAGGGCAAAGGAGGGAGGAGCCGGGAAAGGAGAAGGAGGCATAGTTATTGGAAGAGGATGGACTTGATCAAGATTGTGCACGGGGCTACTGTGGGAACCTTTAATATTGTGTTTGTTGTTTGTAGATCTGTGTGTAAGACCCCCCAGCACGCTGAATATCTTCAATTGATTGCGGTACCATGATATCCAACGTCCTCCGATCCACACATTTCAAAACTTGCTATCATCTAAACTTTCTCCAGCCCATAAGAGAATCATCATATGCACAGCACAATCAGCACGCCGATATCGTAATAGTACGGATAAGCAAGACCTAGACTTCCAAGTGCAAATTCCCTTAGCATCCTCTAGAGACCATTCGATAGATACTCCAAGCATCATGTCGTATAGGATCTGGTATTGGATGTAGAGCCTATTTTCGGCTTGACTGATGCCACATATACTCGCACTCAATGCGAAGTAAGACAAATTCTCTTATCATAAATACCTCATAGATCTAGAGTCAATAGATAGCACGAAGAGGAGTATCGCGTATGATCTAGATGGGAATGTATCTCAAGTGGAATATATCAGGATAATGGCGATAAAAGAGAGTCTCATTTCCTGCGATATCCTTTGGAGCAAGTGGCTCTGGCAATGGATGGTTATAAGGCCAGTTCCATGATGGCATTTGTAAGTGTATAATAAACAACTTTAATAGTGCAAAATAGGAATGACGGTGGTTGTCTCGGAGTCACTTGACACTGCCTCGAAGACGTAAAGGGATTCCGAATCTTCGAGTCTTCGACCGAAATCGTATCCACCAAGTGATCTTGAATTTGGGCTGGGTTTGTGGCGGCATTTTTGATTTTAGATAAGAGAATTGGAAGAAAAACCAGATCGTTTGAAACGTTTATATATCGCGTTAAGAATTAGTCATTTTTCGGAGGTAAATTCCTCCGACCCTACCTCCGCTATACTACGTGCGTTGCATGAACCTCTGTGGCTATGCTTTTATTTCATTAGCAGGGCGTGTCTAAGGGAACATTAAAATATTTTACGAGAAATCGTTACTGCAATTTGAGTACTTTTGCTATAGTGCGGAAGTGAAGCTGGTAGCCTGATTTGGAAGGAGTCGATAAGTGCTTTCAGGGTCATTTGGCTACAGCAGTGCGTATGAGCCGCCCTTGGGAATGGTTTTTAAGGGGAGGTAGGACTACTAGATATTTACTATTTAAGAAATAAAGTGCAGGGTGTGCCAGTCTTTCATATTTAAGTAGGAATATGACCATTTTTATAGAGATCCCAAATCCGCTTTCTTTAACGCCCAGAGGTTTGCTTTGGAAGGGGTTTAAGTACAATAACCGTAAATAAGAATTTCAACTGATAATAATTTGACTTAAGTTTATGGTGGGCATATAAATGAGGGGTAGTGCCTATCAATTTATCCATTTAACTAGGGCGCGGGTTGGGTTAGATTTGGACTGATAATCTTAAAAGATTAGGAAATGACCTTATATTCTTTAGCACAGAATGCGAGGCTATTTTAAAGAATATTGAAATTAATAATAACAAGCTAGTTAAGGCTCTTTAAATTTATCTGCAACTCTAAATAAACTCTTCTCATTATTCGCTACCTTACTCGCCTAGATAGCGATCATTGAGTATAGGAGGTTCTGGGGGGATATATTCAAACCCAGGAGGAGGTCGAATTAAGTGCCAGTGAGGGTGGAAATCGAAGGGAGAAAGGCCTAATTTAGTAGTTAGATTGGAGTTAATAGTAATGCTGAAAATATTGCAGAGCATAGAAAATTTAGGGAGAATCGATGTCGCTCTTCCAGCAAATAATTGAGAAATATCGCCTTAATATTAATTTGTTTGTCGATATTTATAAAGATATTTATTAACACCCCGAGCTTTTATGTTTTAAGTTACGACCTGTATGGTCGCTAAAAGTCTTAAAGAAATTGGATTTAATATCACGACCTTTATTAGTAGGCATAAAATAGTAGGCGTCCTAAGGAATAGACCTGGAAAAACCATCTTACTCTGTGCGGAACTGGACGCACTGCCAATTGAAGAAAAGATTGGTTTGCTATACGCAAGTAAAGTATGGATAGTGCTAATTTGCCTACTAAAAAATAAATGTTTTTAGTAGATAATATTACTTAGTTTTCTATAGTATAGTATTGGTTTAGCCTTAACTTATTAAAGTAGCCTTTTTGGTCATTTTGCGCCTAATTCCAAAGCTTCTAGGAACCAGAGCGAACAGAGAGCATTCCGCCATCCAGTAGCAAGATGCACCCATTCACAAAAGAACCTGCTCTAGATGCCAAGTAAAGCACAGCACCGGCAATATCCTTGCAGAAACATTAGCATTCGATCAATTCAAACTGAAGTGTTGGCATACCTCTTCTGTGCCTACTCGTGTAGCGGGAATAGCTTGCCACGGCATAGAGCCGACGGCGCTGATATCTCCCCCTGGGATGTGGGCCTACTCCGATGTAAGCTTCTACTCAACAGTCAAAAGACCTTATTTTTTTCTACCACATACCTCCGTCATTTCCGTGACAAACGTACCGGGGGCAATAGCATTGGCCCGGATGCTATGTTTGGCATACTCCGATGACAAAGTCTTCGTCAAGTGGTTCAGAGCAGCCTTGCTAGCGTTGTAGACATAGCTAGGAGCTTCATTTCGGCACAAGCCACCAAAACTAGTGGTACTAATGAACTGACTCTGTAGCAGTCCACTCTTTCCTACGCTGTCGGGGTGCGTATTGCCAGCTCCCAGCAAGCCCAAGAAGGCGAGAAAAGTAAAATACGATCCGGCTATGTTGGTACTAACAACTTTACTTGCGTCTTCGTAGGTTGTCTTGTTCCACAGCTCCTTTTGAAGTTCACCAACAGTCTGCTCTGCCGGCCTAGGGACCATATTGGTAACCTCCCCAAGATAGCCCGAATTAGCAAGAAGAAGATTGATAAATGGCGTCTGCTTTTCGATTGTCGACACTGCAGCCTGCAAGGATTCTTTCGAGCTCACATCGCATGTGACCGGAATGAGAGTACCATTTTTCTAAAAAGCAATCAGCTTAAGAGGGGAGGATCAGAAATCATTACACACCGCTTTTGATGCAACCTCCTTGAGTTTAGACTCTCGGCGGCCGAGAATGAAGACTTTGGCTGCGCCGTTAACATCCAGAGCATGAGCCATGACTTCGCCCAAACCGGAGCTAGCGCCTGTGACTACAGCAACCAGTCCCTTAACAGAGAAGAGTTGAGCAGCGTCGAGGTTCGACATGTTTGTTGTTATTGTTTGAAAGAGTAAACTTCCCTGGCGAGATGTGACAGAGTTGTTGCAGGACTGAAGCAGAGACAGATAGAAGGAGGTGATAGGGAATATTAAAGGAGTCCGAGGAAGTTGTCTTTATATTAATGTTCTGTCGGGCCTCGATATTATCATCATATCATGTTCAGGATTGGAGTGCCTTGGCAGCGTGGAGAGGATCGCCGGACCACCCCCCATAATCCGCTTAGAAATCAAAAATCAAATCCGCTTAGAAATCAAAAGTGAAATACGCAGGCATAAAATTGCATGACTACTTCTTACCTAGTTGGGATATCCGCTTTACGATCCCATCTTTCCTATTAGATGACCCTAACGCAAACCTTCCTTGTTACGTCGGCTCGGCTGGATTTCTCATGAGTGCGCTCAGTACTTCCTCATTGTCCACCTGTTGGCCGATCCAAATGGCGGCGCTGAATGGGCACATTGTGGTCGTTTAATGTTACTGCCACAAGCAAGGCTCCCTGAAGCTGACGGGACTTTTCCCGATGCTCTTGACCAATGAAGAAGGGTTTAAAGAAGGTAATTTAGAAGCTATAGGATTAGATGGGTCTAGCAGATTATCATCCTTATATTGAAAGATTGACATGGAAGACTGAGGACGTAATTAAAGTAAGAGGGCTGGCTACTGTAAATTAAAATTCCAATAAAAAAGCTTTGAAATTAACTGAGTTATGTTTTTTAAAAGGGGGTGAGGGGCTCGCTTAAGTGGGTGACGAGCTGTGCCACAACTCTTACATGAATCTTCTCACGTGATCAAGTGGTTATTAGACTAAGTTGCTCTTTCTTTCAGGGGCACTTTGTGAATATACCTCGTCATTTGTAACATTGCATGTCAAATTGGGTTTATCAATTGAATGAAGTAGCCCATTTAGATAAAGTAGCCAATTTATCTTAGCGACGCCAAGAATGGTCACGTGATTATACATCATGGCTACCGTAAGGCTACATCGCGAAAGTCGATAAGGGGAAAAAAGGTTCTTCATCAACGGTTGACATTAGCCAATAATTTGGACGACCTCCCTTTCATGGGTGCGGCGTATCAGCATACCTTTGAGGGGCAAGGGCTGAGTGCCCATGAGGAAGAGAAAGTTTCCTAGGAAGGCTGGCTGGTGACCGCGTCCAAACTGTACCCCCTCAGCCCCCCTCAACATCGTCATCCTCACAGCACATTGTCTTCAAAGCTGCAAGCAGGTCGTCTACCAGCCACCCAATCTTGGGCATGGCCATCCCTTTGGCGGAGAGCCTGCTCCAGCAAAACTAATATTTTATAGGTGCTACTGATCGGCAATCAGTATGTCTCTTTTGATGTAGAATGTGAAGATGTTGTGAAGTGAACAAGATCCTTTGACGGAGAAAACCCGTTTAACATTGTCTTCTTCCATCTTACGGCAAACAGGATCTTACGAGTGACTAATAGAAATATAATATTCAAAAGATATTGAATTTACACTACTCATAATATCAAGACTGCGTGGTTTTCTTCAGGTGCTAAAAACTATAACCGAACATTCGAATTGGATGACTTGTTTCTTAGGCAGCTAAGTCGCAATACTTGAACCTCAGACACTACACCACCGCTACAAAGCTAAAATCTTATTTCCCCTATAGATCAACACAGCAATACATCAATCATCATGGAATTTAAATTTGCATCGGACCATCTACGGCCTCACACAAGATGTGTTGTTTGTCGCCACGGCGTAGTAGAGGAGGCAGACCCAGTATTGGCAGGTGTGTCGTATCCCAAGGAGGATGTGCTGTGTTTCTCGAGAGCTAATTGATAAAAGTCTTGAGACAATCCGGCTCTTATTTTGGCCATACCACCCCATTCCACCTCCCCTTTCTAGGACCCGAACCGCATACTTGTTACGTACACCAACTCGATTCGAAGGTGACTCCATGGCATATTTGCCGTCAACCAGGTTGCAAGTCTTGCACCGACTCAACCGAAGCCTTTCTCTGTCACATCACTTGCCTGAACGTGCTGCGAACACACGTATATCAAGGCTATTTTAAGCGCGCACACTTCCTCCTGCGCACCATTTCTCAGTCCGAATGGTTCTTCAATGCATGGCCATTAGCAGGGGATGATTACGACTCTGTGAACACCTCTTTGACAATACCCAACCTGCGGCTCTGCTCTACAAATAATAAAGGGAATGAAGGATTCTTACAGATTTTACAATACGTATCCTCTTTGCCGGCCGAGGTGCGATGTATGATATAGCGCTTTTCCCGGGAAAGCGAGGTATGGAGATTGTGGAGAGCGTTGGACTGGCCAACACACATGGACTCTGCTGAAAATGAAACCCGCCTGTTACGAGATATGGGGGCTTGGAAACGTGGTGGTAGATTTGGTAAAGGGTCTACCGAGAAATTCGTTCTCCTTTGTCTAGATGACATAGGAATTAAGGAGGTGAAATTCATAAAGAGTCGAGTCGCCGATAACCTCATAGTTTCTGGAATGTGGTATGCTATTCTAGAGGCCAATGCACTCGATTCTATTCAAGCTATATTGAAGGTGATTCTTTATTTCCCTACTCTTTCTCTCTTTCTATTTCACGAATCTGATCCTTACCATGTATAGGGCGGTTATCTACGTCTTAGTCACCGACCTCCTGGTGTCAAGTTATGGGATTCCCCTTCTATACCAGATGTATCGCTTTGCCGTCTTATAGGCCCAACGAACAGATTACGCCGCTTTCGAACGATCAATACAAAGAGCATTACTGGCTTGACATTTTTCGTTGCTTATGGAGTAACGCGTGCAATCCACCCGCATTATGGTACGAACAGTTTAGCGTTAGACACATATCTCAAAATTCCTGCAAGGTATCAAAGGAATCTAGTCTGGATCTTTGTCCCACTTCCCTTCGGCATAGAGGCTCTATGGCTTCGCACTCTCAATGGCTTTTGCTTTGAAGGGCAGATAGCGGAACCTACGCTTATAGTAACTATTCTACCTCCAGATTTCTGAACATTGCCTGACATATAAATTAGATTCAGACTAAACCGGAACAAATATATACGATTGGCTATCATCAGGAAGATGTCGGCAAATACACTTGGCACCCTTTAGGCCGATCACCTTCTATACTAGTTTATAATGATCCGAATCCATGGGAATCGATTGCGCTATTTGGTGTAAGTAATTCCGTTTCAGATCCGCCTCATCTTCCTGAGGCAATTGAGGTGCAAAAAAGGATCTATGGCTCAAAAGGTCTACTCAACAATGTCAACAGCGCGAAGATTTTTCTTGAAGATCAAAGCTCTAGAGGTATGCTCTTCTCGTATCATGAAGGGCACATGAAGGGCACCAGCAATCTTTTAGCCAGTGCCGCGATGACTACGCCGTTACGGAATTTGAGAAGCCCTTGGGATTCCACTTCAAGCAGAGCGGTAATTATGTGCATGTTTGTTTTTCAGGGAACCGAGAGGAAATGGAGAGCTTCCGTAGTACCGATTATGTTACTATTGACATGAGGAGTGATACAGCAGCTGTTTTATGGTTGTTTGATTTGAACTACGATAAGATCAAGTACCGCACTTGAAGCAAAACAGAAGTCATAATCAAGATGACGAGATCATGTCTAGGACTTTTGACCACTCCCCAGCTCCAGGGTCCAGAATTTTTGACCAGTTTTCTTGCCAGTGTATACACTGCAAACCCGGCCGTTAACAACCCCTGCCTTCCATTCAGAAGCCTCTGTTTCAATCTCTTTCCCATTCGCATTGCGGAAGCGATACAACTGTCCACGCTTGCTCTGGTGTCTCTAAGTTTCAATATACATAGGCTGAGCCTCGCCTAACTTGTTAGTATATATGAATTGTCATCCCACGATACACTTACTTGGAGAGCTCGATTGATCGGATCCACCCAAACCATTTCCCCCTCCTGTCTCACGCGCAGACGACGGGCCAGGTTGACTAGAATTATCGCCACTTTCTGCTGTATTTGCAGATGGAAGATTAAGTTTCGTATCATACGGCGCCCAATCAGCCGGAAGGCTGATTTGCGCTGGCCGAGGGGAGACAGCATAAGGGACCTGAGCTCGACCCTCTCGTATATTTGTCAACGCTGTAACGATAGCCGAGGCATTGTCGCTCTGAGCTTCAATGTAGCTCCCTTCCTGAGGTACCCAGGGAGTAAGGTAGGCGTCCCCCGTGCGGTAGACCCATAAACGAATATATGTTCCAACGGTGGTCATGGCAAATATGGTGGTCCCACCGAACCATGCTAGATGATCGCGACAAGCTATAAAGGCTTGAAGTTCGCAAGCCTTTGTGTCGTTCGGAGTTGCGTCCGATTTTTGAGCCTCGTGAATAAGGCGGGTCTCCCACTTCTTACCGTCGAAGGCTTCGAGAATGGTGTCGCATCTTCTCAGGTCTCTAATAGCCAATGTCGGTGGCTGCTGGGATGCAATATTCCAGTCCAAACCAGGGAAGTCACGGTTGAGGATGTATTCCCAGAATCTGGTTCCTAGATGTTCTAGGCCATTGGTGGCATCCCCCCAGAGACTCCGGACAGCCTTATATTTGACAAGACTCATTGCTAGTGTAATAGAGAGGTTGTTCTTCGGTTGAAACAGTGCTTCAAACACTTCTATACGACCGTCAATAATCGAGAACATCAAGGGAGAGCATCAAACTTACATAGAATTGGTCTGCGAGTTACCTGCGAATTGTTAAATTGGAATTAATTCATAGAAAATTTGGAGGTCCCATCTGTCAATATATAAGTTTCCAGCGGTTGTGCCTGTTGCATTAGAGGTTGTAATGCAAAATGGATGTCATAAGCAGCTTTGTATACCTTACACATTTTAGAACCTTTTGGGAATCGAGAAGCGTTTGCTGCAACCCTACTATCAGGGCTAGGTTGGTTGCTGCATAGCCGAGTAAATAACTGGTGAGGGTTTACTTGGATATTTCTAGAAAGCGGTTAAACTCGTCTCTCCGGCCTCTCCCCGCCTCTCTTGACCTCTCTCCTCCTCTCCTCACATCCTCTTTATTCTCTTTACCTCTCCTAGCCTTTCTCATCTCCACTCCCCTCTCTTCTCCTCTCTTTACCTCTCCTTCTTTACCTCCCGACACCTGTTCTCCCTCCTGCGCCTTACCTCACCACCCCTAACACCTCTCATGGCTTCGAAAACGCGTTCCGAAGTCATTCTTCTCCTTGATAAAGAAAGAGAAAGACTACTTCGTCCTTACTACATCCTATCGTCAAAGCAACTATGGCCCTTCTTCGAAGTTTTCAAACTTGATCCTTTATCTATTAAAAAATATACTACTAAAAAAAGATCCAATCTCAACATATATACGCTCTATAATCATGACCAATCACTATTTGCTTTATGCGGTCTGGCTACAAAGTTTCACACTCTTAGCTTGTTAAGGACTGATAATATTTTGGATATTATCGAACATTAGGAAAGAAACTCGAAACCCGTCAGGCTGAAAGAGATTTTGGAGCAGCAAAGGCATACTTAGAACAGTTTAAATTCTCTTAGTACGAATAAAACTTTCTGATCTATTCAAGGCGCCTTTACTTATATTTCAGCAGAAGATCTAGAAACCTATGAACCGAGTGAAAAGCACAGGCTTGACGAAGAGTCGAGAGATTCTCCTATGCCAAAGGAACTTCTTGGTTAGTCTGTGAAACGTTTCGATGTAGATAGCTCTCAACGTTAACAAGGCATCCTCTAGAACTGAAGCGTCGCCGTACAATTTCTGCAGAATCAGGTATAGTGTCTGCCGCTCATCAAAGGATTGGGCTCATGAGCTGGTAGACAACCGGTGGCCAATATTGAATGGCGAAGCGATTGACAAAACACAACTCCAGGTAAGGCCCCACACGTTAACAGAACAATCGAGGAAGCACTGACTGGAAGCACGAGCCGGTCTCTTTCTTGAGAAGACCAAATATCTAAAGATAAAACTTCAGACGGCTAATCTCATTAAGCATTTGAATGAGTTTCTTGAACTGTATGGAGAAAGCTGTATAACTACAGAAATGAGCTGCCCATTCGGTAGAGTGCCGCCGCCAACAATCAAATCAGGGGTCGGACCATTTAATATCAAAGTAGAATTCTCGCCAGAATTGGCAACGAAAATTCTTCAACTCGTCCCAGTTGCACCCTAGAAGATCAAACTTGCACCCTTTTGTAAATACAGCGAAATGTAGGGTTTCCTAGCACCAAGAACTTTTGCCTGTCCTTTATAATAATAATCCAATATTAAGGGTCCTTTTCTGGAGCGGTCGTGATAATCTCGCGGTCAGACTTGTCTTCTCCCATAATCCAGACAGCTCCGTCCCTGCTCTGCTGTGCAACTAGAACAGCACAGACTGTCCAACCTTCTGGTGCGTTTGGAATTCGACTTTTCCTTGCGCTTCTCTCTCTGCGTCAATTCTGATTTCTTGATGAATCCCGGTCTAGGTCTGCTTAGCCAATTGCGATCATTATGACCATATCTATATTACCATCGATTGAAACTCTGCTTTGAGGGCCTCATCATCAATCTGACTGGCTTCCCTCCTCATGTTCTTAATAGGCTTTGACTTCACAGGCTTCCACAGCACGTAGAACAGCGTAAATAGGAATAATATCTCTCTATCAACGTTCATATAATCTCGAGCGCCTCCTCATCCGGAACTGGTGTGTTTGTGGGGACAGGCACATCAGCCACAGCACAAACTTTGTGCGAATCTTTGCTTGCCATTTCCTTCAAAGTCTTGTCTTCTGCGCCTTTGTTGACCTGAAGCTTGACCCGTGTGTACCGTGCTCCATCGGGGCTAGTAAATGTATCGCCATAATCGATACGAACGCCAATGCTCTTATCATTGTTGCCGGATTGAGTTGGAGCAACCCTCGTTCCTGCAATCCCTTGCCCGGATGCCATCATCTGAATACGAGATTCACTCTTAAGGACCCACGCTTTGGCCTTCTCAAGACCTGTCTTTAAAGCTCGACTCATGATAACTATCTTTTTAGTTAATCAATAGACGATCGAATATCGAATGAAATTAGTTCGTTACTTACAAATAGTAAAGAAACTTGGTGCTCTAGGTAAGATTGCCTGTGATAGCCAGGAACGCTTAGACAAAAAACTGTGATTATAGCGAGAGAAGTATTAATATGGATGATCAGGTGCTGAGGATATGGATAATACTGCAGAGGGAGAGGACATACTTTTATACTCTTTGATCAATGATATCGCTTCTATCATAGCTGAATCACTTGTTCCATCGCTATAGGCTGAGAAGATGTCAACGAAAATGCATAATCGTTCATCTGCTGAAACGAGCAGTCAGCATAGTCTATTGCCGCTATAGTCTCTGCGCATATTGCAATGTCTATAGGCTGAGAAGTAATCGCAGTACTAATTTGGTCAAATTTGAAACCACAATTTGCGACGGAACTTTTTCTAAGGCTGATAAAGCTTCCAAGAGCACTAACGCAGAGTGCATCAGGTACTTCATTAAATTCTCATCTCAAATCCATAGGCTAAGAGAGCACAGCAAGATCTTGTGACTACGAGCATTTGCTAAATATGTTTCGAAGGGTTGTTATTCAATATATTTTGATGCAATGAATGGTTACCTCCTTCAGATCTGCAATTGCGGCGGGCCTTGGCGGTTTAGGCGGCGGTCCGGATCTTTCCGAAGTAGGGTAAAAAAGTCCGTGGGCATCATAATCGATAACAGTTACTATTAATAAAGTGTAGACCATCCACATATCTTTGCCAATTCGTGAACCTAGTATTCCTGCTTCTCAATAAAACCATTAATCCATTCCCGTGGGATTTTCACCCCTACTTCGTTAGTAGCGCGCTACTAGAAATCAATCAGTTCACGATCGCCCTTCAACTTCCAGCGCCAAAGAAGGCATGATCTTCGCGAACCGCACTCACACATTCCATATCTCTCCACGCCACGGTCATGCTTGGAAGATGTTGTAGGACACTCTACAAAAGTCTTACGTCTGTAAGATACATGCAAAGCCAGATATTCACCAAAGACACTCCGCCGGTAGCGCGAGCGAACAACTCTAGTTCGTCTGTTCCTCCCCAGAAGCTTCGTTCTACTCGCTCACTATTCCAGGATTAAAGTATGACGACGAACTCTTCAATTACACGCGAGGTCGATTCGTCTGCGATGAAGCGTTCGAAATGGCACAGCGCCACATACATTTCAATGTCGAGGAGCTAGCACGCCTCGCTGCTGAAACCGTTGGAGCAATATCATGCGTTAGCATTGAGAAATATCCGGATGGCATGTACAACAAGGCTATGCTTCTTACTATGGACGATGGTTCTCAAGTCGTGGCCAGAGTGCCGAATCCAAATGCTGGAAAGCCTCATTTTACCACTGCAAGCGAGGTTGCCTCGATGGAATTCGTACGTTTCGCACCAACATCAATGACCACTTTCCTGACACTTTGGTACAGGCAAGAGAGATCCTAGGAACCCCTAGCCCACGGGTCTTAGCTTGGAGTTCGAGAGCTCATGAGAATCCAGTAGGTGCAGAATACATTATCATGGAAAAGGTTCAAGGAATAGAATTGGAAAGCGTTTGGCCATCTATGAGCTTTAACGACAAATGGTTAGTTTTAGAAACCATTGCTGGGTACCAAAAAGCCTGGATGTCAATTTCTTTCAAAGGATTTGGTAGTCTTTATTTTGCCAAAGATCTAGACCAAACGTTTTCGAGCGAGTCTTTATATACAGATCAGAATGGGGTAGATGTCAAAGATTCAAGATTCGCTATTGGCCCATCAACGGGACGAGAGATGCTTGATAACGGGAGAGCGGCAATCGACTTTGATAGAGGTCCTTGTAAGTATTTCCGTTTATCTCACGACTCATCCTATTAACAAATCACAAGGGAAAACTCTAGAAGAGTATCATTCTGCTATTGGACGTCGAGAGATGGCTTGCGTCAATCAATTGCCTCGTCTACCAAAGTCTCCGATCACCCTTTGTGGTCCTGGTACCTACCAACCGACTAGAGAAAGAAAGCTCGAAGCCTTACAATGCTATTTCAAACTTCTTCCTTTCCTCCTTCCCGCAGATCAGTCGGTCGCTTCGTCCCATCTTTGGCATGGAGACCTCCACGTAGCCAATATTTTTGTGAATCCATCCAAGCCTACTGAGGTTGTTGGAATCATAGATTGGCAGTCTACCGAACTTTCACCTCTTTACTTTCAGGCCCGTCAACCCCATTTTATTGATTATGATGGTCCACCTGTTTTCGGCCTAGAGCGGGCCCAGGATCCAAGGGACAGACCAACCTGGGACAAAAAGGAAGAGACGTTATACTTTCAGCAATCTCTTTGTGCTCTTTACAACACTCTGACTTATCATAAGAATCCACGACTTCATGCTGCTTTTGAGTTTCAGAGAACGATAAGCTACGATCTTTTGCTGCTCGCACGCAATATTGTCATCGATGGCGAGCTGACTTATCTCTCGGAGGCTATCAATTCAGAGGATACATGGCACACTCATCCAGGGGCACAGGATTCGGCTTATCCTCTCTCGTTTTCAGCAGAAGAGCGCCAGGAACTCAAGGCTGAGCTTGATGGCGTATTACGGGGTATGGGACTGATGACTGCAGTCAGAGACAGTATCGGCGAGTTGTTTCCGGAGAAGGGAATAGTAACGCCAGACCGGTACCCTTATTCTTTAAATGCATTGGAGCAGATGAGGGATCAGGTAATAGAACAGTATGCCAAGAATGAAGAAGAGGCAGCAATATGGCGGAGTGAGTGGCCTTTTGGAACTTGAGGAATCACGCGGTGTGGCAGGCGTTATGGAGCATTCTACAGACTTTTATAGTAGCCTTTTTTATCCCAAGATGCTTCAGATTCGTTGATGAGAACCAGCGTACACTTTGATTCCAAGACAATCTGGCGTTACTTCTTTACAGGATCAGATTAGAAACAATAGAAAGCCCAGAGACGGTCGTCGACTCGACGACTCCAGCCCCTCCCAGTCTCGAAGGATGGCACGATATTGATGAAATCCTCGAGACGGCTCAGCACTTGCACCTTGGCGAACAAAGAGCTTCGACGTCCGATTCCGTGCGACTTTATGATCCCTCTCCGCGCCTCTTGGAATGAGCTATTGCACGACCTCATCGACACAGAGGACCTCGACATGCGTCGCGCCGGATCCGAGGCCATGACCTCCTATTCCGCTCGCCCTCGAAGTCCGCCCAGAGCGTCACCAGAGAACCAGTTGAGTCCGAACCAAATTGTCAAATTTCTTCTTCGCTTTACTACGCGCTAACATTACCTCAGACAAGTCAATGGCAATTCAGACAGCGAGACTGACCGCACTCTAGCTTATTCAATAATCATACACTGATGTGAAAATTTACCTAGGAGCGTTGAAAGCCCCATTTCCAGCACACAGGGTAGTTCTAGGCATTCGCAGCCCGTACTTTAATAATGCATTTCGGAGCAAATCTAAGGAAGACATAACACAAGAGTTTAAATTCGAAGAGGATAGCCCGCATGCTCTTTGGAGAGTGCTTCAGTACATCTACACAGGGGATTATTCTGAGGAATCATGCGAGTGTCTTGAGTCTGAAGGTCTGCTTCTCTGATTCAATATACTGAGACTAACGAAAAGTAGGTGATGATCTCTCGAACTGCTCAGGCACCCACGAGTATATGCTCTTGCAGACATGTTTAGGATGGATGCTTTGAAAAGTCTCTCGTGCATGAAGTTCGAGCATCAACTACAGCAGCATTGGATAAGTGACACCTTTGCTGATTGTATTCGAGAAGTGTACTCGACTTCTCAAGGCACCGACTCGATTTCTTTAAGGAGGGCTGTGATAGTTGTGGTGTCTTTACACCGGCAACTTGTTTAGAAACAGCCATTCAAGGAACTCATTCGAGAGGGGCGATTTTACAATTGATCTTGTATTGCAAATGGCGAATAGCAAAACATAGGGCTTGAACTTTGCTTGAGCTACCGTTGACCTTTCCCCCTTCCTCCTTCATTCGGAGTATGGTCTTATTTTCTTCCGGTTTCTATGGGATGCGTTTCCTCTTCTGAAAGATTGTTGGCCAAATCTTGGAATATGTTATAGCTTTGCGAGGGGCCACATCCCCTGTGGACGTCTCTGTATTGAAATCAATGCCTAGCGCCTCGGAAGACGTTAAGAGGTGAAGGTGTTCAGGGATATGCGGCAGTTAGAACTCCAGATTGGATATTATCTCATTTCCTAATCTTGGTTCGTTAGGAAACCTCGGAAAGGCCATTCTTGATACACAACCACAGGCAGCTCTCGCTTTTGCTATCCACAAACCTGGTAGGACGGCCCCGGGTTGATCTGGCAAGGCTGCAACAGTTGGGCGACATATCTCCATCGGCATGGGTGACCGCAGTGACGCTCAAATGCTGTTAAAGCTAGGAGCAGGACCTGGGAGAGCGCGATTGAGGTGTGGACGTGATTCACGTTGACAGGTGGACCTCTGCTGAAGATGGCGCCTGTGCATCCTTTGCGTCAGGGAATTGTAAGATGAGGACAGCCGTTTCCGCTTAGTCAGATCAGACATTTTATCTTCCTCGTCTAACTTGGCGTTGCTAGACTGGCCGTCGCTGTGACTATTGCTTCCTGCCTTGTTATGACTATAAATACTTTTTGAGTTTTGTAGAGCACTGTACCTGGATTGCCCCAGGAGTTTGGTAAGGAAGCGCAGCATGAATCTCTTCCCAGTGACAACCCTCCTCCTTTATCTTGAGTATTGTTTTGTTTTCTTTCGCTGTCCATGGAACGCGTTTCCTCTTCTGCAGTATTGCTTGGCCGCACCTTGGAATATGCTGCCATAATGTGGGGGGCCATAACCTTTGCAGACGTCTCCTTATTAGAATAAGTGCCTAAAGACTTAAAATATATTGGAATGTAAAGGTATTTTAGGACACGTGGCAGTTGAAACTTGAGATCATATATTATTTCATTCCCGATTGTGGTACGCTTGAGGAAACTTTGGAAGGGCTACTTATAATATACAGCTACCAGCAGCAACTTTGTGGAAGCGGAGGGACTTTGAGATGGTTGTGGCACTTGATTTTGCATAATATTATCCATAAGATTTGGTGAACCGCAATTATCCTGTAACTCTATACCATTAACTTCAAATGGCGTGGCTGATGGCTAAGTAAAGCTGTAAGGCTAAGGGGCTAAACTCTCGTGAGCAGATGCTGAGCAGAGCTTCCGCCTCTTCGCAGATTATAGGTTCTTATTGTCTTTATTGCTTATGAAAAGATTATTATCTTTAAAATAGGGTCTGATTTATCCTCGTACAGCCAATCTGGCCAACCTAGCCTAATCAACCCATTTGGACATTCTCAAACACATCAGTCGATACAGTACTTTCTATTCTATTCTTTGTCTCTGACTCCGCGGATGGTAATACCCTGGCAGATAGCCTGCACAAGCTTTGGGGGATCTTGGCCGAGGGTATTAGATCTAGCAATATATAGAAATACAGCGATAAATTCACAACTTGTTCTGGCATTGTTTTACAATCCAAAGGGTAAAGATACTATGGTATCTTTTATAATAGGGAGGATAATTTCATTGAAAATTCAAATGCTACTTAATATTGACTTCGCACAGCCATTGAATGCGTAGAGCAATCGCCATCTTAATCTCAACCTTTAGTGATAAAAGTCACCCCATAACCTATCATCACAATACATCTATAATTTGGTGGCACTTCATAAGATACTTTGGTTTTTACATTTCGCATATTAATATTTTTTATATCTCCTATAATTTCCACCTGGTCTACAGAAGAAACTATAACAATACACATCTCATTCGCATAAATTCTCTATATTGCGGTTAAGAGATATATCGGTTTAGTAAAAAATCATATAGGTTAGCGTACGAAATATATCTATCATGGAAAAGGTAAGAAATCCTTTAATTATTACGACTAGAATCTCCCGAGAAATTGTGGGAATATCTGCTTCGGAATGGTGCAAAGACAATGAGCCTTGATGATTGGTTTGAAGAGGGTGTGAAGCGCGGGTATTGCTGTGAGTTTCTGGGATTTTTATTAGTACATTGCAAATGCTAGAGCTTGCAATTGATTTTCTTGCCAGCATTCCCATATATGTAGCCTTCTATATCTTGCGAATGATTGACCGATGAGTTTGGTGAGTGTAGAGTTGACTGGAAGGATCTCGTGTGCGGTGAGTGTGGTTTATTTGTATAGTTGTGTTTATGCATAGAAGAATCTTTTTTATAAGATTGTAATACTATATTTGACTTGTTGTAGTTATAAGATTTCTATTTATGGGGTGTCCCCGATGATACTGGACTGGTGCTTAGTGGAGGGAGCGTTGGAGATTAGCCAAGGGGTATATGATAAAGACTTGGTAGGGTTATAGGCTGCAATTGATTAAGCTTTGGAATCCTTCGTGTGAGGACGTTCGAATTCTGGTGCCGTTTATCTGTTAAGGCCAGCGCTGGAGAGTTCGGTAGGTTTGAAAGGAAGCCATCATCCCCTTCAATAGTAGACGCCTTTTGTTGAGGTTCTCCGCTTTTGCTTTTCGCTTCGCGTATCGCTCCGCTCTCTAGTTCGTTGGAAATTTACTAAAATTTCATAAATTAGGGAGGAGGGTCAATTTTAAGGTTTGGGTAAGGTTTATAGGCCTCGCTCAGGCGGACGCTCTCTGCCGGCTTGTCGCTCACGCCTAGAGCCCCGCACCTGCTGTCAGTGACTTCAACCAATCTGGGATATCCTTTCGTGTGGGTCGTAGCTCCACAAGGATGCTTCTAGCTCTTGATCCTCTTTGGTTCCATAGTCTTTAGCTCGTGAGATAAGATCATCCTGAGACGTTCCAAATGCCTATACAGCATCCGCCGCGGCTACAGGATCTCGGGGCTTAAAGTAATAGTCTGTGTCACCAACTGGCACCTTCTCCCAACGTTCTTCGAAAATTTCGCAGATTTCATTGACGCAATATGTGCTTAAGTCGATAAATTTTGTGCTTGAGAAATAATTTATATTTATAACCCAGAGGCCAGGGCCTAAGTTCGTTTTGTCCGTAGGGTACCAGTTCATAGTCACCATGTCATGGTCCGTAAATATACCTGCGTGATAAATATCCCACTATAGTATTTTACGTATGATTCGTGGCGTGGCATAGATACGGTCAATTCTGCTTGATAATACTGATTCATTCGAGGTACGGAAGGTATACTTGAATTCCTCTTCGTATACGCTACGCCAGTCATCCGTCAGGTTATGCTTTTCTGTTATCAGCGTGAAAGCTTCTAAGACTCGTGGTAAACACGCTCGTGGGGGGTTTTTATCCAGGGAATCTTCAACCATATTGAAGTCACCTAACATGATATAGATAGGCATCCCCCTTAGTGCTAACTCTTTATAGAATACCTTTTGTTCATCCGCCTGATTTGGAGCATATATACCTAGTACGTTTACCTTTTTACCGTTCTCTATGGTAAGTTCGATCGCTAATGCTCTGCCCTTCTCATCACTATACATCTAAAATATGGTGTAGGGTATAGCGCTCCTCTCATTCAAAAGAATTGCTGTCACTCCTCTTTGGTCATTACACGGGCTATTGGTTGAATTTGAGCCTCTATATTTCTAACTGCAAAGAGGGAGTAGAGTCTTTTTTCAGTGAGATGACTCTCCACTAGGAAAGCAAGGTCAACTTTGTGATTACATAAGTATCTAATTACCTGCATTAATTTTTCAGGGGTTGAAATACCCTTCACGTTTATAGAGGAAATCTTCATAGCAGAGTGAGCATAATTTATATTTTTAAATTTATAAGTAATATTCTATACTACTCGTAAACCGTCATATAAACACTTTAATAGTGCTTTGACCGATCCCTTCTGGAATGCTTTTTCTTTTTGCGCTCCGGGGACTCGGAAGCCTGTCCACCGTCACTCGTGTTCACCTCTCCGTCTGAAGAAATCTCCTCCCGTGCCTCCGTCGCCGTCATGTCCACTTAACTTGACTCGTTGTTGGTAAATCGTGAATAGCGGCAGCTCCTCCGGTGGGGAGTGGGTTCGGGAAAGGCCGTGACAAATGGCAAGGGCGAGGTCGTCGGCGGTGTTGTTAAATCCTAGCTGAACTGTCCAGTGTGGCGGGGTACCTTTCTCAAACGCACCGAAGTTGGATACAAACAAGCTGTAATCCGTCTTTTCGTGGGTAAACGTTAATTTGGAGATGGTCTCTTTAACCTGCACACACGCGTCCTTAGTAAGACACTTAACAATGAGATAGAACTTCTAGTTACTAAAAAGACCGTTGTGAACGTAACGGGCGAATTGTAACTCTAGTGCTTCGTACTTGGCGGAGGATTCTACCAGGATATATCCGGAGTGCTTAATCTAAATGAATAGAGCTGACTCCGACGCCTTCAATTCCTGTTTGTCGGCTTCGCTCAGTCTCACCGTGACGGGTCCTATTCTTGCTGGAGGTTTTAGGGGGGGGGAGGGTCCGGATCCTATTACGATTAGTTCCGAACCTGGTGATTAGTTCCTGTTTTTAGTTAGACTTACCTTGGGGCGTTGCTCGCGGCGTTCACTCAAGGTCTTTTTGAGTGAGGGAGGTTTCTCCCGCTTCTGCCTAGACTGCTAGGGAGAATTAACCGTCAATGCCTTATCCGTGGTTGATTGTTAAATTAATTTTAGATACTTACCTTGGAGGGTGTGACCAACTGGCTCGGATGAACTGACTCTGATTCTTAGAAGACTAAAGTAAAGAGAAAAGAAAAGAGAAAGGAAGCTCAGGGCTGCCAAATCGAATGGCTGCACCCTATAGGTCAATGTCATGTCCGCAGCGGTGCATCGCATCTACCCCGGTCCTCCTATGACCCGACACGCTCGCACCAGAGCGACTCCCAGGGTACGTGCAGTGGGATACCCACATTACACACACCTAGAGACTTTCCATAGTACTCTGCAGGCTCACAGCAGATCTTTCGACCCGCCGACCGCTCACCGAAGCATCATGCCATGACCGGCTCCTGCTCCAGCGAGCTCCTCAGGTGGATCCCACAGGCTGATCAGGCTCAGAGCCAGGCTATGGGGAGGGGAGAATAGGTGCTTCAGCACCGCACCGCTACCTATTCCGCTACTTAAAGCCGCGATACATAGCGATGACAATGCCCAAACCCACTGTAGAACCAGGCTAAAAGCAAGCCAACCACCACTGTCGTCCGTGAAGACGTTCCAGCGGTTTTTGTTTTGCTCTCAACCCACTCCCCTCATATACCCACCGACTCCTTTCTGGTTTGAAGTTTGGGCCCAATTGATTTTGTCGGAAACATATTTTCCGACAAAGTCATTTGCGTGCGCAAAAATCACAAGTCCGATTTTGCCATACAAACCAGGTACATGTTTCACGCCCAAACGGGGTACTCGGACATATTTCATGACCGGGGGGAGGGTTCGACAAATTAACAGAGGGGAGGCTCGAAAGGCCTATAAGAATTAAGATGTATATTGAAAAAACCCTAGAGATTCAGGTATATAATCGTCAAAAGTGTTTTATAATAAGGTTATCTCAATCTTTCCAGGCTATAGAACAGCACTTGCCGAAGAGATAAGATATGCGCTAAAGCTATAGGGCTCTCGCACGCTATACCCGCTATAAATATAGGGCTCTTATACGCTATCCCTGCTATAGATATAGGGTTTTTATATGCTACTTCCTCTTACCCTTCATCATTCCCACATCAATCCGCTCTGCCTTCAATGCCATCGTCGATCAGTACATTCCATGCAATGCATTGCGTGGATGTTTCAAGCAAATATCCTCTCCTCCTAATGAGCTGTTGGCCTTTTGGATATAGTTGAAATTGTTGTCACTATTTTCTCGGTCTTCGCCCCGCTTCTTCCAAAGCTGACAATCGCATGTAAATCGATATTTTTCCGACAAAGTGCGTTTCCTGCTCACATAATCTAGATGATCGATATATGATATAGTGCTCTCTGTATTTACCGGAATATCCTTCACTGCGAATATCGTCAATTGTTCGGAGTTTGTATTGAAAGAGTGATGTGCATTCAGGGTACAGCTATGGTTGATCCGTGAAGCCGTTGGGAAGATTCCGGCTTTTAAGCCGCCTGAATCCAGAAGATGTGCACCTGGATCCAGAAGAAAGGCATTTGTTCGTACAATATTCATTAAACCCTTACTTTCGAAACAATTGTGTAAAGCCAGGAACGCATCCCGATCCTTTTGTGAAAGCGGCTTCAACTTCTCGATAATTCGTCTTGCCGCGCGCCCACTGGCGTTGAAATCCATCGTGAATATCGCAGCCTCCGGAAGAATGAGTGTTCCTTGTGCGATCGGCTGGGCTGTAGTCATCCCTTCTTGGGATGTTCTCAACGTGAATAACTCGCCCATTTTAGATGATTTGAAGGATGTAGTGAAGGGGCGATTGCTTCTCAGTTACGGTTTTGTTTTTTTTCTCATCTTGCTTTTCCCTCGGGTTACTGCAGGACGATTTGGAACCTTCCGTACTTCAGCATTACATACTCTCTCCAGATGTGCCTTCAATATCGTCTAATCCTTCCTCACCTCCTCCCTCTACACTCCGCACAACACGCCATTTATCGCGGGCAGAAAAATCCACGATTTGAGGAGGAAAACTTCATAACCGAAGAAGGATAATGCGTTGATGGGGGGGTAAATAGGTAGAGAAAGAGGGAAGAAATAGGAGAGCGAGATACTTGGAGGGACTGGAAGGGGAGAGAGAGTGTGCTCTAGGCTGAGGGATGGGGAGGAGGATATCCGGGCACGACCTGCAAAGGGCGGAGGAAGCTCTCCTCAGAGCCTGCTCATGAGGATTTAACGCTGCCAGGCAGAGTTCGACCCATTTGCCAGAACTTCTCAAACTCATGATCAATCCCTTCGAGAGATTCAGACACAAGCTCTAGAGGAGAAATAACTTGTTTCCGTTAGCAAGCAAAACCTTTGCCGGTCGACTTCTAACCAGTCAATTTCCATTCTGTGCAGGGTCAATCGCGGAGTAAATGCGGCTGGAGCGCCGATCAACACGTGATAAAACCAATCCGGCATATCGGTGCGTTCTGTTTTGTTTTTGTTTTTCTTCCAGCGCCTCACCATTCCACATCAACATCAACATCAACATCCAACGCCCACTCCTCTCTCTCCTCGCCTATCCACACTTACGAACAATGAGTGCTCTCTCTGATGCTGATGCAGACATCATCATTGCACAAAACCCAATCGGAAATGGCTTGGACGATTTTCGTCGTCTTTTCAATACAAAATGCAACGATCTTGATGTCTCAAGCATTGAACAACTGGTGGAAACTTTTAAAATGGGTAAGTAAATAAAATCTCTACCCAAATTCACACTAATTTTGCGTAGATACCAAAGATTTAGCAATCGAATTGGTTCTCGCCTTGCAATCCCTTCCGCTAGCTCGTATTCTCAAATCTCGTAACAGTTCTACAACTCTCCGACAAGATCTTCTTAGTTTGGTATCGCAGATAAGTTCTGACGACTTCAACGTTCTATCGATTCTTCCACTCTTCAAGAAAGTAGACAGTTGTGCATCTGACGTCGACATTTGCAATACACTCTTCGTACTCTTCGCCAGACCAACCACTCCGGAGCAATCCAACCCACCGTTTACCGCCTCCGTCGAGCAGACTCCTTGGACGTATAGTACTGGCCACTTCGCAGATACATCTGAACTTCGAAAGGATATCGACCCAAAACTCAAAGCTGAAGTAGAAGATAACATCATAATTGACCATCCTCAATTCTTTGATACTTTCTTTGGACAAATCCCCCGGCTTCCTGAGATTGCGACCGCTGTATTCCAAATGTGTAAAGGTTCACAACCGCCGCTATATAAGGAAGACAAGGAAGAAACTGGCTGGACGCAGTGGCCAGAGGGCTGTGAAGAATCAGAGGTATTGGGCTGGCTCAATCGCCATATCGAACAACTTCTTCTTTTCGCGAGTGAAAAAGGCTTTGTTCCTTCTAAACAGCGCCAATGTGTTACTGCCCCGAACAAACCTATTCCTGGATCAGTCAGCAAAAGGAAGCTAGATATCGGCTTTATTTATGATCTAAATGATGAACCTATAAACTGGTCCCATATTCTTGTTCCTGGCGAGCTCAAGAGTAATCCACAGGAAGACAATCGCCGCAGCACTTGGCTTGACCTTATAAAATATGTGCGGGAGGTATTCAACAAACAAGACACGCGTCGATTCGTTCTCGGATTCACAATCTGTGGCTCACTCATGCGGCTATGGGAATTTGACAGACTTGGAGGGGTGGCTTCTAGACCATTTGATATTAATAAAGATGGTCAAATGTTTGTTTCGGTAATTCTGGGGTATTTGTGGATGAACGAGAAAGAGTTGGGCTTCGATCCTACTATACTGGAAGAGGATGCCAAAAGATATATTGATATTTGGCGGAATGGTCTGGTGGAACGGCTTTACCTAGAAGAACTCATGCAGCGGCAGTCTCCTGTCGCTGGTCGAGCAACTATTTGCTGGAAAGGCTATATTAATCAAAATACACAATTGGTTATCAAGGATTCATGGCAATATAACGAGCGACCCGAAGAGGGTCTTTTGCTGAAAGAAGCTACAGAGGCTGGAGTAGAGCACATAGCGCGTTACTATCATCATGAGACTGTGTATATTGGAGATGCGGTCGATGATATTCGCAATAATATTCGGAAGGGATTACAGGATGCCAATGGAAGAAATCCATTCCAACAGCGAAGACCTGTAGTATCGAAACCCATTACAAACCTACCCACGCCTGGCAGGTTGGATCAAGAGAGTAGCAGAGGCAGCACCAAAAGCATTACGCACAAGAGATCTTTAAGCCATATATTAATGCCGCCTCCCAAACGCTCCCGCTCAAATTCCCCAGTTAAACAAAATACCCAACCACAATACAATCGAGTTCATCGTCGCATAATTATGTGTGATGTAGGAAAGAGTATATATTATGCTAGTTCCTTGAGAGTTATGCTGATAGGACTGCTTGGGGGAATTAAAGGTAAGTAGTATATTATAAATGGCTTTAAACTCTACTAACTAATTAAGGACACGAATCATTATTAAATGCTAAGATTCTTCACCGTGATATATCTATTGGAAATATTGTGTTGAACGAGGCCGAGAACGACGCTTTTCTAATTGATCTTGATCTTGCCATTAAAATCGACCGTGAAAAGGCTTCTGGGGCACCGAGCAAAACTGGCACCAAAATATTCATGGCAATCGGTGCGCTTTATGGCGAAGACCATACTTTCATGCATGACTTGGAGTCATTCTTCTGGGTTCTCTTCTGGCTTTGCGCACACTGGAATGGGCCTGGTCAAAAGAGGAGCAAAACGGAATATGAGTCTTGGAATTTTGAGCCCACAAAGAAACTGGCTGAAATAAAAACAGGCAAGGTCCTTGAGGAAGACAAGTTTGACAAGGAAATAGATGAGAATTTTGCGGCATACTGTAGACCGTTGATTCCTTGCGTAAAAAATTTACGTAAAGTGGTATTTCCAGAGGGAAAGCGGTGGTTAACCCAGGATCGACAACTGTATTCTCAGATGAAGTTAGTGCTAGAGAATGCGAGGACAACCTTAAAATAGTTCTGTTGGCATAAACAGTAACGGTACACAGTAACGTTATGAGGCAAGAATGTGGGGCGACTATCGTGGATATCGCTTAGCACGGAAGCGGCGAAATAACCGAAGAACACGATAACTATAGTAGGTATAAAACCTCTATAGTCTTTCTATAGCAGTAGTCAATCAACTCTATTGAACTAAACTAAAGATCCATTCGTACGAATACCAACCCTAGTGATATCAACAAGTTCAAAACAATCCACAGCACAATTTGCCGATTTGATATTATCAGCATCTGTGGCTTTGAATTGGACAATCAATGTATTTTCTTCAAAACCCGACAATCCTTACTTCAACTTCGATTTCATCAACCCACCTTTAAATGCCTTCATTCCTGCTCATCAATAAGACGGTGAACGGATTCATATATACTAACCCAACTATAACAAGCAGAAGAAGCACACAGACTACACATTGCGGGAGTACTTTAGGGTGAAGGATGGACAAAGAATACTTTCTCACTAGCGAACAAGAATGTAAGGCGCGAGCTACGAGATCTCTTACATTCACTGCTTCTCTGGCTTATGCCTCCTCGATCTGCATCTCCTTGATTTCCTCTTCCTCCTCTTCTTCTTCCTCTTCCTCCTCCTCCTCCTCCTCTTCTTCTATCTGCCTAAATAGTGGATTTTGTTTTGCCTTTCTTGCTTTATATTGTCGGCGACGTTGATAACTGACAAATTTCTTTAATGCACAAACATAGTTGGCTAGAGCTTGGTCTATTTGGTCAGTGCTATGGCCGAAAGCCTGCTGTACCTGTTTTTTCAGCTTGTCGAAAAGAACCTCTTCTTTAAATTGAGAACGATAAAATCGAAACTGTAAAGAGGATATCTGTTCAGCTTCTCCTTTTGCCATTTTGGCGGCTTTCTCCAGGGCCTTGCATTTATCTTCCAAGAAGATGTTGCTCTAGCAGATAGAGGTTTTTTAAGATGAAATTTTGAGGAATTCTGACAAAGGTGAATCAGATCTTTGATCAGTTCCAAGAGACCTGAACCGTCTAGCTGAAGTAAGTGGCCGTATATCACGCTAATATTAGAGATCTTACCTTATAAGTGAGAGCTTTATTTGAACCTCGATATGCATCTGATACATTAATAGCACCAGGTCGACTAGCAGTATATGTACACAGCTGGATAAAGAATACTAGCTGAAGTCGATATCGCTCATGAGGATATTCGTATTGATCTTTGGCCCATAAAAAGTAGAGTAGGGTGTCTCTATCTGCTGAAGTAAAAAGCCGCTTATCCCGTCGCATATCTTTGAGTCCAAGTTCTGTTTCGATATACTATATATATATTAGCAAATAGAAACTAGATATAGAATAAAAGTTATATTTACAGTCTTAACTTCGCAGGCAGTTATATCGTCAATTTGATATTGAGACTGTTTATTATATGCTGTTTTCAATCGCTGCATATATTCTTGCAAAGAACCTATTGCCGGCTTTTCGACGAGGAGTCCCTTCTGTGTGCTTGCATACCAATAGAAAAATAGCTTAAGGTTGCCTAGAGTTGGGTTGTTGAATCCATCTAAGACCTTTGCATAATCTTCAGCAAATCTTCAGGATATTATTAGCGATAATATGCCTGAGTTTAAGTTTAAGGTAACTTACTTTATCCACCACGATAATACTAAGCGTTCGTTCTTCTCAGTTGACTCTGCAATTTGACTGCTTTGCAACGGCTGCTCTGCGAGCCGCTGCTTCTCAGCAAGCATAGCATCGATTAAAGACATTTAGTATAAATCAAAGTATATCAATAGAGTTAGAACAAACTGATTAAGCTGATAGTAAGGAGAAACCCCCGCGAGAGAGAGAGAGAGAGAGAGAGAGAGAGAGAGAGAGAGAGAGAGAGAAGGGGGAGAGAGCTGGGTAAGAGACGGTGAAAACCTTGCAATGAATAAGATTAGAAGGTGCCATATTGGAATCGCTGTGCAGGACGAGTAAGGGTTGCACCGTAAACTGGCAATAGAAATAGCGGGGTGTGATTATGTGACATAAAATAATATATCGAAATTTGGTGTTTTGCGATATTCCGTAAACCAAACCGTCAAAACCCCGCATCACCAAAAATTTGTCGCATCACCAAAAATACCAAAAATACCACGAGTGCCACGAATTTAATTCGAATGCAGGATTTGGGAAAAGGCAAAGCAAAGGCAGCGCATCTCGAGCGAGCGAAAATTCACGATAAGAATGATATTGTTATATGCGCGATTAAGGCAGCAGCAAGAAAGCAAAACAATCAAACATCCAACAGCGTTTGTGGTTTAGTGGTAAAATCCGTCGTTGCCATTCAGTTTCGACGGGCCCCGGGTTCGATTCCCGGCGAACGCAAAAATGTGGCAGTTGTTTAATTTCTTTTTTTTTTGTTTTTTTTTTTTTAAATGCAGCATTCTTTTGCCATTTTATTTATGGCTGCTATTATTTTCGAGAAAATGAAATGATTTGGGTGACAGGCTCGTCTGCATCCTCAGGCCGCATCTAGGAACCTTGTCTAGGGCCGCAAGTAGTAAAAGCTCACTAGCCACTAGTGCTCTATTTTTACCAGTAATGTTGGTTTGTTGATATATTTTAGTCTTCTTTCTCCTTCTTCTTCAATTCCATATTTCCACCAGATTGCTTGTGTAATCCTACTACACTAGGATTATGATTTTCACCTACTGAAATTCTTTTATTTCTTCTCAATTGAACCCCGACCCTTCGACACTATTTTTTTTTATCTCTCTCCCAAGTGGCACAGTTTCATTATTGCTTTTCAAAATGCTGCGAGGGTTCACTCCCTTCCGACTTCTTCTGGAACCCCATCGCATCTACGTCGCACTATTTCGTCGCCGTGGATATAGCAGGCAGCTTCTCGTAAGTCAAGTTTTATCTATCCTACATAGCAAATTGACCGATACATTTTAGAAATGGGTTGTTCTTCTCGCCGGCCCCAATGGTGGTCTTCGTGGCGAGGAAGATTCGAACGAATTAGCTAAGAGCCAAATCTTCTTATTTCATGTAGCAGACTGGAACGAGAAATATGATGACAGTAGAAACCAGGAGCTTGGCGTGATAGCGTCGGTGAAAGAATTGCTAAAAAGGTTGCGTTCTCAGCCGGAAGATGAAGAGTCACACGTGGTTAGCGCTACGATGGATCGATTGGAGAATTGGGAGGGTGTGGAAGTGCATCCAGATGCACCAAAGAAGAAATATAAAGCAGGACACTCAGGTAGGTGAGTTGTTCATTCTGTGTTGGACTTACTGACATTTTGCTAGTTCTCGATATGAATTGGATGGCAAGTGTAGCTGCCCCATGGCTGAAAGAAAAGATTGGTACATACGTACTGCAATGCGACTATATCCATTATTACGAAGGCGATATTAAGAATATTGAAGAGAGACGTATTATTCGCGGAGTGTATCAGATACATCCTTATTTTCACCCTAAGAGTGTAGTAATCACGGAAGATGGGTATAATGTGGAGAAACATTACTTCCCCGATGTTATTGCTTCCTACACGCAAAGTATTAAAGCATATTCAGATCAGGTGCTTAGCGAATGTCCCTGTCTCGAACATAACACGCTATATCTTGGAGTGTTTAAAACAGGCGAGGAGAAGTCAGTAAGTCGAATCCTTTTCCAATTCTTCTAGTATAGCATCTAATCAGGTGAGTATTTACAGAAATGGAGAATACTTTGGAACCCAGAATGGCGTGACAATGTCGATAGCGAATTCTATCGTCCTATTACGATCGAAAGAGAATTTAAAGCCATGCCAAGATTCCAAGGTGTTCTAGTAGAACTGAAAGGAATATCGAAAAGAGATAGTAGAGAAGGGACTATTCACGTAACTGATGATTCTGACCTAAATCGGTTGCTCACCAACGGACCAACTGATAGTGAAGCTCAAGCATTGTCATATGTCGCAAATGCGCGACAGAGCCATCATCACCATTTCGAGAACCGACTGAGTTTCGAATACGGCGTCGAGGAACTCCAAAATGTATTCGACGGCATTATTCGTGACTATGGCAACAAAAATTTTCTGGCTATAATTGACAAGCAATATGATAAATGCAGGCCTCTCCGTGAAACTCGTCTAGCTTTCAAAGCTACTAATCTTTTTAGAACAAGTATTAACATTCAAACGTTTGATCCTGAGATCTATCGCTATGGCCTGAGGGCGAAACAACTCCTCACAAATTATTTAAAACCTATGGTAGATAAGAAACCACCGGCTACCGTGGAATCGCGGCATCACCATAAATCGAAGCGTCCTGACGACAAGATCCCTGCATCTTCATCTAGCAGTTCTATGAGGAGGCACCATCGTTCGAAGGGGAAGGGAAAAAAGAAGATGTTTGAAATTGGGTCTGATCCGGAGAGTAGCTGATTTGTTATTCACTTTTAATGGACGGGGCACTAGGTGAGTTGTTATCCGCCGCTCATATATTGGAATAATATGTTGAGAAATGTACATTTGTTTATTTGTCCAAGATATCTTCCAGCACTTTTGGCTCAAACTATCTCCCTCAGACTAAGAAAACTCTAGCTAAGGTGTGTTTAATCTAGCGGATCGGGGCAGCTTGATAAAGCGTAAGAAAGTGCACTCTAACCCTTCTCATTGTCACTGGGAAGAGACGAGGTAGACGTAGAATGTATAGCGAAGTCAAATATTTTAGAATCATATTTCCGAGTACGCATTTAAAGCAAGCTGACCACCTAAATGAGCATATAAAATATTGCTTCCTTCCTTAATCTCCCCCTTCCGAATCATATCCATCATGCCCGCCAGGCTCTTCCCTTCATACACCGGATCCGTAATAAAAGCCTCCGTCCTTGCCCCAAACTTAATAGCTTCAATCGTCCGCTCATCAGGAATTCCGTACGTGCCCGCGTGATACCTATTATCTAAAGTAATATCACTCGCCGTAATATCATCCTCACTTAACCCAATTTTCACACCAGTGAACTTCGCAATTCGCAGAATCTGATCAAAGGTTTGTTGAACTTTGGCACTAGCATCAACACCGATGATCTTTCTTGTGTTGGATCCCAATTTCTTCTGTGCGAGCTTGAACCCGGCTACCATGCCTGCAAAAGTCGACCCCGTTACAGCACAGACAATGATAGTGTCGAAGAAAATCCCCAGCTCCTTCTCCTGCTCCTCGACTTCGAAGGCCCAACGAGCGAAGCCTAGCCCACCCAGGGGGTGGTCTGACGCGCCAGCTGGAATGTAATAAGGCTTCTTGCCGGCTTCCTTAAGGGAGGCAGTTAGATTAGCGAGGGTGTTTTTGTGTTCGATCCCAAAGCCTGAAGGGTCGAGGTGACAATCAGCGCCCATGAGGCGAGAAAGCTGGAGATTCCCGACTTTCTCATACCCTGGGTCTCTCCAATCGACCCAATGCTCTTGCACTAATTCTACTTCTAGGCCGGATTTTCGGGCTACGGCTGCTACGGCTCGGGTGTGGTTAGATTGAATGCCGCCGATTGAGACTCTGTTTTATTATTTGTAAGAAATGCTTGGGGCTCGAAGATAAGAGATGACATACAGTGTGTCGCATCCTTGGGCGAGTGCTTCCGGAACAAGATACTCGAGTTTGCGGACCTTGTTTCCTCCAAAAGCAAGGCCTGAGTTTACATCTTCGCGCTTGGCATAGACGATAACCTTGCCTCCGAGGGCTTTGGAAATGTTGGGTAGGGCTTGGATGGGAGAGGGACCAAATGTGAAGATTGATCGGGGAATGGATGCGAAAGGCTCAGGGAGATTCACTGTAATCGACATCTTGAAGGTTACGCTGTTGCTTGCTGAGATGAGATGACCACCTTGCAAAGGAGGGATTAGCAACTATATTAAGCGAGTTTCCCCCCTTAATGATTAGAACAGAGGTTAAAGTACCCACAAAGGTCTAAATTATATATCAGGGCTATGAGATGGAGAGATTCGAGCATCAATCCCGAAATTGGGCGGATATTCACGGCTATTTATGTTGACAATAAAGCCCTCATTCTATTTACCCCGCGCGGACAACTGTCACTTTCCTTTTGCCCCACCATCTACCATTCTTATATTCCAATCCCAATCGAATACTAACTACCTCAAGATAAAACAAAGATCAAGCCTTTTTACTAGGTGGGGTTTTTGATCATGTGTAACCAAAATTGAGTGAATTAATTAGAAATTATATTAGGAGGACAACCAAGAATCATAACCATCAAGCAAACCGTGACCCGTGTGCTGTGTGGTAGATTCGAACGGTTTATCAGTAAACCGACAATTATCACAAAACTATGATTTTTGCTTTATTGCAAAGAGCATAATTCAGGAAATTGCGGCATTTAATTTGCACAATAAAAGGGTCGTTGTATTTAAGATGTTAATTACTAAAGTGGAAGTATATCCTCTTTCAGGCCAGCGAAGACATCTCAAGGTTTTAGCAACGACTATCCAAAACTGCCCCCAATATCACGATACCCCTTCACCATATTTTTACTACCCAGTATGAAGAAGCCTTATATTGTATAGCTTCCAATACGAGATTTCCTATACCGTAGCGATATATCGTAACAATATGATGTATTGGGCTCATTGTTTTCAACAGCCTTCAGTCTTCAACATTTGAAGTGCCTTCATCGCCCTCCTGATCAGGTTTTACCATGACCCTTGTTTCTTTCGTTGATGTAAGCTTATTGGGCTACATTACACAACTGGTGTGACTTGTATATCAGCCCATAGCCGTAGGGGTCAGCAGCGCTTCTATCTGCATTTTAGCATAATATATAGCGTCACCGTCCCTCAATTGCCTTCCAGCGCAAACCTTAGAGTCACTGCTACTATTTAAGCGCGCCCATCACAAGATGTCAGGGTTAGAGGTGGTTGCCGCTACCGCAAGTATCATCGCACTGGTCGAATTCAGTCAGAAGGTGCTCACTCAAGCCACCGAACTTCCCAATGCATCCACAACCTGCTCCCACCAATAAGCCGCGCGATCAACAGAACCAAAGAACGGATTGAGAGCAAAGAGATAGATGAGGCGACTTGCACAGCATTGATCCCGATACATCAAGATATTGAACGCACATTAAAAGATCTCAAAACAGTTCTTCAGAAGTACATTTCGGAAGATGGCGCGTCAAAGATGGAGGTGTATTGGAAGGCTGGGCAGAGTGTTTTCCACACGACTTGTGTATTATTCGATTGTGCAATGTTGGCGAGGCTTTGTTGAATGTCATGTCTCTCAGTCGATGAGAAGTTCCCAGCGTTAGCTGCTTCGGCATGAGACAAAGTTAGCACGCTAACGTATTCGTGTAGACTTTGCAGAATTCCCTTCACTTTCTTTTGTTCTTCGCCAAGGAAATGCCGCAATCTATTATCGCTCGATGGTGGGGGGTCTTCGCGGCCTATCGATGTTATACATTCTGCAGAACCTCATGGCCAAAGTGAATGAGCAATAGGGTCCTCCTCTAAAGCCATGCGAAACTTTCGACCTAATCGGGGGATCTTGTACAGGAGGGTAAGATAAGAATGCTCTGGTGGTGTGGCCTTTGCTAAGCATTACTAGGCTTATTGCAATTATACTTGGTCGTCTGGGAATGACAATTGATGAGTGCTTAGACGAATACTTGAAACTCTTTCAGCAGCTCTCTACCAAATCCGACGAGACTGCTGAAGCTGAGTCTAGCTCCCCGCAAATGATAAAGTCGGGTATTTTAAGGAAGCCGTGTCAGAGCTAGTTAAAGCACGAGGACTGCGACCAACTACTTCCTCAAACCGTTTCTCAATCCCTGCACACCAAAACCAAAAATCACCCGAGAAACAACATGGCACGGATAATGTGGTAGTATATTTGCTGACTTAGAGGCCTTCACGAAGAGATCCAGTTTCGCTTTCAGCGAATATTCAAAGAGTCAAACGCAAATAGCTATGCCGAATGTCAATATACTACGCAAGGTTTTCTGAATAATTGCATTATTAGAAATAAAATATGTTAGAGTGTGGAGCTAGAAGCTCTCAGTAAGGAAATTAGGTTGTTTGTGCGGCAAGACACATAATCCGCGGAAACATTGTGAAGGAGTGAAATAACTAGGACATGTCATATCGTCGCCCACGTTGCGTCAAGAACAGTTCCATACTCTAGCTAGCTGATGAGCTAATAGTTGCTCCAAACCCAGCTCTAATAAATATCTCGAGCCAGTTCCTTCGACACTTGCACAACACGCACGTATAAATTCATACGCCTAGATGCAGACTCAGACGAACCGCTGTTCCGGTGCTAAAAAGGGCATTATGGAAATGTTTGAGAAGTGATAGTTTCAGAAATACTTCCGCAACACTAGTCTATATACAATGGCACCTTAGACTCAGGGAAGTCTATAGATCTAGAATTTAGAAATCTAGTTCACTGTAAGACATGAAGTAGAATAAAAGATTACCTTTGAAAGAGAAAAGTTCTAGAAGTCTTATAGTCGACAATGAAGATTGTTGAGAGAATACTTTCCATCATACAAGATCTGTTTGTATATGTGGTGAAACAAATGCGATTGGCTTTTTTTTTTGCTGAGAGCGTCACCGAAAGCTAACTAATTGTAGTCAAATGGATATCAATCTTTCGAAGTCTAATATTATTGGCAAGGCCACATTTGGCCTCAGGTATAAGAAAATTCAATTATATAGCGTCAAGATATGGATGGAGCATGCTTTGCGAGCAGCGCCGTCGATACGAGGTCAATTTATGGCCATCTATTTCTAGTAAGCTAGATTGGCCTAAAGAATGCGGGAGTGCACCTATCTGCGAACTACTTATCAGTGTGACCTTGCAGCTTGCAATCCTTGGACTTCCATCTTTTCTAAAGTCGTATGTCTCCTGATCGGAAGTTCCATTCATACAGAGGCATTTGGTCTGAGGGTACTGTTGCATCTTGGTAGAAAACAACACCATGCTACTGCTGCTTATGTAGTTGAGACTGTTTAGTTGCTAGAGTGTACACTAATAGCTCCCATCGCCCCTTCTCTTATCGGAAGCCATACCTCATTGTAGGATGCTGATAAACAAACACCTAAGAATACCTCAACCAGCCAGCTGCGTATAGAAAAGATGTTGCCGTTTCATCGACTTCCAAATAATTTACTTTCTCCCTTGAGCATCACAAAATAGCAACACCATTAGGCGGACTCGCAACACCCCCAGGGACCTATAACCATTAGCAACCTACAATGAGATATAAATTCCGAACTTACATTCAACGGCATACTACTGAAAAAGAAGCTCCATTTTCCCAACCTCCTACACTCCTCCGCGAGCTTCTCTAAGTCAAATAATTCCCCAATAGGCATCCCCCACCCAGCAAGTAACCATTGATGCAAATGCCATTCCTCACTTTGAAACGGCACTGCTTCAAAAGCAGGCTGATCTCCAGCCACCGCAGCAAACTCTTTTTCCCAAATCCAGCGAAGCATCTCTTCTGAAGACTCTACACCAATCGCGTGCGCCGGGTTTGTAGCAGCATATTCAGCAGTCTCGGCTTCAGACATGGAGAGACAATTACGGATAAAACCTGTCCGGATGAATAAGATGTCCGCGGGTTTGAAGGTCACGTTCTGGGCGGTAGCGCAGGCGAGCAGGGAGGAGAGGGGGATGGATGTGGTTGTATGTGTAGAGGGTGCGAGATTTTGGGATGCTGCCCAGGAGGCGTAGTCGAGAAGAACGCCACGACCCACAATCCCGCCATTATTTACCCAAACTTTAGGAGGTTGTCAACGAAGCATGCCATTTTGGAGAGGATAAGTAACTTACCATCGATTCCGTTCTTTGTGGAATTGTGGACTTCATGCTGCGTGCAGCCATTAAAATAGACTTTTGTCTTTTGATAACCTTTTCCAATATATCAGTTAATTCCTCAAAAGATCTTATTGAGCATACCATAATGCCTAAATCCATCCCACTGAGTACTACTTTGAGTATTCAACGTCAAAATATCATCATTCACGGTCCTCGGTAATTTATGATAAATTTCCTGGATAAACTTTGCTCGACCAAAACAAGGAGTAGATGGTTGGTCCAGAGACCAATCTGTTGCTACTCTTATCCCGTGAACGATTTCTTTGGTTGCGGTGAGGGTGTTCTCTGGAATCAGACGGTTGAGCATTCCAAGTTCGTCTGATGAACCAAAGAGCCCCCATGCATTACCGAGGGGCCCATCCTTCTTGAGAGGGAGAGAAGAGAATGGAGGCGTCTGAGGAAGAGACATTTTCTTTGGTTTTATCGAAAATGATGAAGGTTGTCGTTGAGGCAAAAGGCGGGGTAAAGGTTATCATCTCTAGTAACAAATGAGGCTCGTCCATGTAGACCCCTTATATAGGTCCGCTCTTCCTCCTCAGAAGCTCTTCTCTTTCTCCTCTTTGCTAAAACATATGATTAGTTCGTTATATTTCGCTTCCTCAATAAATTAAAAGCATATTTTCATATATTTCTTTGCAAAAATATCGAAATCCCCTAAGCTAATGATATTAATAATATAAATCAATAATAGAACTAGTGACGATTGAATCGTCCTGTTTGATTAGTAAGCCCCTAGCGTAGTCAGGTGATCCAACATCACGTAAATTAGACTCTGGCCTTGGGTCTCCTTAGCATTAGATTCTAAGGATCAATGAGAAGTCTATATAAGTAGATAGTTTTTTCTTCTATAGAGCTCGTGCTTAAGAATTCAATAGTATTCTCTATCCAATACTGAGTAAGGCGCAAGTGCGATCATCGTGATCATCGTGATCGTTTACCCATACTGAATCCTTGCCAATCATCCACTTACCCAACGGTTACACTTAACTTGAAGAATGTTGGCTGAAGCGGCCTTCAATCGATCCGCCACAATTCATTATTGCTTACCACGAAATCCCTCCTGTCTACCTGAGATATACCTCGCCATCCATCCAACTAATACATCGCATGAATCAGCCTGACCTCGACCAAGGCTGAGCTTTTCAGCCTTGCAGTCACATGCTGTGACTAGCTCATTCCAGTGTAACCGAGGTGCTCAGCCGTGCTCGAACCCACTTCAACCTGACACATATTACAACCCAACCCCTCCAAATCTACTGCATCATTTCTGGAATACCATCTCATATCATCCATTCACAAATATCATACCAAGTGAATGGGAAACTTTGAGATGTGAGCAGCAGGCGACCAATCAAGGACTTGACACTTCCCGTTTACTCCGCGACCATTCCCTACCTTGACTTCAACCTTCACTTTCCACCTCTTTCCTTTTCTTCATCATCCTAAATAACATCCTCAACCCCAATCCTCTGCACAATGACTCGAGCAAAGAACACCACGGCAATCCCAAAGCCACTCCTATCCGATAGCGATTGTTCTTCCGACGATGGAGTGGCTATCTATACCCCACTGGAAAGTGAAAGCCCTGCAACCCCGACGACACTCGAGCAGGAGATTGATCGTAAAATTGACAATGTTATCAACTCCATTACCAATCTCGCCATCAAGCCACAAGCTACTCCTCCTGCTGCTGTGCCAAATACCGTTCGGGGTAAGGCGAAGACCTCAAAAGTCAAGAAAGATACAGCCAAGGAGAAACCCAAGGAGAAACCCAAGTCTAAGCAAGATACACCGAAGGTCGCGAAGATCAAGGAGGAGAAGCCCAAGAAAGATTCCGCACATTTAGAAACAAAGGCAGCAGTCAAAAAGACCAAGAAGACAACCGTCGTGAATGCATGGGAAGACTATTTCGGCAACGAAAGTCAACTTGCCAATTGGCAAAAACTTTGTGCTGATGTAGGAGTGGAAGAGATTCCTAGAAGCATCACACAATGCAAGAAGGTAAGTTTGTCCCCTCCATCAATATCCTTCTCATGTTTTGTGCTGTGGACAAATACTAATAACCGGGAAAATAACAGGCACTTAAGGAAGTATGGGTCAATATCTTCGATTTTCTAGATGCAAAAGCCGTGGGCACCGAAGTCAAGAGGTTCAACAGCGAGAGAGAGTTAGCCAAATACACCTTGAAGACTGGGAGGGTCTATCCCAAGAAAAATGCTAAGGAGGGTGGCCCCGCTAGAGCTCTACTCGCTCATGTTTTCAGAGGTTGATTATTCATATGTTTGGGACTCATTCTTGGTTCATTTCATTCTACGAATTTGTTGTCATAGGAAATTCTAGATCTGGAGTTTGGGATGGATTTCGCTGGGTAGGTTATCACGATTAAGGATGGCATTGGTTAGTGATTTTTTTACGAGCGGATGGATGGATGGAATGGATATTGGGGTTTCTGGGCGATGGATATCTGGCTTGTGCGCATTACAGGATAAATGCATATGATAATCGTCGAAGCATGAGCTTCGTTTGCTCTTTAATCGACAAAGAAAAAATGCAATTTGAAGGAAATGGGGACCTGCATGTGCGCGTATGGGTTGTCCGTTTGTCTTCATCTGCACACACCTTTCTCTCTTTTACTCCTTACCCCATTCCCATTTCTCTATCTCTTTCGGTCATCAACTGTGATTATTCATTTTGTATTATTTCTCATCCTTTCCTCCAACCTCGGTATCCACGAAGAAACCCATCCTTTCACTATACCTTTGAAGATGAAAGGAAAGAAGGCCAAAGCCGAAGAAGCTCCCCGCAATGACTGCTCCGTCTCGAGATCATTGCCCTCCACAACTCCATCACGATCCCACCGTTTATCAGCGAGCAATATCTTCGATGAACCTCCCCCTCTTCCTCCATCTACCTCTTCACTCATCGCTAGCCAGGCTCCCTCTACCAAACAACCAGCTATCTCCCTTCCTTACCACCCGAAACCCTCTAAAGCAACTATATCGAAGGAGGTATAAGACTTAAGACCCAGGAAGGAGGAGAAGCTAAAACCAGTATTCCAATAGCATTATATATACCCACCCTCACTAACATATCTACCCAAATCATTCTACAGGCAAAAGAAAAGAGGAAAGGAAAATAGAGTGAGACAGCTGTGACAGTTTGCGCTGTTTACTGCTAAAGCAAAACTTTAAGTATTATAGCACGGGCACGGGGAAAAAATCGGCCACCTTTTCCTCCGACTGAGAGGGCGGGTCATTGATGAGTTGTTTATTATAATTTGTGTTCTTTATTTCATCCCTTTCCTCATAAAATTCCAATTCTCTCACTGCCCACAACATTACAGGGTGTCAAAAGACATGTTAGTTTTGTAGCCTGATATACGAGGTTTCGATTTTAGCCTCATCTCGATTTCATAGGTGGCGAATTCGCATGTGAGAGACGAACAAACCTAATGAAGACTTTGACTCAATCCCTCTGACTCGTGGATTATTAAGCTTCTTCTCCATCCGCCACTTTCAAGGCCTCAGCCTAACGTATTTAATGGACGCGCGGCTGTTCGCTAAGTGCGTACTCTGAGCTGCCTTGAAAAGGTGTGACTGTTTAGGCAGATCAAGGTTTCGCCTCCTCACACACCACTTGTTGACGTGTATACTGTTTGCCTGGCTATTTGGTTTGCTATATATCCCTCTTCTTCTCCTCTATTTCTTTTTCATCATTATCATCTTCAACATCATCTTTATCTTCATCTACAAGATAGACAGCTATTTTTTTTTTCACAATCATGGCTTACAATAACAACGAAAATTACCACGCTCATCCCTTTTTCGCAACAGTTTCCCACAATTCGGGAGCTGGTGTAGATCATCCAGCACAAGGTGCAAATTATATGTGGGGTCCACCAGGCCCTCCCCCATTTTTACATGATGGTCCTGGCCCCCATCCCAATGAAGACCGTCGAGGAAGACATGCTCATCGTCATGAAGGCCCACCGCCCGAAGGAAGTCGCACTGCATCCCCTGGCGGCGAAAACACAGATGGCGAAGCCAGAGAAGGCGAGCCCAGGGAATCTGGCCCAGAACGTCCTTACCGTGGTACAGGTCGTGGACGATGTGGAGGAGCTAGAGGGTGGGGTGGTCACCGCGGTGGCTGGGGAGGACGTGGCCGCCGGGGTGGATTTGGAGGCTTTGGCAACGGCGGCGGAGTGCCATTCGACTTGACCGCTCTCATCGAATCATTCTCTACCCATCCACTCGCACAAGCTTTTCGTACTTATGCTGAACAGGCTGGAGCTCAACGATCTGGAGAATCTGGCATCGATGCCGATACACGTCCTTCATGTCGCTCTCCCAGGAGCTAAGAAAGAAGACGTTGGTATCAATTGGGATGCAGATAAAGGAGCCCTCACTATTGCGGGTGTAATCTACAGGAATGGGGATGAGGAGTTTTTGAAGAGTTTAACAAAGGGTGAGAGGAAAGTTGGGGTTTTTGAACGAACAATTAAGTTGCCACCAACTGCAGAGGAGAAGGAGGAAATTGATAGTGATGGGATTACAGCGAAGCTTGAGGATGGTGTACTTGTTGTCACTGTTCCTAAGGTCGAGAGGGAATGGACTGAGGTTAAGAGGGTGGATATTGAATAAGCTTGGATAATATAGAATTGATGGGGTTCTGGGTTTGATTGGTTTTTGGATCCTGTCATTTTCTTTTGGCGATATGAATTCTGTTTGAATATTACGACCGGGTATAATATAGAGGCTTTAAGCCAATTAAAATATAAAAAAAAGCCATCAGGTAATTTTTAAAATGTGATCTTCCTCATGAATGCGAATGTCTCAACAAATGAAATTTATGGTGAACTATCAATCTGAGCCATAACTGTGGCGCAGCATTTTTTCTCACGCCACAGCGGAGCAACTTTCACCTCGCTTAAAATATCAGGCTGTTGTTGTAAGGGCAACAACAAGATAGCTTCCTTTTTCTACTCCATCGACATCCAGCTTTTGCTTCAAGTCTCTGTGCCCATTCCTCCCCTTGAGATTTTAATGCTTATTTCAAGTATCGCTGTCTTATAAGGTTTGCGGCGATAAGAAGACGCGGTTCTTTATGATCAAGTTCTATTTACGCCATTGCGCTCGCGCTCAATATCAACAAAGCTTTTATTTCATTACTTTTGCAGTGGCTTGGGATTTTTCCAGAGTTTGAGATACATTCTCTACCATTCCTGATTTCCCACGGATTCACAGCAAGTCTTTGTCCAGTTGGCTGCCCCCTAGAACTCAATATCGCACCAAACGGATAGACAATCAACCACAACCATGGACGACCTCGATTATCTCCAAGAGGGCTTTGACCCAGCCAGTCTCACCGTCCCTCGTCTTCGCTCTATTCTCGTCTCGCATAATATCAACTATCCGGCCAGTGCAAAGAAACCCCAACTAATCGAGATCTTCACCGAAAATGTCCTTCCTCAAGCACGCAAGATCCTCGCACAGAGAGCGCGCGCCAGAAGAACAAGTAAAGGCATTACGGATGCGGATTCTCAGGATAGTGCAGTTGGAGATGATGATTTGATGATGCCGCCTCCGACACCGGGAACTCGAATTAGGAAACCATCTGCGAAGGCTAGGGCGGCTGAGGAGAGTGAGAGTGATAATGTGCCAAGTACACGGAGTGCGCCGAGGAGAACTCTTAGAGCGAGTAGTCCTGTGAAGAGGAGTTCGAGAGCTAGCAGTCCGATTAAGAAGACCCCTAGGCCTAACAGCAAACATCCGAGATCTGATACGGAGGAGACTGGCACAGATGAAAATGAGTCGCAGAGGACGGTTAGGAAGTCTCGGAAAAGTGAGGCAGTTAAGACGCCGAATATCAAGGTCGAAGAAAGTGACGGGGGAGTTGGTGATTCCAGGAGAGAAAGTGCATTTACCTTTGATAATCCATTTCAGAGCGGCAGTTCGCCGCCATCTGGTAGGACTTCAAGTGGTGAACGGAGAAGGACATTGGGGTCTAGTGTTTCTAAGGATCCTTCGAGACGGAAGAGTGTCCCTAGCAATAGAAGACATACCGAGGTTTCACAGGCCGACGATGGAATTCATCCTCCTACTTCCTCGACTTTCGAAGTCCCTGTTAGTCGACTGAATTGTCTGAAGGACCACGATGAAAATGGACTTGAGGCTAGTGAAGAATTTACACCAGAGGAGCAAATAGAATTGGTTCGAGAACGAGCTAAGAATGGAGCGAACTCGCTGAGACCACGAAGACCGAAGAAGAAAACGAGCGGGTTTAGCAAATCCGGTCCGATCTGGGTTATTCTCCTCACTGTGCTGACTGGTTATGCTTTCTGGTACAGGAAGGAGAAGATTGAAGTTGGTTACTGTGGTGTTGGCAGAGCTGCACATGAAATCGTTCCGGCGAATGTTCCAGTTCCGGACTGGGCTAGAATTCTCGTTGAACCGCAATGTGATCTCTGTCCACAACACGCGTATTGTTCTGATAATTATCAGACACAATGTGATACAGACTTCATTCTTAAACCACACCCTTTATCTCTTGGTGGATTTCTACCGCTCCCGCCCACTTGTGAGCCGGATGGAGAGAAGGTTCGCCGAGTGAAAGCAGTGGCTGATCGTGCAGTTGAGGAATTGAGAGAAAGAAGGGCGAAGTGGGAATGTGGTAATTTGGTTGATGAAGCAGGTGTACCAGAAGTTGTAGAGATTAAGGAAGCAGAGCTGAAGAAAGAGGTTAGCAAGAAGAGGAGAAAGGGGATGGGAGAAGTGGAATTTGAAGAGTTATGGCTCAGTGCCATTGGAGAAATCAAGGGAAGGGACGAAATCGTAAGTGGTAGTGATGGGTAAGTTCTTCGTTTCTTTGCCAGCACATATTTTCATATCTTGTAAATCCCCATCTACAACACATACATCTCTGACATTATTACCCAACTAACCAGGCATCTCGTCCAACCTACAGAAACACAACCCTCACATCCACCTCACTCGCCCGTCTCCCCCTTTCCTGCGCCCTCAAACGCAGCTTCCGACTCGCACTGGCGCGCCATAAATTCAGCCTTGCTTCTCTAATTACCTTCGTCACCACCTATTTCTACATCCGTCTCACTCTTTCTTCCCGCGCGAAAACAAACGCTGCGATCCCCGCTCTCGTCACACTAACTCTCGATCGTCTCGCCACCCAGGCTTCTCTACATGCTCATGATCCCGATGCCTATCCCGAGAGTTGGATTTCCGTTAACCAATTAAGGGATGATGTGCTAAGAGCAGAACATTCTTTGAGTAAGAGGGGTAAGGTTTGGATAAAGGTCAAGCAGGTGGTGGAGATGAATGCTAATATTAGGGCGAATAGTAGGGAGAGTAAGAATGGTGAGATCAGTAGGGTTTGGGAATGGATTGGGGCGTTGGAGAGTATTGGAGAGAGAGAAGGGGGGGTTAGAGAGAGGAGGAAGAGTGGGAGGGTTAGCTGGATGGATTCATCAGCCGGGGAGGCCGGGGAGATGGAGAAGGGGGGGAAGAAATGGGAGGACGCGAGACCAATTTATTAATCGATGAGTTGATTATGTCTTCGGGGAAGGAGGGTTTCTTATTTCAATATCTATTGAGGGATTCGACTCCAACTCCTTCTCTTACTTTTGTGAATCACCACTGCTAGGGAGGGAGGCGTTTTGTCTATCGTTTTGGACTTGGTCTTGGGTGGATACTGGACAGGGACGAGAGGGTTCTTTCGTGTATGACATTACGCTCCCTACCTATTACTCACTGACGGCCTTTAATGGAATATAAACTAATATCATATTAATTATTTTTTGCTCTCTTCCCTTATTTTTTTTATTTATCCTTAAAAATCTTCACCCCTTCTTTCTTGCTTTTCGCCGTCTTTCTCTCCCTTTTTCTGCCATGTCTAAGGGCGAGGGTGTATGTTCTTTTATCAGTATGATTTGAGTCGTTAAGTGAACTTGAATGAGCTTTTGAGGGATTTAGATATGGTTAGTTGATAAAAACGAGGGAAGGGAAGGGGTTGGGTGGAGGTAGGGGTCGATGGAAAAGTGAATTAAAATGAAGGGCGATTAATTTTAGGGAAGGTATTCTCTTGCAAACTGAATAGGTATATAAAACCAAATTGAAAGTAATCAGAAACGTCAAGAGTAAGCAGGAGAGACAGTTTTGCTTTTATGCGTGCCACACTCGCTACCCGACTTATTCATCAGTCTCCCCCAAAGGGGCTGGGCAGGACTTGCGACATGCAACAAAAAACATCTCCTTATCTCTATTTTGCCATCAACTTAAATCCTTTCTCCCTTCTAAAGTCTTCGCTATATAAACCTTCAATTATTCTTTTCGGACTCCATTACCGAAAGTAATAAAAGTTAGTGAGAAAAGAATACAAAAATCCCACTTTGCAACAATTAACCATATTCGCATGCAGATTTGAAACTCGCAGCAAAAAGGAAATGGAAAGGGGTCTTAGCGATGCAGTGCTGGAGGTGATTGGTTGGAGGTGGCGTGACTTACACAGCGCTGATTTTATGTCTTTTCGAAAATAGTTCTTTCTCCATGAGAAGGCTACAAATCATTGTGGAGATAAGTTAGCCCTCTGAGTTCCAAAGCTCCGTTAGAACCTTTACTTCTAGTAAAAGAAGATCTACTACGATAGCCGCATCGTCTTCGCCACATCTTATTAAATGGCTAACATTGAAGAAGTGAAATTATAGCGGGGAAATACCGGTGTCGAACATTCCTAGGGCTGGATCGGGTTGCGTCGAAAGGATATACTTGCCTCTTGATTGTATCTACAATTTTTTCTTCCTATTTCATATCATGTTTAGCATATATTTGATATATATTTAATAGCATTATCTTCCTCTGTCACAACTGCTGGCCCCTAAATAATTAAGTCTACGATAAGCCGATAGAAAAGTAAACGAAGCTAACGAGCTAAACACAGCAGCTCATCAAATATTCTTTTAATTTTTCATTCTCTAAATATAATGCGAACCTCAATCATCAATTCAAAGCGTTAGGAACTCATATAACACTCAACACAAACACAATGGTTCTTCTACAAAGGTATTCTGTGGAAAGTGTTGGTCAATGACCTCCACCAACCAAGGACTGCTCTCATTTCGGCAAATGACTTCAAGCACGATTACCGTGGCACCCATGATGTATATATAATATTAGGCAGGCTCCTGATTCAACGGCTGGGAAGGCCCAAAAGGGCCGCAAGCGGTATTTTATGACTTATCAACTAGGCCTTCCGGATAATCTTAGGTCGAAAGCCGCTAGTTAATGTGTCTAAAGATCAAGGAAGACGGTCTGAGAGCTACGAATTTTCCCCTCCTTGTTAAAGATGATTTTGAAAGTTTCATGTACATCGACTGTTGCAGGGGCGGAGACAGACCGATCGCCCGAGAGTAGTCAGTAACCCGCCTTTCTCTTTTCTCTTTGAGATGCCAAGGGGTACTAATTTGCTACTAGGAGACCCGACAGGCTGCACATACGTGATAATCTCGTGAATCGTTGAGCCTATAGCATGAAGTTCCGCACGAATAGTAGAATGCTCAACCTCGTTATCATCTGAGTGCCGAAATTCAGACGCAGCCTAAATTGTCGCTTTGCAGAACCGGCAAAATCGCAGATTTGAACGTTTCTAGAGGATCCCTTCCTCCCAAATCGCCATGTCGGATGTTGTGTTCGTGTATATATCGAAGAGCATTCGCAATATCTCGAGACCATCTGATACGTTCCTGTAGAGTCGCGGTGCCGCTAGCCATAAAATACTGGCGAAGATTACTACGCTCTGCTCGTTCAAGATAAATGACGTAGCTATCTATCTAGAAACATTTGATAATAATTGGATAACGTCCAAATCGTTCATAAATGCATCTCTCGATTGCGTTTATATGGATGATGGCCTTGTTATAAATATATGTAGTAGAGCTCTATATCGGGTGTCTCGCACCTCCACAAAATCTCAAAACTCCAAGCTGGCTTTGGATAGGTTGCAACGACTACAGCGGTTGGACAGAGAAGAATCGAAAATTACTGCATTCTGGAGAGAGACTTTGGGGATCAAACCATTGTGAAAATCATCACGTACTTGGCGGGTACAGTCCGGGATTATGCTGATGAGTACTTCCACTGTTCTATTTATTTAATTCAAAGCATCGTATTCTTGACGATGTGTTAGTAATTACAATGTTGGAACAAGAAGGGGGCTTCCCAAATACATCACTCGATCCACTTTTCGCTATTGGGGTTAGAATTGACGATCGCAGTTACTTTTATACACTTGGCAGTGGTAAACAATTCAAAATGAATTCATATAGCTAACTATCCTGATTGTTGAAATCGTAAAGAGAAGAAAAAGGAACCGACGGGAGGGAGTCCTATCCAAAGGTTGAACTATGAATATCACCAAGACTCAATCCAAGAAAGAAAACTGATGTGTCAATAATGATAGCGAAATTTCCCAATACGCTCAATTCTTTCAAGAGCGAGCGAGTACTCGATCAGCACTCCCTCGATTGTCCTTCCAGCAAATGTAATATAGTCATCGTAGCTATGATAGGCCACCCGATAAAGCGTGCCCGCGAATGCTCCAGATTCCCAGATGATGTCCACAAAGTTGCCCACATATTCCATTGCTTGACACATGACACTAAGTATCTGGTGTCGCTCCCCCAGATCCCTTTTGAAGTTTAAATCAAGAAGACGTTCAAGATTAAGAAATTCTTCAAGCAATGCTTTGCAGACGGCCTCCATAGTTATCGTCCAACAAGTGATATCAGGGCTGAATTTCTCTGCAGAAAAAAGACAGAATAGTGTGAACGGGCAGACACAACCATTTATTAAAGGGATGTCCAACGTTTCGAGAATTAGAGGAACGGAATTCATGTATTCAGTCCTGCTGACATCAACGAAGGGTTTGCCAGTATTATTATCCAGTTGGATTTTGACGAGAGGCGGTGGGATATATGGTGACCAATCCTCGATCGGTGAAGCACTGTTGACGTTATGTTGATGCAATGGGTTATTCCTGAGTGGCGGCGGAGGTTGAATGTAAAGAGGTGATATGAAAGGTTTTTGCTGGGAGTCTTGGGCGAGAGGCTCCCGAATTGATGTCTGTTCTAGGATCCTTTCGTTCCTGATTTGTGGTATGGAAGAACCTACTGCAATCTTTCTGCCATGAGGAGAAGCCGGACCAAAGAGTTCCCCAACCGTAGCTAGTGCAGAGGAAAGCGAGATTGATGGATCCATGCAAAGAATCTTCTCTAGGGTCTCCCGGAGAGATGCATCGAGGTGAGAAGCCTGGGGATCATCCTTTAAGTCGGCTTCAATAAATAAGCGCAAAGTATTTCCATCGTTGCTCTTGGGTTCTGGCTGCAAATTCTGTACGACAGGGATTTTCGAGGAAATACGCGGAGGTGATGGAAAGTGATCGAGTAGAGGAGATGAATCATCTCCCAGAGTCTCTGTTGATTCTGAGGTTTCATCAGCTTTGCTGAATTCCGAGATGTTAATATTGGCGATTCCAAAGGTGGTAAGGCCGCGGGATAAGCCGGTGGTAGTGTCGTTGAGGCTATCTGGTTTAGAAGAGCCAACATTGATCCACTCGTCGCTGGGAAGTGTTTTGACTCCAACAGGAATTGGACTGCCGTCTTTTGTGGCCATTTTTGCTGAGAAAGCAAAAATGAAGATATTGGAATACGAGTGAGTGTTTAAATAAGGAGGGAGCGAAAATTGGGTGGCGAATGAGTAATAAGGAAGTGGAAATCGGATGAGGAGGTATCCGCAGGATCGCGGGGGCTTTGTCTTTTTCACAGGGATAGAAGTGAGGCGGACGAGTGCTAGGGATTCCATTATGAAAAGGTGACACCGTCGGGTTCACATGCATGATAAGGGCTGACGGCCAAGATCCCTTCTATGTGATGGAGTTTTGCTTATCCGGTAGGCTGTGAAGGCATGCTCATGCGTTTGTATTTGTTAGGGGAATCGGAAGTATTGACCCGGCCTTTGCCCAGCTTATAGGTAGAAGAGGGGGTCGCGCCGGTTAGGGGAGATTAGCTTGAAAAGAGAGACAAACAGAAGGAAGGTGGCTGCAGGAAATTACGCTAGTATATAATTTATATTAAGAACTGAGTCAGGGATGTAAAAATGGTCTCTAGGCGAGAACGCTTAATTCTTATAGGGGCTTAAGCTTTATGTTTTGAATAGAAGATTATTTTTAAAGTAATATTTTTCCTTAAAGGTCTTATGCAAAAGCGATTATTCCCTAAGAAAATCAAGAAATTCTAATCTATTATTATAGTATATAATTAATAATCCTTTTACCCACTTTTAATTATATAGGCGTAAAGCTTATTGATAGTAGATAGAGCAAAATGGATTTTGGTGAGCTTTTAGTGTTTGGCTTAATGTATATGGGTGGGTTGTAGGTATCATCGGGTATGTGTACGCAAGTAAAAGGAGATAGTTGATTTCATTAATTGTTGTTAATTCTAAAAGGGTGAGATTTTAAGTGGCTTTTAAGGGGCTTGCACTTAGGCTCGCGTACTAGTCTGATTTTGAGTCATGTAACGTCATCTCAACAAGGATACTATAGTCGTGATTGATCCGTAGAATCTAAAACTAAATGTACAACTGTCAGCTGGGCACATAACAACGCTAAGCGAGATTAGTGACGGCCAGTACAACCAACAACTGACTAACATGACTCGCGGCAAACGGTGTGAGGAAAGAAACAGAAAGAATTGGCGGATAAGGGGTATTGTACTCTAGTTGGAGGGAATAGTCCTTGTCTAGATGTGGCAATTCATATACGAGGTTATAACAGAAATGACAAATGGTAATACACCTTTGATGTGCTGTCAGCAGTTATTACATCTCCTATCATATTCTTGCAGACATGGATGTTTGTTTGTGTGAATCGATGACATTGACATCGACATTGTTACACCAATCTCACTAAAGTAAAGGGAAAATGTACTCAGAGTTGTGTTGTTGGGACCTTGTGCTATGCCAGCGCAGCGACGCTCGAGTTTACTGCTCTTGCTGAAGCCTAAATCGCCTGTCATATGCTGTTTTACCCTCATCACAATATTCTCATCGTTATTACATCTTAAAAGAAAAAGATCACTGTTTTCTTCTAGTTTTGCGCAAAAAATTCTCGAGTCACAGCCTAGTTGGATTACATAACCACCCGCTGTAAGTTATCAAAGGAATTCCACTAGCAGAATGCTGTGTTAATATTGCTTAGATCAATTATGTCTTCCTCCCTCTTTATCCGATCCTTGCGTCCTGCTCGATATTTCAGGTCGCCCCCGCCCCTTTTACCATCTCCATCGACTTGCGAATATCGATTTTTGAAGAATGCCTGCAGCGGCTGGGGATCAAGCTGCGACTAGGCCACTACCATGATGTTTCTCCGTTATCTCTGCGAGAACTGCAAAATGGGCGCGTTCAGCTTGGTACAATGGTATCTGCTCCAGCTCAAGGAGCTCTACAACCGAAAAACCGGGAAGCATAGAGATACAAATGACGCCAAAGAGGTTCTTAAGGTATGACAACACATTTAGTCGCTCCTCATCTGAAATTGATTACTATCCACGTCATCAATATATCTCAATACTGTCTTGGCCGATGAGTTCAACTGGGGTCGAGAAAGGATGGCTAAGCTAGCACTGGAAGCAGACCATTCCATCCTCCTCCTCGCCCACCACTGGATCCGGGACACATCTATACACTCAACTGAAGATTAGCGCCTGGAACTTGCGACAATCATGCTCCTCCTCATCTATACTGGATCTCGACCCGCTGAGCAGGTTGATGCAGCCAAAGGGGAAGTGAACAAGGAAATGAGGATAATAATTAGGATAGCACATGCGAGGGTATGAACGTGTTTCGTTTCTGCCATAAACCATACAAGCACCGTCATATCCGGCTTGAGTTTGTGCCAAGATCATATCCTTTCCTAGGCTTTTCCACTCTCTGACAAGCACTGGACCTTCGATGAGGGGGAGAGAGTAGTGGCAACTTGCTTGTTGATTTGGGTATCGATTGGGGTGATCAGACGAAAAATTTGTCAAGAGTGAGAGCATCGCTACGTGAGATGGAAACTTCCGGGATTCGGAGTTGCTAGTGATGTACTTATACAGTTTTACCGTGAAGCTGAGTGGTGATTGTCTGAGAAGTCAGACTTGCTTGTAAAACACCTGAAATATTCGGTGGATATTGAGAGGACTCTGTTAGAGCCGATCAGAAGAGATATAACAGCGATACAATGGAGACAATACCAGTGATTTGGATTATAGAAAATGATCGACCTTGTTTTCCTCTATTTCTCTAGAGAGTCCTAAATTTATTTCGTAGCCTCTTTTCATGCCTATATCAATTTTCCCAATACGCCCTCAACATACACTTCCTTATCTTAACCTCCGGCCTCCTCTGCCCACATTCAAAAAATATTCCCTAACCTGACTAAGTTCCTCATTCTGTAGAGCACATCCAAGCCCCGTTTACAAAAGTCATAAATGCTCTAGAGACACCCATTCACAAAGCAGCAGACTGAACGCTTAGTCTAGTAGAAACCTTGGCAGCATGTCGTAAAAGCTTGTGTTCCTCATCATCATCTCGGCATATGATGAAGTGTCCATTTTGTTTAGCCGTTCCGCAGTAAAGACCATAGTACGTAAGATATTATAAGGAAGGGAAGAAAGTAGCTTTAAATATATGTTCTTCCTCCAACCAACTTCACCATTGATCCTGCACTAGCAAATCTTTCTCCGGTATACACTTTGCTATCTTGCTGATACAAGCTCCCACTGCATTCGCCGTTGCAAATACAATCTCTAGTGTAAGTGTATCTTCTCCAATAATCTTATAATTCCCTCCACCCTTGTATAGAAGTCAGCAAAATGAACCCGGCTCGTGGAACGACGAGCACGCATATTTGTAAACTTTACTATTAATTATAGCATCATCATTCCATTCAACTTCACCCTTGATTCACAAGAATTTTAGTACTAAATAATATTAAGGAAATATCTCAATGGTATACATATCGTGAGCGGCAATGATATTAATTCGTAACAAATGTAGCCCATTATTTAATGTCTGGTACCTAGCAGCGGGTTCCAGGCCGAGAATTACTTAGAGACTTAGAGGAACGAGAAGATTTATAGGGAGGCAAATCAGTTTGTTTGCGAAGTGGAATTGAGATGGAAATGATATGGTTCTCCTTTTGTGCGATTTTTTGGGGGGAAGGGGTGGGGAGGTTGATTTTTGCGACAAGGCGGGGGGCAATGTGAGTGGATTAGGCGACGCACTTTTGAGAGAATCACGCCAAAATAACGATAAGTGAACTAGGGTGTTATTGCCTTGGTATAATAAAAATCCTAATTAGATCCCTTGAGCGCTGCTGCGAGCAATCCTTCATCTACAGACCTACAGCTTTGCAGGCCTGGCTTAGTAATATCGGTTGTGATGTTCCATGATTCAACCACCAACAGACTTGCTCTCAAGCTAACCTGACAATGCGCTATTATACAAATTCTAGATTGCAATTGTGTTTGTAGCCTTTGGGAAAGGCTAGGGACTTTATTAATTTTTGGTAAGAATATTGACGACGAGGGTGGAAAGTGAGGTTTCTTCTCAAATTTTCTTGATTTCTATTTGTGGAAGGGTTGAAGTTTTATCTCTATGTTCCTTGATTTAATTTCACTTTTCCTTTTTTTAATAGCATATACAATTCATAGAGATTTACTTGGCTTGAATTCTATCCCCTGTGTCCTGGGACTAAATAAGAGAAAATTGTTCTAGCAAACGTTTGGGTACCGTGGCGGTTGCATAGCATGAAATATTGAGAGGGACAAAGTTGTAAAACTTGGAGCTTGTAATCGGTGCTATAGTGGGAAAATTAAATGTAATTATTTGACTCCGTGTGCTCGTTATGCTAATAACTTCTTTCTTAACCCCTCCCCAAAGGGGTTTCCTAGATGATAGCATATAAAATTAGTAATATTAGGACGCTATTCCCTAAAAAACTCTAATATCTATTAATCTTTCTCTTCTTATTATATAAACATAAAAAGTCATGGTCCACCTTTATTACACCGCCATACCCCTTAAAGTAGCCGAGCTTCCCTTATGTCACTAGTTATTTATATACTAGTTATGACGGAATGACGCTATTATTATAGATTATTACTATGGACTTGAATCTGACACAAACTCCCAAGTGAAGTTAAACTTCTCTCATAAAGCAGACAAGTCGAGTCCAATTCCATCAAGTATACACAGATGTCCGGACTCGCCTTTGGACATGCGGAATACTACAAACTTCTGAAAACACTAAGCATAAGGCTCGAATCGAAGTGTTCAGTGTTTAGGCACAACATGCCCGACTGGACCAAGAGGACAACCCTTTGCGAAGCATGGCATCAAGGAAGTCTTTTCGTCTTTGTACATTCCTTCACCAGGGAGATTCCGCCGCCTTGGCTTATAATGTTTGCATAGAATGGTGGATAAAGGATCAACGATTGGAGGTAAAGCCTTTGAGCCCTCTACATCGCCATACGTTGTGTAACAGGTCATCATAGGAAAACCTCTTGTATCTAAACCTGGAGTTTCAACCCACGGTATAGAAAATATCGTATTTGGATAGCGAATAGCTACCCAAGGCTGGACAAACTCATCGCGTCCTGAATAGAAACCATTTGCATCTAAATCATCCACAGTTTGCATATAACGAACGCTGTAGTTTAGCATGCCCAATGAGCTTCCAACATACACATTCGCAACAAAGTGTCGCCCTTGCCATATTTTATGACGATCTGAGACCCATTCGTGGTTTACATCTGTGTCTCTATCTTCATAGTGAACAGATGCCTTGTATTCTCCGATAACTACTCCACTCTCACCAGAAATTTTAATAGATCGAGCGAATTTCTCTTCATCCAAGCTTTCCTTAAAAAAATCTCCCCATAGAACACCATTCTTGCCCACAGGCCCATTTTCATTATACAGCCCGGCATCTACGTACATCCAGTGATCGGAACCAAATGGATTTCTAATGATGGCGTCAACTGTAATGAATGCTTTGGCATTATATGCTGCAGATAGATGAGCGCGAGCGTAGTCTGGATTTGGTCTAAAGTGTGGTGTTATTCCTTTGAATTTATTGAAAATGCTAGGCTGTGTGTCATGGAAATTATCGTACTGATATGTGTTGTTTGGAAAATCCCAAATGGTCTTGTACTTATCAATAACAACCCAGTGTTTATCATGCCGCATTGCTTTGACGATCTTGGACAGATCAGGAGGCACATAAATTATTGTCTGCTTTTTCATATTCGCAAGGTTTCGAATTCTTTCTAGGTATAAGTCTGTTGGCCTTCTTGGCAGATCTTTTGATGGATAGAACAATGCAATTAGTGTCGGAGCGGGTGATCCACTGGGGTATAATATAGGAGTAAAATCAGGCACGGACCGGTACTCCGGCTGTTTAGTGGACTTAAGGAAGTCTTGCTGCCATTTTGCGACTTTTTTCCCAAAGGGTTTCTGGTTTAATAGGTAATCTTCCAAGTAAGATGTGGGAGTTCCTCTATATGTATTCTGTAATATTGATGAAAATAACGGAGTATCAACTGGGAGTGGAGCGGGGCTATCGCGGTGGCTGTTGTTATTCAGGATTGCTTCGTTGGTAGTGAGCTTAGTCTTGCGCGTGTGCTCCTTCAGCTCGTCTCTTGATGAGTGCTTAGCTCCCAATGAAGTCTCTCTTGATGAGCGTTTGGCTCCCAATGAGGTGTCTCTTGATGAGTGCCTGGCTCCTAATGAGGTGTCTCTTGATGAATGCCTGGGTTCTCTTGATGGATGCCTGACTTCCGAGGGTTCTCTTGATGAATGCCTGACTTCCGGTTCTCTTGATGGGTGCCTCCCTCTCGATGGGGTGCCCATGTCTCTCGATGAGGTGCGAAGTTCCAAAGATCCAGTACTTGTAGACATGATGAGTTGCAGTATTTCAATTATAAAATACAATAAATTAATTAATTAATTCTTATGTTCAAGCGACAATGATATATGAATCGGGAAGCTGATTTGAATTATTTATAGGAGAGATATGGAGAATAGAGATTAACTTGTATTGCCGCTTTGAAGAGAAGGGCTTGATATTGTTGTTTTAAGATGTAGAGATGATTATATGGAAGTATGTTTGAGAATAGTGGCTGGAGCTGGAGAAACGAGTCTTATTTAACCATGAAGTTGTTTAGAATTGAGATAAGGAATGACGGAAATAACTCTGAAAGTCTTGAATCGCGTTTCTATTTTTGCGGACAAAAAACTAATAAACGATTCAATCTCTCCTGTAGCCACATTTCGAGCAAACCTTCGCCACGATCTGAAGTTATTTTTAGTTGACACCCTTATTTTTTGTAGGGTAGGCGGGATTATAGAAATATCGATCTCCTTCGTATAATAGGATCGCGATGGCTCTTCGAGCTTATGCCTTCGTTCATACCGCACCTGATTACTTATTCTTATCAACAGCGGAAATTGTAGTACTGAATATAGCAAAACCGGGCATCCCCTCGGCGATGGATTCAGCAGAGACTATTAACATCTTGACACCATGTTTCTCACCCCATTTGAGGATATTTCTCTTATTCCGAGCATGAAACCTATTAAACATTTGCTCTTCTTGCATAGAAGTATGTAATACTGCTTATATCCCCATCTCATATTTCTCCTATACTTTCGCCCTCTTTTATCTCCATTTAACTCTTTCCAAGTCCTCCTTTTTACCCTTCTTTTATATACTACACAATTACCTCTTTTCCTGTAAACGAGCTTATATTTCTGATTTTGCAACAGCGCTTCCTTTTCAAAATCGTTTGGGTTGTCCAAGATATGAGCTTATGCTTCAGCTGTACTCGGCATCGCATCTTCACAGCTCATGCCGCAAAGCTTGTTAAAGACTACGACTGCAGGCTCTGTCTTGAAACTATCACTCCTTTCCTGGCTGGACCAATCAAGCAAATTCCTTACAGCGATATAGCTAATATCTACCTAGCTGCGCTATGGAACGGGGTGCGTATCGGGTGATGTTTTGGCGAGTCACTTTACTCCGAGACAGCAATATGCGACGTAATTATCTCTGGATATAGACTAATCTGCGAGAAGGACTGATATCTGCACTAGCTTAATACTTCTTATCTAATCTTTTACATTTTAACTAGCAATTTATGTAGAAGAAGCTAAGCTAACTTATAAATAAAAATAATATGTTTACTTGTTAAATTCTAATAATACCACCTTACCAACTATAATAATATAACCACCTCAACCCAACCTACAGCAATTATGCCTTCTGGCAAACAGGTTCGTACTACTCTCGCTGATGAGATCCGCGACAATGATACTCCCTTCCCGATTGCGCAGCCCATAATACTCCTTCTACACAAGCTCCTGCGCCAAAGAAGATTCAAGCTCTTCGAGGAGCAAATGCTAGATGGACTGATGCGATAGTAGATATCATTATTAAGGTTCTTCTTAAAGAAAAAGAAGTCTGGCGCAATCTTTAAAGGTGGATTCTCCAGCCCAGTATTTAATAAAATCCGTAAACGTCTTAATTATCCTCTCAAGAAAAGGGGCGTGTTGTTAAATTCAAAGGGGTCCGCATTAAAGCAAACTACAAGTAAAGCGGTCATTAGAGGCTTCTGAATTTGGTAGTAATGGATATCAATATAGAGAAAAGGGAGTTTTTTCTGTGGAAGATAAGGTTTTGGAAGAATTAACAGAGGTATTTCTCCTATATTATTTTTCACTTTCTTTAAATCTTTCTAATATCATTATAGAAGAAGCCAGCCTATGGAAATGGCGCACCAACAAGTTTCCCTAGTTCGAGAACTGTGGCTACAATCTGTGGAGAGACAATGGCTCCAGGTAAATATCAATCCTATGGCACCGTTGATGGTGATAGCGATATACAACAAGACATGGTTCCGCATATACATAGGGTGCCCAAAAATCAACTCCTCTCTCTTTTGTGCTCTAGTTAGTTCCGATATGTGTTGTTTGCGCTTGTGGTATTATTTATAATAAATAGTTATAATAAACGTGGTATATGCAGCGGTGCATAGAAGAAGGTTGTTTATTGCTCTGCTTGCTTGCTGTCTTTCTTCTGCGTTATATTAATATATAGAGTATTAGAATATAGGGAAAAGGGCATATAGTTATGTGCCTTAATAAGTTATTAGCTTAGCCAGCTACTTCACAACTTTCAATCCTTATGATCTTCTTCATTCTATAAGCCTATTAGTAATAATAAATTCATCATAAGATAGGCCGTTCCAGTGCACTAAGGTGATACCAACATAGAGCTTCTTGATATATTGGGAGGTTGGGGGTGCTATTGTGGAAGTATTAAGGTGCCGAAAGGTGTTTTGAAAAGTGAAGTGTAGATATGAAAATATACAAATCTAGAATAATTTTGATTTTGGTGGAGCATTTAGAAATTCATGCACTTTTAGAAGAAATATTTACACTTCTTAGATGTTGCTGAATAAATAAACACTTTTAGCTACATTTCTAAGTGTAGATGAAAATTTAGGTGGAGCACTTCTAATTGTAGCTCCGAGCCAAACACAGACTAAGCTTTTAATTATTATTTATATTCCGAACATTTGAATTTTCCTTCCGTCTATGCCTATCTTTGAAAATCTTCCTTGTCTGGGACTTTGACGTAATGAAGCATTGCCGGGCCCCGATAACTCCTGCGAGGAATGGAATGACCTTGATATCCTTGCATACCAAGCAAATTAAAGGGAACATTAGCAGGAATGACGCTAGCAAGTGGCTTCTTGTCGGAAAATGCAGTATCTTAAGTAGTGGGCACAGCAGAAAACTGAATCACATGATCAATCTCTTCTAGGCCACCAGAGACAAGCAGAAGAGCTGCAAGGAAGCCAATGTAGAGGAAAAATTCATCAAGGTTCATGTTGTGAGGCGCTGGCGATTAGGCCCACGACCAGCTGTGCACCTAGGAGACTGCCCAATGCTGTGACTGCCATCCTGTCAACCAAGCCAACCGCATCGCATAAAGTTGGGGGGAGATTACGGCCGTCCAGTGATACTGGCCACCCGCTGTAGGATAGGCTGACAAGAACTCTGCGAGCGAAGTTGCCAAACAGATGTTACAGAATCCAGCTGTAACTAGACCCCAGATGGCGGCGGAAGGACCACCACTGCTAAGTGACAGGGATAGAGATGCTGACAAGACGCTCCGTGAATTCAGGATGGCGAATACCATGCCTAGGAGGCAGTCGATGAGAGTTGACGAGGAAGCTCGACCACATAGCCCAAGCTTGAAAGTTGTGCGGCATCAGAGATCGCTGCTTCGTCCTTGGCGAGAGCGAGAGTGGGAACAAGACTCTGATGAGACGACGACAACCTTTCCCAGCAGCTGCAGATACATCTGGCAAAGTTGATCAAGGCATCAAGACGTGCAGCCAGGCCTAAAACGGTTAGTTCATGGCTCGCTCTGACGGCAATTTCAAATTCAGTCACCCACAGCTCACGCAGCCAACTTGACTTAGCGATTTTGATCATCAAGATCAAGATCAAGATTCTTCTCGAGACACCAGCATGCCTCTCGAGCAGGTTTATACACCTGAGTCATCCAAACCTTTCACCTTTGACCCTCTTCAGGACATACTCGGTTCTGGAACGGTCGGCGAGGTCTTCAGGGTTAACACACGCTGACTTTCCGGTGCCAAAATCGGTCAGTCTAACGGGCGAAGGGCCCGCTTTGCTTTTGTACGAGTGTTGACATGTTCTAGGTGGATGGGAGCGATAATGTGACCCATTTTGTGCTGAAAAGATTCTTCCATCGGAATGGGCGGGATGATTTTGCAAATGAAAGGAATATCCTAAGGGCCTTCTCAAGACGTCCTCACAAGCATATCGCCCAAGCCATCTCGTCGTGGACATCCTCGCAAACGTCATATATACTCTTTCCCCTGGCCGATGGAGACCTCTATCATTTTCTCAGCACGTCACCCCCTTCCGAACTCAACAAAGAATTTAGTGTCTGGATACTACAGCAGGCAGGAGGCGTATGCGATGCAATCAAGTAAGAGCTGAGGCCATTAGATGCGGCCCACTTAAGCGAAACCCTTAAAATCAGCTCCCTATTTTCTAGTAGTTATTATTTATTTAACTTATGATAATTTATAAATAATAGCTAAGCCTCATACTTTAATTATATCCTCAAGTTTGTATATTAATTGCTTAGTATAATGCCGAAAGTCACATAGATTTACTTTATCCCAAAGCAGCTAAAGCTCCCTCCATAAATCCTCCTTGTTTTTCGGCACATAAGATAGTTTTTTTTAGCTCTTTTTTTATCTACTGCCAAACCTTTTCAATAGGGTTTAAATCAGGTAAAGAAGGAGGCCAATTAAAGCCGCAAATACTATACTCTAATCTTGGCAAGCAAGTATGCCCTTTATATACCTTGGCACTATTCTCTATAAAGATATACTCTATATCTAGAGTATTAAATAGAGGGAAAATAATAGGCTAAAAAACCTGTTAAAAATATACCTTAAAGCAAATATCCTTTTTCTCTAGAAGCTTTTCCAGAAATACCAATTTTAACTTATAATCCCAGCCAATAGCCCCCCAAATTATAACCGTTATTCTTTCTAACTTATAAATAGACCTTATATAGTTAGGGCATCTCCTCTCATCTACCCTTTAAGTCACCCAGATCCTGCTATTCTTTCTAGTCTTAAATATAGATTTATCAGACTAAATAATCTTCTGCCAATTTCCTCCCTCTTTGCTATTATCTCTATATATAGCATAATCTGATATTCCCTACTACCTATGCTTCCTAGCAAATGCCAATCTTTTTCTAGCTTATAGACGTGATATATAAGGTTGAGGGCATATAATACAGCGTTAGTAGCCTGCGTGGTATAGTTCTCGGCGAATAGTTCTGACTAAAACTAGAAGCTTAAGGAGGATTTTAAGGCTAGCGAATGATATCCTACGAGAGGACCAATCTCTTGCAATTGTGCGAATATATTGGCGTATATTTCTTATAGATATTAAGTATAATCTTAAAAGTTTCTTTTTTTATAATTGGCAACTATATTCTTGCTTTAAAATACGTCTTATTATTCTTCAAGGCACACGGGTTTCTGCAATAATCTCGCGCTGAGATTTTCCCTGCCTTTGCAAGCTGCGAATAATAGCACGAGTAGGAGTAGGCTATTCTCTATTCTCTTTCTGGAGAGGAGAGCTAAGTATTACAGGTATTTCTATTTTAAATTGCAAAGGAAAAGGATAAGTAGTTGATATATAATTAATATTTTAAAGGGGGGGGTTGGAAAATTATCGCGTCGACGCGTTTCGCTTAAGTAGGCCGCATCTAATGGCCTCAGCTCTTACATACACAACTACGAGTTCGAGGAGTCAAGCTTGAGCACTGCAAAGACTAAAATCCGCCGAATTGAGTTCCATCACGACTTGAAGCCTGCAAACATTCTGTTTTATAGCGCTGAGGGGAAGAGGCCTACGTGGAAAATTAGCGACTTTGGGTCGGGTACAGTCAAAGACGTCACGGTCAGCTCGAGGGAATGCTTATACAACCATCCAGCTTCCACTAGAGATCCTGTGTATAGTGCCCCTGAATAAGTGTTCGATGGGAGGGTTTCTTATCCTAAAGACATTTAGAGCCTGGGATGCATTTATCTCGAGATCTTTGTTTGGGCTTTGGATCAGTTAGGGGGGACTCTCGCGCTTTGAGCAAGCGAGACTGGAATTCAGTCAGGATTGCCCAGATCACGAACCAACATTCTAAAGCCAGAAGAATGGCATTCCCTACCTAAATCCAGCCGTTGATCTAAAGCTCAGCTGTATGGAATTGCGGTGCAATGCTACAGGATTCTTTGCAGAATTTTTAAGCATTACAAGGCAAATGTTGGCTGTAGATCCGGTGCATCGGCTCACGGCGCCGCAGGTGTGTGCTCAGTTTGAAAAAATGCTGCAAGGACACCAGACTGCCTGAGATGGAATGGTGGGAGTCGTCATATATTGAATTCTTGGGCATAGTTGTTACACCACACCCAAGTTGAGCCACGTAACATACATGTTCTGCGGTTCCCAGTAAACAGGGTAGGAACATGAATAGCTTCAAAATAAAGGCCATAATAATTAAATAAAACTTAAATTAAATTACAATCACAATGCCCGAAGGCGTAGAACTTGATCCTACTAATACTAAAATATTACGGCCTGATGTGCCGCCAGTTGAATCTATAAGTTCCCAATTTATATCTATGGAATTACCAGCCAAATTATGCTTCTACAATACGTTTCCGCAGATAATTATACAGATTTATTTCAACTTTATTACACTCCCCAAATAATAGAAATAATTGTTTATAATACAAATCTTATCGGAGAATATATGCGCAATTCCCAGCCGGAGTATTTAAGGTCTTATAACTATAACCCGTTCTGCGCACATCTTTTCCCCTTTACGCTCTTGCGATTACCCCTCTTACTTTTACGCACATAGTATCATATCTGGTATACATTTTCCGTGTCCTCCCTCCTATTCCCAGTATAAAAAATATATAGATTTCCTTGGTTATAATACGGAACTATTATATTACGCTAAACACAGAATCCAGTAATTTAGATGGTGATAGAAATATAGTAGATTTAATGAATATGTCAAGGACATGTCAATAATGCGGATTGCTTGTTAATGGCGCGGATTCCGTGTCAACGGGGACAATAGTTGCGATCTAACCCTTTGTCCCCAATTCAAATAAAGAATTGCGGATGACGTCAATAAGATTGAAGGTATGTTAATCATCAACTGTGCTGTTGACTATCATTGTCGCTATCTATGCTATTATAGGCGTTACTCTTATTCTTACTATTATCGCCCCACTCGCAAACAGCTTCAAGGGCATGAATAATACTAGAGCGCGAAATGGGTTGGATTTGGGTTGGATTACCCAATTTATATCCAACCCAAAAATAATTCAACCCAATAAGTTTGGTTTAATTTTAGATTAGATTTCTTAAATTAGATTATTTTTTAGGTTAGATTTAAAATAAATAACTTTATTTAAAGTTGTTGATATCACCAGGGTTGTTAGTATTCGTACGAATGGTTCTTTGGTTCAGGTTAATAGAGTTAATTGACTACTACTATAGAAAGACTATAGAGGTTTTATACCTACTATAGATATCGTGTTTCTCGGTTATTTCGCCGCTTCCGTGCTAAGCGATATTCACGATAGTTACCCCACATTCTCGCCTCATAACGTTACTGCGTACCGTTACTGTTTATGCCAACAAAAGTATTTAATAAAGGATTTTAAATTAATTAATATTAGAAAATAAATCAAAGGAATAAATCTTAATAGAATATTATCTTTAAACCTAATAAAAAAACCCAACCCAAGTGTTGGTACCAATAATCATAACCATCAAGCATCCAAAAAATAACCCAACCTAATAAATCCAACCCAAAAAACCCAACCCAAAAGTTAGATACCTCTAATTAGATTATCTAACTATCCATCACCCAACCCATTCCGCGCTCTAAATAATACTAATAATTATAATAGTATTAGTAGCGCAATATTCTTCAATAATCTGTAGAATATTACTATAGTTTTGATTAAATATTATTTTACAAATTACTTATTAAATTATATTTAAATCGCAAAATTGCTAAGTCGCCTTATTCGAAAAGCTAGTTATAATTATCTATTCCTAATTGCCTATTTATAGTCAACGAGTTGTTATTGACCCCAACCGAAGAAAGAGAACTTCGCAGTAAATATAATAAATCGCTAAGGGGTTATTGAATGTTCTTTTAATTCGAAAAGCTTAGTTAGAGGTGTGAAATACCGTGCGGTTGATTTTACTATGCTTATTTATATATAAGTTTTGGTATTATAGCACGTGCCAAATCAGACGTTTTCCCCTCCGACTAAGAGGAGGTATTAGCTCATTATTCTCCATGCAGGCTGTTACAATTTCAAATCCACCATCACCACCCCCATTCGCCTCTGCATTTTCTCATGCTTTTGGGGTCGACGACGCAAAATTGGAGTCTTACGATGATGTATTGACTGGACTGAAATCATTTGCACAGCTGAGTAGCCCCGCGGCTATCCTTCACCGGACTGGATCTGTCATCTAGGCTCGTAGTTCCGAATCGACGTAGAATTCTTGCGCCAAAAAGGATAAGGAATTTTGCGATTTGCCGTCTCCGCCATCTACTTTCCCAAATATCTTGCGCATCAGAGTTACAAGCATTTTCAAGCGCCAGGAAGTACTCTCTTTATCAGATATACAGCGTTTGCGAGCAACCAAGAATAAGTCCATCGAGAAATACCTCCGTCGTCTTCATACACCGGGGGAGTCGATGGTTTGCCATTTCTCCACGCTCGACGCAACGACTTTCACAATCGAACCGGAAATTTCAATTTGCTTGGCCCACAAACGAGTCCATATTTATTAATCTATCTATTGCTTAAGCAGTACACTTACATCCTTAGCTATTGTTTGGCTTGATACTGGGCGAGACTTGTCTCATGATGATGGCGCTCCTTGGCAAGGCCATTGAACCAATCGCCGTACTTCCACAAATGATTTGTGTGCCGACCATTTAGCACATCCCATTAAAGCTCTTATCTTCGATGCGACGTCTTTCTCACATTCCAGGCCATGTGATGCATCGGTCTTTGCCCCAAAGTATCTCTTACTTTTAAAGTAGTATGGCCTAATTTTAAACCTATAGCTTGCTAGCACTAATCCTCTTTATACTTTTAGCGAATTATTCTTCTTCTCGGTTAATATCAAAGATCAATTCTTAAGCCTAATTGAATTGCGAGTTAATAAGTAAATAAATAATTATAAAAAGTAAGAAACTCTAACTTTAGAGGACATCGTTTGTAACTTTCATTCAGCAATAGACTTTATTTGGTTTGCTTACTAATTTCCGGCAGATGAGGTGTTATTGGAGAATATGGTCTAATAGTAGAATCTTACTAGGACTTTTGAGAAAACTTTGCCTTATCCTATGCATGAGATCCCGTTCGCTCTCTACAATTGGGAATGGAGATTCACCTACCTCACCGTGACCATACTCTTACCGTTTTCGACAACTCATTTTCGTCGGTTTCTTCAAGGTTTAATTGGGCCCCCAGAACTTAGCAAGATTCTTTTGGACAGCCTTCTCTAGCAAGATGGGCTGCGTGCTTCAGCTGCGCTTGCGCTGTCTTATAATTGTTTCCATTTGCTGCATAAAATATCTCAACTGCGGCCTGATGTGTGGCTGTGGCCTCCTCATACTTCTCCAATGATGTCTTTACGTTCCCCAACGGAAGGATAATTCCGACAAGACTAAATCGGAGTAAAAGGTCAGCTTATAGGAGCGGTATTTACCCGTATGAGGGACTAGCATTTCGGGCACTGTCAGCATTTACTGCTTCAAGCAAGAGTTTTTCGGTGTCCCTCCCATGTGCACAACAGCAAAATATGGCACTTTCCGCCAATTTTTGTACGTAGGAAACGATCGGTACATTTGCAGCGATGTTTCTCCAGGCTCAAGAGCTTTCTCAAATTCGTCATTCCAGATATGTGCCATGGCTATGGGGGCGTAGCCTATTGCAAGGTCATGCTCGGCTTGCAATGGCAGCTCGCCTTCAGATTGATCGCAGACTTGCTAACAGAGCTTCAAATGTTCTTCGGAGAAGCGCAGAACCTTGAGTGGGGTAATACTTGTGTGTAGCCCAAGAGCAGCCAAACACATGAGTACATCTGCCATAATGGCTGGCTTGTCGCTGCTTCTTTCTCTGGCAATTCAAAGAGCTAATTGGAAAATCGGAAGCGCAGACTCATAGAGGCGCCTTTCATTCATCAGCATAATCTTAACTGAGTTTCAGCCTCATGGAGAACCCGACCATCCACTGGCTTTGAGCAGCTCGATCCAACTTTCTTCAATCTCAGAATCAAGTTTGATTTCTCGTTTCTCAAAGACTCCTTTCATTTTGAGCGCGTTGGGAATAAGTTGACCGGATTGCTCTCTATGCGACGTTTCGTGGCCCCATTTCACCCCCTCACTAGGCCAAGAAGCATGGACAAGTGTGACAGCAATTTTTAAATGCAGGAAGACTTAAGAGTCAGTCATCCTCGCTCGAACCACTTCTTGGGCCAGTGGATGAAGCTCGACTTGTTCTGAATGTTAATTCCTCGTGACAAGTGAAGCCTTCAAGAGATTGAGTCGGGCTATCACGTATACATCGGTGGTGTCCGGATAGAAATTTGTTCTTGAGAGTGGAAATTTGGCAAGAAGGATTACTTCCTGGGTATTAAAAGGGTCCAGCAAAGACATTATATTAAGAAGACTCTGAGAGCTAGCATCCAATGATTCGAAAGTCCAAACAGTGAAAAGCGAGTGGTGATAATGGCCATCATATTGCGATGCTTGGTGCTCTGCCACTCCAGTTTTTGGTACTCCCCCGTTCGTACACCTGAAAAAACCCACTTACAGTTATTGATCATCTCCGGATCAATGGTGCGACTTGAACAAGTGCTAATGGCAAGCCATTGAGTTGTTCTAAAAGGTACTCTGTAGTGAAGTCTCCGAATATTTGCTCAGTAAAGTGATAAAGAGTTCAACAGCCTCAGGAAACGGCAGAAGCCGCAATATTATTCCGCAGCCCAGGCAAAAGTCTTTCCCAGCTAGATCCCTCGTAGTTATCAAGATTGCTCCGGAACCTGTGGCAGGCCAAAACTCGGATACCAGCCCCCTTTTGTTAGCGTTGTCAAATATGGATGAGCCATGATGCTTCAGCTGAGATTGGCTCACTTATGGCCGACCTCACGAGTCGTTTGACTGGGTCCACCAACCACTGCATAACAATGCTGAAACTAACAGCTAGATCACTGACTTCCGAATCACTGGCTATCCCCAAGGATATGGCAATGTTTCCAAAGCTTTGCGCAAGGCTAGTCCTCTAATCTGCCTGCACCCAAATAAATTGCGTCGAAGCTCGATTTATGGGAAAAGGCATACCCTGAGGCTATCTGTATCTTTCCCATTCGTCCAAGTCCGCGGTGTTCAAAACTTCTCAGACTGTTGGTTTCGTTGTTCCCAGAAGAATGCTTCGTCAAAAGATAAGAATCAATCTGCTCCATGACATCGCCGCGGCCAATCCAAGTACGGTTGTTGCCTGCTCAAAACATTGAGGTGATATCCATCGATCACGTCGGTTACTTCCGGCTTCTTTTGATAAATAATTATGGTGACTTATCATTTTTACAATCTATCGTGCCTTGTGCTTGATTCCAGTATCGGTTAGGAGAGCCATGCGACTTTTAATCCACGTAGCCAAAATCGATTCAATTAAAGGTAGTCTCAACAAAAGCTTATCAGGCTTGGTATTTAGAATAAATTATCTTCAATACACGCAGAGTATGTGCTATAATAGCATTCCTATTATTCTGATGTATTGTGGTCACCCAGAAATCTAGTAGACATTCTTAGTCGTTTCTGTTCCGTCTCGCCGGTATTCTCATTCGTGCCCGTCCGCTTCTTTAAATAAGGCTCAAGCGGTGGAACATATAAAGAGCTTATTCGAGGAATTGGAATTTGTAATTCACAACACTCAAAAAGCCTTTGAAGTATCGGACGGTGTCCTGCAACTTCATGGAAGTCCAGACAAGGTCCACGACAAATTTTGATGCTTCCATTAAGCTTTTGCTGCCCTTCTAACATTGACCGTATATATGTAACAGGAATGCTTGCCGTAATTTGATGTACCCAGTAAAGATAAGTTGAAAATATATCAGTCTAATATAAATAAATTAGTATTATTTACTTTTAAATATAATATAGTTATACCTGGTAGATAAAATTATCATCAACAGGTGGTTGTGCAAGATACTGCTTTGCTGCAGCTGCAAGAAGAGCATATAATTCGACAGATGTAAGGCCTTTTTCAATAGGAAGTGATCTTTGAATCATTGATAGCAGCGGTCGTTGATAAGTATCTTCATTTGCAATTATTGTAGAGGTAGAACAAATACCGCGGGTACGCGAGTCCCCTGTAATGTGAAGGGTATGTTTTCTATTATTATAAGTTAGTATTATATTCTAGAGTGCTATTAAGAAGCAGAGATTTTAATCTACCTTAGAACATCGATCCGATAGCCTGTTTGTATGCCTATATCTGTAGCCCAGGTCGTTATCTGGCCTGATATCCATTTACCACAAAATTTGACGGTATTTTGTGTCTGAGGTTCTCGAAATTGGCCTACGATGCGTAGAGCATTCAAATTTCCGTGGTAGAGTTGGCTTTGGGAGAAAGTTTCGATATTTGCATTTACTACTGCAGTGACTGCTGCAGTTACTGTCGCAGGTGAGGCTGCAGATGAAGCTGTAACCGGCAACTCGGATAATATTATATTGAGGGAAAGCAATTCTTCGTCAAAAGCGATACCTTTAGACAGGTGGCGTAGCAGCTTCCGGACAGCCTGTAGCCATTGTGGCTGTTTGGTAGTTGATTGTACGAGATGGATGGCTTTGGCTTTGACCTCTGGGATTGCAGATAAATCCATGATGCTGTTGGAGCGGCTTGGAGCTATAGAATTGTGGTGTAGTTGTGATGTTGTGATGTTGTGATTTGGGTTAGATTAGAGCGGAGAATAGTATCCCCTCTCCGCTAAAATTCGCCTCGACCCCGCTTTTCGCCGTCAATAGCACTACCTCCATCACTTAATATTACAGTGACAGGAGACTTTGGAAGTAGCTTTCATTGTTATTTCGCTCTTATCAAAATGGCCTCTCCTCCTAGGACTGTCGCTCAATTCTTTACCTGTTTTCCCAATTGGCCCGCAGATTCGCTCGCGCACAGAACAGACGTGAAAGCTGGAAGCAAATGGGGATTACGTGAAATAGGAACCTTTAAGATTTTACGTCGAAATGTAGACAATCCGTTTCCACCTTCTCTCGACGATGATTTTGCAGAGGCCACACGGCTGGTCGGTATAAGTCCTGAAATTGCAACTGCTATCCGTCTCCTTGGATCGAGCTGGCAACGGCACAATCGATCAGTCCTCCTCCAGTCTGCTAGCACCTTTTCGCCTTTCTTTACTCTTTTAGCCGAGGTTCTCGAGCAATCTGCCACACCAAATCCCGATCGCTTTCTTCGGGAAGCCAGTGAAGAGAGCGAACATTCCAACCAGTCCTCAGAGCTACCATCTTCACCTCTAGAGCCTCCCGCAAAGAGGCTACGAGAAACCCAATCTCCAGATAGCACTGGTTCAGACAGCAGTACTTCAGACATCAGCAGTTCACAAAAGAGTAATTACCAACCTTCTCTTCAATCTGATCAATCAGCATACGATAGACAGAAAAAATCAGAATCTACAACCAACGCTTGCGTTTTCTATTTCCTACAGTCTATTACAGAGAGCACTCGGAATATCGAAGATAGGAGTTCTTTTCGCCTAGAATGGGCCCTAATGCAGGATACCTTTACTGTGACAATTCCACGTCAACAATTCTCTACTACAAACGATGGCGGCTTGGTTTATCGAGATCACTCTTCATCTGGATTTTGGAAAAGATGTACACCTTTTTCGTACTTCTCTATTGAGGTATTCTTTATAAAACTACCCTATCTTTAAACAAAAACTAAGTATAGATATAGGCAAAGTCACAATATAACTTAATCTCAAATCCTGCGGCAGTCCAAGCACAAGAAGCCGCGCACATGATCGGCATGCTATCTCAGCGAATTTTAAACCAACAACAAAGAGGTAGTATTGCACCTTCGGAAATGTTAGTAATAATATTATATATAGTTAAAATTTATTAGCTAATAAAAATAGTATTCCTATTATCTCGGCTCATCAAGGCCAATTCTATCTTCTCCTCGGCAAATTTCCTGCGGCTTATCAGCACTACCTACAGACAGGGCAGGACTCTGAACAGGCTTTTGGCATAATAGATGAGTATGGGCCATTTGATATGAAGGATCCTACTGATTTTAAAACTATGTGCATTTTATGTATAACTTTTGTTCTTTATTTGGGAAGGTTGTGTGCTCATAACTGATAGTACTTTCGCTAAGAGTTTATATCTTGTGTTGGAATTTTGCCACTTTTGAAATGATTTCAAATTATTCTATTTCTAATTTCATCTTTTTGGATCTACCCCTATCTTCAGTTTTGAAGCTCCTTAAAGAGTTTTGATCGATACTAGCTTGCTAAGAACTTTGTGTCTTAAATATGATTATTTTTCCCAAGCAAAGAGAGATAGTTAAAATCAAATACTTTTTACCTTAACCCTATATTAATCCAACTTTATTAATGGTGTGAGAGAATATTTTAACGGCCAGTTCTTATTGCGGGAAGAAATTTCAGCATTAAAAAGGAAAAATAATAGTGAAAAAGGGGGAAATAAAAAGGAAGGAAAGGGGAGAAAGAGTAGGTTCAAGCCGCAAAGGCAAGCAACTCTGTGAAAGCTTCAATACTGTAAAGGATTGCTCTTTAAACAACTGCTATAACCAACTGCGGAACTACTAAAATACTTTCGAGCTGCTTCTCTTTCGCCTCTAATATTACGGATTTCTTTGCGCTTGAGGCCGAGCTTTCAACCGAGTGTGGATTTGATTAAGGATATAGACTACTGCAATGGTAAATAAATTAATATAAGTATAAAGCTATAGATCCCGAAAGAATTGATGCGGAATTGGTAGTAACGGTAGCTGAACCTGTGCTAGAAGCACTAGAGGAGCTAGGCTTTAAAAGAGCTGTATATACCATATCCAGAGGATTTCGTGCCTGAACCTGAAGAGCTAGGATGGATGAGCCTAAACCCGAAAATCCAGCTAGCAGTGCTACTGCCGGTAGATATAATAGATGATTCGATAACTCTATTGCCGGCTCTGATGGATAGGGGAAGATCACTATTAGAGGACGTAGTACTCGTAGCGACAGAGACGACCGGAAGAAATCTAGTTTTATAATACTGCTTGTGATGCTAGAGGTAGTTAGCTTTGGAACTAGCTGAGCTTGTGATAATAAAGAAATATCGTAGTCAGATGGACTGTGGGATTAGGTGAAGCGATAACGATTGACCAAGTAACAAAGTATAAAATAGCTGATGCCACAGTTGAGACAATATTTTAAGCGCGAAGCTCTTATCTACTAGAATCCCTTCAGTTATATAGTCCTTCGTCGCAAACCCTTACCCCCTTTTTAGCCCTATCAAGAACACGGCAGCCACAACAAACCACGTCTGCGAATATCGACCAAAGACGAGCATGAGACCCATTGGAACCCATTTCCCAGATAATTATAATAAGCTTAGAAGTAATAAACCCATAACTAAATACTTAAGGGCAAGTTTTTTTTAGAGGGAGGGGTAGTATAATAATCTGGCGGCTTGAGGTTATATATATATAGATATATATATAGATATATATAGAATAGAATAATAGAATTTTATTAGCCTTATCTTTAATATTACCTTAGCTTTATATCTATTAAGTAAAGTAGAATGCTAGATATGAAAGAAGATCTGTTAGCTCGGTTAGAAAGTGATGCGGCCGCATAGCTGCCTTTATATATTTAAACCCCAAAGCTAGCTGGCCGCCGAGATTTTTTCTTCCCTTTTCCTTTCTTCTCTAGTTTAGTCTTCTAAGTAGTCAATCAAAATAGTTAGTTATAATTAGCACCTTTTGTCAGGAACAGCTACTAATAGTGTGATACTAATACAATAGGTATACGAATGATAGACAATGTGTATATTCTGATGATAAAAGACTTTTAAATGAGATTCTTCTAATGACTCTCCAAAATGATAGAAAAACTTATCACTATCTTCTTCATTTCTCTGTCTTCTCTCCTTCTTATACCCCGCACCAACAGTTAGCATACTAGATAACTCATCACACCTTTAAAAATAGCATTCTCTATATATTAGTTCCCGAATTAACTTTCTTCTATTTTATTTATTTAAATTTTAAGTCTTATTCTTGAACTACTTTCTAAATTTAAATAAAAGCTTATGCTGGTACAGCCGGACGGAGACAGCTAGTATACTGGCAGAAGCACGGCACAGAATGGATAGTACCCTCTGTGATATGCTAATAGTTGTTCTTGTTCGTTCTACCTAAGGTGAGGAGAAGCTATTTACATCCATAATTTGGTGGCATTGCTTAGCGTTACACAAAGCTGAGCTAATCATGTGCCCTCCGTAGTTGCTCCGCAACCCTCACTTGATATTTCCCGACAGCTTATTTCAACCATTTACCATCATCAGACGATGATCCGGGTCCTATATAATTACCATTCCTATCCCAGTTTGCTTTATATGTTTCAGTACTCTGATCGTAGTTGGTAGAAGTAACCGTAGAACTACTATGGTAACTATTACTATTAATTTAAAAGTTAATTATTTAATTAAATATATAAAAAATATAATATAATAAATAAAAAAGAGATATTATACCTATTATTTCCAGATGGTTTTCCTTCACATTTATGGTTGTTAAATTTATTTAATCTAGCGAATTTTTTATGGCATATATCGCATCGATATCGCGAATACGACCCGTCTTTTACTATAGTATAAGTCGGTGCCATAATAAATAATCAAGCGGTAAATTATAATTTTGAAAAGGTATTGAAAACGGATATAAGTATAGAGGGAGTATAGGAGAGAGTATGAGTTGTAAATGGGAACGGAGAAGCTGGAAACTAAATACTTGGAATAGGTTTTAATAAACCCTAGAATTAATAAGGGTTAAGCTATTAAATTCTAGGCCTTAACCCACTTAAAGAAGTAACGAGGCCTAAAAACTATTTCATGTTAGCATTGGTTGTATAAACGCTTGTTGTGTCCTTAAGTGGGTAAGGCCTAGGATTCAATAGTTTAAGACTCGCGAACTCCCTCGCCAGCAAGTGGGCAGCCTAGTTGAAGCCTACTGCGACGTGCCCCGCAATATTGTCACTGCGGTCGCACAGAAACTACGAACTTTAGCGCCGATTAGGGACCCGCAGGACATTATTTTTTTTTTAAAAAAAAGGTACTATATTATAGGAATAAGCCCACAAGCAACTCTATAAATGCCGGCCTATATTATTGGATAGTATTGGATTGTGATTTGCTTATTCGTGCTTCTCATAAGCTGCTAAGTCTACGTTGAGTTATTTTGTCCTTTTATTACCGGCCTATATCTAATAAGAGTGTTATTAGGCTGTGATTTGCTTGTTCGTGCTTCTATCAAACTAGTATTCCGCAGGTCCGAGTTGCGACTTTAAACTCTGACTTTAACTCGCATTATATAAGTTCATTACCGAAAGCTTGAGTTAGATTCGCGAATTTATATTAAATTCAAGGATATATTTTACGGGTGGCTAAGGATGCTAGCTAATAGCATATAAAATCATTAAAAGTATCCGGGTAAGCACCAAACAGAGTATCGTATTCTGTTAATGCTAATGTTCTTCTTGTTCCTCTCTATAGTAGAGCAAGAGCTATATATACATATAGTATTTACCCAGCGTATATGCCTACGTATATTACTGAGTACTAAGTAGCATTGGTATGCTAGCATTCTAATAATATATTTATATTTTTTTAATATATCAGATATAAGTTATAATATTTCTCGAAGTTGCTGACCTTTTTCTCTTTATGGTATTAGCTATTTATGTATTATATTATTCTTATAAATTAGTACGACTCGAATTCCCGAGTTGAGCTTTTCTCATAAAGTAAACGAGTGAAGTCTAATTCTACGAAATATATTTACCTTCCTTAGACTTGTGAAATATTATAATAAGCCATTAACCGCTCTATTAGCAGCCTATGCTGTTAGGTGAATAAGAAGGCTGTGATTCGCTTATTCGTGCTTCCAACGAGCTACTAAATCTGAGTTAGGTTAAAAAGAGAGAGAATATCAATAGGCTATAATTTGCTTGTTCGTGCTTCTAATAGGCTCCTAAGTCTATCTTGGTTATTTTCTCCGTCTAATGCCAGCCTATGCCATTGGGTGAGTAAGAAGGGTATTAATGGGTTGTGATTTGTTTGTTCGTGCTTCCAGTAAGCTAACTAAGTCTGTGTTGAGTCATTTTCCCTTTCTTCTTCTGATCAGAAGAACATCTTCTACTAGATATACCGAAGATACCCAGCACGATCAAGGCCGAAAAGAAGGTTGGTCCGTGAATAAAAGCCTATCCAGATTTTTTTAGGCCGATATGCATAAAACTCTTATATTATTAAAACAAGATTATACCCCCCACCCCCCCTTGTCACTATGACACACTATGACATACTAAATGACGTTAAAAGGGCTTAAGGGATAAATGAAGGTCTTCTGAAGAAAATTTTGATATAAGAATAAGCGGCCTAGGTCGTTAGGAGTGCAACCAAAACACTCCCTCGGAGAACTTGAGAGATAAATATTGCATATATAAGTCATCACTCTTCATACTTACAATAATTTTCTTTTCTCCAAATAATAGCCCCTTCCCCAACCAACAGCACCAGCAGACAAATCAAGCAAACAATCTCTCGTATATAAGTTTATGTTATTCTATTTTTATCCATCTTTCTTCTATATCACCAATAAATCAAAAAATGAGTGGACATCGCAACAATCTCTTCATTAGAAGATCTAAATTTGAAAGGTACGACGAGGGCGACTATGATGACAGACATTATAAGGAAAATTTGAATAGGGAAAATTCGAATAGAGAAGAAGCCTTGGATGAAAGACAACAGAGAGCTGGAGGATCTAGATTTGAAAAGTACGACGAGAACAGATATGATGACAAACATTATAAGGAAAATTCGAATAGAGAAGAAGCCTTGGATGAAAGACAACAGAGAGCTGGAGGATCTAGATTTGAAAAGTACGACGAGAACAAATATGATGACAGACATTATAGGGACAATTCGAATAGAGAGGAAGCCTTAGATGAAAGACAACAGAGATCCAGAGAAAGAAAAGTAGAAAAGGCGAAAGGAAAAGAGAGAGCTAGAGAGGAAAGAGAAGAAAGAGAAGCAAGGGCGGTAGCCGAAGCAGAGAGAGAGAGAGAGATTGCGGAGGCAGAGGCAGCCAGAAAGAGATATGAAGAAGAAGAAGAAGAAGAAGCTAGAAGAGCAGCAACTAGAGGGGAAAGAAAAAGAAGTGAAAGGGGGAGGAGAACTGATTCTGCACATAGGGGGAGGCATGTGTCTGACAAGAGATAGCGGGCTGATAGGTAATAAAATCTAACATAACAGAGATGCTTTTAGCAGGAAAGTAAATCGGACATGTCTTCAATCAAAACTAACAAGCATTCTTTTTACAAGGTAGTCTAGTGTAAAAAAAAAAAAAAATATTAAATAAAAAAGGGGGGCATTTTACGGTGTGTGGAGATCGGTTTGGCATAAGGTGATACAACCAAGGCAAGAGTCGGTATATAAAAGTCTTTGAATTATCATAAGGGTCACTACTAAGGTAATAACTGATACCATCAAATATATACAATAGAAAAATAAAAATAAAGGGCTGTAGAACGCTCGTTTTAGTAAATCGTCTTCATGGCAAGCTTCCTTTCTGTGTGAAACCGCGCATTGTTAAAAAGTGTATGTTTTTAATTTTAAAAATATAAATACTTATAAAATATTAAGGATAAGTCACGAAAAATAGGCTCTAATAAATATTATTAATACACTCGATCAGAGCGCGGATATAGATAAGAATCAGCTCTCGATAGAGCTATATAGCTTACTCATGCTAACATGCCGTTTTCTCACGGCTGAATAATATTGATTTTATTTATCTATAATAGCGATTAGCAAGAGCCTAGGTTTATTAAGTATGCGCTTTATGTGGCCATTTCTGTTGGTATCACCTTAGTGCACTGGAATGGCCTATTTCATGATGAATTCATTGTTACTAGTAGACTTACAGAAGGAAGAAGATCATGAGGATCGAAAGTTGTTGAAGTAGCTAGCTAAGCTAATGACTCATTAAGGTACGTGACTATATGCCCTTTTCCCTATATTCTAACAATTTCCTTTTTTTTTTTTTTTTTTTTTAATTGACATAGCTTATTGCGGAGTTTAAACTCCTATAAAGAAATATTCTTTTCTTCTCCCGGACCTTCCTAGGCCGATCACTATTTAGAGCCTTTGTATTCTCTTTCCTAATACTTCGAGTGCTGCTGATCTTCGCACATGTGCTCTATAGCGTGTTCGTTCGCTCCCACGCTTTGTATTTTTCTCGATTTTATTCTCTTCTCCGGCGGTTCTCTTGCTAGCGGGGAGTATATGATATCTCTCGTAGCAATTACTCAGCTAGAGAGTATGTGTGATTTATATGCTTATTCCAGCGTCAATATATATTACCCGCTAGGATAGCTTTCTAAGTTATCCTTAGCTAAGAACGAAGTACTACTACTAGCACCTAATCCTTAGTGAAGAATCAAATTTTGGCGCCTAGTTCCCCATTCTATATGCTTCAGCTGTAATTCGCTTGCTCTTTGTAGATTCATTATTACTTCCTATGCATTTCCTACTAGCGTAGCTTTTCTGTTACTTTTAGTAGACGTGGGGATAATCGCAATAAGGGTAAAGGGACATGACACGGCATTCTTGAAGATCACTGTATATCAGCTTACGATTCCCACCATTCTCATTCTCTTTCCTCTTCGTATTTATATTATCAATATAACGTATGGCCCTGTTTTACAGCTCCCCGACACAAGGATAAAGGATTAGCTTGGCTAGCTAGGGTTTGCTGATAGGATGGATCCTATGGCATCCTAACGTCTCAACCTCGGGCCCTGATCCTTCTTAACATCTCCAACACGAGATCGGCGGCAATAGAAATGATTGTTGGAACTAAAGAGTCGTATGATTTGCAGCTAAGTGGTATTGCTAAGTATGAACTACTACAAATTCCATATCACTAAAAACAATATCCGGGGTAGGGAGAAAAGAAACTCCTGGTTTGGAGGCGATTAGAACCTTTTTTTTAATTCAAACAAATATTCATTGTCAATTCCTTTCTCGCATTTTCAATGAACAAAGCCATTATCCTCCTAAACCCATAACAATACCCCTAATAAAGAAATCATCCCAAATAATCTTATTCACTACCTCTTTATTTCTTTCATATAGCCATCTTCTTATTTCACTTCTGATATATTAGGTTATCTCTATTCATAACTTCCATTATACAACTATACTTAGTAAAATGAATTCCCCTAGTGAATAACAACCTCTCTTCACTCCTTACACTCCTTGCCTCTCTCAAAGCCGCTATATATACAAGTCACCTAGCCTAGAAATACCTTTTTCCATATCGAGTGCCCGGGCATCGTTTCTGTAATAATAATATTTACTTCCATACTCGGGTGATGACTTGTTATCAATAACAGTCTAAGAATCTTTCTACTTATCCATATTGAATAATCAGTTGAGGTACAATCACGTAGCCTCGCTCAGCTAGTATAGAAGCCTTTATAAGAGGTTTTGTCCCCCCTAAATTATCGTTTTCCGTCTTCATCCCCCTCCTCCCTCCTCAGCACTTTCAACTCGGAGTGTCGGCAATAATCTCGAATACTGCATCTTAAACATTCCTCGACCACGATGGGGGGCTATTCATCTCTCAAGAAAAAAAAATCGGATAGATTCTGTAGATTCAAGGACTTACGAAAACCATTTATTGAGTAAGTAGTACGAAAAGAAGATCCAGCCAAAAGAACCTAAACAAAAACTTGCTTCATCACTAGTTGCCATCACATCACCATCGTTACTCAGGAACAACATACCTCACCCCAACATCCCTCCAATTCCCATGCTCTACAACGATTCTCTCATCATCCCAGTCAATCCCCTCAAAACACCTCGCATTCACCGGTCCTATCGTAGCCCATTTCGCTTTCCTGTCCTCGCTCCACCCTTCACAATCTTCTTTCGATACAGCACTCAGATCCCTTTCGAAATGAGTTGTAACCCCACATATCTTGCAAAATTTCCATTTGTTATGGCCTTTGAGGAATGAATATGTTGCTAGGTTTTCTTCACCTGTGATTGCGATTTGGGGTTTGGGGGGATAGGCTAGGCAGACTCCGTTCTAATTTATGTAAGCTTTTTCCTGGTACAAGAGACGATGGGTCAATGAAGGGGGACATGCCCTCACACAAATCGAGCAATTACACTCGTTAAGTGTAATACCACCCTCTTTCTCGGGTACAGTAAAAGGCTTAACTTTCATTGCCATCGTCACAGCTCCGCAATGACATCCTCCTTCATACACCCTTCCACCATCAACTTCAACCTCCGGTAACGTTCCCTTAAACTTAATCGGTTCATAAGTCGGAAGGAGAGATTTTCCGTCATACCTAAGAAACATGTTAAAAATGACAAAAAATAAATAAAGAGCAAAAGGGGCATAGGGAACTGGGAATTTTCAAGCTACTCTGCTTGGATTTGAGATGTGACTTTTAGCCCCTAAAAATGGATATCTCCAGCCCAGAAAGACGTCCTTAGGTCGGTGGTCAATCCAAACTTGGTCGACCCAGAATTAAATTCCGAGAATCAATTAACGCTAGGAATTCTCTTGAGTCTATCATCTAAATCAAGGAAGCTCTAGCAAGCCTGCCTATTCAACTAAACACTGGCAGTCTCGAAGGGGTAGTGAAATCTGATATAAAAGGGAAAGGGGAGCAACATACTTCCTAACTTCCAAAGCAAAAGGATCAACATCCATAAGCGTATTGACCTATACCCCCAAAACACATTACATTAGCTTCTCACTCTATGTTTATAATTCTAATCCTTTCCTCAAATCCCAAATTCATCCACATCCTTCTACCCCTCCCCTCTCTAAAAGAGAAAAACTAAAGATAAAAGGAGACAACTCACATTAATACCCACCCCACCCTTACCCCTAACCGCCTTCCCATCATCATACCTTTGAATCAAAACCCCAGTTCCGCAATTCCCACAAAACTATATTGCTCCTTGTCAGTCTTTCCCTTTTCACTTTCTTCCTTCTCCCTACTTCCCCTTTCCTATTCCATCCTCTCCGTCTCTCTTCCTCTTCTCCCATCTTCTCCCCAAATTACTTACCCTTTCTTCCCCTATCCCTCTCCCTCTTTCCCTCCCCATCTCCTCCCTTTTCTTAAAATAAAAATTGTACAGAAGAAAAGAAAAACCCACCATATGAGCCCTACTTTTCGCCCCCCACGAATACCTCTTCAACACTCTCTCCCCCTTATCCCCCTCCTCTCCCCCCTCCTCATCCCCCTTACCCAGCGATCCTTTAACAACCACAACCCCCCCCTCCGGAAAAACCCATCTATACCCTTTCTTCCAGCAAATCGAGCAATCACACATTACTGCCGTTTTGATTTCCTCAGGCAATTCGACGAGGAAGCGGAAAGCGCCACAGTGGCAGTTACCATGGTAGGTGTATTTTTGGGGAGTTTGGGGAGAGGGAGAGGAGGTAGTGGGTGAGGTCATTGTGTGTGGATGGGTGATTTAAAAGGTATGTGATTGGTTGTTACTGACTAATTGATTAACTGATCGATTGATGAAGTGATGATAGTTCTAAATAAAATAAAGGAGGCAGGAATGGCGTATTTATTAATTTGAGATGGAGAACCACAGTGGAGATTCGGTGGAGGTCATCAACAAAAACCAAGTTGTTCATCGAATCGGGAGAATACATGCCCCACTCGCTGACAAGATTAGACTTAAATTCAATTTATAATGCATTCTTGTTTGGGAAGTTTTATATGAGGAGTTGTCATGCAAAGGGCGTGGGCATTCCTTGTCTGAGGTGATATAGTCCTTTAAAGACAGATTAAATAAGCATTTATCTCCTTATATCTGCAGATTAACTCCAATACAAAATATCAAGACCATAAATGCAACAATCCTAATTTTACCTCCTTTCATCTTTCACCCTCCAGTCCACTCCATTGCATTATATATTCCCCAATCAACGCCTCACTTAAGAAGATATACACCCAAATAAATGTCAGTAATCCACCCCTATAGCAATCAATCAAAACCAATCCTGCACAAACCATCCCATGCTTTCCTTCCTTCCCCCGTCATTCGTTCAATTCAATTCCCTAATAAGTCCCCAACCCCCCAAAAAAGAACCCCTCAAACAAATCCACACCTCCATTCCCCGCCTCACTAAAATCATGACCATCACCCACACCCCCATCCCATCCCAGACCCATTCCAAAATCTCCAAAAGTACCTGTCCCACCGCCCTCCACACCTTCACCCCCCTCGGCAAATCCATTACTTCCTTGATTCAAAAAATCCATTCCGGGTGCGTTTTGGAAGGAAAAATCGAACGTGGTAGGATCAAATGAGAATGTATTTTGGGTGGCCGAGAGAGAGTTGGGGTTATTAGCGTAGGACTGTGGCGAGGGGAGGAGAGACGGGTCGATGGAGGAGGTGTCAAGGGAAGATAGGGGTGGAGAGATGGCGTATTCGGAGGGTGATTGCATTGGCGCTTGAGATGCGGTATTTTGACGGTTTATCATGGAATTAGGTGTAGCAGATGTACTATAAGGTTCAAACTCATTCTTCATGCTCGCAGAATTTGTTGGACTATGTTGTGAATCAGGTCGTCTGAATGTTTGCATATTTGATGATCCTCCAGTGGTAGAACTTTGAGATGAAGGTGCAGTGTATAAATCGTTGAGATTCATGTCGAACTGTGGTTTCGGTCGTTGCCGTCTGAATTTTGCCGTGTTACCATTGCTAGTGAAAAAATCACCTTCAGGCTGCGCCTGATTTTGGTTATGGGAATGCCGTCGAGTATTGAGTCCTTGAGCTGAAGAACTGAAGCCAGTTGTTGACATACACATTTGAACAGTAGCTTTAGACATTCGGTCAAAGGCATCGCGACAAGCTTCTGCTGGTGGGCATTTTTCAATGAGATCACCCAGTACTGAAGTGGCGGCTAGAATTGTGAAGTCAACTTCATCCATTGTCTATTTCAAGTTAGTTGCGAAGCAGATAGTCTTGGAATGAACCTACCAATCGACTCCTAACAATAGAAGAATGCCATATAGCATAAAGGAAGGAGATCCCCGCCATAAATAAGTGATGAGTAGCCAAGAAAGTATAATTGACAAGATGCACACGATGTAACTGCCTATACAATCTCAACACCCTCTGACCCGCCTCTGCTACCTTCAAGAACACACGCTCTTCATCTTCTCTCAATTCAAGCTTATACATACTTGGACTTCCAACCTCCTCACTTGTACTGAATTCCCCTTCAAACATCGGTGGCGTACTCAGACTTTGTCTGTAAAGCATAATGATACACTGCCAATAATTGAGATCCAGGAATTCAATCGAGAAGCCAACACCAGTATCCTGCTTCGTAGGTGCCGAAGTCTTCCATTCCCATAAACGCTTGTCAATATCAATCCGCCAAGAACGGAAACTCTCAAACTTAGATAAAAATGGCGAAGGTAATTCTGTATGCATGAACGGATTCCGTTGATGTGTACTACCCAATCGAACTTGCTGCGCTTGTTGATGCTGAAGGACTTGCAATATTTCAGATTGTAGCAATCTCAGTCGGAAATAATGATATGCCACTCGTTTGTACGTAGGCTCTGTATTGGCATTAGGGGGGGTCTTGAAACCCGTTGGCGTAATGTATTTATCATCAAGGAGAGAAGGGAATTCTGTAGTGACGACTTGGTCCGTAATTCCAAATGGTCGACCAACGCAAGTTGAGACGAGTCGATCAAATGAATATGTGCACCACCACAGCCTCCGTCTGAAATCTCGAATGTATTCCCGACGACCTCTTTCTCGAGCACTTCTCCCTCGTTGTAATCTCGCTGTCTCGCTATCCTCTGCTTTTAGTTCTTCCGCTGACTCCGGAATGCCAACGTCAACATCTTTTCCATCTTCGTAGTGTAGGCCTAAGTCCACCGCCAGCCGGACAGCAACTCCTATTATATACCACAATCCAGGGGCCACCGGCCTCAGCAGTGCAAATCCCGCTAATAGAAGAACGGCCTGTAATTCTTCTAGCCCTCCTCCAAATCCATCAGGTTTCTCGGAAGTACTTGCTGAGCTGAGACATGACTCTAAATGCACAATAGCGGAAGCATGATATTCTTCCGGCTGACATTGTCTCCCTGCAGCCGGTCTCTTCGTCTTTTCCTTATCCCCACTGCGATTCTTATCCCCTTTCTCCTTCGCCCCTGAATCACCAAGGAAGATTCCTGCACCAATGGCAAACACAATATTCAATAGATATAATTCCCTCGGTGTCCGTACTCTTTTATCGCCATCCGTGTATGCGAGCTCAAACATTTCCATGTATTCCACCCTATGCAAGATGGGTATTTGAGGGTTCGCGTGCTCGAAGTAAAACTCCACAAGACGTTTTCCAACATCTTTGTCTGGAAAAGGAGCCTGTTTGATGGTAGGTTTTGTATGGAGACCAAAGAACGAATCCCGCATGGATGTTCCCCCCGTTCCCACAGCCTTTGCGTTGATCGGTGGTCTTGAAGGTCGTACCCCGCTCTTATCACTGCCACTTCCGCCTGGGACAGAAGATTTCACAGCTGCGAACACGACTCTCGCGAATGAGATGCCAGATGTTGAACCTAGATATCTCGAATCGGATGCTCCTTGCACCGATACGTTGCTGATATTCGACACCATTTTATTGATCTTCTCAGACTCATCCTTCTTTTTATTCCATCCCACTTCTTGCTGGGTCGGTTTGTGCACAAGTGCCGTATCACCCCCATTGTGTGCAGGTCTGCCATCATCGCTCGGTGTCTGTACGGCATGTGGGTCTGCGCCTGGGCGTGAGGAATGATCGAGGACTTCTGCGGGTGCGAAAGCGATATTATTATCCTGCAGTAGAGTTTCCAAGTATCCAACTCGAGTTTCCAAATGATAGACATAACTATTCCCCATGAGCCAATACTAAAGTGTCCAGGGGGCTGCAGGACTCACCTCCTAGGAATCTCCCTCTTGGTAATCGGATCATAACCTACACACTTCACACTTGCCTTCTCACAACTCGCACAAGACGGCAGTCTCTGATCGCATCGATTTTTTCTCAGCCTACACCTGTTGCACGCACTGACATTTCGAAAACTGCTACTCTGGCCGGCCTTTCCTCCGGTGCCGTCGCCTGCACCGCCTTTTGCATCTCCGTCTTCCAGCAAGCTCCTAGGACTGCCTATCTTGGCTCCATTATTGTTCGTGTTACCATTCCCGCTATCCGGCGGACTATGTCGTGCCCGCTTGTGAGGATACTCTGGCCCAGCCTCTGAAGTCATTCTCTGTTATTTATCGGAGGATTGCATGCACATATACCCCGTATTGTTTGTGTCCAAGGGAAGAGGCACTACGCAACGCAGTGCAGTGCAGTGCAGTGCAGTCGAGTATTCGTGTGACGTTATTTATAATCCCACAGCGATTTGTTCCATTATGCCATTTTGCATCCCATCTCTTTCCTTTCCTCTGCTCACTGTCCTTTTCCTTCCCTCTTGTTTCCGCCGTTCTTGTCCGTCGTATGAGAAGTCGGACGATCGCAGCCGACGCCTTTGCGGTTCGATAGAAATCTTTCCGAGCCCTCAAATGAAGGCAGACGAATGTAAAGTTTTCGTTTTCGTGCGAAAGGTCAGCGGGATGAAGATCGTGGGATTTTTAGCGTCGTACATGAACAAACTGGAGATTATAAACCTCTAGCGTCGGCTTCTAATTCGCGGCCGTCCCGCTGGATAGATAGGCGAAAAGGGGGGGGTCTCATTGATAAGAGCTTTGACGAATGAGAAATCGCCATTTCTCCTGCTTTTTGTTACGGAGTTCTCATAAAGTAACATCTTGAAAATCTTCTAGATTTGGAGGCTATGGCTTTGTGCAGTTTTCCCTAGTTTAGAAGGTTGCGATGAGGAGGGATCGACGGAAGAAGTAAATAAAAGAAGGCGCAGACGCTTTGGAGTTCTAATTGGGTCAGTTATGCTTAGTTGGCGACCATTATTTCACCTCATATTTGATAGCTACTTATTTAGCGCAGGATGCATAATAGTCTATGTTTAAATATTCTAAGTCTGAAGCATTTAAGACTCAAGAGCTCTATGCTATTGGAAAGAAAAAAAATCTTCTGGGTATTATTATTAAAATCGATTCCCAACCCAACTCCAGCGGTAAAAAAAAGCTTCCTCTATTTACTTTTCCGGCCCAGGTAGCTGTGCCATTGCAACAGTCCCTTATCCATTCCATTCCAATCCCAACCCCAATAATTCCTCCAGAAACCTGAATCAGGAACAAAAAGGTCTTCGAACTCCAAAATAAAATAACTCCTTGTCCTTGAGGACATAATGAAATCGTCTTTGCAGAGAACCACCCGTTTTCTGTGCAGCTCTGCTCCGTGCGCCAGCGGAAGCTATGTTCCAAAAAATGGATATCAAGAACGAAAGAAAACCGAGGCAAAATTTTATTATACAGATATCCTTCCACAGGCGAGAAAAGAAGCGAGTGATGTATGAAAGTTTCGTGAAGTCACGCGAGATTCAATGAGTGCATTACTTGCTGCTGACCATGATATCCTCGGGCATTGAGTCTGATCCTACCTCCAGGGAATTAGGATCAAGGATATGGTCTTCGAAGCCAAGCTCTGCCTCATCTTCGGTCTTTTCGTCGACGTCCATTCGACCTCCTTTATCGGTCATAGTGAGACTGATGAGAGCACCGAGGAGAGCAATAACTGCACTGCACCACCAGGCAAGTCCAGAGTAACCTAGACGAAGACCGGTTGAAAACAGAAACCCAGATACGGTTGGGCCAAAAGCTCGAGAAAGACTGGCGGTCGAGGAGGCAACACCGTTAATCGTTCCAAGCATGAGGAGCGAGGGTGCCGAATTGGTAAGAAGGATAGCGTTGCTGGGATATGCCATTGTCGCAAAAGTGCACTTCCAGACGACGACGGTATAAACACCAACCATCCTAAGGCTATCAGGTAGTAGAACTAGGAAAGGTGTTGTGAAGTAGAGTACCGGATAGGATATGGCAATCGTTCTGAATAATCCCAAGGATCCTAGACGTCGCACAACGATTGGGAAGAGGAAGATGGTAGCCAGCATGGAATATATGCCTTGGACAGAAAGAATGACTCCGATCTGCTTGGTATCGAGTCCATATCCACTGACGAATTTAAAGGGCAATTTCCAAGGTTCAGGATCTGTCGGTGGTTTAGTGCTGAGAAGAGTCGGCAACATTGCGTCAAAAGTCATTGTGTGGCTGAAAAAGTCAGGCTCTGATGCATGAGGATAAGGATTAGACTTACTAAGCTAGGATACCATAGCCGATGATATTCAGAACGACTTGTCTCGTGAAAGCCTTTGTCACAGCAGGCTTCACTCTTTGCACAACGGTGTCGTCGAGATTTAACGGCTCCTGTGGTTCGATTGATGCAGTCGTCGTGAGAGCTGGTGATGCAGCGTTTGTATGGTATCCAGGAGGTTGATCCTCACCCAGCAAGGGAGCCTCTTCCTCCTCAAGATTAATAAGTTTCTCTGATCGGGAGCACTTCGATTCGGTGCATCGTGCAAAATTGCTAATGATCCATTTTCCAGCCTCCAATCCGGCGTCCCGGCGGTGCTTCTTCTCCTCGTGTGTCTCCTCGAGGAATAGAATCCCTACTACCACGCCACAAGACACGATGACAGTGCATACCAGATTCGGCAGGAGATATGGATACCTTTCCCAAATCGTACCCGGGTGGAATAATGTAGGATAGTTGAGAACGGGCCGTGCCAGCGCGCCTCCAAGACTCGGGCCCAGGATGGATCTGAATAAAAGTGTCAACAACAGCTGAAAATATGTCTGGAAAGCGCTTACCCGAGACACCACACGAATGGCATAATTGTATATGCACGAGCTGATAAATAGTCAATACGAGACTTCAGCACCAATGTAACCACACTTACGCTGATGTTCCTTAACGGTCACCATTTCGGCAACTGTGGTCTGCAAGACGCCCATATTCCTATACCGCTGTCAGATCATACTTGCATGCAAACTCGAAATAGGTCTGCTTACCCATTCAGAAGACCACCCAACGCTCGAGCGATCAGGGCAACCGGAAGACTGGGCGCAAACCCAAAGACCAACATGCTGAGAGCTGTTCCTGCGAGTCCGGTTATGAGAACAGGCTTCCGTCCAATTTTATCGCTCAACCGCCCCCATGCTATCCCCGACGAGAATTCTGCGAAGGCGAATGCAGACGTAACCATACCCGCATATACTGCTATTTCAGATTCGTGTTTGGCGACTCCAAAGTCCTTGATCATGAAGTACACATATGGGAAGATGGACATAAAGGCAATGGGTTCGCAGATGCGGCATAGGGCTGTTCATCACGTCAGATACCGTTTCAATGACTGCATAATAGGTGCTATATTGAGCCCAAGTGCGATTGGACTTACCCAAGATAGTCATCTGTCTTACGGGGAAAGGAGCGATCCTCCTAGGCGGAGCCTTTTGCTGTACACGAGCGGTCATGATGGCTGCTTCTTTGCGGCTGTCTAAAGAGCGCTTCCAAAGAGAGCTTGAGCTGGGGATGATGTGGAGGCCAAGGAGGTGCTTTTTCCAAGATCAAGGGATGGGCTTGAGTCAAGTCCTGGACCACAAGTTGTTATAGCTTCTCTGATCCAGATTTCTGCGGCTTGCTTCTAATGTTTGTCGGAAGAGGTAATGGTAATTGGTAGATATAGTAGAAGTGGTAATCGGTTTCGAGAGCCAAAGTATTTGCAGATGGCATGTCATGGGAAGAGGACTTGGAAGGTATGGTTGAAATATGACCGAGAGCTCGAGGGGAGGAAGGTGATATGTAAGTGACCGCCGGTAGGGGGGCTTTGAAAGTTAAAAACCCATAATCAAAAGCACGGGTAGTAGCGAGGCCGCGCAAATATAACAATAAAGTAACGTTTATCGTTTACCACCGGGTGTTCAACTGCATGCAGCGGTGACGAGGGGTGAGGTGAGAGAGTGGCCTGGTGAGGAAATCAGAGCCGCTGGAGCCGGCTCAGTCGTGGCTCATCCTTTTCCCCTGCCATGCCAAGCTGGCTCCCAAAGCCATGTCTAGGCCAATTGACTTGTTTTCGTCTCATGGTTCAAGGTCGTGTTGGGCCTGTGCAGCAGTGTTGGAAATTCAGAGCCCTGGCGCACCGGCATTCCCCCCGGCCGACAGGTTAGGCCTTGGGAATTTCGAAAAGATGGGATCCAGGATGAATTCTTGCAGGTTGCCCATGTGGTAATTACCAGGATTGGCTGAGAAGCGCGAGAGCCAAGATCAACGGAATCTCAGCACTGGCCCCCTTGTTGCGTTGTAAGGTTGTAGCAGCGGTGTGGAGGAAGAGGGGAAAGGGGGGGGTTGAAGGGATTTGACGGCGACTCTTTGCGCAGCACATCAGGAGGGCCGGGGTGCGATATAGCTAACATACAGAGATGGGTTTGGGTATCAGTGAGTGTAAGGCACAGTACATAAGCGCTGGTCCCGATACTCCAACAAGCCTTCCAGCAAGGCAGTCGGATCTCAAATATCACCATTGCAGTACTTACAAACGGGAAAAAGATAGTCACCAGGGAATGCCCAGCATACCCCAGCAGGGCCCGTATAGCCCTGCTTCTTGTCGTTCAGGGGTAAGTTCCGGGTAGCTGCGTTGAAGAAGCCGAGTGGGATTTGAGTGCGAAGGCGGTCTCTGTCAGAGAGTCGGGATGACATATGCTTGCGTTGACGTACGCATTTGAGGGAGCTGGGTGCCAGTCCTCGCTCACCGTAAATTGGCCGGCCCCCAAGTGCAAGTGAATCTTTCCTGTCTGTTAGAATGCAGTGAGACGTTGGGCTGTGGGACGTCATATGCATAAAGAGCCTCGAATGCTTGATCGGTGTGCTAAGGTGATACGAACGGTTGGTGCCTTTTCATAGGGCTTTGCAGCATGCGGGGAGCCGTGCACAATGCCATCTCGGTGGCATAAGGACATAAGCATGCAAATGCAGACGCCTCCAAATATGCTGCTGGGTGGGCTGCAGTGAGCCATTGCTCTCCTTCGATAGACTCGGCCCAGAGTCCGTCCAGCGTCCTTTGAGCTTTCCACATGCGGTTGTTGCTGCTGCTGCCGCTGATTTCCAACCCGGTCTGGGCGAGAAGCCACATTGCAACCAATTCCAGACGTTTTTTCGTTCAATAGGGGCAGCCTAGGATAGCCCCGGGGAATGTGGGATTTCCCAGGACCAGAGTCGTGGAATGGCAAGCATGTGGCTGGCGGGGTACCCGATCCCTGATGGAAAGTCACGAACAATGTCAAGTGACTCTGCCAACCGAGCGTTTCAAGGGAGGCGAGCCAGGGGTCAATCCAAAGAACGAAAAGGGCTGATCTGACCGAAGTCCTGGGTCATTTCAGATTCCAGATAGCCCACCCCTTATTTCTCTTTAAGATGAACCATAGTTCTACAGATCGCCGGAATGAGTTAGATCGCCACACCCCGACAGGACTTCCGATGCACCGATACACCGATACATCGCTGCACTAAGATTGCTCGGCTCGCTCAGTAAGCATAAGCTGCCTCGACCCAAGTCAAGTCAGAAGACCTCGGAGCGGAGAGAAAGAGGAAAGACGTCTCGATGGCAGCCCTAATAATAGATGGCAATACTTGCTGTAATCAGCGTGCTTTTTCTTTCATTCATTTGCATTGCCTCACAATGCGGTGTGTGCCCGATATGCAGAACGAGGTTTTCGTATTGCATTTGGTGTGGATGGATGATAGACAACTGAGGGTAATAATAATGGGGCCGTGGACGAGATTGAAGGGTGGAAGTGGCATTATTTCCAAGTCCGCTATCATGTTGGCGACGCACCGGTGAGTGGGATGGGGTGGGTTGGTGGTTGGTTGGTTGGCTGGTTGGTTGGTGAGTTACTTAGCCAGTCAGTCCTCGGCCGACGATTAGTTGATTGCCAATTGCATGTTTGGTTGATTGATCGACGAGACAAAGGGAAAGCGTGGCAGCAAGGATTGGAGAACGTTAGAGAAGATCAGAAAAGGGTTCTAGACGACTACTTTCTACCACTTCCTGCGGATCCCGGCTGTTTCATTCTGCTGCCTCTCCTTTGGGAACCTCTCACCCTTTCAGAGCCTTCTATTACCAATCAAACCGCCAGCATGCCAGACGGAAGTGATTGACGTTGAAGTTCCAAGTCCAACGTCCAAGGGTTCAGGTTTCTCGCATTTGCGATTAGCGGATCAGTTCCTAGATGCCGGCGGGATTTAGGAGGCGTTCCGCGAGGTGCGCCCACCCCTAACCTTATCTATCTACACCCACACCAAACTCAAAGAATACATGATTCAGGTATCAAGCTAAAAAAGAGGAGAAGCTTCTGAGTTGGTCCTGCTCCCCGCTCACGCAGAACGCTTAACGTCGGAAGGAGCAAATGCCTAAATTGAGCGCAGGCCTGATGGAGCAGCTAGGAAAGACTAGGAAAGACTAGGAAAGACTAGGAAAGACTAGGGAAGACGAGGGAAGACGAGGGAAGCAAACGGAGGGACACATCCTATCTCCTAGGCCCGCGGAAGACTTCCATATGGTCCGGGGAAGCAGGTTGTGGCCACGACTTAAGTGCACAGTATATCCTCGGGCGTTGCTTTCAGCCATCGTGACACAAAACTGCCGCCAAACCGGGCGGCGCAATGCAGCTCCAATTTCAAAAGATTTACCTTGCCTTGCCTTGCATACAGGCGACTCGGGCAGCTTCCTTTTGAGCCCCTGTATGACATCAAGCAGATATCGTGCGAAAGAGGAGACAATCTCCTGATCATCATGATACCCAAGACTCCGACCGCCAGGCCACGCACCCATCCTTCTCAACCTGATACATCGACCTCCCCCTCGCTTCTCCACGGTGCAAGTATCCTTCATCATAGCCCACGGCATGGTCGCGTTGAAAGCCGGGAGGTGATGTTCGAACTGCCAGACTGTATATCCCGAGGCGCACGGTAGTACAACCGTCGAGCAACCTGCACTTATGCCCAATCTTAGGTCATCCCTCTCCTCGGTACCACCACTTTGGAGCGCACAGCATTGAGATCGGCTCCTTGAGCCTCCTATTCCCAATCTAGATAGCTCTCGTTGCTCTTTGTCGCCGAGTTCTCCCCTAGCAGTCTAGATCGTGGTCATGGCGTAGGCCACCCATTCCCTCGGATACCAAATTGTCTGTGTGGTTTTGGGCAGTGATCGATCTGTTGCCCTAGCATCATTGAGACTTGCATGATTGAGATCGCCAGAATTTAATGAATCATTCAAGAAGAGCTAGAGCCCCCATCTGAAGAACAATCATCTTCTGGAAGGCCTTCGCACATTTCGCTTTCGTATTGCATCGCATCGACGAACGAGAACATCATAATACGCAAGCCACACCTCGCCCACAAATCCGACCTACCATCCCCTACGCGGATTTAAAATGCCCTTGCTGCAGATTGCCCTGCCTTTGGACTGGTCCAGCCTTGAGGGATGCTCTTGTCCTCGGCTAATCAAGACAAGCACCGCCAACCTCCAACAGTTGCGCGATAGCGATAGCAATCGCAATCCCTCCAACATCAAACTCAGCTAGAGGATGTCCGTCTCCAGTTTCCTTTCTCACTCGCAATGCATTTTATCTTCTATCGGCCGCGCTGAATCCGGACTGCTCCTCCGATGAAAGGTGCTGAAAAGCCCCGCTGCAACTCAATCTTCACATCCCTTCCCTTCTCAGAGTGGCTTGCAGCTCGCACGTCGTTAACCTTTCCTTACACGTTTGTCCCTTGCGTGCTGCAACCCAAAGAAACATTGCATATATGCGAGATGTTCCAAATGGGGGAATAAGAGCGGTACATGACAGTCCCGAAATAGATCCGAGGGACGGCACGAGCTGTGCAATCAGTTCCATCTTGATCAAGTTCTCATCATTTCTCCTCCTTGACCTACAACGGCATCAATGGGACGGCTGAGAGCTGGGAAATATTGGTGGCCTCGTCATGGCGGTGTTCTGGGAACGAGGGCAATGCACCTCGCACATTCGGACGACAGCATCGATACGTCGAAGCGAGACCCAACAAATGCAGCCGCGAACCATTGGGATGGGAATCGGCTCGCCTTGTGGTTGCGGGGGCGATCGGGATTATCCATCTCCCTCTCTTGCCTCGCCTCAAACGGCTGGTTGTCTCAAACCAATAGACGGCAGTAAATCAGCTGTCATCGGCCCAAGCCTTTTCCTGTCGTTAAGCGGCTAGGTACCGACAGTGTGTGTTACTATCGCCGTTCTATTGGCAATCCCCAACATATATCAAAACTCATCCTGGCAAATATCGCCATTTCGGCCACGGGAAACCAATTTCTTACAAGCTGAATGCGAAAATGCGATCCTGTATCCAAGCAGCGCGCGACCAGCGGGCCGGAGCTCCATTTGCTCGAAGATCGCCATTAAATGCTGATGCGTCTTGTCATACGTGGAAATTTCCCAGCTGTAAAGACACTCATAAGCCGTGTGTCAGCAAATCGAGTGCAAGTGATGACACTTGCAATTATGCATGGCTACAAATATGGCTGGACACGGTACGTAATGTATGTACTTGAGACCCGACGATCAGTTCCTTTGATTCTCAGATTCGCCCATTTTGGCTTGCGAAACCCTGTATGTGAACATATTCGCGGGTCAAATTGACAAATCAATACCCATTGCTGCTGGCCCAAGGTGTCATCCTCCCACTTCATGATTTGCGGAATATCCCTTGCGGGGTTTATCCAGCTGAGAGGTTCGAACTCCGTTCTCACGAACGGCAAGGTAGCAAAACTTGAAACAATCATGGTATTTCAGCGCCCGAAAATACGGTCAGAGCAAAGGGGATGAAGCCGGCCTGCTCCCAATGTCGGTCACTGAAATCGGCTTGAACCAAACCCAACTCACACCGCCCTTATTGATATACATGCACGATCCGAAACGGTATTAATGAGAACAGCGGTTTGCACCGCCGCCGTTACTAAATTCGGCGGGAACGGGATAATTCTTTAGCTTGCTTATGGTAGGGATTCTTTAGCTCTCTCCTCTTAATAAGCGCCAGCAAATGTGGAAGGAAGATGTTCGTGACCAGAAGCCTAAAATACTCCTCCAACGACCTGAAGCAGCGAGAAGAAGCCTAGAATAGAGCGCTTTGATCCTTTTCTTAGATGTGAACGGATATGCGTTGATGGGCACAAGGCGTGTGAGCAAGGGTTCTAGCCAGTGGTGCTCTGAAATGTCCCAATGGCATGAAACAATATTTCTATACGCCACTAACCGCTCGTTCTTTTACATTTAACCGTGAAATCTCCAATATCATGACAAACAATCTTTCAAGAAAGAATTGGAAGTACTACTGCACGCCATCAAATATACCCTGACAAAGAGTCGGGCGGGGAATATACGATACCAACTTCTGGAGGTCTTGTGGTATAATACAATTTATTTCTCAATGCCCATCTTCCAACATAAACGTTCTTTTTCATAGTTCAACTTCTTTTGCGCTTTCTCTCCTAGTCCTTGAATCTCGCCGAGAACTATCAATCCTTTCCACGAAATTTCGAATTGAAATTGTATCGGTATTTGTCTTCTTCAAATCTGTACTTCGTGGATGGGCAATAAGTCAGGGAAAGTTGCCTATGGGTTTGTTTCTGAAATTTATGTTGAGGGGGGATTGGAGATATGGAGCAGTTGTTTAAGAGATTTGCAAGGTCTTCACTTCATTCCAAGGCTAGGCAAAGTTTCACAGTCTTACTCACATCTTTTCTACTTAGAGTGCGAGAGTTGAAAGGGTGTGTTTGAGAGAGCAATGGTAGTTTCTACTTGGATTTCCTTTTCTATCTATTTAAGAACTCTTTGATGGTGATCTGGTACTCGTGCAATCCATTTACTTTGTAGCAACAGAGTTGAGGGGTGGTATGAAAAATTGAATGGGGAGCTGAAACCTGCTAAATAGCAGAGTGAATAGTCTCAATATAGCAGGCATAATCGTGGCTATGAAGATTAATCTCTGTTTTCTAATACCATCTTAACTATTTGTTGGATGAAATAAAAGCCCTACAGTGTTACTACCTAACTTTAACCTTATTTACGTTTCACAACGTTCCACCATTTCCAAGCCGTTTTCTTCCTATACCAACTAAAATCATCCTCTCTCCTTTTCTAAACCCAGTCTTAAGAGCTACTCTTAAAAGGTACGAAATAACTAACTTCTAACAAAGACCAATACAGAAGCCAACTGAGCGACCAGATCGTGAGCGTGTCCAAATGGCTCTGGAGGGAGTCATTGCTATCTCTTGACTCCTATCATTGCTTTCTGCCTCGAAGACTGTGAGGTGTCGAGGGGATCAGTAGAGAGGCCTTTTTTGGAGTTGAACATCACGGGGGAAGGAATCGTCTTTTTAGCTCTTGGACTACTGTACTGGACTTGAATGTATGTTAAACAATCATAAACTATTCTCTAAAAATATCGCAGTAAAAGTAGATGGGTAGCTCAAGGACTTACACGTGACTATGGATTAAGGGTCGGCCCGAGTCGAGGATTGAATGAAAGAGGGGCAAAAACAGTTCACCAAATCCTTTGCAAGCCTTCTTCCTTCCAGCCCAACAACTTACAATTAACATACATATCAGCATCATTTCTTGATAGTCAAAGGATATCTACATCTTGCCACCTCATAAACATGGCGAAAAAGGCTGCCGGAGAAAACACCAAGAAGGTCGCGGGCAACGCGAAGAAAGCGCAAGCTGAAGCGGAAAAACAAGCTGCTGCAGATTTAAAGAAGGCTCAAGAAGAAGCCAACGACTGGAGCGTAGGAGCGAAGTCCAACTCGAAGAAGTTCGTCTTTCCCCCTTACCCCCTTTCCTTTCCTTTCCTTTTCTTTTCTCTTTCCCAAAGAAAAATTACCCCGCTATACGAAATACCCCGCTTTTACTAATAGCTGTTCTTGAAAATAGGGAAGCCGAAGCGGCGAAGAGAGCAGAACAAGCACGAAAGAAAGCAGAGAAAGATGCTATTCTAGCAGCTGAAGAGAAAGAAGCTCGTGCTGTGCCGAAAAATACCAAGACTGCTGCCAAGAAGACCGTTTCGAAGGGATTGGATTTGTCACAATTGGATGAAGGAGCTTCTCCTCAAGATACTGGTTCAGCGACGGCGTTGAATGCGACTGGTATTGATGATGCGTTGGATGCGTTGGATATTACGGCTGGTACGGGAGTCAAGATTGATAAACATCCAGAGAGAAGATTCAAGGCTGCGTTTACGGCGTATGAAGAGAGGAGATTGGAGGAGATGGAGAAGGATGGGAGTGGTCAGGGATTGAGACAGAATCAGAAGAGGGAGAAGATTAGGAAGGAGTTTGAGAAGAGTCCTGATAATCCGTTTAATCAGGTTAATGCGCAGTATAATGCTAGTAAGGAGGAGGTGGAGGAGAGGAGGAAGCAGGAGAAGGCGAAGCTGGAGGCGAGGTTGGCCAGTCCGACGAGTCCTTCCACTCCCTTATCTCCTAAGTAGGAACGGATGAATGGTAGGATATGAGGTATTCATGGGGAGGATAAGAGTTGGATGAGGCATATTGTCTGGCTTGTGGAGGGGTGGGAATGAAGGGCTACTGAGTGTAGGGAGCACTTAGGCTAAGGGATGACTCTATGATACAAACGTGGAATCAGGACCACAGCGAGATGTAGTATGGACATCATGACAATGCCTTTAAAAACTTCTTCCCAACACTATTTTCTCCCATCATGCATGTTGTGACAAGTTCAACCTGCCCCTGCTATCAATCTCTACATTTTCGAGGGCACGGGCAGAATCTCACCGCCATCACTTCATCGTCCTCAATCTCCAAACCACCCCCATACACAAATACACAATGGTATCACAACGATTATCCAAGCTCTCCTCCGTGAGGAGACAGCATTTACTAGTAGAATTGTACTTCTCCCCTCCCCCCCCCAAACCCTAGTAAATAGTACTAATCCCTCTTTCGCAGCGCAAGTCTGAAACATGCCTGTCCGCACGGCGTATACATGTCCCTCACGCCTGGGGATCCTACTCTTTGGTCTGGCGTGATATTCGTTCGTAAAGGTACATCTCCTTTTTCCTCTTTCCCCCCTCCTCTGGGAAATCAAACTGATCAGACGGGAACAGGACCATACGCCCCCACCATACTCCGTTTCCAAATATCCTTTCCTCCTTCATACCCCTCCCTTCCACCGCTCGTCACCTTCTCAACGGATATCTTCCACCCGCTCATTACGCCACTCACTACGTATCGTCATACAACGGATATTCAGGACTCGGGGACGGTTTCGGCAACTGATGAGGAGAGGTTGCCTCCGGGGGGGTTCTCGTTGAGGGATGGGTTCCCAGGGTGGTTTGGGAGGGGAAGCAGAAGCGTTTCGGAGAGGAAGAAAGGTGCAAATGCTGGGGGGAGTGAGGTGGGTAGTCCGGAGAGTACTCCTGGGAAGGAAATTTCAGGAGTTGGGGGAGGGGGAATAAAAGGGAAGGGGAGGGACGAGGAAAGGGGAGTAGGAGCGGTGGCGATATACGATGTATTGCGATACATCCGCAGCGCATTCGACTCCGAAGCCGTACTCGACAAAGTCCCTCTCGAAGCAGCAGGTAATCCAGGAGCCTGGCACGCATGGCGAGCACACCAAATTAAGGCAGGAAAAATGGAGATCAATTCGCACGATGGATTAGATGAAGAAGGGGGAGGGTGGAAAGCAAAAGAGACGGGAGGTTCGGTTGCGAGAAAACCAGGAGAGTGGAATTGGGATGGGGTTTGGGAGCTTAGGGTTAAGAAGGGGGTGGATCAGAGTTTGGGCGAGATGACGTTGTACGGTGGTGCGGCGGGAGATGATCTGATTCGGTTTTTGAGTATGGCTGGGGAGGAGGTAGAGACTGTGAAGGAGAATATTAGGAGGAGTGTGGAGAGTGGGGGTTTGGATGTGCAGAGGAGGGGGGTGGTTTAATCGTCTGGATGGGCGGAGAAGAAATCATACTTTGAGAGGACGGTACTAGGGGCGGCACTTTGCATCTATTACGCTCTTGGCTGTTGCGATGGTTGAACTCCTGACGGATCTGTCTTCTGCTAGGCGGATTATATGAGATTTCGGAAGGTAATCAACGATACAACGTCCAATACTTACGAACGCTCGGTTGGCAAGACGAGCAGGCATCAACTCGTCCAAATATCCTATTCGTCGGGGGGAGTGTATGGAATCTACTCCTGCATAGATGAGCAAGAAGCAAGTATATTTACTTGCTTCACTCTCTTCTCAGTAGAGGGACCGACAGACTCAGTTCTCCCCAATAACATTGATATACGAGCTTGACTAGTGGTCAGGCTTTAAGTTCTGTCCTTCGGATTTTCAATAAGACAGGGCATGGTGCTCTAGTTCTAGACAATAGATACTATTTGCCCACACGTCGACTTCTCAGGGTGGAACCCCTCGCTTCCCCTTGGAGCAATTTCCAACTTGCTTTTGTCCCGTTGAGGCCTCATCGCTCTATAATCTTTTATATTGATCCCAGGATTTCGTATGTTTGGAAGGGATTCAAATTATTTCTGAAAGCAAACTCGAGCTAGTCCAACGGTTCGCCCATGGATAGTTCTTCCCATTCCGGCCAAGAACAACCTTAGCTTTACTTCATCGCCCCTTCCTCACTATGCTCCATCCACCAAAAAAAAGGTGTCGATCTTCGCTGACTTCCAGAACACAACAATACAATCCTCATACACCCATTCTATTCTTGCATGTCACCTTTAACTAAACTTTGGCTATGAATAGCATGAATAGCAATACTCCTGCAATCGACGCACTTATTCTAGTACCGATTGCAATTGTAGCATCAGTAGCATTTCTCGCACTAAAAACAACACATTGCTACAGTCGCATTGTCAGATCTTTTAGCAGCATCTGGGGCAATCATTGTCCTAGCTCTCCCATTGTCAGCTTCTTACGCAACCGACACTCTGACCTCTACGCTTCCCATATATACGCCGATTCCTGGGTCGACCTTGAGAGCGTTCGCAGCGAAGAAGTCAATCACTTTGTCAATCAGCCACAATCCCGCCAAACTACAAACATTGACGGAACAGCAAAGACCTCCACCGATAGCTTGAGACAAGTATGGCATCCCAATCGGGCACACCGTCTAACATGGAGCTTCACCAACCCGAGATCGCGAAGCCGCAACCGCTCCGCATTGTCAAACGTAGCCAAGCCGTTGCCGGTAGTCCAACGTCCAGAACGATCGGATTCGCTGGAGGACGACAATTCTCAGGAAAATCAGATGCGAGTAAGGGGAGCCCGCCTCCAACAGCGGACAGACCGTTGACCGTTCGTAAGATGAGGAGGGAGCGGAAAAGTATATTGGATGCGAGCTTGGACGAATCTCCACTTGAGTTGTCTTACTCTGCAATCTCGGATTTGCTTAAGAAGCACTTAGGTGAGTCTTCTTTTTATAATCCCATGCAATGAGTGCCACTCATATGATGGTAGAGCAACAAGCGAGACTAGATCATGATCAAGACATCACTCCTAAGGCTGTTCCACAGAATACAAGCCGTGGGAAGTTCCTAAAATCTGAGCTACATCGTGGCAGCTCCGAAACTGATATCGGCAAATATTCCTCAAGACGTGCTCATCCACATGAACCAACTTTTATACCCCCAAGAAACTATAATGTAGACGGATCTCCTAAGATTCCTGAACGGCGTGCTTCGAAGTCTAAGAAGAACTTTATCTTCAAAGCGTTTGGTGGCCGTCGAAGTGAGAACTCAAAGTCAATATCACGAACAGACTCAGCTCAGTCTCAAAATACCCAAGGGACTCAAAATACTCTGCTTCGTCGATTTTCGCGCCGTTGGAGCCAAAGTAATAGCTCTTGTTCAGCAAGTAACACTTCTGGCTCGCTTGATAGTAGAAATTCATTACTCAGTGGGATCAGCCAGGATATAACTGAGGTTGGCCTCAGCTCTAGAATATCCACATCCATTTCCCCTCTAAATTCCCCAATTTCTCCTCAGAAGCGAGAAAAGCTTTTCTTATGTCCCCAAGTCACAATAACCTCCGAGACTGATAGTGTTGATGGGGCTACATATAGTTGGTGGGTGGCTATTGAAATTGGTGGTGTACTTCGGAGAGCAGATGGAACTCATACCGAGAAAGCATCTCGAGCTGGAGGACCTGATGGTACAGCTCTCAATTTTCCCGATTTTACATGCTTCTGACGATATATTAGATCTTACAGACTATGGAACTCTACACAATATGCGTATTGACCTTAAACCTGGCCCAGATTGCATGATTGCGGAACTCATAGGAACCTTGCTTGAGACGAAAACAATCCGGGCAAACCAAACACAGCTCATTCTTGTTAAAATCCGTTTTACTCGTCCCAAGTCTTCCACGAAACATGTCCGAGAGTCTTCAGACGAGTGCATGGCTGACCTTGAAGACTTTCTTGGGGAAACTCTTATGAAGTATCTCACTGTGACTCTCACCTATCGACACTCTGCCTTTTCAGACCCGTCAAATTTGATGTTAAGAACAAAATCCGGGATAGTCTCTCAGAACACTCAGCTCACAACAAAGGCGGAAGCAAAAATCAAGCGCCTCAATTCTTCTTCAGCCTGGTCGCCGCGCATTTCCCGTTCCATGAATGGATTCAATGTAAATCCTCTGATCAAATTAATCGAGTCTTTCCTTCCTGCGGAGGAAGCAGCGAAAGCGCTGATTAGAATACTTGGTGATGGGAATCAAATACCATTTCCGAACCGAGCCTTCGGACGTTCTAGTGAAAAAACTGTGAAACGCGGTGGTGAAGTTACTAAAAGGGTTGATTCAGGTCTTTCAAGCATGATTACTGAAAGCACTTGGCCGATGGCGAAAAGTCCTACTTCCAGTTCCATAATCCAGAGCCCATCACACCTTAGCTCTACTATTTCAGATCTACGAGCGCAAGAAAACGAGCACACAGACGATGGAGATCCAGCTCGCAAAATCTGGACTGAAATGCGGAGGGCTTCTCGAGGCCATGGGGCTCCCAGGCGTCGCCATCCAAGAACTAGCATAAGTGCCGGTAACTATTTTACCGCTGCAGACGACCATCCTTTGGCTAGAGTTTCTCCACAGCAGAAGAACGATTCGCCTCGAGTGTCTTCACATCAACCCACCCCGGTATCAACAGAAAACGACATTGAAGACAAAAGAAGCAAGGTCATGCAGTTAGCGGTGCGGAATAAAAGGAGCATAGGACATGAGAGCTTGAGGAGTATGGTTCCGAGCATGCAGAGCGCAAAGAGCAAAGGGGGTAATGGTCCAATAACAAGTTTGGGGCTTGGGTGGGCTTGGGGTCGGTTTTGGTAGAGCGTTGTTAAATGGTGGAGATTAATATTATTAGCTTAGTTGCTATTGTTTTATTGTTTTCTTATGGAGAGAATACTTTAGACAATAGAGTCTTTGGGGATGTTTATGGGATTAATAGATGAATTTGCCGTCTTTTTGAGATTCGAAAAGTGTCGCGTCTTCTTTTGGGTCCGAATAAGTTAAGTCCCTGAGACAAATTTACAAGCACCTTTCTATCACTGTCCTTTTGTTGGGAGATAATTTCTTTGTTTTGATTTATATGTTAGAAGAAAGTCAGAATATAATTGTTCATTTTAGAACTTCAAGGCTTGAGGTCCAAAAAGAAGGATACGATTTCTATCCACTAAGTCATTGCTATGTCTCGCGCTTTTTGCGATTTGAAAGAGCTGCCGTATAATGTTTTTAGTTGCTTCGCCACTTTTTGAAGCACTCTAGTACCCGCTTTGAAAGTCTCAATGAATTTCCAAATATTGATCCTCTGTCATCTGCTGTCCGCTCTCTACCACTCTAGCCAATAGGCATAACATTCTAAGGGCTTGCGGCTTGGGTTGGGCCTTTTAGAATTGTATTTACTAGGTGGGGTTTACTCTAACGGATTGTCATTCTACGACTCACAAGTTGTGAGACATTCGCATGTTTGCTGTTAAAGAAAAAAAGCGGGAGATGTCAAATAACACAGATTCCTTTAGGAGGAGAAAGGATCTTCAGAAGGATAGGAAACATCCTTCAACAATAACATTTAACGCCCATTTTAGGTCGGCCTTCACTGGGATGACCTTTTAGAAGCCCAAGCCTATTTTTCCCTGTCAGATTTACTCGCCCTCTATACCTGAAATTCCATTTACATTTAAGAACAAGCAATTCCTCCCTGCTTGCTAATAATAGGTGCTAAGGCGAAGTCCAAAGTCCATCATGTCATCAACTAAAACTTTCGTTCAGATTGATTCGTCAATAGGTTTGTCCAATAACATATGATTTAATGATCAAACTAATATAGTTACAGGGTGCTTGTCAACTCTCGACAAAGAGTACGCTCGACAATGGCACAAGTACGTCACAGGAGCCATCTCGGACGTGGAAGCCACTCTCTCCATCATATCTACCCTCCCCTTACACTTCACCCCCGAAATCGTCGACGGACACGCCATTCTCTCCTCCCTGCACCATCTCCTCTCCCAACTACAAACAGATGCCATCCTCACGCCCCTCCCCGACGACGGAACGCCCGAAAACCAAGATTTCAACACTGAGCTCGCACAACTCGGTCCTATCACATGGCTTAATTCCCCTTGGCTCTTCTCGGAATGCTATCTCTTCCGTGCTATCTCTACCATCCTCACTATCCGCACCACGCCATTTTGGGCTCGCTATGATATTTTCGCGGGGCAGAAAATGAAGGCTTTGAATGGTTTGAAGGAGGTGGCCGTTGAGTTGATAGGGTGGTATTTCTCTCTGTCTCCATCTGAGGAGAAGGGTAAGGGTGAGGGTGAGGGCGAGACGGTAGTGGATGAAGTAGATGAGAAAACGATCATGCGGGAGATATTTGAGATCTGTCTTTTTGGCAATTATCACGATGCATCACACGTCATTGCCCCTCGACCTCTCAGCCCCGGAAGGGAGACGACATCGCATCGAAGCGCCGCTCGCGAAGGATTAAAAAACAATATTGTCTCCGACGACACGGATGAAGTGTGGGAATGTATTTCGAGAATCCCGAAGAATAGCGTGAAGCGGGAGACTCACATCGTGTTGGATAACGTCGGGTCAGAATTACTTCCGGATTTGATTTTGGCCGCGTATTTGTTGAAGGCCGGGTATGCGAGGAAGGTGGTGCTGCATGGAAAGGATAGGGCTTGGTTTGTATCTGATGTTGTGGAGAGGGATTTGGAGAATACTTTGGCGGCGCTTGAGAAGGCTTCGATTCCTGGTCTGGTGAATGATGATGAAGAAGAGGGGGGAATTTTGAAGAGATTCGGGAAAGAGTTAAGGGGTCTCGTTAGAAGTGGGAAAATGACATTTGAAGCTCATCCTTTTTGGACGACTCAACATCCTTTTGCGCGCATGCCAGATGTGGCAGGGGAGTTGTACGAGCAGTTAGTAGGGGCCGAATTGGTCGTTTTCAAGGGCGATTTGAATTACAGGAAATTGGTATTTGATGGGATGTGGAAGAGGACGACGACGTTTGGGAGGGCTTTGGGGAGGTTGGGAGAAGAGGGAGATGGGGAGGGAATGAGGATTTTGGCATTGAGGTTGGCGAAGGCGGAGGTTTGTGTGGGGCTGAGTGAGGAGATGGAGAGGATGATTGATCCGGAGGGGATGGGGAGGTGGGAAATGGGGAGGTATGCGATGATTAGTTTTTGGGATGGGAAGGCGGGGAGGGTGTGAGATGGATCACCTACTTAGTAAAGGAACACTAACGTGTAGTCAAATTACAACGATCTTTAGAAGAGGGTTTCTTAAAGATTTAGGTGGTTTCGGCGGCTTTCAGAATTGGATTAATTAGCTCAGTAGATAGCATTGTGCGTTAATAAATTGGATTATGTTTTGCTTCTGAGTTGAGATATATAATCTAGAAGCATTTAAGTAGAGATATGGGATCCCCTTTTACAGACTCTTGTAGCTAACATACTTCATTGTTCTGCATATTATCTACTAGAGCTGTCAGTATTGAATCTACCAACGACTAGAGGCCATTTTAAATTGATAAGTTAATCTTGAACCATTCTTGATATAAGGCATTATAAACATTCTCTTCTCCATAGAAGCTTGAAATCATGACATTCACCAAAAGCATTAAAGACAATAATAAGATAGGTACTGTAGGTATCACCGGTAATTGCAATTACAAAAGATGACTAGGAAATAGTAGTAACAAGTTGGTTCAGATTGTAGTTCTATTCTCTACGTGCTATGCGTGGTGTTGATATATGCTCATGCCTCGATGAGTCATGAGCTAGTCCCAATCCAGTAAGTAGGCGAAGGAAGGCGAACTGAGAATATCCCAACAGGTACCGTACCATGCTTGATGACGGTGCAGACAGAATGTAAATGCGCTGGAAACCTTTCTTTCTCTTATAAATATATTGATTGACAAATCCCTTCTAAGATTCAGATATTTGCATAAGAGGCTAGTAAATATTGATATAAATGTTCCCTAAGGAAAGTAACTCCCAAACAAATACCAGCTTGGGAGACTACTTCTCCACGAATAATGAATTGGCTTTTAGTCTATATAATGAAGTAAACTTAATGAGCTATATTACCTACTCACACCAATATACTAATGAACATTTTGGAAAGAACACCATGGTATAATTGAAAAGGTCACGGTTATAATATTATACCTATCTCAGTCGTCTGCTTCTACTTCTACGCCTTTGGTACCGACCCCTATTCCAAACTAGCCTTATGATCGCTTGCTTATCTTTTCTTTAATAGCCTTCTGGTCCCGCGAATTTATTATGCCTATCCTTATTATTTATTTTCTTTTACTAGTATGAGTGGTTTTTATAGCTTTAAAAGATCTTTTTATGTCATATGCGTATATCCTTTAATTTTCCTATGTTTGATTTCTTAATACTTACTAATAACCATCAACGAAGCTATTTTCCGTTCTGATTCTCATCTGTACAACCACAATGCTAAACAAAAATTGTGAGGGGTCTCGCTAACGAAAGGGGATCAGCCTCGCGCTAGCACTTTATTAAAATAGAGCAAGCATCATCAACCTTCAACTTCCATCTTTCAACACAAATTATATCTGCGTACATCTCAATTACCCATCCGTTGGATGATATGCATTCGTGCACCCAGCAGGCGCAATGGCGATCCTTGATGAATTCCTCATCGCTATACAGGGCTTCTTGAGATCCAAAGATGCTCAGAATCTGCGACTTTACCTACGAATTGAGCCCCCGCTACCTCACCACTCCAAGCTTGCTCTAGAATTACAGACATCATACAAGAATACTGCAACCCTCGAGCGCTACATAGCTAAGCAGCTTCCCGAAAACGATGATGGAAAAGCAGACGAAGGAAGTAGTTGGCCAGGGTTTACGGCCTTAATGAAGGATTATCTGGAGTTTTGGAGAGACGTTAATTTTGAAGACCTACTGGAAACACACGCGCAATTGACCACACTGGCCACGTGAGTTACTTTTCAAGCTGTTGTTTTGATTTTGCTAATGGTTTGTCGCAGGACCTGTCTTGCTGCTCTGTCAAACCCTACATACGGAATTATCCTCCTCCCGACCACGATACAGCTGTCGGCTGCCCTTGCAAAGCTAGCCATCAAACTCGACTCGAGACCCGACCTAACTCGACAACTCCGGAAAATCACAGATGCAGATCAAGGTGAAACGGGGAAAACATTGGCTGAAGGCACTGCGGAAACAATACAACGTGCCTTTACAGTTTGTTTGACGGAAAGAAGTCCGACAAAATCAGGCGTTGGAGAAGATGGAAAACCTATGGGGAAGAAAGTTGGCATATATTCGTTCGCGAATTTGGTGCTGAAGCTGTTCTTTCAAGTATGCATATCGAGCCCACAAAGAATCGGCGGAGGAGGCTGACGAGGAACAATAGTGTCGGAAAACTCGACCTGCGAATCAACTTTTTACAAACGTCTCTCAGTATTCTCCTCCGCTAGAGCTCTATCCTGCTAGCCAGCGAGTCACCTACCTTTACTACCTAGGACGGTATCTCTTCTCGAACGGCCATTTCTACAGAGCACAACTTTGTCTCCAATCCTCATATGACCAGTGTCATCGCAATGCTATCAATCAACGACGCTCCATACTTATCTATCTTGTGTCAGCAAATTTAATCCTTGGCCGAATCCCTTCTCGAGCATTATTGGCACGTCCCGAAGCCGCAGGCATTCTCGAAAAATTTGCACCAATATCGAAAGCAATTAGAGTAGGAGACATTGCAGCCTTTAAGCGCTCCTTGGGACCGGAATTAGGCAATGAGCGCTGGTTTTTCCAAAGAGGTATTCTTCTCCCGTTATTATATCGATGCGAAGTCCTGGTCTGGCGTTCTTTGGCTCGGAGAATTCTATTGCTTACTTTCTCATGGCCTTGGGACACCAATTCTCGGAAAGCAGCTACAATTGATCTGAATGATCTTGTCGCTGCGGCACAATTATGCCAGAAGATGCTTGAAGGCTGGGAACAACCAGTGGATACTATGTCTTTGATGCAATCAGGACGAACACATCCGAATGCCATGTTCAGGAAGGCTCCCGATTTGGTCGTACCTTCAAAAGGAGCAAAGAAACTTGGCCCACATCAAGGCATTATTTTTGGGAACAAAATGCCAGATATAGTGGATGTTGAGGCGATTATTGCGAGTTTAGTTCAGCAAGGAATTCTGTCTGGATTCATCAGTCACAATCTGCAGAAGTTCGCGATCTTAGGAGCTAAGCAAAAAGGAGGTCCGCTGAACGCTGGATTTCCAAATGTCTGGACAGTTATAAAAGAGAGAGCCGCGATGGAAGGACGGGGGAGCGAAGTCCCTGGCTGGGTAGTGGGGGAAAGGAGACTCACTGCTGGAGGTGTTGTGAATCTTACGGGAATCGCACGACCTGCCGGAAGTGGGTAAGGAGGAAAAAAGTGATACCCGAATCGGTTTCATTACTATGATGAGGCCGAGAAATCGGTATAAGGAATATGTCAGACATGTCGAGATTATGCAGATAACGAAACCGATTGAATTCATGTCGACCGGACTCAGGGCTTGAATATTGGCGTTGTATGGGGCATAAGCACTACTATGGCAGCCACCAGGGCATACTAGTCGACAAGACAATCAATCCAAGACCCTTTCCACATATGACATCGGTACCGACGTCCAAATGTGCAATACTACCGATTGATCTCAACACTCTCATTTTCTCCTTATGATATCCTGCCTTTCTCAGTTTCTTCGCCTATTACTCAGTCTCGAAATCCATGTAATGACTCCGAATCACCACTTGGACGAAATAGATATACTTCATCTGTCCTACGACAGCCTCCTCACCTCCAACGTCAAAAATGCCTCCCACCTTCAAACATCGCCGACTACGAATTCCTTTTACATTACGAGCCCCACGTACTTATTCCCCCTTTCTATTTGCATTTGAGAGATCATCCTTTTGCACTGCCTCTCACTATGAGCGGTGTTTGATTGGATTTTTGCGATTTCGCCTTCACTATTATCCGTCAATTTACGTCGTCGATGAACTAAAGGGGCGAAAAGTAATACTCGAAAGGAAAATGTATGATTGTTACATATTACATCATACTTAAGTATCACAATCACTCAGGTATCCTCGTTCTCTCTGTTTAGTCATTTACATTTGATTCCCTCTATCCCATCCTACTTACGTCTTCACATTACATCAACTTGGTTTCAAATTATTTACATAGGTAGACTCATTTCTCACAATCGTGTTGTTTCATCCTAAATTTCCCAAAGGATGGCTGAGTAACATATAAAGTAGTCTGCGGAGTTGATGACTACATAATAAGCACGAAAACATGGGTACGCGCAAGTATCAAAATGAAAATACTTATGCAGTTGCTAAATTAGAGTGCGGATGGTGTGTAATCACTGTTACTTGTGTCTAATCGATATAGAATTAAAGAAGAGGAGACATCGTAAGTAGAGGAGGAGGGAGGTATAAAGAGTAGAAATAAGTAGAAAGAAATCATTTTTGTTTCATAGAAAAGATATCAATTACGACTTAGCATAATTGCAGATGATAAGTGTGCACTGAAATATCAACCCTCGCTCACCTACTATTCACTCCATCTACATCTCATCTCGCTCAAGGTGCCAAACTTCGCTCTTGTGAACGCTGTATCTCACCTCCCTCGTCCCACTTTCTCCACTCACCAATTTACTAATTAGATACCCAAAACAGTGTCACCCCAAAATGGATACCTGGAAAGGTCTACAACCGCTGGTTCTGACTATAAGTACGACGACTATTGAGGGAGGAGGTGGATATGAGAAGTGTGCAAGGTGTGAAAATTAGATTTGTAAGGGTTGTTGGGATAAGGAGCACTCCTTTTCCAACTTCCCAAAACTGTTGCTATCAAGCTAGCAGCGACAGTTAGCTAAACCTCAACATCAGCTTTAGCGAACTTAAACGCCATTTGCTGTTCCCTACCACCACAATTCTCAAAATGTGACACAGCTTACGAGTGATTCATCTCTACTCACTTCTCCTTCTTCCAAATCGGCTTCCCGTCCTCATCAAATTCGGCCCACTCAAAAAATGTACACCCATCCTTCCCAGGCACATTCCCAACATAACACATCCAAAAATACCTCCCCCTGTTCTCTTTCTTCCTCTGTACAACCCTCAGAACGGTTGGCACACCACATTTACACCTCGGTGTATATTTCGGATGCAAATAAGGTTTGTAATCCCGATATGTAATATTTATCCTCTTATTTCCTGATATAGAATGTGGATCGATGGCTTGTGCGGGAGCGATAGAATGTTTCCATGTTTCTTGCATTTCCGCGTGCATCACCAGTAAAGAGTTATGGGGGAGGTGGATGGATATTTGGCCTTCGGCGTCTGAGGATTCTTGGGGCTTGGATTGCAATTTGCTACTCGTATCATCGTTTTCTTTAGGGATGATTTGTCGAACTCGAAATTCTCTTGCTACGCCAAGAGATATGGACCCGATTATTGCTCGCGGACCGAGATATGTGAGTTGATCGCTGTGATAGCCTACGCTTTCAACACCGCCACTGTAGCAGTTCACAAAGGCAGCATTAGGTTTCCATGGCTCTGCGGATTGATATCTGAGCTTTTTTCCACCCGGATAATGGGTTTCGATCCATTTGGAAACTTCGGCGTTGACGGCTTGCTGGACTTTGAGGATAATTTTCCTCATTTGGGGAGTGAGTTGACGAACATCCTGGAGTTTATTAGCGATTAGACAATATACGAAATCTTCGAAGCATTTCTCCTTCTGGTTATGCTCCCACATCTGATGCCTAGATCACTTGAAAGCAGTAACTTACCGTAAGACGATCCCCATTGTAAATATATTCAGTCCTCTGGCTCTCCTCCTCGTCCAAAGTCTCCACATAAAAACACGCCGTGTGGGGACTGGAAACCACATTATCAAACAATTTGAAAGTCTGCTTCTCAAAAGTCGGTGCCTCAAGCAATAATTCCTCAAGGAGAGCATCTGCTTCTTCAGCCGGAAGAAAATTGTGAATGATGGAGCAAGGAGTATGGGTTGCTATATCTTCCGGTGAATAGAGATGAAGAGTCTTTCCTTTCTTCGACATGAGTTTCATTCGCTTTGAAGAATTCTCGGACGAAGGGATGAATTTGGAAAGAGAGCTCTGATATCCAGTTGCCGCGGAAGCCTTCTTGAGTGGAGAGAAGGGTCTAGGATCAGACAATGAAGCCGAGGCATTCTCTACGGACCCTTCATGGGCCAAGAGAATATCGAGGAGAATGTGTTGCCCGAGTTCAGGGTGGAGGGAAGATAACAAAGCTAGTTTGAAATCAGTAGACTCGTCATCCGGAACACTTAAATTATTAATATCTTCAAGTGTTCTTGATGGAGGGGAAGGCGATAATTTTTGCCGCTTCCTTGATATGAAAGCATCCATGATGTCTATGCTTTCGGGTAGTCTTTCGTAGAAAGACCTAGATCTATAATTGATGGAAGTAACCCAAGAAAGCCTCCATTAAGAAGAATTAGGCCATTATTGAATGATGGCTAGGTGAAGTAAGAATAAAGAAAAGAAAAGAGTCATGCTTTAGGTGAAGCAAGAACTAGACAGCTATCAGCTGATCTATACCGTATTAGGCAGGCGGTGAGCTTCGGTTAATGCGGGGCGGTAGGGTTCTGGTGGGGTTCTCCAATGGTCTGTAGCTTCAACTTCGACTTCCTCGACCTTCCTTCTCTCTTTCACACAATACCCTCTATATAATCTTCAACGCTTTTGACGGCATGACAATTCCAACACCTACTCCCAATCAGATCTACACACCATGAACGGCATGTTAGAATACCGCACCCAAGGCTTTAACGGCTATGCCGTAAAGTACTCCCCCTTCTTCGACAGTCGTATTGCTGTCGCTGCCAGTGCTAATTTCGGTCTCATTGGTAATGGCCGATTGTACATCTTGGCTCTAACACCTAATGGTATTGTTGCAGAGAAATGGTAAGCGCGCCCTTTACGATCAAAAACCTACTCTTCAATTGCGATTCTACTCTCTCAGTGATTGCGACTGGTCTCCTGTACGGTTACGCATTTTATGCAAGACAGAGGTAAAATATCTAACTGACCTTTTCGGCGCATAGGTACGACACTGCTGATTCTATATACGATACTGCTTGGAGTGAGATCCATGAGAGTCAAATCCTTGCAGCATGCGGCGATGGATCTGTCAAGCTCTATGATATCGGCATTGATCAATTCCCGATTCAATCATGGCAAGAGCACAATCGGGAGGTCTATGCTGTTAGCTGGAACTTAGTCTCAAAGGATACCTTTGCTTCTAGTTCCTGGGATGGTACAATCAAAGTCGTATGTCATATCCCCCTCATCTCCTGCAGAGGCTAATGATCTAAATAGTGGTCTCCCCAACGCTCTACCTCAATCACCACTCTCCCTACCCACTCCTGCACCTATAGCACCGCATTCTCTCCTCATTCAGCCTCGGTCCTCTCGAGTGTCTCATCCGATTCCCACCTTCGCATCTACGATCTCCGTACTCCAGCATCTGCCTCCAACCACTTGGTACAATTGATTCCTCTTCATGGCCCTGCTCCTATAATTGGTATGCCATCTGTTGGTAACAATCGTCAAACCTTTGCCCCTGCTGAAGGCCTGACACATGATTGGAACAAATACCGGAATAATATCATTGCTGCAGCTGGTGTTGACCAAATTATCCGTACCTTCGATACCCGTAATCCCAAGGGAGGACCGGTTGCTCTCTTGCAAGGCCATGAATATGCGGTCCGGAAGTTAGCTTGGTCTCCTCATCTCTCTGACACCCTACTTTCTGCTAGTTACGATATGACCTGTAGAGTTTGGAGTGACGGTTCAGCTATGGGACAGCAAATGACATCTCCTGGGACGCGACCAATCACTGAGATCGGCCGTATGGAGCGACACACTGAGTTTGTTACTGGAGTTGATTGGTGTCTCTTTGGAGCTGAGGGCTGGTGTGCCTCCACAGCATGGGATGAACGTCTCTTTGTCTGGGATGCCTGCTCAGTCGTGCATGGTCACACTCTATAAATCGGCTGCTTGCATGCATACATACATACATACATACAATTACGACACAACGAATTTCTTTTAATCTTTCTCTTCAAGAATGCATGATTGACGATGGTGAAAGACAGATGGATGATGATACAGATGGAGAAAAGGATCTGTAATAGAATGTTTTTTAGTTCTTTTGCTGCTTTTCGCCATACATACATTCAGACGACATACACGACAGACACTTTCATGTAGAAGAATAGGATCGGGACAGCCAAAGACAGTGAAAAAAATGATACCATGGCAAATTGGAAGGGGCGTACTTGGTGCTATTATTTGGTCTAGACTTTAGCTCTCCTTTTTGGGGGGGTTGTATGTCTGCTTTTAGGCTCAATGGTTTGGCATAGGTTTTGCATGCTGATAAAGACCGGATGACATACAATAAATTCGATAAACAGAGAAATGATAATGCTTGTCATTCTCAAATGTGATTTTACTTCTCATTCGTCTTGTTTTAATGTGAGCGAATAACCCAAGATATCAGAAGTTGTAAGAAGATTCCATCCCTTCACTTATGTGCCTAATGACTAGTAAGTACTCCCTGATGTTCTCACCAGTGCCTAACACCCCCTGTCCCATTCTTCAATAAATCAACTAATCCATAATAAGCCGGATGTTTCGTGAAATTCCCAAACCATAAATCTGCTGATCCATAACCTGTGAATACTCCTGGAACCCATGAAAACTATTTTTTTACCATATATATCAGTGCACATCCTTTAATATGCCCAATATTTCCCCCTCTTTTGAATTTCCATCTTTTCACTTCCCTTGTTTTGAACTCCGGGCGAGGCGACGGAGTGTCTGGAATATAATTGCAAGGGAGGGGTTGGAGAAGAAACATACAGGATCATAGAAATCCCAAACCGTAACACCCACACACCCCTGCACAGATAAACAAGCGCCCACTGAACTGACATAATCGAGGGTTTGTTGGGCGAGATTTGTCGAGCTTTCAGGTTCCAGGAGCCGGATGTCGAGTTCGGTTATTGCTACTTCCTTTACTTGGGGGTTGGCGGAGGCAGGATGGAGGGGAGGGAGGATTGGGGGAATAGAGTGGAGAAGAAGGAAAAGAGAGCTTACGACGCCAAGGGAGGTGAAAGCTTGCATGTTTGATTTTTGCTGAGATGGGGTGGGGAGTGTGTGTTAGTGGGAATCGTAGGCTGGAAGAAGAGGCAAGGGAAGGAAAGGGGGGGAGGACGAGAGGGAAGGCAGTGAGGGGGTTGAACATGAAGAGAAATACTAACAGTAGCCAAACTAGGCGTCTGCCCAACAATGAAATGACTCTGTAGTCCTATCCCATTGATCTTGACCCCTTCACTCTTCAACCACTTTACCAATTCCTTCGCCCCCGTACTCTTATTCCCCGCATACTCAATGTTAAAATCATTATAATACAATTTAGCTCCGGGATCCGCCTTAGCTGCTGTTCGAAAGATCAACGGGATATAGGAAGGACCGAGGATATTGTAGAAGGTGTTGTTTTGGAGAGTGCCGTCTTCGTTGAGCGCTTCCTACAACATTGAGGAGTTAATTGTTTACTAATTTAAATATATATATATAGGAAAGAAGTTGAGGAGTTGAAAATAAAAAGTAGGATTGGAGGAGTGTGAGGGTATGTAAGCTCGCAGTGGAAAATAGGAGACAAGGGAGGTGTTGTAAGATTACATTTAGAACATCCCAAGCGTAGCATTTCCCTCGATAATGAGACGCTTCAGTGAAGACATGTGTAGTCAACGCTTCTGTTAGGTTTTCTTTGGTCCAAGTATCATCCGTTACTATTCACGACGCCATCAGTAAATTATCTCTTCCTCCTCCACTTCTCTCGTCTCCATCTGCATCTCTATCTGACGATTGAAAAGGAATACCAACCCCAGTCAGGCAATTGATTATGCCAAACCAAATTATGACATCTCAAAACCTGATCATTCCCTTCGGCCAATTTCGCAATTTGATCGCCTAATGTCCAGTTGAATACTCCTAGTGAGGGCTCGATGTATTCCCACTATTCTCACAGTAATGGTTAGCGTACCATTCTACTATTCCACCTTCACTTCTTCTCCTACCATTTCCATCCTATCCCTTCCCTTCTCCCTCCTTCTTCCTCACCACCTAAACCCCCCTAAACCTTCTAGGGGGTGGTTAAAAGAGAGAGACAAAAATAACATAACTGTACCTTCATACCATTAGCCGGAGTGAGCTGACCAAACTCCCTCTCATCATCCAAAATCTTTTGATAAGTAGCATTAAACAATTCAAAATTATCCGTCGCGGTACCAAAGTATTTTAGGCCTGCGGATTGGGACAGGGCATTGAGTTGTGCTAACACTAATAAATTTCCTCCTCCGAGAAGGGGGATGAGGAAGAAGATTAGATTGGAGAGGAGATGGGCCATTTTTTGGTGAGAGGAAAGATGGAAGATGGAAGATGGTGGAGTGCCGGGAAAGGAAGGGCGGATGATGGTGGAGAATGGGGCAAGAGGAGAAAAAGTCAGAAGTGAGAAGGAAAGGGAAGGGTTTGAGGGAAGTAATATATAGAGAAAGGGAGAGGAAAGAAAAAATTCATTCATCCGCCAAACCGAGATTCCATCAATGATATTTAATCTGGACCTGCATATTCATCTCCATCTCCATCTCCTCACCTCCTCGTCTCCTCTTCCAAGTATGAGGAACCCCATCATCATGGGGGAGAGAAAGTAGATGACTTCATCTATATGCGGGGTAGATTTTCCTTTTCCAATTGAAAAATCCTGTCCTTGGGGTCAGTATGGTTCGTTCAATGGAAGGGATCTCGGAACTGTGAGACAGAGAACGACCGGATAAAGTACCCCGGCCCCCTTTTCGGATAACTATTTGAACGGAACGGAGGATGAATATATATCTCCTCGCATTAATATTTAGGCTGAATTGCTCGGGAGGGTCCTTCTTCTACTGCCACCCATTATTCTATAAACCACGAGGGAATTCCCAAGGAAGAAGCGCAGTGCAGTAGAGCAAGCAAAGCAAGAAAGAAAGCATATCGAGATAAAAGTAGAGTGAGGTATATTCGCATCTGAAAAAGAAGCACATCCTATCCTATCCTATGCTAACAAAAATGCCTGAACTCCTTCCTTCAGTCCCAAATAGTGAAGTAATTAAATCCGCCTGTACAGCAAGCAGCTATTTTCTTCCATTATTATAAGATAGATGGAATGGAGCAAAGGGTGTCCGTAAAACGCCTTTTCTCCTCGCCATTCTTTTCCTTGTGATTTACATACCAGAACCTTTTCTCCGTGATCTTAGCTTTTTATACAAACGCGCTCTCTCTCGCACGCTCTCATACTCTCTTCGTTACGGCCCCGAGAGTGAAATTTCAGTCCATCATACAAAGAAAATCACAGTCAAGGTCGTATCGAACAATTCCTGCTCCCATCCTCCACCTGCGCCCTTTCGCTATTATACAGTTCTTCTCGTAGTTTTCAGCAGGAAGGGTACAGTTCTAGACGGGTAGGGAGATTAGAAGAAATTGCGTCGCTCTCCTCTATCAGTTCCGAATCCACCTGATCGTCCACTACCCCTGTCTCCGAACCCACCACGTCCTCCAGATTTACCTCCATATCCACCTCGGTCACCACCAAAGCTTCTTCCTCCATCCCGACCACCCCCATATCCACCGCTTCGACCACGAGATTTATCGCCAAATCCACCACGGCTTCCCCCAGATCGTCCTCCAAAACTACCGCCACCACGATCTCCACTAAATGAGCTGCCTCGACCATTATCAAAACCACCTTCATCACCATCTGAACTACCGCCACCACGTCCACTATCGATATTCAAACCAGGCACGTTGTGGATCCGTAATCTCCTAGCTAGGGCAGAGGAAATCGGGGGAGGAACTTCCCAACCCCAACCATAACGAGACCATTGATTCAGCATCACTACACCACTCGGAGGGTCTGCGAGACCTCCTAGAGCTCCAAGGTAAGCTTTCTCTTTGATACCACGACCAACCATTTTCGTTGCGTTTCCAATTTGGGTGAGGGTAGCTGCCAAAGAAGCAGGTAATTGGGCATCTCGAGTCATATCTAGAGGACCAGCTTCAATAGTCGTCTCGGCATCGAGTGGTAAACCACGGAGCTTCTGGCGAGCTTGCCTGACTTCCTGGCCTGTGATCAAAAGGTATGCCATACCCTCTTTGTCACCTCTTCCTGTTCGTCCAACGCGATGGATGTATTGATCTCTACTGCCCGGGAATCCGACTTGAATAACGTGCGAGACGTTGGGGAAATGCATGCCACGAGCAGAAACATCAGTTGAGAAAAGGAATCCAGATTTGCATTGGCGGAATTTGTTGGTGGTTCTAGTTCGTCCTTCTTGCGTCAACTGGGAATGGATTTCGAGAATCTCGGCGGGGTAGAGAGGGTGTCGTCCATATAATCCTTTGGCATTTTCTTCCTGAAGATTTCTAAAAATCTCAGCCCCTAAAATGACATTGGCTGTTGAATTGAAATAGACAATTGCTTTGAATGGTGGACCCTCGCCTGCCTCGTGTTTCTGAATCTCGCGTTTTGCGAGTTCGAGGAGAGCTGGCATGAAGTTTTCGTATCCATTGCAGACAACGACCTTTTGTGGAACCTTTTCGTGTGTGGCAAGATCACCTTCCTTAACAGTCTGTACGAAATGGAAGTTTGGCTTTAGAGTTCTTCGGACTAGTTGCATAACTTCTCTTGGGACCGTGGCAGAAAATAGAAGGGTTTGGCGATCAACTTCCTCGCGTTTAGGAAGTAAATTGATGATATCCTGAATATCGTCTGCGAAACCTCCCTCCAATAACCGATCCGCCTCATCAAGTACAAGGGTCGTCAATTGAGGAGCAGAAACTCTACTGTACTGATCGGTCAAAAGATCATTCAATCGACCTGGAGTAGCAACAAGTAAATGGCATCCCTGGCGCTGCATTTGTTGAAGCATCATTCTCTTGCCAGTACCTCCAACAGCGAGTTGTACTACCAAGTCCGTATTTCTGCAGAGCTTGTCGGCTTCAGCCGCAATTTGCATTGCCAATTCTCTTGTAGGGGATATGATAATAGCACGGATATCAGATGGTCGTGCTCTTGTGTAGCGTTGTCGCTGAGCCAACTCGGGATTCTTGGTGAGGATATTTTGAATAGTCGGGAGGAGGAAACCAATTGTCTTTCCGGTTCCAGTTCGTGCTTGTGCAATGCTATGATGGATTAATTTCAATACCAATATATTGAACAGGGCAACATACATATCCACTCCCTCCAAAGCTTCATTTATTGTCTCGCTCTGAACCTGCGTCATGGTATGATGGCCCATTCCTTTAGGAGGAGGGGCGGTGATTGTCTCGATAACATTAGGATGAATAAGTTTCTGGTCCACCAAATCGTCAAACTTCGTAATAAGATCAGCCTGTGGACGACTTGGAGATTCCGCCGGCCGCTCAGCATAGCGTTGTAGCATCGACGACGATATATGAAGCCATCTTGATTGCAGAGCTGGCTTTGAAGCAGTTTGAGATGCTGCAGATAGTGTCGGTCTCGTAATTGGAATTCTCGTAGCTAAAGAAGCTGCTCGCACGACTCTCGATATCGAGGTAGGACCTCTTCTGCAGGCGGAAAACATGACGCAACCTGGACGATAAACAGACCCAATTGTAAAAGCTTATTAAGACAATATAGATTGAAGAGTACAAGAGGTATGAAAAGGAATGGAGATAGCGAACAATCAAAATTATATGCTGTCGCAGAATTACTTGACGGTCTTAAGAAAAAAATCCACAATTTCATTCAAGTTGACTTTTTTTTTTCGGGGCAGCGCAGCCAAATTGAGCTAGGCGACATTTGGCGCTAGTGCCCCCTATCGATGATCCACTTCAAAAGGGCATGCAAGAGTAAGAGTTACTTCGCACGAAGGAACCCTTGGATGTTCGATGGCAGTTGGATAAGATCCGTTATTGATATGACTGGAATTCCGGGAATATAAAACTCACTCAATCCCTAGGCAGCTCTCAATATTCACAGCATTGTACTCTATGTATCCAAAATCTATCCAAATTCTATAATATGCTCTCATCTATCATTCTTCAACGTAAAACCACAACTCCTTGTATATCTTGGGTATCATAAAGCATTACATCCTCCCTCATTATCAATATCCACCTCCAAACCACACTCACCTTCTCTCAACCATGTTTCTCTTCGCCCCCATAATAACCATGCCCTCTCCCAACCCATCATGTATACCCCCCGTAACACCCTCTAGAAACCACGTCGCCGCATAAGTAATAGCCTGTCCCACCTTCCCATCACCCATCCCATAAATCGCCGACGTAACACTCAAACTCTGTTTCCCTAATACATCCACTGCATCGATACTCTGACTAAGAATCTTTTCGCAAATTTTGTGTTCTCGTTCGTATTGATAGGCTGAGGCGAGGAGGTATTTTAGATATGGGAGGATGAATTGGAAGAGGATGAAGAGTTGGATGATTGTTGATGCGAGGGTGCGGTGCAGGAGCGATGGTCGATTCTCCGCGGAGGAAGGGGAGGAAATCAATTGTGCGGTGTTTCTTTCTAATTGTAGAGGCTGAATGACACTATCTGGGAGAGCGCTTCGCACACTCAACTGTTCTTCAGGGGTAAGATTGGTGGGGAGGGCTCGAAGTAGGTAGGTGAGAGAATGAATATATAGCTGTCTTGCAAACATGGCATTTCCAAAACGTGGATCTTGCGAAATAGTAGAGGATTCGTCGAAGGAGAGACTGAGGAGATTCAATCCTTTATTGATCAGCATTTTATCAAGCTTGGAGAGGGAGAGAGTTATACCTTGATTTGCAAACTTCCACCCTATGCCAGACTTCAATTCTGAAACTTCTATCGTCTGCCTAGATTTAGGAGTTTGTGAAGGAGTATTTTCCATTGAAAGATCTTCAACCGAAGAAGAAACCTGTTCAACAAAATACCCCTCCACTTCTTCCCCATCGCTAGAAACCCCATCCGCCAGATCTCTCAGCACCATTGTAGTAGTATATCCCATTTCTGGTATCTGCAATCCAGAAGATGGTGCATCTGAAGGTTTCCGTCGCGCAGAGCCATAAATACTGGCCGATCTCCTAATTGAAGGCAGCCTAGGAAGTCGGGATTGAACGACAGACGGTAAGATTGAGAATAGAATTGAGGATTGCATTTTGTTTTGGGTAAAATCTGTAGAAAGAGGTCGAGGAGGAGTCTGAGGACTTTGTGGGAGTGATTGAGCCATTATATAAGGTGGGGGTTTGTTAGCCTTAAAAGGCAAAACGTTCAAAGAGGACTCGATATTGAGGAATTTAAACGGGGAATGTTGAGGCTAGATGACGTTAAGGCTGAGGATTGCTAGTTTGAGAAGAAATCTTAAATAAAGACATTTTAATACAAGAATCGTTGGGAAAATGGTAGATTATATTCGAAATGAAGAGGCGAAAATATTACGATAAGAAGTTGAAGATAGGCGCGATGCGAAAATGGAGATCCTCAACGTGATTAGGAGACAGTCACGTGGATGCCAAATAGAATTCAAGATTTATGGAATAGTATGATATCTAAGCGTATTTGCACAAAGATGCGATTTCGAGTCTAGGCAATGTAGACGTAATCATCGGAGTTTAAGGGAGAGTTCTTTCTATTTTTCGCCCCTTTATGTTAAGCGAAGTTATAATTATTGAAAATGACGCGGATTAGACTGCTAGATAATTCACTATAATTTTAGACTTTTTTTTACTTATTTAATCCAATAGAGCTAGATTCTAGGTTAGATTTTTGATTTGGGTTTATCCAATAGATTCGAGCTTTTTGATTGGTTAATTTATTGGATTTTTTATTTGGGTTAGATGTTCTGAAGTATTATAATAATAATTGAAATATATATAAGACCGGTTCTAAAGATTTAAAGCTACTTTGCTAAGCACACTTTTTTATATTTCTTATGCAAAACACAATACGGAGTGTTACGATTTGGAGGAACAAGTAGGATCAAGGCACAGCAGTAGAGATGATAATCAGGAGGATGTAATGATGGATGAATTACTACAAGAAGAGAAGAGAAGAGTTTTCTCCTAATACCAACACCAACAGCCACCAACACTTAGTAGCTTACCAATAGATTACTAAGCACATGAAGCATATTTCAACACGGAGAACGCGCTTAAAGTTTTATAATTGATAGGGTATAAAGCGCTAAATTTTTATCAAAAGATGACTGCAACAGTAGTTTTGATTGCTAATAATTAGTTAGCGAGCTTAAAGGGGATTGCCTTATAATTATAGGACTCTTAGGCTAATCGAAATTTCCTACAGGTTGATGCCCCTGCAAGACAACTTCGAACGCTATTATTATATCAGAGTTCCAGACAATCGTGAACCTCTAATCCAAAGCTAATGCTGAAAAAAGATATCCTTAGCGCTTTTCAAGACGATTCGCATACGCATCACAAAGTTACCCCACCCTTCATTCTTCTCCACATCTACAAACTCGCAATCAATACAAGCCTCCCGCTTACAAGCTTGGCAGATAGTACTGTATTTATCGTTATGTGCAGTGACCTCTGTTGGGTGGTCACACGAGCAGCATACCATTACCACCCACGGCATATTCTGTTACTAGATGAGAGGTTCTAGTTTGTATGGTTATGATGATGAGTTTTTGAGGAAGAAGATGTCGAGAACTTCAGTGGATATCTTTCGGATTTATCTTGATATGAAACGAAGAAGAGATTTTTAAAGGAAGTATTGAATTTTGGGAAGACAGAGACTGATTTGATTCTTATTTTCAAATTCTTTTTCTTGCGAGGAGAGGTGAACCAAATATATATTTGGTTGTCACTCTCTAAAGCGGGAATATTCACAGCATTGTTAAGGAGAGTTGCTTTCTTCAGGTGAGACGTTTATATCAATGTTCATATATGTTCACCATAGCCATTGTTCTCTTTGATGGAACTAATTTAAGATTTAGACAAACAGCTACTCGATTATAAGTGAGCGATCCATTTTAAGCTCCCAAGCTAATAGCCTAACTATATAGTTAAGCCGAATTAGCTCCTGTTCGCTTGCCAGTATTTCAGACAAATTAATAAACAAACTGCTACTATGTAATTAGTGGAGACTAGTGAAAATAAGAACACTGGCACCACCAAAACTTTTCTTGGGTTTTAAGAATCCTCAGCCTCAACTTTAACAATATTTTCGATCTTTCCGACAACAATCAACTCCCACGATGCCCAAACAACTTACCCGCCTAGAAAAACTCCGTAAATCCCTTGCGACCAATTCGACGACGAAGAAGGGCCTACTAGAAGGGCAAATAAGCTTCCACAGAAGAAAATGAGCTGGGAAGCGCATAAGGCATAAAGCTTCTTTGCGGAAGAACAAGGGGGTTATGGATGAGGTAGATAAGGACAAACAGATGAGTGAAGACCGGGGCTGTCAACATGCTGATGATGAAAAGGAGGCAAATATGAATACGGCTCTCGCACTGAGCAACACACGTCCTACAGTGAGCGGTTACAATAGATCATTCCTCCGTACCGGGACTTTTGACTTTGGAAAACTCCCTCTAGGTATATATCCATCTCTTTTTTCTTCCACCTTCTCAAACATCACCTATCTATCAAGCTTCGCACTAAACTAACCTATTTGCTAAACAGAACTTAAAGAAAACATCTATAACTTCGCCCTCCTCAAATGCTCAGGTGGTAAAGGAAAATATCCTGTACTGCTACGCGCTCTCCGAGTAAACAAACCAATGTATGCTCATGCGCTACAACACTTCTACAAGATCAATTGGTTCACTTGCACAGTATTGAGGGGCAGTTGTCAGATTGAGCAAAAGGATAAGGAGATTTTGGGGTGGTTGAGGAAATTACATTTAAGCATTCAGTTTGTTCCCTTTCCCGCGCCCCCCCCCCCATCTTTCCTTTCATCCTCTCATTTCTTTCACTTGATTTTTGCTACCTCTGATTTTGGATTGTAAAAGCTAACAAAACAAAATAGCAATGTCTGCCCTCTCACCCTCCTCTCAGACTACATCCCCCTCGCTTGCAACATCACCACGCTCAAACTCTCCGTCTACAGTTCCCTCGGTCTCCACCTTGTCCTCCAAAATTACCTCCCTAAATTTAAACACCTCTCTCTCCTAATCGTGCAATTACATCCTTCGAAAGGCGATACGAGACGTGTTCAAGAGGAGAGTACTGGGAAGGGAAGTATGGGAAGTGCGGTTTTTCGGATTGATGACTTGGTGGGAAAGAGGGGCAGGTGTTTAGATAGGAATGTGAATGGGTTAAAGCAGACTTGGGTTTGGGAGGGAGAGGGAAAAGAGGGGAGAGGGGGAAGAGTGGGTGAACGGGGAGGATGCAGGAGAGAGGTTGCCGTTCAAGGTGGAGGCTAAGAGGAAATATGTTAAGTTTTAGGTGTGGTTGGGAATAGGAATTTGATTGTGGCGTTTGGTGGTGGTAATGAGTATGGATTGGAGTTCTTGAAAGCACTCATGGAATTAGAGAGTTTGTAATTGTGAATAGTAATGCCGTGAATATAAACCTCGTCGCTTCACCGCACACTCAGATCATGAATCTGAGGAGCAATCAAAAAAAACATCTCCTTGTATATTCTTTTCTCAAACATACAAAGGTCCTCACAATCCCCTGAACATTCACTCTATTGAGGAAAGAGAAAAAGGATGCCAAGAATAAAATTTCATGCGTGCTGCTTCACACTTTGTACAGGTCAACTTAACGCTTGTATATTTTTGTGATTTCAAGATCGGCAATGTCATAATGTTTCCCTTTGTGTAGCTTATTATGTAAAGGATTTATTAAAGATAGCCTACAAGGATCGATAAAGTTAGAAATCAATAGTGAAATCTTTATATTATACTTTATTGAACCTAAACTTTGCTTAGAGTATCCTACCCGCAATCTATGCCCAATTTTACTTCTCCTGCTACCACAACTGCTTCCTACTCAAGATTGCCCAAAATACAATATACAATATCTAGAGAACGCACCCCACAATGCTCATTTTTGTTAATGGTGATAACGATGAGATTAGCAGGACATGGTAGAGTGGGTCACTAAGTTGGGCTGAAATGTCAAGCTCCCAAAGTCCTATTAATCCAAAGATTTCTCTACCTTGCTCACTTACTCGATCCTTGTCAAAGTTTGATGTCTAGGTAATACAAAATGGAATACAAAATGGAATTCTCTTGAGAAGTGATGCATATGCGCATTTTGACAATTATGACCTAGTAATCTTTTAATAGCTGGTTTTATTAGAATGATTTTAAATACATTACTTCGTCGATATACCATTGATAAAATATTGTAGAAACATTAATCAAGTTAAACTCTTCTCAAATACCACTTTCACATGGCTATCCTTTTAAATGCAAAATTGATCGAATAGGTTAAATTGGTAATTCTACATAAGGAAAGCTTCGGTTGGAAACAGTTCCGGCACAATAGCTTGAACTCTTAACTATTGGGATTGTCATTGATCAAATTTTAGTCAAGATCATAAGTATTAGATCAGAGCACATTGAATCCTCCAATCAATATATGACGTCGATGGTCAATATTGGTCTGAAGGAAGACGGTCTGAAAATGGGTTCGCCGACAGTGACCCCCTTTTGCCACAATGAACGAGATCACATCGTTCACATCAACAAGTTCAACTTCCCCAGCATGCGAGTACGACCGAATATCTTCGCCTTCCCCGCAAAGGCCCCCGCATCATCTGATCTGATTTGGTCTCAAGACCAATTCTGAGTATTCATTGGCTTCTTTTTGGCTCAAAGTTGCCCCAATCAGCTAATATTGCTTAATATCTTAGCCATTGATCTCAACTTCCTCTGGGGATTTCCCGATCGTGCTTAGAGATCGAGCTCAACTTGCCCACCGTTCATCTCTGGGCCACTCGTAAAAGGAGGTAAATGACCTCAATGATCCGTGGATCACTAATCCATTTTGTCCACTAAATATTTCGCACCTTTCCGACGCTGACATATGCTGAAGGAAAAGCCGCAGACGTCCCTTTTCCTCTCATACTGCATATTCATGCTCTGTAGGACGGATGAGAGACGGTCATACGAAAGTACCGTATCAAGTGGTACAAGTATGTCATTATAAGTCGCATGGCTACCGAACAATAGTCGCGTGGTATGTCAACACAAACTCAACACAATCAATTCCAATTGTACGATTACAACCCCCTCCCCTCCTGCTACAGGGCTGAGAAATCGGATTTGCTGATTGATGCAATGCTGCTCCGCCACTGTCTTCGACGCTTGGCGCTGGGCGGGGGTTGGGGCTGGGGTGAGGTCAAGATAAACCAACATGGGTTTTTCGGAGTTGAGCTTTCGTTTTCCTATTTTATTCTGCAGCCTTCTGCGCCGGCCTTACAAATCCACCTTGCAACATAATCCAACAAACATATAAACTTTAACTCCATCCTTCCAACTTGGCTTTCTCCAACAATCCTTCCGCAATCTATAGCACAGCATATCTAGAACATCTATATAACATTCATGGCCGACGTTTTATTTTTACTCGACGCTCTTGACAAACAGGAAAAGGAGCAGAGAGGTCGATCGAGAGGCAGAAAAACGTACGTCTCCATCTCTCCCTACCCAAGATATTTCATCTGCTAACAATCATCCAATCTCCAGCCCCCGACGAACCCCCATCCCACCCCCTCCAAAACCTCGTCCATCTTCCCTACCCACGCCTAAACCCTCTATCGTCGTCGAGCCACCCCTCGCCACCCCCCAAACACCCGACTACGCAGCCTCAACCTATTCACACAACAGCCAGAACACCGACTCGCGGCGCATTTCCTTCGTCGAACTCCCGCGTCCAGCCATACGCCGTCTGCGTATCCCCACTAAAACCGACTCCCTGACGTCCGGATTTCCCTACGATCCCAAACTCCAGAAATATGGAGTGGCCGAACAACAGTGGGAGAAATTCAGCTCTGAGGTCGTTGAAGCTGCTGATGTGACTTCTCCTTCTTGGGCTTGGAGATTTTATAGAAAAGATGTGATTCAGCGGATAAAAAAGGAATTGCAATACGATGGGGATTTCAAACGTGTCTTCAAACGTTGGAATAAGGAGTTTAGGAGGAGGGGATTTGAAGCTAATTTGGAGTTGCCTGTTGGCAGGGGTGATAAACCGTATGGGAGGGTGGTGCCGGATGATGCTAGTAAAGAGGAGAAACAAGAGGTTAAGAGAGAGGCGAGGAGGTTTAGGATTGTCATTTCTCCCAACACCAATACGGGGGGAAGCATATATTCCAGAAGCTCCAGTCTGACGAGGTCAGTGACGGGAGAAGGAAAGAATATACAGTTGGCAGCGGGGGTGGATGCTGCGTTTGCGGCAGCCGCGGAGAGGGAGGCGGAAGTTAAGGAGCATAATGCAGGTGCGAAGAATAAGGGTTCAGACGATGAGGAGGGGGAAGAGGAGGGAAACGGAGACTCTGATGGGGCGCCGGCGAATGTGGTTGCGGCCAATGAAGCTGCAGGGAAAGAGGTCGAAACCAAGGAGACCAGCGCGGTGAAATAAAAAGGCGATGCATAAAAAGGAAAATGTGATACGAAAATAGACGGATTATAGATTAAGGAGTTGGAGGACTTTTGGATACCAGGATTGAGGGTAACACCACTCAAATAAACAGCAACTACTCGTTACATACAGACGGATATACCTCTATTTTGGAGGAGTGGTTACGCAGCGTTGGAGTTCATGGAGTACTATACAATTTTACAAAAACCGGATGGGAAAACATACGAATTATGAATATCACTCACTCTTAAACAATCACTTATTCTTTTCAATGTGACGTGACGCCAGGTACTGACATACCCCCTCTTGAGCATTCTACGGAAGTAGTTCTTCCATTATTTTAAAGCAACGTCGTACCAGTTTGAGGACTCCGTCCTCACATCATACCACAGTTTGTTTAACCAACATGCCTCATCTCTTTTCGAAAGTAGTGCATCCCCACAACTAAATATAAATCCCTTTTAGGCACCTCCTCTATCTCCCCTTTCCCCTTTTGGAAATCATCTTCCTTCCCCATCCCTCCCACCACTTCATCACATGATCCAAAACGTCTTTGTTCATCTGTGACCATGAAGTATACCTACTCATAGAAGCGCTCTGTTCGATAGCATGCGCTTTTCTATAGGGTTTCCTGGTTGGCCTGCAGAAGAATGCTCCTCATTTATTAAGTGTGAATAGATGTAGTAGAGTGTCAGACATGTGGTTTCTCAAAGCTTGGGAAGTCCTGATCTGATCTGGTTTAAATTAAGTGTAGAGAGGAAGAGGAAGCTTGTTGCGCATGTAAATGCTGTTCACTTCGCAGTTGAATTGATGGGTCAGTTGCACCCCCAACGTTCGTGGCTAAAATTACAGAGAGTAGAGATAAAATCGGAATGTGACGTTTCCCACCTCGATCAACTGCTCTAGGGAATCAATTGCTTAATTGTGCTAAGGCTAAAGGGTGGATTTTCTGAACTTTGTGAAAGGCCATAAGCAATAAGAACTCTTTTAGGCGTCGATTCTTCGAAGTTTTACTCTCTGATTGGTGGGTAATTTTGTGGCTATATAAAAAAAAAAACAACGATAGCATAAATAAAAAAGGAGAATATTCTATTATTATCGTTAGAAACAAAGTACTTTGCTTGATATTTTACTTTCACTTTTGTAAAGCCCTCGTTTTGAACAAGATTTTTTTTTTATACACATCTCGAGTAAGCCTCGGAATGCTAAAACGTTACCTCACCGAATAGTGGTAGAACACTCATAATACTCTCCCTCTTCAAATTGATACTCATCCCCCGTAAACAGATTCTGCACACTCGCTCTCATTTTCTATAGAGATCCTGAATCCTTCTCTCTGTAACTCCTATTCGCCCCTTCACACAATTTTCGCAGCCTCTTAGACAATTTTAGACTCCTTTGAGCCACATATTTCGCATCACTGCGCTGTTTGTTCTCAAGTTTCTTGTACTCCTCTTGTGGATCTTTCCCCGCCATCGAAAAAGCCGCAGCTAAATAACGCTCCGGTTTCCACCATTCTCTTCCATAATAGGCCCTAGCTGGTGGTTGACAAAGAGTCCAGCCCTTGATAGTCTCCAAATTGGCATCAAATGACTTCTTTACCGCCTGATCCGCTAATGTTAGATTCCTCGCTGACCAGTCTTCCCACACCCAATCATCGATCAAATCCAGATTTGTCTTTATCCCCATACAAAGCAGAAAGGATTCTACTTCATCCATTTTGTGCAGACGATAACCGAGTGCTACCTCAAGGTGCACGAACTCGCTCTCCTTCAAAGTCCCTCTAAGAAAATCCCGGCAGTCTGCAAGTATTATTCTATTCGCACTTGATTGAGGGAGTCCAGGGTTTGAAGCCAGGTATCTTCTAGTCAAGTCGAGGACTTTAGATTGAAGACTTTGGCCTTGCGCACCACTCCAGGAATTGGTTCTGGAGTCCGAAGATGACTCGTCTGGAATCTGCCATGGGCTGCTTTCCATGAATTTCTGGTGCTGTTGGACTTCAGAGTCCGGGATTTGGTCCTAAGTTCGTTTCAAATCTTTGTATGGAGATGCCTCTTCATCCGTCCAATGATTAATAGGCCATACAAGTGCACTAGGTGGTACCAACACTCAGACTTGCGGATCATTAATTATAAGTGAGTTAAGTTGAAAGAGAATGTTCTACCTTGGGTGGGTTACTTCACCTAGGTCTAAAGATATTCAAGGGTATAATGATCGATTGCCAGAAGAAATGAAAGTAGGTTATATGTAAGAGGGGAAAATGTGAGCTACTGATTGAGTCATGAAAGTTTACTTAAAATCACAGAGGCAAAGAGAAGAAAAAAGTGAAAGATCTCGCAGATATGTCATCAATTTGATTCAATATACGTCAATTGACTACCTAAACCCCCCCTTATCCCTTCCCACCGCCTTTGCCCTCCCTCCTTTCTACCCTTCCTCCCTTCTACCTTTCCTCCCCACTACCACCCACCAATTCATAATGCTCTTCTATACCAATTAACGATTTCGCCTTGATCCGTCTTTCCTCCCAGCAACCTCAAAAGCAAGATGTAAAATATCCCATCCCATCCCATCCCATCCCATTCTTTTAGACCACCTCATCGCATCAGGGTTAAACGAAAGAGATAGAAAAAGAAAAGGAAAAAAAAACTGCAACGTGGGTATACATGACTCATCTAATTCTTCCTTTTCTCCTTTCCTCCCATTCTACCCTTCTCTACTTATTTTCTTTCTTCCTTTCTATTAACTATCCCTATAAATAAGTCTATTTCTGCCCGGAGAAAAACCACGAACTTCGCTTATTGCTCGCACCCTCATTCTGTAGTCCGGAAATCGTAGGGATGGGTGCTTCACCTCCGCCTCCTCGTAGCGGTTTGGCGATGCGGCTGCCTGCACCTCCGAAGCTGAAGCCGCCACTGGAGGTGGGAGAGCCGAGTCCGCGTGTGCTGCCTACTTTCGCTGCTTCGAGACGTTCTTTCACGGCTGCAAGCTGGGATTCGAATCTAGTTTGACCATTATGTTAGTCTATGTTATGGATAAAATAAAGGGGAAGTGAAGAAGAGGAAGACATACCTGTGACTCGCGGTAGTCAATTTCTCTTGAGAATCCTGAAGGAGACTTTCGAGACTCTGGATACGCTCGTTACGAGCAATTAGCTTCCGCTCAGCGATAGCAACTTCCTTCTTCAAGCTTCCGTTTTGCTCAACGAGCTGTCGTTGCACGTGGGTGAGCTGCTCAAGATTTCGCTCTAAGAAAGCCATCTTCTTTTGCTGAGCACGGTTGTTGGATGAGCGGAGAACATTGTTATATTGCTCTCTTGTTTCATCTAGAGAGATCTCCAATTCAACAACACGCTCGCAGCGGTTCTGTAAATCGCGCATAAGACTCTTCTTCATGGCGTCGAATTCGGCGATTTGTTGTTGAACTGTCTTGCCATTGGCTGTTGGTCCAGTGGGTGAGGCACCACTAGTCTTGACTCGTCGTTGAAGATCCTCGTTGACGGCCTTGAATTTTTGGATCTCGGCAGATTTTTGGGCTATCTCTAGTTTGAGGTCGTCAACTAACTCGGACTTGACATCTTGCTTATTGGAGTATGCCTTCTCCAAGCGTTGCTTAATTTCAGCAACATCAGCTTCGCTTAAATTTCGCTCAAGAAGTTCCTCGTACTCGTGCTCAATAGCTTCTAGACGTTGCTCCAATTCTGCTCTGCGCTTGGCGCTAGTGTCATTTGAAGATGATCCAAAGAGTGAAAGTTCTGCTTGTCGGACGATTCCTTGAGTTTCGACCAACCTGGCTTTTAGATCGGCAAATTCATCCGGTGGTATGGCTTCACCAGCAGCACTTTGCTCATAAAGTGATTCGATCGTGTCGATGACCTTCTTGATACTCCTCTCATTCTCGCTAAAGACATCACCGCCGAGGTCGAAAGAAGCCATCATTTGTGCCATTTTCTCAGCCTTCTTTTTCTCTTTTTCATCCAAAACAGCACTGGTCTCTTTTGCACTCATCTTAACATCCAGTAATTGCTGCTTCACCTCGTCGAGTTCGGCTGTGAGCTCAGCATTGGCTTCTTTTAGGCTGTCCATCGTAATCTGAGCCTCCTTGCTCTCGAATGATAATCTCTCGAGTTGCATCTTGAATTCATTCACTTCACTAGTAAGTCGCTCGTTATCCTTATTCGTCTTGCTGTCGTGTTCCTTCATGTAAGCAAGCTCTTCTTTGTTTTCACGAAGAGTCTTTTCCACAGCAGCAATTTGAGTTTCCTTTTCGGTTATTTGATCCTGAAGCTCATTCTCACGCCGTAAGAATTCTTCTCGTTCATCTTTGTCTAGAGGTAACCCGGGAGTAGCCGAACGTTCCGAGATGGCTGGTGTATCTGCTCGACTATCTGTAGCAAGTCGTGATGGTGTTGAAGGTCTTGGTGCTCGGGCTTCTGCTTTAGCCCCGCTGACTCCGGTAATTGGCGGCGCCCATTTCTCTTTAGGTACAGCCTCTCCAGCACGCCATAACTGTACCTCACTTTCTAATGTTGAGACATAGCTTTCAAAAGTAGTAATCTGGGACTGTGCTTTTCGCAGTAAAGCCTTGAGCTCTGCCGGACTGATCTCCGCATTGACCTTAGCCTTGTTCTTGATTGCCTTGGCTCGCATACCAAAACGTAGAGTACTTAAGGATTCCTCAGCATTGTAGCTACTCGGCGAGCAATTAATGATCAGTGTTGTTCGACTGTTTCCTCCCAAACTTTCTTGTAAAATTCGAGTGAGTTTTGAGTCTCGGTAGGGGATATGTGATGATTTCCCATCCGTTAAGTTGTTGATGACCATACCAAGAGCACTTAAACTCTTATTGATCTTCTTGGCTTCCTCAAGAGTCTGTCCGCTAGCACCAGTCTTGCCAACCTTTTCACTACCAGCCAAATCAACTAAAAATAGTTGACCACTTTTTGCTGACCCAGTCTCAACGTTCTTTTGTGTGATCGTAACAACGAATATAGAATGTGATCGGGAGGATTCCTGATTCATATTGGTTGCTGCGACAGCCCTCGCTCCACCACCTCTTCGCATAACTTCGTAAACTTCCAGCACACTGGAAACATAAATCTCCAGCAGCCCTTTGACATATACTCCCCTGTTCTTCTCTTCGTGGACGGGTAAGTTATCGTTTTGTGGTGCCAGAAGATCTCGAATGCGTTCCATATAAATTTCCATATAGCTAACTCGTACCGTATACTCGATAGTCCCGGGACTTGACAAAATGCTAGCAAATATTTGCTCCACGATACGGGGGATAACTCCTCTTCCCTCTTCGTCATCCATATCCGTTCCCATCATGGTATAAGACTTTCCAGCACCCGTCTGACCATATGCAAATACCGTTCCATTATATCCGTTTAGAATATCATCCACAGTAGATTTGATAGAAAAGTCGAAGACATCTTTTTGTTTTGAGCTCATGCCAAACACGCGATCGAATGTAAATGTTCCGGAAGTAGAATCCGCCTATATAACACATCAGTATCAATCCAGATCTCCTTCCCCGGTATCATAACAACACCTACATCGACAGTGCAAGTATCGTCTGCCTCGAATCTCACAACAGGCTGCCCCCCCTTCTCCAGCTCGACGCGGTTCTGCGGCCGGAACCGCGCCACAACCTTGATGCTGTTCGACATGATCGCAAGATGTAGATGCTGGCAACCATATGTACAGAATCAGATAATGAAACCAACGGGGGAAAGTCGTTGGGAGTTGATGGTTAGGTTGAGTAACGTTCCTGGAGAGGGAGTCGATTAAGGGGGGTCACCAATTGTTGACAGAGGGACACGCTAACAGCTTCGCGTATCTAGCAAAATGTCGGAGAAATTCGACGATTCAATGCACATCACGGCTATTTGCATTTGCAACAGGATTATGCCTATGAATGAGTGCCTTTGTAGACTGACTATCATGCCAATAAGTAGGCACAACAAGCACACATATTATACTCATTATTATTCTGCAAAGAGGGATCGGAGGGGGGTTATCTCTTCCTATCATGATATAATTTCTGGGTAATGCCAAGTAGCAGAGTATTTAATGAACAACAATAAGTGCTTTCCCTTGCTATGCGGTAATGAATCCATTTATCCCATTATATATCCTAGTACTCCCTATAAGCAGAAAGTAAAAGGCTTTGCCCATCAAGAACTCCATAATTCACCGTAAAAACACCAGAAACCCCGCCAAGATCACGGTCTCATAAATGCAAGCGCACGTGGTGGAGCTGTAGCCACGAAGTTAACGTATAGACAAAGGATCCAGTATTATTTCAGTCTTCCCAGCTCTTCTCTACTGTTTCCCGGACTTTTTTGGTGTACTCTTTTCGATTGTCTTTGTAGAGATTCGAGGCTTCAACGTTCGCTGGGGATCCGGTGTTTGGGTCGTTGAGAAGACTATGAAAGTTAGTACCGTTATCTAGTAATCATCATTCCATCTATATCTGGTGTATGCATACCTTTGGATGCTGGTAAGGACTGCTGCCACATCGTATGTTGGGGACCACCGATTCTGTAGGATATCTAGGCACAACTCTCCAGTGGCATACACATTCGGGTGGAACATTGAACTGATGAACTTGACGGCAGGTGGCTTATTAGGGTATTGCTCTTCGAAGGTCATGACGAGGCGAAACGTGCCATCCTCGAAAGGTGTATCTGCGGGGCCGATGATAACAGCGTTCCTGTTGAAGTATGTCAGCAACACGAACAGTCTTTAGCTCAAGGGAGTTTTTACCATAACATAACGTTGTCAGCCACAGGCGATGCGGAAACGCCAGCAGGAGGATCCGTTTGCATTCGCTGGAAAGTATGTCAGTGCCTGGGATCGTCCTCTGGATGATGGCTCAGTGGGGGTTTGCCACAAACCTTGAAGTCACGCATCAGGCGACGGCGGGCGGCAGTAGACATGATGGAAGATATGTGAAAGAATAGGCCGAAAAGCTGCTTTGTTGACTGCAGATGTGGGAAACGGCTGTGAGTTGTGTGGATGGGTTGTTGTCGTTGTTGTTGGCAATTAGATCGGATCGGATTGGGTTGATTAAATGAGGAGGTCTCTAACGGGAGTTTTAAGTGGGTTCCCCGATCACTAAACTGTGGATAAGATCAATGAATGAAATCTATTCAATGAATAAATGCTGTCATTTTATCATTGACCACTTGTCACGGATTTAATTATGATCTTTCATGCATCATACATCTCGATCATTCATGGAAAATAGAAAGGTGGAGGGAGAAGGCTGGAAAGGCTAGAAGCACGGTCTGCAAGGCTCCTAATCGGAAAGTCACATGGCGATACCATGAGCTCGGTACGAGGCGAGATATGTTCCTTTCTCAACTCTGCTCTACCTAGGTAACCTTACTTGCCTCCCCACCACTGCTCCGCTTTACGGACATTCCTTTGATGTTAAGCATCGAACCTTTGCCAACTACAGTCATCCTCCTCTGTCTGGCGTTGTCTAGCTTTGTCTAGCTCTCTCTTATTTCCCTACGGCCTCCTTTCTTTCCATATACCCATCATGTCTTTACGATACGCCATGTCTTCCTTGAGGAATCCAGCTTCCCTCTCAAAGCAGCGTTTAGGTCAGGTTCAAAGACACTTCAGTACCAGTGCCTCGGTCAAACAGGCGATTCAAGATGTTTACATTTTGAGTGCCTCAAGGACACCAATAGGAAAGGTAAGCCTTCCAACTTTACCGGAGAATGCATTCTAACAAACCAACTTAGTTCAATGGATCCTTTCTCACAGTGTCCGCCCCCAAACTCGGCGCTGTAGCCATCAAATCCGCCCTCGAAAAGTCTAAAGTCCCCGCCTCGAAAATAACAGATGTATATATGGGAAATGTTCTCCAAGGAGGAGTAGGACAAGCACCCGCTCGACAAGCAGCCATATTCGCCGGTCTCTCACCTACCGTCGAAGCCATCACCATCAACAAAGTGTGCGCCTCGGGTATGAAAGCTGTTGTTCTCGCAGCGCAAAACATCCAGCTTGGTCTCGCAGAAGCTCAAATAGCTGGTGGAATGGAAAACATGTCCCAAGTACCATATTATATCCCCAGAGCCAGCGGACTACCGGCATTCGGAAATATACAAGTTGAGGATGGTCTTATTAAGGATGGGCTATGGGATGTTTATAATCAGTTCCATATGGGGATTTGTGCGGAGACTACGGCGAAGAAATTTGAGATTACAAGGGAGCAACAGGACGAATATGCGATACGATCATACTCCAGGGCAGCAGAAGCTTGGAAGAGTGGGGCGTTCAATGATGAAATTGTACCAGTCACAGTTAAAGGTCGGAAAGGGGATATAGTCATCGATAGGGATGAAGGATACCTAGATATCAAATTGGACAGAGTATCTACTTTGAAACCAGCATTCCTCCAAGACGGCTCAGGAACAGTCACAGCAGCGAATTCCTCGACTTTCAACGACGGTGCAAGCGCTCTTGTATTAGGAAACAAAGCTATTGCACAAGAATACGGGACTGGATCGAGGGTGCTGGCACGGATATGTGGATCTGCGGATGCAGCGATTGATCCTATTGATTTTCCAGTTGCTCCGGCAAAGGCTGTTCCAATTGCGCTTGAGAGGGCTGGTATTACAAAAGGGGATGTGGCTATTTGGGAATTCAATGAGGCTTTTGCTGCTGTTATCAAGGCTAATGAGAAGGTACGTTTCCCCTCAACCCCTTTCAAGACTACTTATTGACAAATTCAGATTCTCGGGCTTGAAAGTGCAAAAGTCAATCTTCTCGGAGGAGCCATCTCACTCGGTCATGCTCTTGGGAATTCCGGCTCGAGAATTTTGATTACGTTATTACATCAGCTTAAAGTGGGCGAGTATGGAGTTGCTGCTATTTGTAATGGTGGTGGGGCTGCTACGGCGATTGTTGTGCAGAGGATTGATAGTGTATGAATAAATGATCTGAATTTAAATGTATTTTTCACAGCAACTGTTGGGCATAAAACACTCTATTCTTTTCGAATTAAGACTGCAGTTTTCATTTCTCCTTTCATGTTTATCTGAATTGCCTCTTTTCTCTTTAAGAACCTCGAGTTCTAAATTATCCCGTTCCAGAACGAAGGATTTGACCCGCCCATAGCCTTTCCAACAATTCGAGCTCTATCTCTATTTCCATCATCTCAAGATCAATCAACCTGGCTACTGTTCGTGGCTTGGAATCCCCCACAAGACCTCTTCAGACCTAAACCAACAGAACCAACACTTATCTTTCTCTCTCCTTTTCCGCTCCGGTTTATACTCCTTCCTTCAAAAAATTTCTATTTCCACAACACCTCACTTATCAGCATTTCCATACGTTAAAGAAAAGAAAAGAGATACAAAACTGCAAAAATGGTAAGACCAACCGTTAAAAAAGATGCCATCTCCTATCCTCTCCATTCCCGCTCCTCTTCTCAGAATTTCTCTCGTCCCCTCCCACCTACCTCTTCTACTTCCTCCCAATCCTCCACTTCCACCAACAACAATAACACTCTTCCTCATATCCCTCCCCATCCAAACCATGCACACAACCCGTCAATCTCAACTTCCGCATCTAACAGCTCTTTCACTTCCACTACAACCACAGCGACATCGATATCTATTCCTTCTCTGTCTCATCCGTCTCACATACACCTACCGCAAGCTCTCACCACCTCTTCCTCAACCATCGTACCCCCTCAACCAACAACTCTTCCTCCACCACCACCAATCCCCTCTACCCCTCCTCACCCAAACCATGCGCACAACCCCTCCCCCCCACGAGCATCCATCTCCTCACCTCATCTCTACCCAAGCCACCCTTTCTCCTCTACCTCCTCATCCTCACACACAACCAATCCCTCATTCTCATCCACAACCACAACTAGTACCAAAGCGTCAGCCTCCTCTACTCCCCCCTCTCCACGAACCCAAAAATTCAACACCCTCCTAACATCCCTCAACACTACCTTCCTCTCCCTCAAAACCAGCACTTCTAAAAAACTCAACGCCATAAAAACACCCACCAACACTCCTGCCACCCGTCTCTCTACCGCACGACCCAAAACTCCGCATATGGCGGGCAGAATACCTTTTCATGGTCGAGAGGGTAGTTTAGGTGGTGGGAAGGATTTTGGGTTGGGAATTCAAGAACAGCTAAGAGAGGAGAGTAAAGGGTTTGGACATGTGAGGGCGGCTCCTTCTAGTACGAATGGGGAGAGTAGTTCGATGGGGAAAAGTATGGGAGGAAGTAGGGATTTTGGGAAGGAGTTTAGAGAGTTTAAGGAAGGAAGAGAGAAGAGGGAGGAAATGGAGAGGAAAAAGAGGGAAGAGAGAGATTCAGGACATTTTAGTTTTAGTGATGGGGGTTCTATTGATGTTTTTCCTCTTCCTCTTCCATCCACCACCCCTTCTGAGCAAGACGGTGGAAAAGAAGAGGAGGAAGGAGAAGGAGAAAAAAAAGGAGAAGAAGAATACGAATCCTGCAATCATTGTAATGGAACTGGAAAGATTAAGAAAGAGGAGGGGAAAGGAGAGGGGAAGAGAAAGATGAAAGTAGAAAAAGGAGAAGAGGAGATTGAGGAATTTGAATTTCCTGGTAGTGGGGGCGGGAGGAAAGGAAGTGCTGTGAAGGGAAGGAGTATGGGGAGAGGGGGAGAAGTAGATATGAAGGGCATGGTGGTGATGGGGCTGAGGGAGAAAGGGAAGAGTGTTGTTGATGTGGTCTAGGATGTGGTGGTAATGGAAGTTATTTGCATATGATCTGGCGCTTGGACGAACGGGAAGGGCATTGGTATTTGGAAAGGAAGCGTGCATTAGACTTTGGGAACGGATTATTGGTAATATTTGGTGCGTATTGTTTAATATATTTTGACTCCATCTGGAAATACCCTTTTGATTTGCAGGAAGATGAAAATTCATAAATGTATTTCCACATAATATCTTCTTTCTGTTAAAAAAGTCGGTTATTAAAATCAGCTAAACTACATCAACAGCATGCCATTCTTTAATGGAGTAGGTGAAGTATTTCACACCATTAAACCTGGAAATAATAAGGTCCATAGCTGCATTGCATCTATACATCAGCAAGTAGTTAGTTCTAAACACATAGACTTGAATAATACATCTTTAATGCATCTTTAGTGCCCATTTAGTCCATCTTTAGTATACCTTTAATGCATCTTTTTTAATGCATCTTTATTAATGCATCTTTATTAATGCATCTTTAATAATGCATCTTTTATCCAAAAATTGTACATTTTGAGTTTGAGTTTCATTTCCCCCACTTCCACATGCCAATTCAGTGCTAGTGACGTCAAGGCCTCAACATATTGAAATATGACTTTCTGTTTGCTCTTTTCCTACAATTGATCAACTGCATCTGCATCTGCAACTGCACAACTCCACCTTCAATTGATAATTTGACTTAATTTCATATCCAAAAGGCAATACCCAATACCATCACAATGGACCATCCAAGTGTGTATCTCCAATTGCAGTTATCACCACCACCTTCAATGCCCTCTCACACCCTCCTCTCCCCCCTCCAAAGACAGCAGAAACTAACCACCGCACAGAGAAACAGATTCCCCATATAATCCACATCCTCTGCGAAGGCTCCCTATCTGAACAAAAGTCCACTCTAGAAACTTACTTCACGCCCTCTGCGTCCTTCACCCACCCCATCTGCCACGTCCCCTCATTCTCACACATCTCGCTCCCTCTCATCGGAGAGATAAATTCACGATGGGTTCTCTGGATGATTTATCGGTGGTATAAAATCTTGTCGCCGAAAATTGACATTGTTATTGAAGCTGCTGGTTTGTGTTCTTGACCACTATCCCATTGCCCATCCATGCGATCGATTATGAGGGAGGGTGGTGATATATGATACAATACTAATCGGGGAAAATAGAATTCAACCAAGAAAAAAGCTTATTGTTTATCAACATGCATCAAACCTTCCACCCCATCTACCTCCCCCTTTACAAACCCACAGTCCACCTCACCACGATCCTCTCCCTCATACACTCTTCCTCCGATTCAAAATATTACATTAAACACCAAGAAGACCTCTATCAACCTTCCGAGTTCGTGCGCTTCATTGCTCCAATTGGGATTTTTATATGGATTTACCAACTGTGGGCGACGGTAATGTGTGTATTAGGAGCGCAAGTGTTGGCGCCGGTTACGTGGCTGCAGGAGAGGAGGGCAAAGGAAGGAAAGGGACAGACGAATGGTGCGGGTGTGAATGGTATGGTTAATGGGATTAATGGAGAAGGGATGGTGGTGATGACTAAGGCGTGGTGGAGTGGGAAGGATGGGAATGAGAGGAAGGGGGAATGAATTGTTGGGAGGGGAAGTGGACATAGAATGAAGTTGCAGGGAAATAAGATTGCATTGACTGGATATTGAGTGGGAGAGAAAAGAGTCTGATGGAGGGGGAGATCAGATTTTGACTAGTCTGGCTGATTGTTTTGACTTGTGTCTTTTGTATCTGCTATTAGGGTCTTCACTTGAGATTCACGATCCCATATAAAGTACATTCTCTTGGTGCTATAACAATTCGCACTTGCATTTTGGATCTCACCCATTCAACCAGTGTTAACGCCTCGATTGATTGAAGCGAATCTAAAAACCTCTACCAACAGAGTCTCAGAGAAGTTTTGACCGTTCCCCCTCGAATAGGGGCCCAATAGGTTATTTTATTCCATCATTCCATCGAGGATGGATTATCTTACTAGTCACTTTCTTAGAGAAGATTATTATCTAAACACCAGAGTGCCCCTCACCCCCCTCCTCGTATGTATGCACTTATGCAGGCCACGTCTCATGCCAATACTATCCCTCCCCGGAACGCCGATCACCTGTTTTCAAGGGGTTTCGTTTAGCTAAAAGTTACCTTTTTTCACTTCCAGCCTTTTCGTCCTATCTGCTTTATTAACTTCATTAGACCTTCCGTCTAATTTAACATTTATTATTTGCTGCAGGTACTCATTTAAACTCGCATCAACAGGTTTCATCTGCCATACCCCTTTGCTTTTTCCATGCAGCTTGCCGGTAGTGCACAAGCAAGCGTGGCCATGCATAACAGTAGCAGTAGCACATGGCTCCCATAAGCTGCAAGCTTGAAATGTTCTTGCTTTTGTTTGCTGGAATTGCATAATTCACTAGTCTCTCTTTTTGACTCGCAAAATTAAGAAGGTCGCGAACTAAATCATTCTCTAGCAACTTTATACTACCTTTCCCTTTCCCTTCCCCTTTCACATTCACTCGTTACGCTACCCGTGTCTCATTCCTTCCTTCTGTCATTGCCTCTCTTCAATGTAGAACTCGCATTTATCGAAGAAACACTATCTTCAACCCATATCTTCCTTGTCCAAAAATCCGAGGATATCACCATGTGGAATACGTACTTTCAATTTATTCTTTTTGCGCCAACGATACTCGCCTCCTTAGTATCTCGCGATATCAAGGATGACTGTTCAACAGGCTACACACTCTGCGCCCCTCCTGGCGCTTCAACCTCTACTACACCACAAATTGGCGATCCTTCATTCACCACCCTCTTCGTCGACATCGTCTTATCCTCTCTCCCCTCTTCCAAATCCAAATCCAAACGCCTCCCGCCATCCACATCCTCACTCCCCCCCCGTGATGACAGCACCCCCTCACTCTGCTGCATCAGCAGCCTCTCCTGTCTAACCATGCACGCCCTCAGCATACCCTTCTGCTACGACCCCTTCACCACCAACTTTTTCCTGCCCGACGCATCCTACGGCACCCTTTCCTCAGGCTCGTACACCTCGCCATCGGGATCCACCGCGAATCTCGAAACTGGAAACTACACCTTAAACACCGGCCAAACAGGAAACATCTATTCCAGCAACCCCTCCGAGATCCCAAATACTTCCACGCTCCCTATGCCTTCCCAATTCACCGCCTCGGGGTTAGGGAGTGCGATCCCGGCTTCGGCTCTCGGAGGGATAACAGTTACGTACATTACTACTATCTCCAGCACCATTCAAACTGCCTTGACCATCCCGCCGTCCACGATACTAGGAACGACGATAGCGGAAACGACGAAGGTACCAGCTTCTACGGTATCTATAGAGATATCGGGCTTGGAAGTAATGAGTACGGTTAGTGTGACGGAAATTAGTGCAATGACGATAGAAGCTACTACGGTGATGGGGAGTACGGTGCTGGAGATGACGGTGCTGCCGTTTGTGACGACTGTTACTAGTGTGGAGGCTGTGAAGGCGGGGAGTACGGGAACGGGGGCAGGGACGGGGAAGAAAAATGGTGCTGTGAGAAGGGATGTGGGAATAAGGAGAGTGGTTGGTTTGCTGGGTTTGGGGGGATTTGGGATGTTGGTGGTTTGGTGGTAGATGCGGGTCCTCAAGTTGCAATAGTATAAAGAAGCATGCAAACTAAGAGGATAGAGATCAAAAGAGTGTGTAGTTGGAGAAGTGATATCCTAAGTGTCTGCGTGGTGGAGGAGGGGATAAGCCCCGTCCTTTATAGCTACAAAATATGGATCATGCCCTGGTTGCTATCCTTGGAGGAGGCAGCCTACTTCTAGCCGTCTCACATTATCTATTAGCTTATCTATTAAAATACTAAGCTAAAGAGAAGAGAACAAAAGGCGCTAGGCTAGGCGAAATCGCAGTAGTTGTTTTATTAATAGAATGTGCTACGCCGCAGCAGCTAGCAGGGATACACTACACGACCGCTCCACCAACGTTCAAAAACACCAAGTTGCCGAGAGATCTCAAGCAAGTCTTTGCTTCTTAACAATCGCTATAGCAAGCCATACACGGCTCTCCTGAACCTAAGAATGGATGCTTTGTTGATTACCAGGGAACTCTCAATCCACTGGGTCCTCTCCAGCTTCTTAATTATCATCTGCTACGTACGTAATCTATCTATACACCACCCCAAAAAGAAAAGGTTGTGTGAAAGAGCCTTAAACTTACCAGATCCTGCCGCATAGTTCATCAGCACCGCAATATATAACTTATATTTCAGTCCTCTCGCAAAATACCCTGGACCCTTTTTCGCGAAAATCTCTGGCATCCCTTCTTTCTACTATGCTTTCACCGGCTATCGACATATTTGGATCTGGCAATGTCATCAAATCTATGGTAAGATTATATTTACAACCTCTCTATTTCCTATAGCGAGCCAGCCTTCTTGCATTCCAGCTGGGTACGAATACTGATATTTATATATGTATATGTCACTAGGTGATATATTTCGTATTCAACCAAGTGGAATCATGGTGAATTCCCCATCTGGATTCCAAAGCATCTATAATAGCAAAGCGAATGTGAAAAAAGGAAAGTTCTACGAGGTCTTCCGAAAAAATAAGAATTCTAGAAATACGCTCAATACAGTTGATAAAGTCGTTCATGCTCATAAACGAAGGGTGTTGAATGCCGCGTTTTCTGAGAATGCGGTGCGATCTGCAGAAGCTTTTATTATCAAACACGTTGATCGTTGGGTTGATTTACTTGTTGATGATGATGGGGTCTGGACAAAGCCGAAAAATTTGTCTCCTTTGGTGGACTGGTTGTTTTTTGACGTTCTTGGGGAGTTGTGTTTCGGGAGGTCTTTTGAGACGAAGGAAAGGAATGAAAACCCTCTTAAACAGGTACCACATACTATATCTACGTGGACAAAGCGCGCTTATCCTGTAAGTCTTCGTGACCTTCCATTCCCATAGAGTCTAGGCCGACATAACCCTCAAAACAGATCACCAAATCTCCTTTCCTAAATCTCTGGGTATGGCTCAAACCCCGAGGTCTCGATTTTCTTCTCGGTCAGAGGAAGCGTCCGGATACCAGTAACTTCGGCCCTTTTGTAGTTACAAGTGTCACGGAACGAACAAGACGAGAACAGGAACGGAAACTGCAACAACGATCAGAATCAGACGGAGAAGAAGAGCAAGGACCAAAAGACATTTTCCACTACCTTTTCCAAGCTAAAGATTCCGAGACTGGGGGGCCAGCTTATACCCCAGCAGAGTTACTCTCCGAAGCTACTCTTTTGATCATTGCAGGCACCGACACATCGTCTGTCTCATTATGTGCGAATTTCTTCTACATTACGCATAATCCGCGTGTATACGAACGTCTTACAAAGGAGATTCGAGAAACATTTAGGTGTTTGGATGAGATTACAAGCGGGACAAAACTTGCATCTTGTCGTTATCTTCGCGCCTGCGTCGACGAGTCTTTACGCATTGCTTGCCCGGTCCCGGCCGAACTACCTCGGGAGGTGCTGGAGGGCGGGCTTGAGATTGATGGCGAATATGTGCCTCAAGGAGTCACGGTGGGGACGAGTGGATGGTCATTCATGCATCACGACGAGGCGTTTGGAGACCCCTGGGTATACCGACCAGAGCGCTGGATCGTCGACGAGGAGACCACGGGTGTTACTGCAGAAGATGTCGCTCGAGCTCAAAGCGCATTCTACCCCTTTTCCATCGGGGTTGGTAATTGCGCGGGTCAGAAACTCGCCATGTTGGAAATGCTGCTTGCGGTTGCGAGGACGCTTTATAGACTTGATGTGAAAGCGCCTGCGCCACCGGATGATAGATTGGGCGCGGGCGAGGCGAAGCTTGGTTGGGGGAGGAGAAGTAGCAAGGTTTTTGTCATCGGTGATGCGTATATTGGGACAAAGGATGGTCCGATGGTGCAGTTTAGGAAAAGGGCCGTTTGAATCAAATTGTTATTATCGGATTCATTATTTATGTTAAATAAAAGCTTCAACTAAGCTTTAGAATCTAAAACTATGGACAGAAGAAGAGGAGGAAGAGTATCAAGAAGCAACATGGGTATTGGGTCCGAAATATACCGGCTGGTTCACTGACTACTCATGCTCAGACCACGTGACTCACTGCATGTCCCAGGACAATAAATACATTAGTGACTTGTTCGGCTTAAATAGCAAATTAAATAACTAAAATTATATCCTCTCACAAATTAACTTAACCTATAAACCTATAAGCCCATACAGCTTTTTGATCACGAGAATCCATGTAAATTAAATAAATGATGTGATTAAAGGGGTAAAGGATGGAACCGCCCTTGGGGGATAAGAATCATAAGATAGATTTCGGCAATTTGATACGCTTGAATTGATCTCCTCTCTTTTTGAATGGCGGCGCATTTGGGTGGGGGGTTTTGGTATCGGTTGGATTATATTCTATATCTTCGGATATTGTGATTGTGGTATAGATAATTATTGAGGTGGTTATTTAATGTTGTTTTCAGCTTACGTAAGCCGCTAGTGGGATTGAGACGGGATAGTGATATCATCAACCTAGGGCAACACCGGCTACGGACTCTATCAACAATGCAGTCTCGAGAGGGAGTAGGGAATATCAAGCGTTGTGGTACAATGCTTGAAAAAATGCAAAGAGCGGTGCGTCTGACAGTTGCCCATTTGTGTCAATAATGCTGACTGCGTTTAAGTCCCTGCCTTATGCTGTCCTCTGTAAGCCATTCTCGGCCGCCGTCTCTAAGTTTAACTCGGATTCAATCAACGGGACTTGCTACAGGATCTAATAATGTAAGAGGCAATTTCGCATTGCTTCGTCTCATTATTCTTGAGTCTGTCTTCTGCTCGAGCTATGATCAATAAAGGGCCATGGCGGTTGACTGGACTTGTAACCGGTGGGAGATATGCCAACCTTTGGCTTGTCCTGCTGTAACACATCGTTGAAGCTTCTCTCTCTCTCATATTTCTAATGTAAATTCAGAGATGATATTGCATTACTGTTAATCAATTCGCGGAACGAAAGTCGACTACGACGCGCATGCATACAAGCGAGTGGCATACTTGCATCTGCCTGCGACCAGTCATCCAAAAGGAGAGAAAAGAGGCAGAGATCTGAGAAACCTCGAGCTGCGAAGAGACGAAGGGAGATTTCTAGCTAAGTGGGATTTTATACACATTAATGATGGCACTCATCGGGACTAAAGGGCGACATCCATCTAGTCCCTTGTCTACGCTCCTAGACTCCAACGAAATGACCTTCCATGACCTAGCGGTCTTTGATTTCTCCCTTCAATTCTAAATTCGATCGAAGCTGATTATTAAGATTTCGTTCGCGGAGCTAGAGATTGAGGCTGGAACTCTAGCATTTCCAGAGGACGAATATCTGCACGAGGTATTCGACATGGTGGGCGGTGCGGAAGTCGTTAGTGGCGATTACTCGACCACCGTCTTCATTAAGGTCGAATAAGTCTCTTAAGGCTATCACTGAATCCGCCCTCTGAATCAACCTCCTTTTGCTAGAGCTCAGCCTCAGACCTACAACTTGCTGCGCCGATATACCTCGAACCCTTCTTGCATGCCAGTGGCCGGTCGCAAAAGTTTTGCCTAAGTTGTGAGGTATTGTATAGAGCTGAAAAATTCTATGTCCCGTGGTATACAGCCGTGAATTCCCTCGAAACGCTGCTGTTGAGTTCTGGAAAGTCCGTCCAAGGTTTAAACAGGGCTGTGCAGTGGCGTTCTGGAACTGGTAATCTAGCCTTGCATATTGAGGCTTTTTTTCTGTCTGAATACGTGGTTTCCTCTCGAAACCCTACAAATGCACCCGCCGCTAACCTTATCGGGTTGCTGAGTAAATCATTTGGCCTTGAGCCCCACCACTTCCAAAGTCCCGCAGATATCAACTTCTTCCTCTAGAGTTCCTTTTCTTTGACAAAATGTGGCTGTTTTCAAGACTCTTGAACATCGTTTTTCCTAGTTGGAAGGATGCCACCTGGTCTGATACTGATTCGCTAGAGCATTCGGTAGACGTGGGGGTAGATGAGGGGGGGCATATTTCGGTGAGAGAGGAAACTCCTCCAATAGTGGCCGAGGTGGAAGTCCGACATCACATAGAAGATACTACACGTATGCGAAGACAGAGTAGCGGCATCTCTGAACTTGAGAATACTTCTCTACTGGAGGTGGAGGTAGAATCTGGGCACCATGCGGCATCAGACACCCTCCAGAGAGGCGAGGGCACTCCTCAAACGGAAGCGGAGGCACAAGAGCATATAGCAAGCATCAGTTCAAACCGTCTCAATGAATCGCGCCAGCATACGAAAGAGTTCGAGACTCTCCTTCAGGTGTAAGTATCAAGGAGAACCTATCCTATACCGCTTGTCTACACGTTGGATTGACGCAGCTGCAGGGCATCTGACGATATATATTTAAAATCTACGCATTTTTTGTTGGAGCTAGTACAGAACGCAGATGACAATTCGTACGGAGAAGCCCTGCCTACCATGAAGATCACTTACAAAGAGCGAACTCTTCGCTTTGACTACAATGAAATCGGGTTTAGCCGGGAAAATGTCGAGGCAATTTGCAGCGTCGGCCACGGTTCGAAATTGAGACCTCACGAGGGAACGAGATATATTGGTGAGAAAGGGCTTGGTTTCAAGTCGGTCTTCAAGGTTTCCGACGTGGCATGGATCAGTTCAGGCCATTACGTCTTTAAATTTGTTAAGAAGAAACCGCTTGGCATGCTGTGCCCTATCTGGGATGCCGAGTTCCCTGGAAAGCGTTTACCTGGATTCACCTCCATTTTCCTTGAGCTCTCTCCAGAGTCGGATGCCGCAGATCTGGTGCGGGAGCTTAAAGCTCTAGATTCGAAACTCTTGATGTTCCTCCGGCAGCTGAAACAAGTGGAGATCGAAATATTCGAAGACAGTCAGAACACAGTGAAAGCCACGTTTGGCCTGCAAGATACTGTAAGTGTATGCAGCAGCCTACAGTCAGTCACTCTACAGCATGATAGTTGTTCGCCGTACACAGTCTTTCATCATCCGATATCCCTCCTTCCGTATGACCCGAAGCGTAAGGATTGCAAACACTCGGACATTCTGTTGGCGTTTCCGTCCAATGTCTCTGGAGAGACGCACAACGTATATGCGTTTCTTCCCATTCGTGACTATGGTTTTAAGGTTTGTCCACCTGTTATCACCTATGTCAGTCTGAGAACTAAGTCTTGTCCAGTTTGTATTACAAGCAGACTTTGTCCTCATTGCAAATCGTGAAGACATCGACTCTTCTTCCGCATGGAACAGAGCGTTGCTCGAGGAGATTCCACGGGCATTTCTTGGAGCAATCAATAAGTTTAATGAGCTTAATGTTAGGGATCTCCGATACACTTGGCTTCACTATCTCCCACTCAAGAGTAACAGACAAGACTTCTTCCAGGATCTTCCTGTAGCTACACTGCAAATTTTATCAAGGCAGCCTATCTTAGAGTCAATGGAAGGAAGCCTCATGGTTCCGTCAGAGTTGACGCAAGTTGGGAAAAAGTTTACTGACGAGCACGGCATGCCACTGATCCCGTTCGAAAACTCAAAGTTCACCTACTTATCGCACAGATACCCCGTCGAAAGCTCGTACGTACTTAAACCTCTAGGTGTCAAACTCCTTTCTGATGAAAATTTTCTGGAGGACATCAGTACTTTCATCTCAAAGAAGCCGACCGAGTTTCGGCACATGCCTTTGGAATGGCATTCTCAACTATCCCAGGTTCTTGGCTCTCTCATCAAAGATCATAGACAAGCTATTTCTACCCTGCAAATGATTCCTTTGCGTGACGGCCGATGGATTGATCCAAATGCCGGAGCCCTGTTATTTCCTATCAAATCCAACCTCGTTGTTCCCAGGGGAATCTGTGTCTTTGAGATCCACCCAGATGTCGCGAACGACCCTCATCGACGAAAGCTGCTTCGGGACTTAGGTGCGCGAGATTGCGACCAGAGGACTGTGTGTGACATCATTATCCAGACCCATGAGCACGCTGAATTCAGCCCTGATACACTCTCTGTGGCCGATTTGATATCTCACATCATGTTTCTCTACAAAGCAGGCTGGAAAGCTGCTTCCCATTCGAAGAAATGCGACCTATGGTTTGCCGCAGAAGATGGATCTCATCGCCGAGGCTCCCAAATCTACCTGGACTCTGATTCACCACATTCTGCGAGTGCAGTCTTCTCAGAGCAAAGATCAAGATTTCCTTTCCTGCATAAGGACTACTGGAAGGCCGTATCTATGGATAGGAGCTGGAAGATCTGGGTTGAACGGAATCAAAATGTAGTAACAGTCCCTCGGCTGGCCGTTTTCTCGAAATCACTAGAAGGTTCATTTACTCTTTCAGACGAATTTCGCTTTCTTATTAACAAGTGTCATTCCTCGGACATATTACTACTCCTTAGACAGCACTGGAAATATTACTCCAACTGGATCATAGTGGACGATGTCTTGAAAAACGACTCTGCTCCAGAGAATAGAGCTTGGGAAAGATCAAAGGACGAGTTAAGGGCCACGCTGTCTTCCATGAAAGTGTCATGTTGGGGCGGCGAATTTACTCCTGAACTAGGTCAAACTTTTCTGCCCCGGAACAGTGTGCTACTTGGGCTCAATATCTTAAATCCAGAGCAAAGGCATAACTTGCCATACAAGGAGGAGGCCATTCATGACGTGTCGGAAAATGCTGAGAGTGTTTCAAGGATGGGGAGTGAGTCATCTTCCATGAAAGCATGTGATAGTGACGGTCTCATCATTCGACATGATGCAGAAGATCTAACTCCGAGTATATTCAGCCTGTTTCCGGAGATACCTAGCTCTGAGCTTCTACTTGCAGTTCCTGAACCGGAAGATGCGAAGTGGAATTTCTTAGAACATTTTGGGGTTATTGTCAAATTAAAGCCGAGCAAATTCATCGATCGTCTACTACGGCTAAACGGCGCTCTAACAACGAGAGAACATGCCTCTACGCTTTACGAGCAGTTACAAGCCTGTGCATGTGACGCTGACGTTGGACTAATAAGGTATTGTATATGATGGCAATCTAGCGAGTACTTGGCTAAGCTAACATAATAACAGGCGGTCGTTCAAAGAACACCAGCTAGTGTATATCCATGCTAAAGACACAGAGAGCAGGCCGCGATGGGTCAATATGGACAATTGTGTTTGGGACGGCCCAAAGTGCCTGAGAAGTATCCCACGCTTGAAGGATTACTATCCTGAACACCACTCGTTTTTCTGTGAAATACTTGGGCTTTCAGATGCTAGCATAAGTAATCTTATCACTGAGGCCCTACAAATAGTTTGCACCGACCCCCTAGAGCATATCCGTGAGGTTTTCATCGCCACTAGCGAGCTGCTACAAATATACTCCTGGAAAGACTACCGATATAGCGACCTTCTAGAGCTAAAGTCGACCCAAATCTTCCCGATATGGACTGGAATTTTTGGCTCGAGTTTCAGCTGTTTAAAAGATGGTTATACGGAATGGTACATAGCAGACGCTGTATATCTGCACGAGAGCTTTGAGGGAAAGCTGCCTTTGTTGGCATTTGATATGTCGACTCTTGTCAAGATCATGCCACTGATTGACAAACTGTACCTTGAAGGGCGTCTCTTGTCAAAAGTGGCTACAAGGGTATCGATTAACGAAGGGGCTGTTAAGCCTAATGCTAAATACACGGCCTCCTTGCGCGCAAAGGCGAGATACATTGCTCGGTACGTACTTTATAGTGTTGAAGATAGGTTGATCAGTAATTTAAAGTTGACGTTTTAGGCTCGTCCCGACCACTAAGTCGAATAGGGACGCTACCTTAGATTATCTTCGTCATATTCATGTTTACCAAGCAGAAAACGTGGCCGTGATTTGGAATATCACCAAGTCGGGGTCATCCATCAACGGCCGTCCTCAGTCTGGTCGAGTAAAACTATCCCAGGAAGCCCACATGCTGAACGTATACCTCACAGGGGAGGACTTGGACGTTGCATGCCCCCCTCTTGAACTCATGGAAGATCTATCAGCTTTCTGTGGCATCACAGATCCCGAACGCGTCAGGCTTCTCACTTATATATTGACACAAAGTGATACGAATCGGATTGAACAATACCTGCGACTACGTGCAATACCGAATAATAGTCCGGAGTTTGACTCGTTAGTTGATATGGGTAAGTTCTATAGCTTTTATTATTGCTCATTAGGACTTACAATCTCTAGATTCTGAGAACAGGATGAACAAAACTAACAATCTACATCGAGGTGGACTAAAATCATTGGACTTCGTGGTCGACGCTGCGATAAACGAATCCGGAAGTACATTCAGAGGCGTCGTTGGTGGCAGGAAGCAAATCAGTGGCACAAGTAATGCGCCAGATATCGTCCCAGAGCACCGCCAGATGAAGGTGGCGGTCGAATCCTTACTAGTCGATGAGAGCGCAAAAGTGCTGGACACAACTAAGCCTCTCCCCCTTATTGCTACGACCGAATCTCAAGTCCCCATAGGTGTCGTAGAGGAAAGTACTGTGTCTACTAATTTCCGTGACTTGTCGACAATAACTGAACGCCAGGCCAGCACTACAAACACGGCTAGTGGGGAGGGAGCCAACAACACTCGCAACCAAACCGCCGACATGGAGGGCAAGAATAAGGCAGAGACGACCGCAATCCATTACAGCACAATCACCTTAGATAAGCAGAATAAAGATTCTCCGCTGCTACAAGATTCTAGTAAACTAGAAGTACTGGAAAGCCGATATGATGATCACCATACCACTTCTCCTAGCCCAAAGGGAGATCTGGATATGACATTTGACCACGATGCTACAGCACCTCCAAACATAACAACCTCACTTGATAGTGGCGATGGAAGCCCTGCAGCTCCCAATATACCTCGCTCCAATCATGAGACGATGCAAAATTTCAAGAGAACCGGGCCGTCACGCAGACGGCGTGGACTAGTGTCCTTGTCGATGCGCACTGCGCCATTTTCTAGCAGTAATAACGAGGATAGATTTGTGGGTGAACTATATGTAGGTGCAGAGTCGTCTGTCAGTTTACTTAATTTCTAACGTGGGAATATCCTAGGTCTCTAAATTTCTCAAGAGCATTCTAGGGGAAGCATACTTGCCGAACAGGCATTGGACAAGTCCTCTCCGAAGTGAGGCTGGCCACACGCCATATCCATTTGATGACTCAAAAGCCTTTTCAACTTTCACCGTCCCAGACACTACCGGAAAGCTCAAAAGTTTTCTCATCCAACAAAGATATAAAGAAGCTGAGTGTTTAATCGAAAGCTCGACCTTTCACATACAAGTTTGCGTCTCTGAATACTCCATTAATTCAAGCTTTACATTTGATTCTGATCAAATCACGAAGGTGGGCTGTAAATTTTATGTGTTTTTACTATTTTGGCTCCGCTGTGTGCATGAAACGAGAATGTACGTTTGAACCAGCTTGTACTAACGTTGGTTGATTTAGGCCCGGGATCTTACATTTGGCGAAAACGATCACTCTCCACGAACGGAGATATACGTCTTGATACTCGTCTACAGTGTTAAGTTAGATCCGGTAATAGCCATATTTGGTAATCCATGGCAACTCTGGCTCAATGAGTCGATGTCCCTTGAAACGTATAGCGAATATCAGGCTTGTTTTGGAGATACACCCCCAACTATTTTTACGCAGAAAATCGCAAGTACAGGTTCAACTGTAGATAGCGGTGGCCTCTACCAATATGAGGACCTAAACTCCAGAGATATTCGGCTCGTCGAACTTGCACCTGGAAAGGGTGATATGGCACTCGAGGGAACCATTCACACCGTTTCTCTCGGTTCGCCAGGGTCATTTTGGGCAATATCTTACGTCTGGGGAATCGATACAAGTCCTTTCCATTTGAAAACACGTCAAGGTGAAATTCCAATCTCGGCTTCGCTTCATTCTGCCTTGAGAGCAATCCGAGAAAAGGGGGTGCGTAGCTTGCTCTGGGCTGACGCCATATGCATTAACCAACACAACTCTCACGAAAAGGTCATCCAAGTTCGTCTCATGGGGAAAATCTTTCAAGCAGCTGAACAAGTGCTAGCGTGGATCGGTAATGAAAAAGACAATAGTCACCACGTGATCCAAACGATTGCACAGTTACAAGGCCCAGAAGCAGATATCTCACCCGACGATGTAGCCCGGGTTCCGCATTCTCCTTGGTTTGGAAAGAAGGTGCCTAGTCGGACTGATGATTTTTGGGGCGATATTAACTCATTGTTAGATCGGAGTTGGTTCAAACGTGTTTGGATAGTGCAAGAGCTCGTCCTGCCATCAAAGGTTATCATGGTTTGTGGCAGGTCGGAATTGCCTTGGGATCACCTCTTTAGAGCACTCACATTCTGTGAGAATGAGCTTAATAGAGAGTACCACGGCGCAGTTTCACACGATCTTCAAATCCTTCCTCATGCAGGACCAGCATATGCCCTTGGACTGACACGGCGGAGGTTCCAAGACCACTCTGGAAGGTATAGTCTACTCAACTTATTAGAATTATTCGCCCACACATCAGCAACAAAAGAGTGCGACAAGCTATTCGCATTTCTAGGACTCGCATCTGATGCTGATGAAATAGAATTCGATCCTGATTACGACTCCTCCATGGAGGACATTGTTCGGCGGTATGCCGGGCGGTTTGTTCTCAGAGGCGATGTCATGGACCTTTTGTACAGAGCTGGGGTATCAAAGTCTTATCACTTTTGCTCCTGGATCCCTTGCTGGACCAGAGAAGACTTCCCTCAGACTATTTCGACATGGGCTACCGTTGGTGGAGGATTTTACGCTGGCCAGAAATCCCTACCCACACGGCGCTTGGGACCAACCTCAGACCCCAGCCCATCAGTCTTGGTCGAAGGTTTTTCAGTCGATTTCATCATAAACAAGACTGCCATACAAATAAGTTCGACAGGCTCTATATCGCTCCTTGAAACCATGACAGATTTCCGCAGGTTAACCGAATTCGTAAGAGACTACCCGACCGGCGAGACTCAAGATGACCTTATTCTAAAACTGCCAATTGGTAATGCAAGACGACCACATCTCGAATCAACACATGATCGACTACAGTCGTACAGGGACTTTGCAAATTCAGAAGAGGAGGATTGGCCCCCGGGCTTGAGAGACCACGTTTTGTCCGCCAGCTTGGGTCAAGATAATTTGAAATGCAATGATAAGTGGCAACATACAATGATGAAATACTGTAAGACTGCCGCGGCATTTGCAAGCCGAATCTCGAACGCAGCGTTTTGTGTCACGAACAGGGGCTACGTCGGCCTCATCCCGAGCGATGCAGAAGTTAATGACGAGATATGCCTGTTCCACGGGGGAAGAGTGCCGTTTATCCTCCGAAAGTGCAAGTCGGAGCCCATGTATACTTTGATTGGAGAATGCTATATTCACGGTATCATGTATGGCGAGGCGCTTTCGCTCGAGGGAATCCGAGAAGACACCTTTCATCTCCTATCACTTCCTTCGTTCTGAGACTTATCGGACATGTATGTTGATTATTTTGATTTATTCAGGCCTTGATCGCCAAATTTCAGAGTACGGTACTTGGCATATGCATTATTTAAGTTGCAAATACCTTCTGATCTATCTCCCATAGTACCGTAACTATTGAATACTTTGTATACCAACCATTTGCCTTTACTACTGCCATAACTCTATATGGTATACTATCTGCACACTGCTCAAACAAACGATCAGGCAAAGCCTCCCAAGTTTCACTTAGAGCGTTCTCTAATACCCGAAGACCTCTTCCCCGGTGTCAATATGCTTAATTTCTAGGTGTAGCTTTGACATCATTGCTTTGAGGTGATGCTAGATGTGTTTGATGGAATTCATGTCCGGGGAGAAAGGAGGCCAATGGAATCACCAGATCATTAGCCTAACCATTCACTGCTCTTGCCATCGTTGTTTTGCATGAAAATGAGGCCGGGTTCCCAGCATTTGGGAATCTGATCGTTGCGTACTTCCAGGTAAGAGCGCGCGGAGTACCCACGTTTCTTCGACTCAAAGTCCTTGGTCCAAAATATACAGATCCGACCTTTTAATCTTGCCCTGTATAAACTTAAAACATCCTTAAACTATGATCGAGATATCGCGCAACTTCATGTGTAGGTTTGGACAGTCTTTTTCAGTCCACTTTGCGGTCGTACCAAAAGCACTATTCCTGCCCACGCTGGCATGTGTGGGCACTGTCTGTACATCTGACTCGCTATGCCAGAAAGCTCTAGCATAGTTTTAGAGGCATCGGTACAATATTTGAGCCCTAACGCTTTCCACACCTCATATATGGGTCGAGTTTGAGGGGGTTCAAACGGTAGAATTAGGCATGTTGAGTACGTACCCACATCAGTCATATTGTAAGTGTCCTCGACTGTGCCGCATCTCATCGGCTTGGGATAGGCTAATAGTGGTTGCCTCTCGACTCATTCAATCTCATATGAGTTATGCATCATACTTTTCTCGAGTCATTTGCCATAACTAGATGACAAGTATTCAAATTATCTGGAAAACAAAACTTCTACCTGTGGTCAAGCTCAGATGAAATTCAAATGTCCCTTAATTGCAGAGTAGTTCATGTCAAAATCAACATCGAAAAAGATCTAGCAGAGTAATACGGTTATATGATATGGTAAGAAATAGGGGGCTCGGTAGAGGAAATTTAAAGCCTCGGCATAAGCTTCACCCCGCCTTCCTCGTGATTATTAGTATCGAAGTATTAGACGTCTAGACTCATCCCTCATCGAAAACATACCAAAAAAAATGTCCACTCCCCCCTCAACACCAATAATCATCGGCTGCGCCGACATCATCAACCGGTCCCTCTTCATCTCAGACGCCAAAGAACCCCTCCAACTCATTTATGAAGCTATACTCTCAGCCATAATCGATACACAACTTCCATCCTCAACCGCTAAGACCCTCCAGTCACAAATAGACAGTATAGATATCGTCGCTACATGGACATGGCCTTATTCCAATTTACCGGGATTGCTAGCTGAGAGACTAGGGGTGCAGCCGAAATGGAAGAGGTATACGGAACATGGTGGCAATCAGCCTGCTAAATTGGTTGATGAGGCTGCAAGGAGGATTTCTAGGGGTGAAACAAAGGTCGCCGTTGTGTGTGGTGGGGAGGCGTTGGCTTCTGGTATATTTTCAATTCTTTTGGGTGGATGTCGAAAGGGGGGATACTGACTTAAGTGAGAATTATAGTGGCTGGTTGTATAGCAGCCCAAAAAATTCCTCCTCCTGGATGGACGAAACCAGCTCAAGATTACAGATCTGTATTAGATCTCTCCGTTGCCGAAAAAGGTACCTTCTCATCCCCTTCTTTTCTCCCCTCTTTCTCACAAAACTTTCAGATATAGGAACAATCCATTCTATCGGCCTCCCCATCCACGTATACCCTTTATATGAAAACGGTTTCCGCGCTCATCGACACCAAACCATCTCAGAGAATAATTCCGAATCGGCAAAATTGTATTCTTCATTTGCGAAGATAGCTGCCGGTAATCCGTTGGCGTGGAATAGGGGTCAGAAAGAGACTGGTGAAGAGGACATTAGGACGGTTTCGAAGAAGAATCGGATGATTTGTTTTCCTTGTAAGTTTTATTTCTTGGATTAAGAGATATAGGGTATGGAAACTAAATACTGATGAGAAAAACAGATCCATTATTAATGAATGCTTTCAACAATGTCAATATGGCTGGAACATGTATATTGACATCTACAGCTTATGCTTCCGAATTAAGAATTCCGGAGAGTCAATGGATTTATCCTCTTGGAGGAGCAGGAACTAGTGATTCTAAATATTGTATGTATTCCCTTTCCACATATCTCAAAACAAAAACCACAACACACCGCTAACTTACAAATTCTTTTGTCTTAGTCTGGGAACGACCAAATTTCTATTCTAGCCCAGCAATTTCCCAATCCCTAGATGCTGGTATGAAAATTTCCGGTTTGACAAAAGAAGATATTGATTTATATGATTTCTATTCGTATGCTTCCCCCCTTCATTTCTTCCCCCATTTCCTCTCAAACCATCGAAGCATAATGAACATTGACACAAAATAAATAAAGATGTTTCCCCATCGTTCCCAAACTCGCCTGTCACCACCTCGGTCTCCCCATCATCTCCCCCTCAAAACCCATCACTCTCCTCGGAGGCCTGACATCTTTCGGTGGCGCAGGGAATAATTATTCTATGCATGTGCGTTCCTCCTCCCCTTTCCCCTTCCCTCCTCACCCACTCACTATCCTACCTCTTTCCCCTCGTTTCCCTTCAAATCCAAAGAAATTTAAATTAACTCACTCAACTCGCTCCACAGGCCATCACAGAAATGGTTCGACGTCTGCGATCCTCTAAAGGGCCAGGGAAAGAAAAAAACGGCTTGATTCTCGCAAATGGAGGAGTTCTCAGCTATCAACATGTTCTCTGTCTTTCTTCTAGTCCGAGAAAAGATGGTTCTGCATACCCGGAAAAGAATCCTTTGCCTGAGCTTTTGGTTTCGGAATCACCGATTGTTGATGAGTTGGTTGAGGGGGAGTGTGTAATTGAGGTATTTCTTCTCTTCCACTATCTTTTCCCCCTTTCCCGCTAGCTGTATTGGCCTCCTAAATAAGGAAATACGTTTTCTAAAAAAAAAACCAAAAACCAACAAACAGACCTACACCACCCAATACTCCCGCAACAACACCCCCACACTCAGCTTCATCGTCGGACGACTAAAAAGCAGCAACGACCAGCACAACAACCCCCCTCACCGATTCATAGCTAACGATGGAGATGCCCACACCTTGAAAATCTTAGGTGATCTCGATAGCACAGATGAGATGATTGGGAAGAGCGGATGGGTGAGGAATACGGGAAGGGGAGGGAGGAATCTATTTTCTTTCGAGAAACCACTTCCCGTGAGATTGTGAGTGTAAAGGTATGCGCGGGATACATGTAGTGTATGTAGTGTATGTAGTGTATGAGTCAATGAATAGATAGATAGATAGATGGGGCGGATTCGAGTATATAGCACGGAAAGACCAAGAAAGATGATGGATGGTAGGGGAAAAAAGATTGTCTGGAGAATTGTTTAGTTGATACAAGTTGAAGTGATCTTACAAACTTTAAAGAGAGAGTAGTAGATTGTAGATAGAGTGATACTATCCTAAAGGATTATTGATTCATTCCCATATACATAAGCGATGGAAAGCCACATGTATGGGAAAGAGACATCCCTTGTTGAGTAGAGATGCGGCTGCAAAAGTGAGTCTCGCAATACCACAAACACTAGTATTTAAACACCCAGCAACAACATTCAAGAGCCGAACATGTTCAGACCAACGCTTCATTAGCAATTATTGACTATTGACTATCGTATCCTATGCATATCATTTCCTTCCAATTCAAAAATCCAAGCCAGCCTGTCTTTCGAACAACGCCCACCAAGGTATAAAGCGCCAGGAAATGCAGGAAGCAGGCACCAGCCAGCCAATCAATCTTTCCATTTCAAGCCTCCTATGGATTAGCTCAAACTCCCAGCATCCAGATTGTTGTCCATCGCAATGTAGTACTCCGGTTTGATTTCTCCTTCGATTATATTACCAATTATACAATATGTACACCAGCTTGGTATTCATCATGGCTGTTGCATTCAGAATCCAAGTCGTCCCGCAACCAGCATCGGATCCGCGTAACAAGGAAAAGGTTCCTTTAAAGAATCCAGCCTTTCCCTTCCAGTCTCCTCATGTCTCTCCTGTAGAAGTTCCCTATTCCGGTTCCTGATAGAAGCCAATGCATAATCTGAAGAGAAGGCCCTCCTGGTCTTCTCATCTACTCCTTTCGTACCAGAATTCTCTCCTTCGTCACAAGACGGAGTTTCTAACGGCGTCAACTGCACACCATCAATCCCTTTGCTCGCTTTCCCTGTACTCATCCTCTTGACATCTCGACTAAACATCTCCCAATCATCTCCTTTGCCTATTTCCCTTCCCGCACGTTCCATATCACCCAATGCCCTCCCAATAACCTTCTCACTCCACAAATGCAACAATCTATATCCCAGATTCTCTAGAACAATTCTCTGCGTCTCATTTATCTGCGCTGGAGTCCAGACATTACTTCCCCATTGTTCAGCATAATATCTTGTGCTTCCCTGTCTATCATCGGTGAATTTGACAGCGAGGATGAGGGCTGAAAGGATGATGAGTTCAGGGGGGACGGAATCGATATGTTGGGATGGGAGCAGAGGGAGGGATTGTCGGTATGAGAGCGCGAAACGGGAGTTGAGGGAGTCGAGGATGCAAACTGATAAGGCGATGGTTTCGAGGGGGATGGAGGAAAGGACGAGGATCGAGTGGATGCGTGGTATTGAGGGTACGGTTAGAGATGCGGAGGAGGGGATTAGATTGGAGAGGTGGATGGCGGGGCCTAGATGGGTGATGTGATTAGCCGCTGGTTGAATCGAGTGGCATAAAGGCAGAAGTAATATGGAAGAAACTTACCCAGGAGAGAAGGGTCGAGAACTTCATTGTGTGTGGAGAGGAGGGAAGATGGCGAGACGGGTTCTTGGGAATGGGAGGAGAGTGGTGGTGTAGGGAGATTGGAGAGTGGGACGTAGGTTTTGAAGAAGTAGGAGGAGTCGAAGGACGATGCTGAGGAGGAACGAGATCGAGATCGAGAAGCAGCCATCGGCGGTGTTGTGGAAGCGGAGGTGGTTGTTAAAGCTGCGGAAGAGGGCATGATGGCGTAGAAGTGATGTTGTTGAGGATGTCCACGCGACGAGGTTTGAATAGATCGACGAACGAGGGGATGGTCGTGAGAACATATGTGTTTGAAGAGCCCTGTGAATGTAGTGCATGCCACGAATTCCGAGATTGATTCATGCAGCTTGTGCAGGAGCGGGTATTGTTGAAAAGGCGGGGAGGATGTAGGTGTGGAGGAGAGGTGGTTCGATAATTTGGAGGGAGACAGGTAGAGGAGAGTCAGAGTAACGAATGAATTGTGCCAACAACGATGGCAATTGTGTGTGTGAATTGGAATTGTCCTACATGGCCAACACGCAGGTGACGGGATGATCAATCAATGATATAGCAATGGCGGAGGGTAGAAGAGAAAGACTTTGGATGCGGATGAAGCTTGGAGGGAGGCCGAGATGTAGTTGCGTTGCGTTGCGTCGTTGCGGGCCCCATGTTCGTACAGAGATCCTGTACAATGGTGGGGGGTGGAGACTGTCGTTAGTTCAGTGTGAGCGGGTTCCTCTTGCGGTCAAGGGAATGGGATGGGGTCTCCCAGACTCCAAGAATACCCAATCAGCAAGAGCAGTTCCTTTCGAATGTTGATGAAAGAGCAACTCTGTTTGTTAGTCTGGAGCAGAGGAATGATGATAGGGAACAAAAGGAGAGATGCGTTGTTCAGGGTATGAGCATGACGAGACAACTCCGTATTGATTGTGGACCCTGGAATTCCTCACCGTAGTTTGACGATGGCCTTGAATGGCACAATTCAGTGTGTTTCTTCCGTGCCAGTTCTGGTGTTACACGAAAAGCACCGTCAAAGTGTTAATTGCATCGTTGATTTGATTCAGGCACGAAGTGAAGAGGATCCCGATGAGCTGATGTTGTTGTTCCTGGACAAGGCGTTCTACACCGCACAGCCACAGCCACAGCCACAGCCACAGCCTCAGCCTCAGCCTCAGCCTCATGTGTCATGTGATTTAAAGGAGCCACAACAGTCTTTTGCATAGGTTCAGATCTTCGAGAGAAAGAGAAGTAATATAGAAAGTAATATAGATTAAAGCAGGCAAGGAGTAAAACAAGAACACGTCTATAGGGGATGGCCATCTAGATTTCGCCTACAATCCGTATGAAAGGAGGAAGGAAAGGAATTCATGAAAAGCTCGTACAATAGTAAGCTCCAAAAAAGGGGTAGGAAAGTTACGAAAATCTCACCAGGCTGAATAAAAACCATGTAACCAGCTTTTTTAAAGATACGAAGGCGCGGCATGTGTAAGACAAAGCCACTGCTACGGATAGCAAAAATGCCGCTGCCAAAGATTTAGATTCGGTACGAAAAAAATAACGGCAATTACATTAACTTGCGATTTTTTTTCCCTTTCCTTTTCTTTTCTTTTGATCTATTTTTATATTTCTATCGTCGTTATAATTTTCTATTTTTTTATTAAAGCTATGAACAAAAATAGGTGTTATGACGTGAAATACATAAGCGATGAGTGCAGGAGATGCCCCCTACTAGCGCAGAAAAGTCGGTGTGTTTGCACTTGTCCAACTACACTTCCAATTACCTTCTCCACGATCCAGAAGTTTAAGCTGGGCTTAAACTTCTGCCTTGACAATGAATCCTTTATCAAGAGCTTCTACTCCAGCAATTAATATCCCTACCTCAAAATCTGCAACGCCTTAGTCCCTCGTTTCCTCCACGACTTTCCCTGCTGTCTATGCAATCTCTCGACAGTACCGCCTAGCTACAAGCGGTAGCTCGGATCCACCCTCAGTGAAACTCTATAGACAATATGCTCATACAACCATGGGTGATCGAAGATTGGCATCCAACGCTTCCGAGAAAGCATGTTTACGGTTGTAGTCAACTCGAAGGCTTAGCAAGGGACCAGGTTAAGGACTATGTCCATCCCAGAGATGCTCCGGAACTAGTCCGCTTTAATTCCGTTGAGGAGATCGAACTCTTGCAGAGGCGGGTAGCTCGCAGCCAGTTCTTGGAGCTAAAACAAACGATCGCCCTACGCCGTATTCTTGCCTAAATGGCAAAATTGAGCTCGCGAAGGCGCCATGACAGACGAATTCCTCAGATCAATACTCTCTCTCTCTCTCTCCCCGCAGTGCTATCTGTACTCGCATGTCATTTGAGAAGCTGTCTGCTACACAGCCGAGCATGTAGTACAGATCAGAAACGCTGACACTGTCCTGAGGTCTACCAACACGAATTGACCCAAACAACCATCGACAACTTCCACCATTCCTTTATCTCACAACCCCAACCTAGAACCCCTTGCCAATTCCGCTGTCCATCCTCTTCCCCCTACGAGAGAACCGATGGACCTCGGGGCTATCTAGGTGATCGGCCAGAGACGGGTCCTGGGTGCCATTGAGAAAAGAGATTACAAAGGAGTGGAATACCTCACACGGTGGAAGGGACTGATCGGGTGTAGAGAGCAGAGTGGGAGAATTTGCACAAGATAGTGACGAGAGTAGCTGCTCTCAAGAACCTCATTATAAAATTTGAACGAACTGGAACAATATTTGGAGCTGAAAGTATTGTGGGTAGTATATGATAGGAGGAAACCCATAAATTGGAAACACGATACAGTAAAGGAGATCCTGCAGGGAGCGACTTCGCTATTGGCCAAACTTGAATCATGGCTGGGATATTTACGTTTTCTGACTGAAGACAAGTTTAAGCGGCCAGTCTCACCAAAGCTCGGTGTTTTTGCACTTATCTTAAACGCCTACAAGTTCGAGACTGATATATATTAACCGAGATACAATCTTCGGGGCCGAAAAAATGCTCCAAACAGAAAACCCGAAACAACTCCCACGAAGCGAGCAGCTCCAAACGCTTCAAATCCATCTACGCCAAGATGGAATCCTTTGAAGTGTGCGAAACAAGGATTCTGTAGTCTTACGTGGACGTATGCAAGAAGGGGCACAAGTGGCTGCTTGAACCTTCTTCAGTGATCAAAGGAAGAAGGTTGTTTTACTGATGCAGCCGGTATACGACGTCGAATCCTGGTCTCTCAGAATCTTCTTGACCTTTGCTAAATATGGGATTGGATATATAAAATACCTGGTACCTGAAAATGGGAAATTATACAAGTCCTTAGGAAAGAGGGCAAGGATAATCCAAAGACAGTTCCAAATAGCGCAACGGGAACGAGCAGGCCTGAAGCTGATAGCTATCTTACTATAAATGAGCTTAGTCCCTTTGACACAGGCATGGGGATTCTTGGGATTGCAGTCGTCGCTCTTGTAACTCAAATACATATCTGCAGGAGTGGAAAGGGTGTGTTGTACAAATTGTATCAAGCTTTACTTCTTGCTTTATCAGTGAAAAGGGTGTGTTGTACAAATTATATCAAACCATACTTCGTGCTTATCACTTCCTGCTTCTTATTGCTTGTTGAATTATGCCCTTATATTACCCTTTCCCCTCTATTCAGTGGCCCTCCCCAACTCGAAAGCCTCCCACTGCTGAGACGTTGGACTTCGATGGAAAGATACATGAGTATATTCTAGATCGATCTATCAGGACAGATTTTTAATCAAACGGCTGGTTTGAGAGATTTCCGATTTCGTGGTTGATTTGTGATAGAAGTTCTCTGAAGGTAGTTCACCTCCTCGATAATTTCGTGTTGGTTAGCGCCAAATTCACATCTTTCGCAACATTTCATCCCTTTCTATCTCTGCCTCTAAATTACATCATGAAATCTAGGTGGGTTTGTTGCACATCGCACAAGTGCAAGGTAGTTCTAGCTGTTGAGGGACCGGTGCTGCCATGGACGAGCAGTGGAGGCCAATGCTCCAAAGCAAGTAAGCTAGACATTCGGATTCGTCTAGGAGGCTACGGGAAGGGAGAGACGGGACGGAAAGTTGATCAAATTGCAAGCTTATTTATTTAGTCAACTTTCACAGACAGACAAGACTAGTAGGAGGTTTACCACAATTATTCGGCCAAGGCCCCATACAAACAGCAATCAGAACCATACTTTGTGAAACTTCTCCTATTACCTGTATAACACGAAGCCCATAAAACTAAACCATTAAGTAAAGTTGCTTGCAATATATCTTCTCCATGGCACCCTCCGTCCCTCCTCTATCTTTCCGTTACATACTTTCTACCTAACTCACCATTCTCCTTCTTTCCGTTGCTCTCAATTTCTTCCCGTCCAAAAAACTACTTAATGCAAACCGGAATCCTAATATTCGTCCTCCTCACATCAATCATTATTTCTCCTAGTACATACGAGATTCCTGGACCGCACTACCACAACAAAAGGAAAAATGTAATGCTCAACCAAAGGGCAAAACTCCCAAAAATGCGGGTCAGAAAAAGCTACCAAGGCAAAATCAGCGTGCGTGGCGAGAAGATATTGAATACACTGCAGCGCAACCAGCACAGGAACAAAAAGAGAATATTCAGCAGCAGCGGGCGATGGTCGAGCAAGCGAGAAGAAATCAGAGGGATAGGGAGGAACAGAAAACTTTGGAAGAATGGAAGAGAATATTGCAGAGAGTGGAGGAACAGAAGGTGGGGGAAGAGCAGAGAAGGAGATTGCATGAACGAGCGCAACAGGAGAGAGCGAGGGCGACGGAAGAACGGGTACGAGAAGATGTACAAAGAAAGGAAAGAAGAAAGCAGCTACAACGACAGAGGGAAAGAGATGCATAGAGAGCAGCAAGGAAGAACTCAAGGAAAGAACAGGTTCGAAAAGAGAGGCGACGGCAGGAAGAACAGGGTGCGATTGAGAAGGAGGAAGTGGAGAGGGAATACGAGAGGGGAGAAAAAGAGCAGAGAGCACGATTCTGTTGAGGGGAGAAGGGGACTAAAAGAAAAAGAGCTGCGGTTTGAATTGAGCTGTTGATTTATGTTCAACTCAGAGCTGATTCACGATCAACATTTCCGTTTTAAGATTACCTGGATATATTTTCTGGGCATTTATGAATCATATTTACCAGCAGTAACTAACACTATTCTCACCTATCTATTCCCTACCATCATTTCCAAAAACCCTTCGAACTCTCGTCACCTGTTTCCCTACCCCAAAAACACACCCTCACAGACCTCGTCAAGGAGAAAGGCAGTCAACAATAATATCTACCTTGGCGCTAACACAACAAAATAATGACACCCCTCAACCCCATCAACATCCTAATAACCTTCTTCTACATCTTCATCCTCTACCTCTGGCTAACGTTGACGGTTGGGAACTATAAACGCTGGCGGGGAAGAGAAATCGTTGATCCGATCGAAGGATCCTTTTTGTTGCTGAATTTGTTGCAGTTGTTGATGGCGGGGGTGGTTTTGGGTTGGCAGGTTGTTGATGGGGAGTGGAGCTGGGCTTAGGGATGGTGGGAAGTTATGGATGGAGGGGAGATGAAGAAAGATGGGGGGTCTTGGTGAGGAGGAGTAGAGGAGGATGAAGATGAGTCGGCTGATGATGAAGGGGAGAGGTGATGGAGAAGAGAAAGTTGGCCGTTGCTTTAGGAATTTGAAGCCTGAGATTACAATAAGATAGGCAACTTGTTCGAAGACATTCCTTTCTCAATTCCTAATGTCTTGACAAACTTGCGATCTAGAAGTTTGCTAGGAATTCCTGCGTCTTGAGATCCGAACTATATCTACTAGACGCACAATGACGACTTACAGCAGGCCAACAGCGGCTGAGCAAACAACGCTTTGCCATCTCGTACTTGTATCTTTAGCTCCAAATACCGTTTTCTCCATTTATTTGTTTTCATTCCCCAGCAATAGGATCATGAAACAAACAATAGTACCGGCCCCGATATCATATTCACTACAGACTTTTCAAAACCAAAACCAAAACCCAAGGCCATCCTCACCTCAACAACCTCCAAACCCAACTCCTCCCATAAGACCAATCTCACCACCTCCTTCTAAGGAGAGCAGTTCTAGCTTCCCGATCTAGACCTTGGAACTATCCCTCTTTGGGACCTTGATTTTAATCTTTTTAGGAATCCTTACGAAGACCCTCGCAGCCTTTCTTTGGCGGGACGAAAATCAGTAAGGTTCGTGCTGTAAGTACTTTAAGGACTCTGACTTCTCTTCCGCGCGCTGTGCTGGGATGTGAATAATTTCCTTGTGTTTCAAGAAATGTATGTGGTGTGAATCACATCGAAAAGAAAAGTATCCGCATGAAATGATGACTCATAAGAAAGATAACTATCTAGGTGATTCAGATCCAACACCACCATCACTCCGACGTATGACTTTTTATATCCATTTTATCTCCTTCTCTTCCTCTTCCTCCTCCTCCTCCTCCTCCTCCTCACACTCCCCGAACAACACACCAAAACAACTACATTTCTTTGAAATCCCATCTTCTAGGATCAAAGAAAAACAAAAAAGGAAATGGAGTTCTTCCAACTAGTCTACCTCACCATCCTCTTCTACATAACCCTTCTCGTCTTCCTCATCTTTTTCGCCTACTGGAACTGGTTCACCTATCCTTCCTACGAAACCATACCGGAAACAGGGTTGTGGGAGGAGGGCTGATTCTAGTTCGAGATATACGCATTGAAGTCGGAATCCTGGGCATGAGTGGCCTAGTGATGTTGAGTAGGAGGACGGATAAATACCTTGAGATGTGATTTGGGAGGGAGAAACAAGATGGCGTACTGAGTGTAGTGTGGTGTTCGGGGGAATAATCACAGCCCCTTTCCTCATCTAGCTAATGGAAGGGAAGAGGGAATTTTGGTTCTTCGGGGAAGAGGGGATAAGAAAGCATGAAAGGAAATGGTAGAGACAAATGATGGTATTGGATGCGAGTTTTAAATTTGGCATATGTATGGTATGGATCAGTTCTTAAGTGATGAGATGAGGCGGGAAGGGGGATGGGAGTAGAGGCCCAGGAATGCAAGACGTGGGATCAGGAAGAAGGGGAATTTAGTGTCAGCACCGACGAGATCTTGTAAATACATTACCTCTTTCCTACCTGACTTAATCCCATTCTCTATCGATCGATGCTTATTTAAGTTGGACCTGTAAACAATCTACTATTGTGACCCGGAGCATCTTCACCCATCTTCGAAATAATCCCAACCCCATCTATCTTTCAATCTCCCATGATAATAATCCAACTCCCCAAGCACAACCACCCCTAACGTACAGCGTTCGCAACATTCCACCTCATAGCAAAACAGCACATCAACGTGACAGAAAACATTCTCGCAAGTCTTACTACGCAAATCGTCTCTTTTTATTGATCTTCTAAGTGTGGACTTTAGATTTCGATACACTGAATTTATGTGGGTTGGGGCAAGTAAAGTCTATCCATTATTGGGAGTTGGATATAGGGATTTCCTCTTTTTCTGCAGAAACCTAGATCGTCAAGACTAAGAAACACATGCTAGCTTAGCTCCATTCTGCTTAGAGGTAGCTCTTTTTATGAAATCTAATAAAGTGGAAGAAGGCTGCTTATATATTATTATTATTATTATTATTATTATTATCGATCTTGGGTGAAGGGGGAAATCTCTTTTAGAACGGAAATAGATTTGATCTTTGAGGGAAAAGGAGAAATGGGGATATGAAATTTTAAATTCATAAGTTTCTTTGAGAGGAAGGCAGCAAAACCTGTCTTGAGTGATAACAGCTAACCTCTTTTCACCAACCACTTTCTATCAATACACTTTTCTCTCTTCCTGTCTTTATCCCAATATAACCGCCCATGAAAGTACACAACCTTCCCGGCCTGTACTTTCTACCAAGCGCTCTCTATCAATACACTTTTCTCTCCCTGTCTCTGTCCCAAACCAACTATCCACCCAAGTATCCAATGCCCATTTTCCCTCAGTAGTGATCACATCATAACACATCCCTACTCTCCTTCTCACTCCGCCCCTATCCAAATGACTCATACATATTCCCCCACAACAGCAGCCTTCTTTGCCTTCCTACTCTCCCTCCATCCCTTGATCCATCCATTAGCCTCCTTAGCTGCACCTAACGCCATTCTCGGTCCCCTGGTCTGCATCTGATACCAACCCCATGCGTTGAAAGCTCCCCATGCAATAAAACCCAAAGCTACTATTCCGACAACCACACCAAGTACTACAAGTAACGTATGGACCCCGTGCGAGAGAGGCATGACGGACTTTCTCCCTTGGTGTTTGTTCAAACACTCGTATGGTTTGGGATCGATGGACAGTCTTACTGTAGCTGCGTAGTGGAAAAACAAATGGGGTGATTAGACTGCGAGGAGCGTTAATACAAGGATCCATTGTGGTGTTATTGTACTTAACTGACGTCGAAGGAGCTTGAATCAAACCGTTGGTTTTGTGCCGTTTTTGTTGGCAGTGAGTTCTAGTTGTTAGATATCTTTGAATCACCCCGAAAGGTCAAGTTTGCCTCTAATAAATAGGAAATGAAATAGGTTCGATTCAGGAGACTATGAGTCTTTAAGGTGCATTATTCAGACTCTCATGATTCACAGTTTTTGAGCCATTTACTCACCCACATATACACACACAATGAGCTTTGCGAATTAGGAAGGCATTAGGATTCTAGCATGAGCTAATGAATTATAAGGAAATCAACCCATTGTCGTTATAAGCCCTTCATGTCGCATCGCTATCTCGAAATACAGATTCCGAGTTACTTATCTATGGAATTATTATCATTAAATGCTATTGTCCAAATGATTGATAGCTTACCCCATTATTATTAAGGTATCCTATCATTATTCTTTGTGTTAATGTGAAGGTAAAAGAAATTATAAATATCCATTCATCAAAGTGCAGGACAACTTCAGGGACACTTCCAGCATAGTGTACAGCCTTCCAGCCTCTCCCAATCTCGACTTCCTGCACACTTCCCACCCCCTCTCTAGCCAGCCAGCCAACCGACTCAACCTTCTCTACACCATCTCCACAAGATCTCTGTGTCTAACTCCAGAATTTCTCGTCATGATGATAGCAAAAGCACCAATGAAAGCCGCTAGCACAACAACTGCAGCAAAAAAATAAAGGACTGCAGGTACGTTAGCCATGGCTTGGCTTCTTACTTTTCCGTGTATTGGCGGGCTTTCGTTTCCTAGAACCTTTGTAGAAACTCGTAGAGGGGATGTTCGTTTCTTCACTCTTCTAGCGGTTTATACACTCAATCACTCTTCCTTCCCTTCCTTTCTGTATTCCTCTGTAATGAGATTTGTTGTTGGAATGTGTCCGGACAGTCTTTTTTGGGGTGCAGGTTGATGAAATGGAGAAGTTAGTACGGGAGAACCAAGTATCTAGTACAGCATTTATGGAGATAATATGAAAATTTAACAATGCGAATCACGGCCCTGTCATGACTGTTCATCACATTTTTATGAGTCAGTCAATATTTGATACCCAAAATACCTTTCTGGCTAAAGATAGAAGGAGTTTAGTTTATATTATATTTATAGTTCTAGAAGTAGGAAAAACAACATGGATTGCTGGGAGATACTGTTAGCAAGACATTTTTTTGCTGCAACAATGCCTAGTCTTGATTCAAAGCAAGCTTCAAGTCTAGTCAAAGAAAGGAGTTCCTTTCTCTAACTGGCAGCTTAATCTTCTTCCCAGCGCATTCTCCTCTCCATTCTTGTGTGCCAATAAAATCCCAAGAACTCCCAATGAAATGCGCAAGTAATACTAGTATACATTGACTGATGTCCCAATTTCATCCCCAATTTCCGTTGTCTTACACATCACCCTTCCTGCTAAAAGCTCCGTATGCTGTCTCTATGACCCTGACTACTCGCCTTGCCGCCCACCTTCCACCGACCACCTCCGCACTAACGACCAATACCTTCCGACCATCTCTCTTTGCCCGAACTAGTGATGGTGTGCCAGATTGTGATTGTAAGCCGTATTACCGCGTGGCCGTGGTCTGTCCCGTCGTTGGTAAGATGTTTCGGTGCTTTTTGGCGATATAATACCCTAGTCCAGATGCGAAAGCCGCTAGAAGAATGACGATCAGGATAGCAGCAAAAAGAGGCATGACTCGGCTGGTTTAAAAACTTGTATTTGTTGTTCGGGTTGTATTTTTGAGGCAAGTGTTCGGAAAGCTGGAAAGTGGGTGGAGATCAATAGGTGCTTTTTGTTCTAATGATGGGATGCACAATCGATGATACCAGGGATCTTTGTAGATAACTAGAGAAAGAAATTAGACACGAACGGAAAATTTATAGATTAATATAGGCGATTGATTTTGTTGAGTAAGAGAGGGGATGTGTGAATCATGCAAGCGAGGGTGTGAATCATTTGATTCAGTACTGGGAGCTGCGAATCATATCTTTATATTAGGGCACTATGTGTTCATGATGTTGTTTCCTTGCAGATGACATATTGTACTGCCTTTCCTTTCAAAGGTGTACTGCTTTCCCTTTGAACGATGTACTGCTTTTCCTTTGAACGGTCTCATCATGGAACTGCAATAGTGGTCTCATCATCTACACATACTGCTGTTGTAATCAATACACGAAAAAGGTAGAATTAAGGGTAAACTTACTATCCGTATCTAAACCTTCTGCTTCATGTTGCTTCCTCTGTAACGCACGTCGGTGCGCCGTGTACTGCACGCTTAGTATGAGGACGACTATACAACTTCAGAGGGAGAGAACATACCTCATTGAGATTTCGCGGCTCATACTTAGCCGGGTTCTCTGCTGACTGGCAGCTTGGAAGAACCTGTGACTGGTCAGCGCCTTCGCCATCTCTAGTTGGGGAGAAGATCTGACCGCTACCTCCGCGTCCATGTTGAAGCTGAAAAAGAAGGGTATTGAATATCGTAATTTTCCAGACAAGTTCCTCACACGATGAATGGTGGAAACAAAAGTGTCATTGGAGATGCGCTGGAGAAAGTCCCCGACATTGACGACGAAAGTTCCACGCAGAGGAGGAGCTGGAATCCAGATTGCGTTCTTGTTGAGCACCTCGAGGCCTCCAACCATATCCTGATTCAGAATCGTGAAAGCTACAAACTGATGAGCCGGAGATGAGATCGATCCGGGATGTGTGACTCACTCTCAAAATCACTGTGTGCACGAAGGCTTACCGTATCTCTCCCATTAAGTCTCTGGGGCGGATAATGCTGAAGAATGATAGAAGCGAAGGGAGCTGTGATGATTTTATCGAAATACGTCTCTTCGGCTCCCAAGCCTAAGGCGAAGGTGCGCATGAGAGCACGGGCAAGAGTAAGAACCTGCCCTTGGTACTCGAGCATCTTCTGCTTGAACTCCGCCCAGTCCTCTGGCCATTGATTGTGCTCGCCCAGGCCTAGAGCCCGCTTCTCGGGTGTCAGCTGTGGCGGGTTTGGGTCGACTTCGCAATCGTAACTGTAAAGAAAAGACCCTTTCCTGACTGAATATAGAGACTTATTAGTATGCTTTAAAGGTCTGACCATTATGCCAAAGAGAACTGACCCTCGTTGCCGATTGGGGTCTCAACGTAGTGGATGTCATATCCGCGGAGCGATGGACTCTTGTAGACATATTGCTTCATCTTTTCTTCCAGTGGCTGGGCATGATACTTCCTTGAAAGCTCAAAAACGTCGTCGATCAGATGTTGGTTGACTCCATGGTTCTTAATGTACATGAAGCCGACGTTTTTACAGATATCTGAGACCTCCGCAGCTACTGCGGTACGATCCTCGATATCCTTGCTGTATATTCTACCCACGTCGACCAATGGGATTTCATTGAACGTCTTGACAGCTCTTGCTCCCGTTAAGATCTCACGCTTATTGTCCCAGCTGTTGTCTTGGAAGAAATATTCATATCTGGGTTGCTCCTCGGCTGTGAGTGTTTCAGTTAATGTCATGATTTCGACTTGAATGTTATCCAATTGCAATGGTTGTAAGTTGGAGATACGTCCTAAGTCTCTTGAGACAAATACATGGCATGTTTCCAGATGGCCGAAAGAGGGGCCAGTTGCTTCAGTCGTGGATAAAGAGCCAATTAAGCTGTTATAAGATGGTAAGACGTTATCGAGGAGATGATACCGATTTAGGATACTGATAAGGCCGGGAAAGTATGCAATGGACATAACCTCCAATTGAAAAGCAGCCGATTCTGCAGTTTTTCTTATCGGGCAACCATTGAGCACTCCGTATGCACATGTACCTTTGTGGAAGGCAATGAGGTCCATCTCTGGGGGAGACAAGTTTCACCCCACCAAAAAGTTGAAAAGGTAATGGAAAAATACGTTTTTATTTGTGATTCATTCTCTTACATTTCTCGAGCGACCCATTCGCCATTCAACAACTCCAGCTATGATCGTGAAGTCTCTCGACAGGGAAAAGGTTGCTGGAGCGGTGACCCTCCAGCTATCTGACCAAGTGGACGAGGTCGGCGTGCAGGAGGGCCAAGTGGCCTCAGAGGAGATTCTGAAGACGAAGAAAGGAATATTAGCAAAACTACTCTACTGGGAAGCCCTGCTTGACCGTAAAATGGGTATCGAGCCTCATGGTCCCAAACGAATCACTCCCGAGAACAAGAAGCCGCCAAACCAATGGGTCATGTTTTTGATGTGGGGGTCAACTGGGGCCTACACTCTCGGCTCTATCAGCACTGGCTTTCTGGGAAGGGAGCTTAGTATTTCGCTGGGCAAGTTCTTGCCGATAATGTTGCTGGGTACTCTGCTGGGCAGTGCAGCCGCAGGCTGGTGTGCGTCCCTAGGACCCGGAACTGGTCTTCGACAAGTCGCCATCTCGAGGTACAGTTTTGGATGGTGGCCTTCTAAGATCATTGCCCTACTCAACATCATCGAACAGCTGGGATGGTCTGCCATCGGCTGTATCACTGGTGGTCAGGCTCTCTCTGCAGTATCCAACTACTCTCTGCCCATCGTTCTTGGAATAGTTATCATATCCGTTATCAGTATCCTATTTAGCTTCGGTGGGTACACTGCCATCCTGAACATCGAGAGGTACTTTTGGATTTTGTTCTTTGTTGTCTTCCTAGTAATGTATGGGGAAACAGGAGCGAATGCAGACTTAAAGGATCCCACGACTGTCTCAGGATCTACAGCCGCTGGCTCTGTCCTGACCCTCCTCGCTATTATGTACGGCGATGGTTCGTCTTGGTGCTCAATTATATCCGACTACTATGTCCATTATCCTGTAGAGACGTCGAGGACCAAGATTTTCTTTGTCACCACGTTCGGAATCTGGATCCCGATAAACTTCGGCATGATCATCGGAGCTCTCATAGCTTCTCAGATGGCCGTTAATGAGGCGTGGGCGACGGCTTATACCGACAACGGAATAGGGGGACTCCTCTTGATGATTCTGTATCCCCTGCCTTTTGCTAAGTTCTTGTTGGTGCTCTTGTCACTAGGCGGTGGTACGTGTCCTCCTTCTGCGGCGGAAAGCTCGACTAACAGAACGCAGTTGGTCTGAACACGATGGCAATCTACTCTGCAGCCTTGTCAATCCAACAGTTCGCAAAGCCCCTGCAGGCCATTCCCCGTTTCATATGGAGTTTCGTCACTTTCGCTGGTATACTCGCCCTCTCCGTCGGCGGCCGGGCACATATTCTAAATTTCCTCTCCAACTTCCTCTCGCTTCTAGGATACTATAATACGTCTTTTGTCGCTATCTTATTCTTCGAGCATTACTACTTTCGTAAGGGAAATTTTGACCATTATGATCTTGAGGGTTGGAATACACCATCTAGACTTCCTGTTGGATTCGCTGGCCTCACGGCTTTCCTCTGTGGGTGGGCGGGCGCTATTTTGGGAATGGTAGAGACGTTCTATGTTGGCGTGATCGCAAGGAGAATTGGTGCTAATGGCGGTGATGTCGGGAATGAGATGGCCTTGGTGTTTACCATTCTTGCCTATATCCCATTGAGACACTTGGAGTTGAGGTATATCGGTCGGTAGAGAGTGGGGAAATGTTAAGATCTAATTTACTAACGTAAGAAACACAAGTGCTGTAAAATATTCTTGGGATTAAATTTATATTATATGATTTCTACACGGTGCCGGTTGCGAGTCTGTGAGTGAATGATTGACCGAATGCGGTCTGAAGGTGGATCCCTAAGATAATGGGAATTGACAGAACATGGGTCCGTACACCCCCACTTGCCAATATCCTGCTGGTCTTCACGTATCTCGGAATGTCTATAGTTGGAAACAGATCTTTGGGATGTAACTGGAAAGGATATACCTATTCAAATTACTCTTCTCTAGGCTTTATAGAGGGTGAATACGAGTCGAATGCCCGGAATTAAGTCAAAACGAGGTTAATTATGCTTTTTAGAGTTCTTGAACTTTACTTAAATGATTGGTTCAATATGTAATACTTAAGATTACTCTTAATTTTTCAAGAGAAATAAAGGGAAGGTGGTAGTGAAGCTCGCTAAAGAAAGGGGCGAACGCGGGGCTAGGAAAGGAGGAGGGGAAGATTTCGGAGCAGAGGTAAGAGACAAAGGACATAAGATGATGGGTGGGACTAGGACTCAAACATCAAGAAACGAGTATCAATTATTATTTATCATTAGATCAGATCATAGATTTACTTTTTTCAATCCCTGAAATAACTTTCTCTTACATAGGATAATAAGGTGCAGAACCTAACGCTACCACTTTCTTAGGACTTTTGAGAAAAGGGTACCTTTTATTGATGAGATTGATTCCATCAAATAAATAAATCCCCCGCCCCCATCCACCACCTCCTCTCCTTCTCCTCCTTCTCACCACGTTCCCTCAACCTCCTTTTCCTCTCCCAAACCGCCCTAACACATCCCCTCACCCTCCCCTCACCCTCCTTAAAATTCCCCTTCGCTAACTCCACAACCTTATCAATCTCCTTCTCTGAATATACAAAATTCCATGTACTCATATATTCACTCGTCGTCGGATCGACACCTTCGACTTTGGGGTTGGAGAGGAATGGGAAATAGATGATTGCTATGCCTGCGTCTGGCTCCATGAGTTGCCAGTCATCTTTTACTGTTTTTGACGGAGGTGTATGAGTTTCCTCGGAATCATTGGCAGCTGACGAACGTTCTTGGGTCGTCCCAACCCAAACAGTACAATACCCTAGATCACCGCTATCTTCAGCATCAGTACTATTTAGATTTTTCTTCGATTCCACAACATCTTTGAAATGCTCTATTTGGTCTTCTTTCGCATGTTCAAGTTTCGAATCTGCTTCTGTAGGTGTACTCGCTTGCGCATCTTCTAGCTCACCCGCCGTTTTCTCCGCTGTCTCGGTTTCTTTAGGCCATCCTACACCGACGGGCCACCCTTTAATTTCTCTTTGTTTCGCATACCCATCGGCTACTGACAACCAATTATCAGATTTGATATCAGCAGATGCATCGAATGCAATTAAAATATCGATATCTCGTCCAGGACGGAGAAGCGGATAGATGGGTAGATTATTCGACATTCCTGCATCCATTAATTGGAGATGTGTATTTTTATAAATACTCTCTGGTGTGGTTTCAGGTAAGGAGCCTTTGTCCATGCCATATGCGAAATTGGGGATGGAAGCTGGCTCAATGGGATGCACTTTACTTAAATCCTGATTTCGGCCTTCGATCATGCCGTCGATACCACCGAATCCGACGAGGCCTTTGACCAAGGGTCGGATTTCTTTATAGTAGTGACTAAGGGTAGCACAAAATGCACTGCCGAATACACCAAGAAGTAGAGGGAGACGTAATTCTGGGACTCGGAAACCATCTTCAGAGGGAACGTCTTTTCCATTCTCAAATTTGCGCCCGATGGACCAGGTGGGTATACCGGCGGCAAACTCCTCACAGAACATTTCATAGGGCGTGATTTCGAACCATTGGAACCAAGCTTCTTTTTTAGCTTTTTCTTTGATCTCTTCGGATGGGTGGTTGGTGATCACTTCGGACTCGCTGGAACCCTTGATGATGGGTATTTCGTGGCGTACTGCTGTATATATGGGCATTGGTTGTTCGCCATGCTTGATATATTCCCGCTGATTGGATATCTTTAGATCTCTGTCATCTACACCAACCTCTCCTTTCGGTACAAGCAGTCTTGCAGCAAGTAGTAGGCCATAGACATCAACTAAGCCAAAATTAGTCGTAGGATCTCCTTTCAGCTTTTCAACAAAACCACTAAGCAGGAATTTGTTTGTGGGAGCCGAATTAAGTGCAGCAAGAGCAACAGGTGGGTATGCAATATGGATCCCAATTCGAGCTTTCAAATGGTCAACTACCTTATCAAATCGCTGACCACCTAGAGAGGAGTTGTATATAGACTGCAGCCAGCAACTGCCACTCACTCCAGCCGTGTACGTGACACAATCGAACAAGCCAGCCTCACTAGCAGCTAGCATTGAACCTGTGCCTGCGACCAATGCTCTTAAACCACCTCCTGAACCAACCATGGCAATAACTGGCACGTCATCCGTATGAACTTCTTCCTCCGGTACGCCCAGGTATCTTGCCAACGCTTTTGTAGTAACCTTCTTCCTCCTTTCTAGAAACTCTTTCTCCTCATCACAAAGCTCCGTGGACACCCGAACACTTGCCGAATATTTGATTTCCGGATTGATATAAGGATCATGAGCTTCAGTCCACATCTCATCTGCCAGAGATCCCGGAGCCATGCTCAATTCCCTTTGTAACTTCTCAATATATCCCGGTATCATCTTGGCCCAGTCCGGTATTATGAAATCGCTGACCCTCTCCGTCATCGCTCCCCATTGTATGCTTGTGCTCTGGGAGAATGTACTGAGTTTACTTGAAAAGGTTCCCCAGGCTGAGTTGTCTCTAGCAGCTCTCGAAGCTTCGGCCTCTTGGTGGAATGGTAGAGAGGAAAGGATTTCTGCGTTCTCTTCTGCTACCCTTGCATCTGCTGCCTCCCGACTTTTTCTTTCGGCTTGGATTTGATTTCGTGTTCGGGTGAAAGGTAATGATTGGACTAAGTCCTTTTGATATAGTACATAGAAAAACCCACTGATAAAGATTGCGGAGGCAACTCCGAGCAAGGCCGGACTCGCAATATTAGACGTCTTGGGATTTGGTTTGCCGTGTGGTCTGTGGAAGGTTGGAATTTGGGTCTTGGTGAAGAAATGATTTCGCCATCGATTCCTTAAGGCTGTGGAACTGAATGTTTGTTTGGGTATAAAGACATTTTGGGTGAAAGACGACCTGCAAAGGAAAATTGCAGGTCGGGATGCAAAGAAAGAAAAGAACATAGTAAAAGAAAGACAGTCATGATACAGCTAAGATGAACATGGGTGGGATGTGTTCAAACTAGTGACAATGACATGGGAAGAAAAGTGTATGGCATAATCATATGAGGAAATAGAAAAACCGGTACGGAAAAAGGTTTATGATGTGGCGCAGTTTTTGCTTATCGGTGTGCAACGCCACAGATCGGCTAATACGGGGGAAGTAGCTGCAGATGAAATGAAGTATCAAATAGAATTTCGTCCCCTTTATATTCATTTGGATATGGGTGGTTGCTATTCGATATTACTCACGCACCTGCAGGAACAGCAGGTACAATTACGAATTTCGAATTTTAATGGAGGGATAGGTACTTAAAGACAGGGAGGACAAACTCGAGATGTATTGAAAGGATTCTGCCGGTGCCAATAAAGTCGCCTTCAGGACGACAAGATGTGGCCAAAATTGTGACCATGCGACCATGCAGTGATGACAGAAGTTAATCCCTTGTCACGTAGGACATTGATGTTGATGTGAACAGTGAATTCCGACACAGATCTTTCTCTCTGGAATAATGTCCCTTCTCCAACAAAATGATGGGGGGTTTTGACATCATTATCAGCATCATCTGCACGGACAATCTTTAATCCTTTTGCAGCTCTACACCGCCAATCACAAACAGACTAGCGTCTCCACCAATCGATAAATTAAGATCGGATAAGGCACATCAAGATGTCGTTGTTCACCTCTCGATCTACCAGCCAGGAAGACTATCCGACTGGTAAAAGCGACTTCGCAAAACAACTCGCCAGTCAAAAGATGGCTCTCAGCCTAGGCTCTAGGCAAGCTGCTGATGAGGAGGCACGAGCGGAAGTCGAGGTGTTGAATTCAAGATTGGAGAAGACTAGTCAATTGACAAAAAAGATTCAAGCTTCTCTCGCACGACTGGAAGCTACTGGGAAGAGGGTTGAAGATGCGGTCGGTCCTATGTATCGCGATACCCAGAAGCTTCAAGTTTTGAACAAGAGTAAGTTCGAGACCTACTCTCCTTCAATGGCTGGGGAATTGCATACTAATTAATTGTTTCGCAGACATTGATGGAATTCTCGCTGCCATTGATAAAATTAAACAGCCTGCTGATATCAAGACTAATGAGGAGGAGCTCATTCGGAAAGGGCAAGAACTACTCCTCGATCTTCCCTCCTCCCTACCATACTAACAATTCATAGGCCTGAAAATGCAGGACTGGCTGCCTTCCTCAGTTCTGTCAAACGTGTCAATCAAGCTTTGGCAGACATGAAGCAGATCAATCTACGAACAAACCAACAATCTGTTGCTGATCTCACCAAACTCCTCAAAACTGGAAACACGCAATTAGAGAACTATTTCCAAAAACTCCTCCAAGAAGATTCGCGCCCTCTCGAACCCTTACACTACATCACGAAAGGGATCGCCTTCCCCACACTCTCCCAAGACAAGACCACTCGACTCGGCCTTATCAATTCATATATTGGATCTACCGCGAAAACAGCTGGATATACCACCGAATCTCCCCTCCTCCAAAACTATGCCAGTGTGCGAGGACCCTACCTCACTTCCCTCCTTGCAAATCTAGCATCCGGCTCGATCAATACAGCTAAAAAGAAGAGCCCCGATGCTGTCTATCGTCAAGGAACAAATGGAATCGGCACATACGCCAAAGGAATGGAAGGGGCTTTCTTGGCAGAATATGATAATATCTGCGCTCTCTTCTCCCGCGATGAATGGGGCAAAGCATACAACCTCACCTGTCAAGGCGCCATATCTGAGCTTGCACGAACGATCCGAGAATTAAACATCCACATCAAGGGAAACCTCTCTACAGACTGCTATCTTGCCTACGAAATCATGGAGATCATCTCTACTCTCTCTTCCAATCTTGAATCCCGCACTGGCGAACTCAAGCCTTCTTTCTCCGCGGCTCTCAAACCTATCCGCGAGACCGCTAAATCCTCTTTGGCAGAACTCATCGAGGACACCCGCCGCAAGGTGAACAGTCTTCCCGCCATTCCTTCCGATGGTTCCACCCTCCCAATCACCACCGAGACCATGACCCGTCTGCAAACTATGGTAGAATTCATCGGTCCCCTTTCTGGCATCATGATCTCCATTGGTGACGGCGGCTGGAAAGCCTCCTCTAATACCGTAACCTCCCCTGGCACTGCGCCGTCTCTCAGCTCCTTTGACGTTGTTGCCGACGGCAAGCAAATCTTCTCGCATTACTGCCTCGACACCATCGACATTTTACTCTCTTCCCTTGAAGCTAGAGCCAAAGCCCTTGTAAAAGGAAAAGCTACCCTCGGAGTCTTCATGCTCAACAACGCTGTCGTCGCTGACCGCATGATCAAAACATCCGACCTCCAACCCATCCTAAGCCGCTCCGACATGGAAAAGTGGAAGAAAGTTGGCACCCAACTGTACAACAATGCATGGCGCGAACCATCTGCCCACCTCCTCGACATCACCTATACCAACCGAGGCCAACGACCACCTTCAGGCTCTGCTACCTCGGTTGATTCAGCTGCAATCATCAAGAGTCTCTCTTCCAAAGACCGCGATGCGACGAAAGAGAAATTCCGCCTCTTCAATGCCAGTTTCGATGATTTGATCGCCAAGTATAAGGCTTATAATATGGAGAAGGAGACAAGAGAGACACTTGGAAAGCAGGTTCAGCAAATGATTGAGCCGTTGTATGGCAGATTCTGGGATCGCTATCATGAAGTTGATAAGGGAAAGGGTAAGTATGTTAAGTATGATAAGGCGAGTATTTCGGCTATATTTTTGGGACTAGTTTAAGCCTTCATTTGGGTGTTTATGGAGATGTGTAGGGGGTGAGTGGACTTATAGGGATGGGATTTTATTGGAGAGATTTGGCTTGGCTAGCTCATGAATGTTTCTGGCCTACATCTTCAGCTGGACAATGGAAGAGCTTGGGAAATCATCTGGAAAATGGAAGTTATGGAATATGGAATATGGAAAAATAGAATGGCATAGCATGGCGTTCTAGAGATTTTTACCATGGGAAGGAAATATTTGATGGCATTTTTCTTGCTTGCTTCTTTTTCTCGCCACTATCTGGATACAGATTGGGCTTTCCTATTTTATGTAGATGAAAAAAGGCTGGATGGATGTAAACATTATTTCTATGAGCTTGTATATTACATTCGTGGAATGGACATGGATAATAGATAATAATAGAATGAATTTCAAAAACTGTAGTTTTTTCATTTAGTAGTTCCAATAGTTTTGAGGTGGATATAAATGAAAAGAGGAAGGAGAGGGAAGAGAAAGGGAAAAGTATATATAAAGCCTGTGAAGTTAGAATGATTTGAATTAATGTTATTCTCTCTACCGCCTATTCTTACGGGAAATAAAAGAAAGAAACAAGGTGAGACGAAGTGAGGTGGAAACGGAAGTGGAAATGGAAATGGAAGTGGAAGTGAAGATGGAAATAATTAAGAGGAGAGTATAGCTATAGATTTAAAATAACAGAGCGAATTTAAAAGACAAGAAAGTGTAGGTAGTATATATAGAGAATGGGAATAGGAATGGGAATGGGAATGAGGATGGGGATGGGAATAGAGATAAAAGTAAACAAATATATATAGAGTTGAAAATCGAAATGCAAAAGGGAGGACGGAGGAGAGTGAGGGGAGTGAGGAGGAGAGGATGGGGGGTCATGTTTATGTTTTATAGTAAGATTTGAGAGATAGATGAGAATGAGTTTCTTTCTTGTGAGTAGGGGAAGGAAGGAAGAAAGAAGAATAAGAGCGAGGAGAGAGAGAAGAGAGAAGAGGGGAGAGGGAGGAGGGAAGAAAAGGGAGCGGGGAGGGGAAGAAGGAAAAAGAAAAAGAAAAGGAGAAATTAATAATAATTGAAAGGTAAATATCCCCAACTTTTCTTAAGAAGTAATTAAGGGATTGAGGGATAAAGGAGGATCTAACAGATCTCGGTGATTAGGTCGAGGGGATTTATTCATTATATTTCTGATTTTCCACAAATCAAGTAAACTTAATCAGCAGCTCATTACGGAGCCTTATTAGGTACTGTGCCTTACTCGTTCTCGTTACCTTCTTGCTCGTTACATGGTACACGAACGAACATCTTATTCCTTCCACGAAATCTTTGAAGGAAATAAATATTCTTAAGTAGGACGGGGTTGAGTAGTAAACCGTTACGCCTCCTCCGACTTAGGGTGGAAGTAAAAGTGTAACTTAATAAATAAAGAAAGAAGATCTTCCTCCTCCCCCCACCCCCTCTTTCATTTTTTGCTCTACTCCCTACCTATCCCAATCTAAATCCCCTTTCAACCGCTCAACCACACCCACACTTCCCTCTCCCCAACAGCAATCGTCATACTTCCGGGGAACACTTCACCTTTGAAGAAGATTTTGGAATCACTTGTGTGGATATATGTGTGTGTGTGTAGATATGTAAATGTGGGCAACTAGATATTTGACCAAGGGGTGAGGATGAATATGCTTCTTTGTAGAATACAGGGCCGTAGATATTCACAACTACTCGATTTCTTTCTGTGGTAGAAAATTCCCTCTAGAGGATTTTGTATTATCTGGGTGAGTCTGGTGAGCAGATATGGAAATGGTTACTATTTCCGTCACACTCTCCCGTCTCTATCTCTCGAAAGACGGACTGATAAGGGAAGGAAGCAAAGGTAGCACATTTAGCCATAACCTCACATTGTTACCTCCTGACCTCCTCCGCCCTCCCTATAAAGGAAAGCAGGGTTAGGTACTTTCATCGTTCCATATAATGCTTTGCAAAAATGCGCACGGAATTCCCCCTTGTGTGTGGAGCGTTCGGCGTTGGATAAGAATTTTAATTTCATTCGAATTCAAATACCCAGATCCATAACTCAGTGGAAGACTTTCGCTGAATAGACATCCGTTGATGTACCAACAAGTATTAGTGTTCAGCATAGCTGTCACAGACAGAGGGAATGAAAATGGAGTGTCATCGAGATCAAAGCTAAATTGGATGGCAAGGAGATCAGAGATCTGAAAAGTTCTCTGTCGGTAATAATGCCCAATGGCTTCATTTCCAATTCCAATCCAATCCCAATTACTTACTTATGATTGATGCTATACTATCATGCCATGCTCGTCGATCATATCCTCACTTCTCTTTGCCTCTCATGCACAGAAAGAAGTACGGAGTATCAGCCCATTCCACGGCGCAAGCTCCACCACGAAGATACCTGAATGATCATCAATACGACATTGCCAACTATCGATGTATTGTAATCCATAGTGATACTCGGCTGAATCGTATGTCAATAATACCCCCGCATTTTCCCTATACATCACCTACTTATAGATAGGCAATGCTAAGTAGTTAATAATCGCGGCTATAGCGGAAAGAATCAAATTGAAGAAACGAAGAAAACAAGGAGAAGTACTTGATTAATGATTAAGAACCCCCCACGCTGACGAATTATTTAGTACGCCATCGTGCCATAATACGTTCCAAAGCATGGACACTCCCTCAAAGCTTGGCCAACGGTGTCTTGGGGGAAAGTGGAGCTTTTTGGATGAGGCGGAGCTTGGAGTGGAACTTGACGTCCCGCCCCATCCCATCATTGTCAAAACCCACTGTTTCCGCTGTTGTCCGTGCCGAGTTTGAAGATTCAATAGTTTTACGGGTGCGGTGCTTCTTCTTCTTCGTTTTGTCTCGGGAAGGAAGGAAAACCTGAGGGATGAGAAATGGAAATGCGGGGTTCCCTACGGACGATTCCTCTCTGGTGGAATAAGGATCGGGATCGAGATCAAAGAGGGCGCAGTCGCTGATTGGACCTGCAGAGTCTTCAGGCTTCCATGAAAGAGAGCGCACATGAAAGATGCATTTGAGATTATGCAGCTATTTCTCCATTTGGCGCTAGCAATTCTTGAGGTGGTATTGTTTATATATTTGGACATGCTTTTTGTGAGGGGTAATGTGACTGCGGAGTATGAATTGGTCATGGTACATCATAGTATTGAAGTTCATGTTTCGGGAGCAATAGCCTGAGAAGATCTTAAGGCCAGATTTGGTGATGAGCAGGAATGATGGGTGGAAATGGAGATTAGGTAAGGGGATCTCTGCAAGGGTAACGTTTCGAGCAGCTCATGCAGCATCTAGTGCCGAGAACTGTAAGACCAGCCTGAGTAATCACATATTGAAGGCTGAAGAAGCTGCTTCTTGTGCACTCAGGGGAAGAAGTAATTCTTCATGTCGTCGGCAGCTCGGAGCTTGAGCTGCGTGCGTTGTGGAGGCTGAGAAATTCTGCTGCAAAGGGCGTTGGGGGAGATGCAGTGTTCAAGTTCTAACACCTTGATTGGGAAACTGTAACACAACTTTAGTGATTATTCTCTAGATTGAGAGCTGATATGCTGCATCATACTACCTCAAGGCATGGCATTCCCCCCCCCTTGTTTATTTGTGTCACCCTGCGTTTCTTCCCTTATGCTGGGTTTCTTCCAGAGCGGAGAAAATGACATGTCTTATAATAATGGGAAATGGGCGAGAGACCGGATGTTTGGTGTGGGGGTTGAGCCTTCAACAAGAAGTCAGTTCTGGGAGGACCAGGGGGCTATTAGCAAATGGAAAGGGCCGAAGCGAGGGATAAGGATGACAGCCTCACTTTCTTCTCACCGCTGTAAGCAGCCAGGCTAACAAGGCTGTGTCCGTCTTGTTCTCTCTTACGTCTGACATTGCCTTCCCTGCAAGCGATTTATTGGACAATGACTCTTTTGATATCGGGTTGCCAAGATAATTTGGAGCATCTTACCGTTATAGTTTTGGGACATGAACATGTGAGAAGGGGCGTAGTGGGCTGATTGTTGCCTATTGTCGGACATGGAGAAATATATAAAGAGATTGTCCTTGAAAGTTCGAAAAATCAGTCCTGTATCCACAGTCAGTATTCGGTCCCGATTTACAAACTCCCTTCAAGGCATCCATATATTCTTCACCACCAGCCAGCCTACGATTATCATAAACACAATAACAAACCACCACCCTCAACCAGCAATTACACCCCAGAAGACTCCCAGCGAACTCTCCCTAACTCGCTCGCCATGGCAATTACAACCCCCAAACCCCTCGTTAACCATTGCTGCGGATACTGCTGCAAAGCAGAGGAATACGGTCATCACGATTACTGTGGTTGGTGTGAGGTGACCGATTGTCTCTGAGGCATTGAACGTTGCAAGCCCCAGAGGCACGGAGGCGATCGAATCCACGAGCTATGAGTGATGAAAGAGGGAGCACGCGGTGGTAGGAAGCAGGGCGTTACTTGGATGATGCATTGTGCATGCTGCACGATGCATCCTTGGTTACGGTGTTTTTGCGGGGTCTTGGGGTCTGGGATTTTTGAGACACGGGATTGTCTTTGCTTCCTGCATGTAATGACTGCTTTTGATATCGTGGGTCTGTTGGACGGTTTTGGGTTCAATCCATGGATTGGCCATGCACATCTGCCCAAATATTTGTGATCTGGTGATCGAGTAGCTCAAGCTTGGATCTGGAAGCAGTAGACAGATAGATCAACGATGCTTTGAATACCCTCCCTGCCGTAACGTGCTTCTCGCGATTTCGTAGAGTAGTGATTGCATGGTGCCCTCGTTTTGTGAACGTTAGTCTCACAATGAAGGAAAGCAAGATACATAAGCTGAGCTGATCTCCCTGGATTCTTCGGAGATTTCTTTACCAATTGTTTGGAAGCATTTCTAAGACATGCAGTCCTTCGGGCGGGGATGCTGCATCAGTCCTGCGGCCCAGTAAATAGATAGTACTTCTCACCGATTACCATTGCATTAAAACGTGAGCGGTCATCTTGTGGCCTTAACCTTCCATTCCGAGACTACCGGTCCAGAAGGTATTCGGGTAAAGATAACTTCTCTTTCGAACCGAAGCTTTGCTGGCACAGACCGAATTGCCTTCGAAACTTGCCCTGCTCTACAGATGATGAGGCATGGAGGCACTCATCAAGAAGCAACAACCTAAATATAGAAGCTGAAAATGGTAAAGACAAGCGATGATTATGGCGGCGAGGTTGATGAATGAGAAGAAGGAGAAGGAGAAAATGGGGAGGATATCCAGCGAGAAGGGCATGGCAAATGAGGAGGAGAGGCATTTTGAGGGAATCCATCATGCCTCCTTATGCCAGTCAAGATTACATTGCTGTACGAGATGCCAGAACATCTCTATTAATTAGATATCGGAATCTCGGAATCTCGGAATTGAAAGCTTGATTCGCCCACGAATTTGCGAGAGGGATGACACAGCGGTTCCTCTCGTTCTTTCTCTTCAATCTGCGGAATGAAGTTATTGGCGTGAACTCACGCTTAGCTAAGAGCAGAACCGACATAGCAAACTTCGCCCTGGATTACTTTCCGCCATGCAGCAGGCGGACTCATCCACCAGCAGAAATGTATCTAATAGCCCTGTCAATAATCGTTCTTAGAAGAATCTTCCTATCAATTCATTTTATTGCAACGGAATCAAAGATAGAGGGATCACTGAAGTCGCTCTATCAAAGTCGACTGAGTGTCTTCTCTTTATCTGTAACTCTCTATCCTGGAAGATGTATAATTAGGAGTGCATTTATGCCACTACATATGTCCACACGTATATATTTCGTACCTTTTGCATTATGTTTTATTTGCTTATTTATTCCATCAAGGATAAGAGTCAGTGCAAACCCCTCAGGAAGACGCCAAAGCCTCTAATCTCTTATTCAAAGGGTCTTCTCTTAGAGCAACACTTCTTTCTTCCTTTTCTTATCTCTTTAGCTTTAGATCTTATATTTATTTATTGAATATGCTCCGATTTTCTGATGTTAGTACTAGGCTGCGCAATGGGTAACCTGCATCTTTATTAATTTTCGCTTAAATTTTATATGGGCAATTGAAGCTAATAGTGCGATTAATGCTTATTGGAAGATATTATGAGTTTTTATAATTTTACTCCTTATATCTTTTAAATTTAGGGGTGGCATGGGCCTGGGGCCTAGCAATTCGCTAAACCCCTTCTCGGCAGGTAGCCCGCATTTATTAATCCCAAAGTCTTCAAGCAGTCCATAAGTCTACCATCCAAAAGTAAGAATGATGACCCGAGATCTACTATTTTGGTGGGGCCAGCCCCTCTTACAAGCTTCAGGGGCTCTATAACTTATTGGGGCAGATACCTTGATCAAGGTTGTATTGGATTTAAACGAATGTAGGTAGGTATGGAAAAACTCATGTAAATTAGACTGGCCTTCTTCTATCCAAGAAAAATGGCCGTATTTATAGCACAAAGGTCCTGATTCAGTGAAAAGCTCCTAACTTCCTCGAGAAGCTCTAAACTCGTAAATTACTAAATCCGTATATATTGTTTCGAGAACCAATATATTAAAATACCCATCAATAGTAAATAAATTCAAGAATCAATAACAACCAATAATCAATATTCCAATAGGTTGTCTATCTCTGCGGTATATTTAAGTTGGTGGCGGCGTAAACAAAAGGCTTTCATCGATCAGCTCCTCCTCAGGTGCTGGAAGGGAAACGTTGCCCAGGTGTAGATCTAAGAGTAGTCAGAGAATACATTTCCTTTAGGAAGTCTGAACTATAGTAAACTAACCTGCATGAGCATCCACTCAGATCTTACCATTTGATGGTATAAAACCCCCCTCTGCACAGCCTATCAATCATCCACCAAGCCCCGCTTGTGTACTTCGCAGTTTCGAGATCGATTAAAGGGATTGAAGGTGTTGACTAAAGTATCTCCTATGAAGACGCATATGGAGTCAGTAATGCTGCAGAAGGACGAGGACGAGGAGCACGTACCACATTATATTCCGGGGATGAGCAGGCTTGAGCCCGTCTTAGCTTCACCCTGAAAGGGCTACTAGTCACCAGCACTGCGAAGAAGTGCGGACTCATTGCTGGTGGGCCCCTAGGCAAATGATGCCGTCCTCGGGGACCCCGGGACGTCTAACGCCTGCCCCGGGAAGGCGATCTGTTTCATTTAGCTCACAACTATTAGCGGTCTGACATACCTCGAGAGAGCGTTCCATATTTTTGAGTATGCCTTCTTGGGCTTTGACCAAGCGCCGCAGAAGAACCAATTCCTTAGAATTATCCCTAAGTTCGATTTGGATGGGCGAGGACCAGGCGAGAAAAGTTCCTATTTTGCTGTGTGGCCAGTTGTAAATAATGAGCTTCCGAAGGACCAAAAGGGCCTCGAGCCCGGCTAAGCTGATCACCAGACCGATAATATCGCTCCAGAGACTCATTTTCTGATGCTGTTGTTGCTGTTGTTTTCTGTTGTTTCTGTTGTGGCTGCGATGCTCAAGGAAGAAAGTCGAACAGGATTCGGAGATGCTCTGGACTTTCTTGGCTCTCTCATAGAAGGAAGGAATACATAACTTCGTGCTTCTAATGCTTGCGTCACTTACAAATCCGTGTCATGGAAGGAGCGACCTTTCCAATCTATAACCCCAGCACTTAAGAAATACCAGCATACAATCGAGCATTATGAATAGATCTTGTTAAGACTCGCAAGTCATTGACAATCCTCATCCGGAGAAAGCGGCATACCAAAGTTTCTTGAATCTCAGAATATTGACTTCAACTAAATCGAGAAGTGGGTAATGGAATAGATTGGACTACTCTTGAGAAGTACAGGTAGATAAATTTTGAGCCTTAAGGCGAAACGTGTACCCTTGTCAATCGAAATAACTTGTCTGCTGCCTCTGGAGACATTATTGAATCAAACCCAGATGATTTATCCTTTCCGAACGAATCTCGGATAGAAGCATGATTTGATCGGACTGGATCTCTATCAACTAGCCCTCTTTCATTGATGCCGTCCACTTTCCTGAAAACACGAGCAGCGTACTCATTCGAAAGATGGCTCAACCATCTAGGATCCAGAATCGTCTGTCCTTCTCCAAGATCCATCCATATAGTAATAATGACCGCAACACCGAACTTTCCACACTCCTCTAGACTGAGTTCGTATTCTGTCGGGCATTCGATACAAGATACGATACCTAACTTCCTTACGCACCGATGTTGATCGTGTTTGTGCTTCATAGTACACTCGGTAGTCTCTGGCAAGTTTGCCTCGATGCTAAGAGCCTTAAGCTTAATATGGGGACATATGAAGAAGGAACAGCGATCCAAGTCACGAATTGTCAGACCATGTCGTATCAGAATAATGCGATGTGAGCGGTACAGCAGAGAGCCATCGACGATCCTAACGTCTACCTTGAACTCGGTCGGAAACTTATACATAATTCTGCACGTTGTCGACTGGGACACCTAGACACTCTAGCCAAACCTCGTAGTCAAGACCCAGTCGATAGTTCTTCATGGCCATCTGGAAGGTTCTGAACTGGAAGTCTCCGTGGATGTATTTCGATACCTCGCCCCGCTCAGCTTCATAGCATGGCGTCACGTCGAATCGATAAAGAGGCCGAGTGGGTAAATGGTCGCAATATCTTATTGTACATAAATGAAGAACTCGACAGTGGTAGCATGGTACGTAGTTTGGTGGGAGGTCTTTCGACAATTGTGATAGGAAGTCGATGTGTTGTTGGTGTTGGTCTTCTGCCCACAGACTGTACCAATAACGGGCCCCAAGAATAGTGTATACGGCACGGCAACTCAAGGTAAACAATGCCGCGGAAGAAAGTGGCAGAAACTGGGCTATGTATATTATAAGGTCGGGAGGAAGTATTTCCAAAACAGTGAGAGATATTGCTCCAGGAGATGTTGCTCCAGTGCTCGACTGATGACTGCGGTCATTCCTCGACGAAAACTTTTGAATGAGCTTGATAATCTTTTTGAATGGCATGGTAGCAGAAGATCGTAATGACGTGGCGACAACAATTGAGCGTGAGCTGAGCAATTGATTTCGTAGGGTGAAGAACGCCGATTGCCAATGACTGACAAATAACCAAACAAGATGAGGAGGGTTGTAAGCTCGTTATGGACTATGTGGTGCTACAATTCCCACGCAAATCCAAGCGGAATAGTTAAAGAAGGGAGTATAGCTAAAGTCAGAAAAAGAAAAAAGAAACATACCGAGATTAGTTTTTATAAGAGATAGGAAAATTGGTTTAAAATAAATACTAACTACGAAAGGGGCTTTGAAGTTGCTAGAAGCGACTTTATTTTAGATTTGATTAACTTGTACTATACTATTAACTAATCGGGGTCAAAGCAGGCGTAAGTAAAATTAGCGAACTTCAAAGCAGGAATACGGAAATAGTGACAAAGAAGAAAGACTGCGCGAAGGCGGAAGATAGTTAAGGTTAATCCGATTAGTGCAAATGAAACCCATTCAGAAACAGAGGCTCAAACCTCAAATTGCTAAAGAACTCCTTTCGGTATCAATCGATATAGATGCAGATACACTGTCCATTGAACGAAAAGTGCAAACATTATATCATAACAAACATCACGAAGCGCCCGTTTGGTTCACGCAACACTACGTAGTGTGCCACCAAAAATCTTAATGACGTTATTCAAGTGTAGCAATGATGTAAATCTGTTTGGTTCGAGGATTATAATGTGCACATCGTGTCTACACTACGTAGTGTAGCAGCAAAAATCAAAATGTAGAAAAAGCTATATTATCATAGTGTAGGAATCCAAGGGTAACGTCCTTTTTCATCCTAACTGTTGGAATATGGATTATTGGCTATTATTGATTCTTGATTTACTAACTATCGGTTGGCGTTTCAATGTATTGATTCTTGAAACACTAAGTACGGATTTGATAATTCCCGTATATTAGAGCTTCTCAAGACAGTTAGGGACTTCTGTACTATAGATACAGCCATTTTTCCTGGTAAAAAATGCCCAGGTCTAATTTACACGAGTTTTTCCAAACATTCGTCCCAAAATCCAATAGTTATCAGCATCAATTTCTACTACTTTGAACAAGCCAAACCTCAGTATTTTAACTCTTCTTCAGTATCTAAGCAACTAGTCACCTGTTGTCATCGAATAAGTTTAGAATAGCCTTATTCTCTGCATTTCTCGCATTTCAGACTCAACCACACAACTCAATATGTCTTCCTCAACTTCATCCAAGAGATCTGGTTTTTGTACGATAACCTTGACTGGGAATCATGGTACTTTGTCCTGAAGGTCATCGCTAAGGAAGGAGTAGTGCCGATCTTCTAGTATATCGACTCCTCTAATCCAATTGAGAAGGCCTTTCCACCAATGCCGAAGATCCCTACCAAGCCACAGCTATTGCTCCTGCAGTTGCTCTAACAGCACATCAGTTGAACTCGTACAAAGTACACATGATGGATTACCAGGAGGCATATAAAATCACTGCAAAGCTATATGAGGCAAAGGCAGCTTTCACAATGCGCCTATTGGAGACCATCGACCCTTCCCTCTACGAATTCATCAAGAATGAGGAGACGCCTATCAGAAGCTTGCAGCACTAAAGAGACACTTTGCGCCTACCACTCAGAGAAAGGAAAGGGACGCAATCAATAAGTTACTCCAAAGCTCAAAAGTACAGAAAAATCAGTCTGTAGACGACTACCTGAAAGCATATATTAGTGCTAAAAACACTGGGATTGCGGAAGTTACTGGTTATCGGCCACAGGAGAACTTCAATATGGCTATTACTGCTATTGACCCTCAATATGCAGCCGCAATGGCTATCAAGCTCGATGAGCAAATCAGCGAAGGCTTGGGAAGAAGCTATTACGATATTAACACCTCGAGGAATAGTCTCGGATCGAGGAACAGTATTTACAAGCCAGTTCTGGTCAGCACTATGCTATTACCTTATGACAAAACAAAGGTTAAGCACAGCATACCATCCCCAAACAGACGGTCAGACGGAGCGACAGAACCAGCACATCGAACACTACCTCAGAGCATATTGCAATATCCATAAAAATAACTGGGCAGAAAAATTATCGTTTGCAGAATTCTGTTATAATAATTCAACGCATCAGGTATTACAAGATATACCTTTCTACGTCTGCTACGGCTACCACCTAGAACTGCCTTGGAACCCTGAAGTTAGGGTACGAGGGGAGGTACCAACGGCAAAAGAAAGAGCCGAATTGCTTCATGCAGAACGAAAAAAGCTACAGGAGTTATGGAACCAAGCTTAAAATAACCGAGAAGGCTATTATAATAAGTCTAGGCTAGACCGACATTACTCTCTAGGAGATTGGATAATATTATCTACTAAGAATATTCGTTTCAAAGTAGGAAAATTGGCTTCTAAGTTTATAGGTCCGTTTAAGGTCCGTAAATGTGTCGGCGAGGCAGCATATCTGGAGTTGAAGGTATAGATGGAGTAAGAGTTGAATTAGCACTAGCATTAATATCATGGGCAGTGGCAAGGAGTGTTGTGGATTATTATATATATATTATGGAGAAAAATCCGTTTACTAAGGCGAGATTCACTGTAACAATGTAGCAACTTTTTTTTAAAGTGCATGCACTATGATTTTGCAGAAATGTGGTAAAATGCAACATTTTAATGTAGCGTTGCGGTATCCAAACGGCTCTAAAATAATTGTGAACTTCTCGCCTCGCGAATCCTGCCTCTGCATCTCCGTATCCTCATCACTAATAGAGACCCGGCCTTGAAAAATTATAATTATTGCTCACGCCTATTCCCTCCGCGCTACTAGGCTACGTACTAACAGTTGCCCTCGACTCTGGGTGCGATCTCGCATTTTTTGGCGCGAAGAAGCCAGGCGTCATACCACACATCACTAGCATAGCAGGCCAAGGACTCTTCTTTCCCACCTCCGTTAGGTAGCATTCAAGCACGCCCTCAACGGTTTCGTGCACTCTCTCGCCTCAAGGGATCCTGCTTGGGCTCCCTAGAAGCCGACCTGGTCTCCCTGACCACAATCGTGTAGAGTTGACGACCTTCGCACGGCAGAGCCAAATGTGACTGAACAACCTGAGCAAAGAGTAAGGCGAGGGCAAGTAGTGCCTGAGGAGAGCAGCGACACTGGAGAAGTCTGAGATAACCATAGAAAAATGCACCTCTGCTTAGGGATCACCTGCCTCCCTTGTCTCCACTGGCAACTAGAGAGCAGGAAGAGCGCTCCTTTCAATATACTATACAGGCGAGTAATTCTAAGAATGATGTATCTGAGCCCATCGTTCCTCCCATACACAGCATCGTTCGTTCCTAATTCTGTATCTTCCCCCAGTAAGCAAACACCCAATGTTAACAGCAATCCCTCTCCTCCCACAAACATTCTCCCACCTACTGATCCCTACATGGGACAAAAACTACTAATCACTGATTTTGCAATGAAAGCTCCCCTATTATTCGTTAGCGAGAATCCCTTTCAAAGCATATCACCCTAGTCCTTCTGCTCCTTGCAACTGCCTCAGCACCCCATTGATGGTATTCTTTGTGTGGTTGAGAGAGACAAATTCAACAGTAAAGTGAACCCAGCTATTCAGGCAGTGTTGGTTATGATACATTTAAATATAGAAAACAACGGCCATCTTTACTGGCATGTAGCGAGGAGCTGGCGTAGACAGGAATTGGACAAGTACAAGGCAAAGAGAGAGGGGAAACAGGATAAGTAAGGCAAGTAGGATACGTATGTGAGCAGTTTTGTGAAGAAATTAGTGAGGAATGATGGATAGGTAAGGTAGTTGATGGCTTGGCTAGCGGGAGAGCTTGATGTTCGATTGGTTGGATTTTGATGGAGGGAGACAAGTCTTTCAGAGTTGGTCTTTGTGATGTCGTTGCTTTAACCACATATTGTACTTCTCTTACCTGAGCATTGAGGCTGTGAGACAGGTAGAAACGTATTTTAGGTGTGCTTTGGGCGCCAGACACCCCCTCTGCCCTCCCTTTATGCACTTTTGGTCTGTACAGACTGCAGCGCCTAGCTCCCACTTAGAATATTTCTGAAATAAATGTAAATCTCGAAAACCCTTAGTTAATAAACCTTCAACTTCATGAACATCTCCCCAACTTACATTTTTTCCTCCCTCCATCAGAACACCATCTCTGCATCTCTAGACTGCACATAGACGTGCCTAGACAAGAGGAGAACATGTATACCATACTGAGAAGGTGCGTATCAATCTATTCTTTTTGTTGTTGTCTCCAGAGCCTGACCTTTGATCTCTGATCTGTCGGCAGGTAGCCATCCCTCTGGCCATCTCTTTGACAACACCACAGCACCATCCAACTAAGGATACAAGCCACATATGCAGTATGACATCTGGCTCTCCATTAGAGCAATAAAGGTACGTGTCGAAAACTTTTTCTTCTCCTTCTTTCTTTGTAGAATGCTGCAGCTTGCGTGTAGATCTGACTTCAGATCTTCACCTTCTAGCTTACAGGTTCTCTCTTTTCGTTGGCTTACGCAATGCGATAGCTATGGCTAACATATATGTATCTAAGCAGCAGTATATACTGCTACATCTGTCGCTGCTACCCTATCCTCGGTGTCAATGGGTTTGGGATCTCGCGGCGGCGAAGCGTAGATCGAGATACCAAAAGGTGGCATTCATGCTGCGCCTTCAACTCCACAATGATATCAGTTGGCAAGCTAGCTGCTACTGACAGAAAACCCCTCTTGTCATTCGTGAGAGCTTCAATGGTGGATCAATATTCGTAAGTGTCGCCGCCGCTAACTTCTAGCCTTCTGTACATTGCTAATACTTTGCGTGGAAGGAGAACATCTTTTGCAATGATCTACCTGCACATTAATAAACTTTGATACTGCTGTTAGTTCATCATCGGCGATATTTACACCGAGATGAGCCGTTGTGACAACTCCTGATTACCATGGACTGGCAACAAGTTGTCACCGAGAACTTAGTACACTTTGCAACAGATCCCAACGACACGCTATCACTCCACCTCAACAAGACCGCAACTTCCGATCAAGTCTTCGCATCGAATATCGAAAAGATTCTTCGCGGCCTAAACAGATAGGAAGGCTTGGAAGTGGTAGCCCCATCAATGTAAGCACCATCTCTATCTCTTCTAATAATAAGTACCTTGCTAACATCTTCTACAGTACCACGATGAAGTGGCCCAGCCTGCATAACGGGTTTCAGGTCTTTAGCATTGCTGAAAACCCACTCACACTTGGGCTGCTCCTTTTCTCATAAACTCGGAGGGAGGTCCAGAAATCGCTGAATCGTCTGTTGGTCTCGATCTCTGAATTTTAGCGACCGGGAAGGCTGGACTGCCAAAATATACTGGTACTTATGCATCATCATCTTTACTTTGTTTCCTTATGTGAAAACAAAGACTTCTAACTAAGATCTCTTTCCTCGTGGAACAGGGAATTAGCAAACAGACAGTTCTGGCGCCAAAATTTCACTAGTCAAACTGTATGTATAATGTCCTGCTTCGAATATATCATGCTGATAATTCTAGGGCCCCATTTATCTTGATACTCTTAGTTCGGCCTGGTCACTAGTTCTTATGCTGCTTAGCACACCCGAGCCAAAAGATTCAACCCCAAGGAGCAAGAACTAATTGAAAGCTTCCAGAGCCTACTGGTGATATGAGGGTAAAGCTTACACCCCTCATTTTCCGCAGCTTGCAATTATGGGATCTCTTGTTCTCTCTTGGACAGTTCGAGGCCACGAATAATACTGCCCGTACCACCCTCCGAAATGCAGCTTAGCTTCGGCTATACAATGACGATGCCTTTTGGATATTGACTATCTTGGATTTGTTGGGGATAGGAGATTTTTCTTTCTCTACTTTGGGGCACCATTGTGATACAGTAGAGTGCAGGAATAGTGACTTGTATGTCAATTGAGGACTATCTTCTCGTTAATGTACGCCTCACTCCTCGCTCATCGTACCATCTCGATCGCCAGGCCAACTCAGATTTTGAGCGTTGGAAACAACAACAGATACCACGCCCAAGAGAGCTAAGGGCTAAACTCTCGGGTGGTATGGAGGATAGTGATATCAGCATGACTGTATATCCTGTAAGTGATATCGAAGACTGAGAATATAGCTGAGGACTAATGTTGAAACAAGGAGAGCCGTCGTTTTGCGATACGATATCAGTCAAGATTAGACGTAACTAAACTCCAAGGATATGGATATCTTCAAGCCTGATCCAAATACCCTCAATAGCCACCTTCGCCGCAGCCAACGAGAGTCATCATCAATGAAAAAGGCTAGAGGTGTCAGACAGAACCAAGGCCATTCGGCTCCCTAATTTTCCACAGATGTAATAAGGCTGTAAAGATAAGTTACAACAACGTCGTGGAATCTGACTACTGGAAAGAAGTCCCAACTACAACTTACAACTTCGGGATTGGCGTCGAGCGCCACTCAGCGTGGCCTTGACGCCACATTTTGTTGACGGTGTGGAGAGTTGGAGAGCATTGTTGCTCTTGGAAAAGAACCAGGGCCAGTTGACTTTGAAATTTGGGATGGAAGGCGACGCCTGGTGTGATGAAAACTTCCGAACAATCACCTGACTCCGAAAGGTGAACGACGAATAATACGATGAAGAGCTACAGAAGAGCATTTGAACTTTCTTTCTTTCTTCTGAGGACGACAATCAACAATTATCCAGGTATATGAATCATCTCCATTTCTATATGCTTAGAAGGCGCTACAGGCTAAGGCTGAAGAGATGTTTCAGCGGGCGTTGAAAGGCAGAGAGAAGGCCCTTGAATTAGAGCATATCTACCCTTAATATAGTTAATGATTTGGGCGCTCTCTATAACTGAAGAGGCAACGGGACAAAGAGTGATGTTGCGACAGTAACTCCTTAGCTTAGGGATAACATCCCTAAAATGGGAAGCTTCAATGTTATGTTTTAATTAGCCACCGGATGATATAATGATTGGTTCATGGCGGGTTCGGGATTGAATATTTTCATGGGGATAAATCATAAAACATTTGACAACTTGGGAGATAAACAGGTTAATATGTGGATCAAAAGGAGAGAGCTTAAGTTTAAATAAGGGATAACTTTTTATAATACGACATTAATTGCTTCAAGTAGTCTTCGCTCCTTTATCAAGCAAATACTTCGCCCTCACACCCTCTTTCTTCATTGCAAAATACCACTTTATCAAACAACCTCTCCTCCACAGCGCGTATCATAGCCCTCATCAGGTCTTCTATAACAGGAGCCATAATCGGATCCAGGTAGTCTGCGGTAAGATTATCCACGCAAAGCTCCAGGGTCCGAAGTCCCTGACCTATTCTCATCTTGAGAAACTCTTCCTCTTTGTACTGGTACTGTTATCCAACCCTCACTAGCTGCCCTTGAAGGATGACCCAGTCTTGAAGCGCTTTCATAGCATGTTGATATAATTTAGAAGGATTTTTTATTTTTTGTTCGTTTTATTTTGAAAGCGTCTATGATACTTTCGCGGTGTTGCACAATAAATTGTTTTATCAGTTGAAATAATCTCAAGGCAAATGGGAATCGCGGGGTTAAAGTAAATAGTAATACCAGCAGCAGAAGATCTCATCAAAGCAGAGGAGGCACAAATACCAAACCAGTGAACCCAAGCGGTCTATAGGAGCTGCCAACTAAGCAATCGAGGGTCTACAAGACAAGCTCATATTGCATACGGTCATATAAAGGGGAGGCGATTCGAGCACTTAGCCACTGAAGTCAGTCCTCCCGAAATCCCCGCCTCACTTTCCCCCCATGTCCTCTAGCTCGTCTTGCTAAACCTGCTTTGCAGGCTTGAAGATATTCAAGTACAAACTGATTGAACTGAATTCGCTGCTTAAATTGCAAGCAGCGAGAGTGAACATTTAACCTCTTGAGGATTCCAATCATAATGCAGTCATAAGGCACGGTCCAACAGGTTACTATTTGCCTTCTTGATCCTCTTAAGGACATGGACTTTTGGGAGAATATGTGGCTGCTGAGAGCGCGAGTAAGCATGCTCTGCCAGCTCCCAATGTCTTTTCTGGTACTCTCACTGGTCTAAAGAGCTCAGGAGCTTATGATTAGTTGAGCATTAATTCAAGATCCCCAAACTACCTGGATTACAAGGAAATGGATAGTCTGTTAATCATTTGGGGTTGGATAGTAGTAAGTTGTACTTTGACGGAGGGGTAAATTTGAGGTTGATGCCGAAACAGCAACAGCCGCAAAACAGGGATCAAGAAGAACCACCTCGATGACGTAAGGTTTTAGGATCCCCAGAGAGTCTTCTTCAAATATAACCATTACACCCTCCATCTCTATTCAAATCACCAATTCATGAAATAGAACACACCTGATGTCTCGTTCCCACGTCGCACATTTGCTAGTCACCAATCGACACGAAACATTGAATCGTCCTGATTCACAGACACCTTCCAATACCAGCAAGTTGGTTGCACTTGCAACAACAAAACCAACAACTGTAAAGACACTCCAAAAAAAAAACTCCAAAAAATGGCATCTCTGCTCCGCCAAATAGTCGCAGGTCCACGATCTCGACACCCTGAAGCAGGACTCGATCTCTGCTACGTTACAGACCAAATAATCGCAACCTCTGGTCCCTCAGGAACCTACCCTCAACGCGCATACCGCAACCCTCTCGACCAACTCGTCAAATTCCTCGATTACAAACATGGGAAGGAAGGATGGATAATATGGGAGTTTAGAGCTGAGGGGACGGGATACCCAGATGAGGAGGTGAGGGGACAGGTCAGGCATTATCCGTGGCCGGATCATCACCCTCCGCCGTTTAGGCTGGTGCCGATGATTGTGGGCGGGATGAGGAATTGGTTATTTGAGGGTGAGGTGGATGAGAAAGGGAAAGGAGAGAAGAAGGGGAAGGGGAAGAGGGTTGTTGTGGTGCATTGTAAAGCGGGGAAGGGAAGGAGTGGTACGATGGCTTGTAGTTTTTTGATTGCGGAGTGTGGATGGAAAGCCAGTGAAGCACTGGCGAGATTTACAGAACGGAGGATGAGACCCGGATTCGGTCAAGGAGTGTCAATACCAAGTCAATTGAGATGGGTGGGCTATGTTGATCGCTGGACGAAGTCGGGGAAGGTTTATGTGGAGAGGCAGATTGAGATTATGGAGGTTCATGTTTGGGGTTTGAGGGATGGGGTTAAAGTTCAGGTTGAGGGGTATGTGGACGAAGGGAAGAAGATTAAGTTGTTTCATTTGTTTACGAAGAGTGAGAGACTCGTTGTTGAGGGGAATGCGCCTGGGGGTGGGGGAATTAAGGATATGATTTCTGATATGGCGGGGTTTCAAAAGTCGTCAAAGGCCCAGAGTGCGGATCAGCTTGATGGAGCCAGTGCTAGTCGAGAAGGCAGACTCAAAACAAATACTTCGAAAACACGGGATTCTTCTATGAGTTCGACTAAGGAGGAGACTGGTTATGAATCTGGGGGTGGTGCAGTTGTGTTCAAACCATCAACTCGAGTTATCCTGTCTTCCAGCGACATCAATATGGACTTTGAAAGACGGAACAAAGCCTCTATAGGATGGACTATGGTAACATCTGTTGCTCACGTCTGGTTCAATGCATATTTCGAAGGGAATGGTCCTGAAAACAACGGCACACCTGATGAAAGTGGTACCTTTGAGATTGAATGGGACAAAATGGACGGCATCAAAGGCTCAAGTCGAAAGGGGACTCGAGCGCTAGACAGACTCGCTGTTGTTTGGAAAGCTTATGACCCCGAACCAGGAAAGGGAGGAAAAGATGAGACTATTCACGAACCTGGAATCCATTCACCAGTACCTCAAATGGCTCCAGCAGATTGGAAAGGCGGGGTGGAAACATCACCTGAGTCAGGCAAAGATCTGGGTCTGCGCACTGAAAGTCCAGCCAGTGCAGAAGTGAGCAAGGCGAATAGCATCAAAAGCAACAGAAGCAAGGATCCTGAGCGAGACTCTGTTGAGGGAGTTAAGATTGCTAGTCCGATTGGCGACGAGGATCTTGGTGAGGTTATCGTCGACGAATTACCGAAGCCCACAGCCGATTCTTCCGTTCCCACTTTACATGCTATTAATAAGGGTCTGGATACTGCATCTGGCACTACTTCTCAACGTGGATTTAAAGTGTACGTTTTGTGTTTTAGCCCCTACACGTGTCCCCAAAAGATGGGAGGTGTCCCAGTTTTACATGTGACTGACGACATTGCTATCAGGTTCAATACCAATCCCGAAGTAATAGGAAGAGTATCCACAATACCCGCAGCTGATTTGCCAGATAGCGTACCTGAAGACGAACTTCGAGATGCGAAAGATCATAAAACCGGTCATTTGTAATTAGTTAAAGAAACGATAGACTTCTAGAAAATAGAGGAAAGGTGGGACGTGGTATTATGTGTATAAAAAACAACTCGTGTAATAACCAATGAATATCATAGTTCCTAGCAGCCGTCAGGCGTATTCAGGATCTTTTAAAAGAGTACACTGGGAAAGATGTTCTACAAAGGATGCTCGTCTTATTTCGTGTTCCTGGTCCCCTGGATTCCGGTGAGGGGGTATAATATCCTACTTTCACGTCGTCTCTTTTGGGATTTAGCCCGCCTTAGTAAATATGGATGTTTTACGTCGCAAGTTCACAATAATATTTTGGACAAGCTCGGATATCAGACTTTGGAGCGCAGGGTACTACATATGCATTACTAGTTGTAATGCTATCTTCCTCCGCGCTGACTTTTACTCGCTTAGCATACGTACTTGATGCATACTGTGCCTTATTTACATTTTTATATTCGTCATCACCTAAATGTACAGTTATCAGATAGTAGTGAATCTCCATTTTCAGTCTCGTCTGTCCTGTTGTATCTTTGCATGCATAAAAATCCCCCTCACATTACCCCTCCGAGGGGTATCATCCTGTGTGCTTTCTCCCTCAAGCATCTTAACAAGATTCCAAAAACTCCATAATTCATCCACTCTATCTGCTCTCCATTATATCTGCTTTCCATCATAGCGTCATCAACAACAAAGCCCCTCATTCTCATGGGGGCAACGCCTGCCTACAGCTATCTTCATCCCATTCGAAGCATCGCAAAAGGCCTCATCCCCCGTGGCTATGAAGTAACCTTCATAACAACCAAAGGTACTATTCTATAATCGAATCCCTCGATGCCTCTCTCGTCCCCCTTTCCAAGTATGGCAATTTAGTCGGTGAAATGGATCTCGCTGCCTTGGTCCCTGACCGACAATAATACGCGGATGCAGGGCAATGCTTTTCGACTTAGATCATATCTTCATCAAGGTTATTCCTAACCAGCATGCCGTCGTCCAGAGAGCTCTAAATAAAACTCAATGAAGACCATCTAGGGAGAAAAATAGGAAGCAATGTTCAAGGGTCATGGAGCTACTTTAGCTAGTCCACCCGAGTTGAAACCACACGCTTCAATCATATTTGGCAATCTTCCTATTACTCTGCCTAGTATGGTCACTACTCCCTTAGGTTCGGCCTCCTACCCAATTCTTCCCCCGAAAGCCGAGAATGCAACAAAGCAACGAACAAGGAATCTCCAAGAATTCATATGCCTATAAAGTTAGAGATAGATAACTATGAAGGATCAAGGGAAAAGAAGACGAAGACAAAGAAGTCTCGAGAAGGAAAGATTATTTAACCTCTTAATAGAATTAAGTCGATAATTCAAATAGTAACGAAACAGATGACCTGTTAGAGCTATGTGCGTGTAGCATACAGCCGGACTTATATACTAGCTAAGCAAGACGTTAGTACTGTCGAATGAGTAGTCGGTAAACATAATATGACTTTGATATATACTTAGAAAATTAAAAAAATATTCTCTCCCCTCTGTCTTTCTTTCTCTATCTTTCTCAATATATTACAATCTTAAACTGCGCAATTTTCAATCCTCAAACTACCGACAAAGGTTTCGCAGGCAATGGCCAAAGTCAGAACGCTTCTATCACTTCCCGTCTTCTTTCTCATCCTCCTCCAAATCGCAACAACCGCCTCACTACCAGTCTACCCGTCCGCTGTCATACCACACCATTTCTATCCTTTTCCAAATATATCGCACGTTAAAGCATCTTCCATCAACCCCAACATCTCCAACATCTCCAACATCTCCAACACAACAGAGCTCAACACAACACAAGTTACTGGGTCAGCTTTAGAGGGGCACAACTACAATTTTACCCTTACAACAAACTTCACTTTCGCCACTTCCAACACAAATAACTCGAAGATAAAGACGGCCGACCTCAACACAACCACTACTCCTAACAGCCTCGTTAACACAACGCAATTAAATGCACCCTTGCCTAACACAACCTTTACAAACGGCACAGGTTTTCCATTCTGGAGAAATTCGACCACCAGAGCCAATCTCACCGAAATACATAAACCAAAAACGCCAACCAAAGAGGACGTAAAACCAAAAGAGAAAGATCCGGACGAGAAAGAAGCGCCAACCAAAGAGGAAGTAAAACCGGAAGAGAAAGATCCGGAAGATGACGACGATGCAGAGCCAAAATCTGCAGATATTTGGCGTGGGACAGTCGGGGCCGGGATTCTTGGTTTTGGCGTTGGGGCGATGATTATTTCTGCTATTATGGGAGTTGGTTGTGTTTAGCTTTTTCCTCTTCTATTTTCATTTTTTTATTTTTCGCGTGTTGGTTGGGCTACTTTAGAGCGCATTTGATTTGAGTCATATTCTCAACCGTTGTCGGTTAGCTCAAGGGCTAAATACTTGGTAGCTTTACTAGAGAGCTTGCACTTAAATTGTTGAACAGTTTAAATTAAACTGCTTTTAATTAATGAGTACTAACTGAGAGGGTTTTGGGTTTCATAACCACAACATATAGACGTTTAGAGCTATTTCCTAAGTGAGCTCATATGCTGAGTTCTATTCTTGCGATAGAGCGATACTGAAAGCTGTTTTCTAGGTGCAACCCACACTTCTTACTACCATGCTAAAAGTGATTAATCCAGAGCTAAGCTAATTTGAGCATTTACGTCCAACCTTCCCCAATTCGAAACTAAACAGCTTTTAGCGCTTCTAAATTAAAGTTTCCCCATAAATATGAGTCTTCTAATACAGTTTTGCGTTTCTATATAATTTCAGTTTTCAAGTTCATATCCTTTAATTTGAGTAACTAAAGGAAAACCAGCCATGGCAAACGTAACGCCTCGCACAATCTTATCCCTTTTTATCCTCATCTTCAGACTCCTCTCAATAATAGCTGCATTTCCAATCCCATCACACCCTTCCCTTCAACACAACACAACTATTACAAATAGCACTTCTGAAATACAGCTCAACGCCACGCATTTTGACATCACGGCTTGGAATAACACTCTTTTTAACACCACAAAGAATCCCTCTCAATTCCCTTTCGACAAATACAATGTCACTTACGTGCTAAATACAACCACCTCAACCAATCTCACAACAGGAAGTCTAGCATTGCCTAAGAACGAGACAAGACCGAAGGAAGGCGAAAAACCACAGGAAGATCCGAATATAGATGGGGCGAGTAAGTCTAATTGAGTTTCTTATTATTTTATATTATTACACTCTTCAATCAGCACAAGGGTTCTTGCACAGAGTTACGCACTCGCTTCACATTTCGGGGCTGAAGCTGGATAAAAGCTGACAATATAATTAGTTGCTGCGACTTTTATTGGTTCGGGGGCTTTATACATAATTGGTAATATCCTCGGGGCAATGGGGTGTCTGATTTGATTGGGGTGGGCTTTGCTTTGCTCTGGATTGGGTTATTAGGTTCGTTGGGGCTTTGGTAAAGAGTGATGGGGGAGATGGGGAAGAGATTGAAGATTAGTTTCTTGTAATGCTGTTGTTGAACTGGATAATCTATTGTGGACTTGGACTTTCTTTCTTTCTTTCTTTAGCTATCTAACCCAATGGAGTTGGACTTTTGGATTATCTAGTTAGATTTCTTTTAATTTAGGTTTACCCAATGGACTTAGGTTCTTTAATCTATTAGGTTGGGCTATATATGTCATATACTCAATAATACTAAACTTGTGGGGACATAAGTCCCACCCAAAAAATAAGCCCAAACCCAGCAATCCAACCCAGATAATATACAGCTACGTAGAAGTCTATCGGTACTTCTTTTCACACAACTTTTCAGGGAAAGTCTAAGTAGCTTGATATGGGTAATAGCCTTTTCCTTATTGGTAATTTATTTTAATACTTAACCCAATTTTTTCTTCTTTAAAGGTGTATAGCGATATTAAGTCTAAATATTAGTGCTTATGCAAAGCTCACAAAGAGATGGATATCGAACCAAAAAGTGACCCTGATTGCATAAAAGTAAAATCGATTATGAAAAGAGCAATACTTACTTCCCTGTTACATTTAAAATTCTCTGGCAGGCCAAATTTGGGTGTGATCTGGATTCTCACTTAGAGACGTACTTCACTATAATCATCGGGTTTCTCTCAGGGAGGTGATAAAAGTGACGAACGTGTTCATGAATACGATTCCTCCTATAGCTGGCTTGCTGCTATTTATAAAGAGTAACAGGATTGGCTTCTGGTCTTATGACAAGGGTCTATGAAGCTGCGGATAAAGAGCCGCAACAATATACAAAAGGACACACAATTCAGTTGGGCACTGTTCTCCACCCCCCTCCCCCACTTTAAACATTAATTTCCACTTGAAGCTTTCCCAGAAAATATCTACATCACACCACATTTCCCCCAAAAGAACTCGACATTACTAAATATTAACAACCTTCTAATTTGCCAACTATGCTCTCCAATCTCGAACTAGTCGCCCAATGCGACCGGTACATCTCTTCCCCTCTTCTCCTTCCTAGCCCACAAACACATGACTACACTAACACCCTCTCCTAGATTTCCCTACTTACACAAAGACCCCGCCCTCTACACCGCCAAAGTATCCACCTACTACAAACTCCACGTCGAAGGGTGTTCCTCCGTACTAGGATGGCTACTCCCTGAAAACGTCTCCAAAATCATCTGGTCCCGGCACTGGACCATCGACCACATTGCAAAAACGATTCTCTTACACGGAACCACTATATCGGAACGAAATCCCCACTTACGAGAAACCTTACTAGCCACAAAGGCCACCGGGACGCTAAAAGATTTGAATCAGTGGCGAGAAGAATTATTTCCTATTTATGGACCGGATAAGGAAATAATGGTTAGTATTGAACGCGCAGCCACTTCTTTGTTTGGAATCATGGGGTATGGAATCCATCTAAATGCTTATGTGATTGATGGAAATGGGGAGATGAAGTACTGGGTTGCGAAAAGGACGATGGATAGGAAGACGTATCCGGGGATGTTGGATACTACTGTTGGGGGAGGAAAAGCCACGGGTGAGGATCCATTCGATTGTATGGTGAGGGAATCGAGTGAAGAAGCTTCGATTGATGAGGCGCTTTTGAGAAGAGATGCAAAGAGTGTGGGTGTTGTGACCTATTTCTATGTTACCAATGAGAGATCTGGAGACCAAGCTGGGAAGCTTTCGCCGGAATGTGTTTATATTTATGATATTTTAGTGGGGGAAGATTTTCGGCCGAAGCCGGATGATATGTTGATGGGTGTACAGGAGTTGAAGGATGCGCTTGCTGGAAATAGGTTCAAGACGAATTGTGCGTTGGTGATTATTGATTTCTTTATCAGACATGGGATTATTACGCCAGAGAATGAGAAGGATTATATTGAGATTGTAGCGAGACTTCATAGAAATCCGGAGTTTCCTTGTGCCTGATGGGAGGGAGGGCAGATGTTAATTAGATATCCAATTGCGGATTTCCATTTGCATAGGTTAAGGTCCGTTATTTCACAGAAAATAGAGGTCTGTTTACTTAGTAGTAGCCCTTATACGGGCCTTTATTTGCTAAATCAGTGCTCTTTTGAAGGAAGGACTTCAACCTCATCAGATACCATGAAGTCCTGTTGGGAGTGCGGCGACGATGCATTAAATTCCCTGGGTCATCCGCCACCTGTCAACTTGGATTTCATACATCGATTACAGTACCTTTCACATAAAACCGGATTAAGAGCATCTTATATGGGGTTGGAGGAATCAACGGAATAGCTGTTTGGTGTTAACCATGAGAGGTTGGCAAGGTTGAAGAAGAAATATGATCCGAAGAAGTTTGTGGACTTTTCTATTTCTGAAGGGGCAACTTAGGATAAGGAGATTTCTTTCTACAGTTTCGAAGATTGAAGGGGTATCAGAGTCGTTTTAAATACATAGAGCATCGAAGGTTTCGAAAGATACTTGACTTCAAAATTCTTGGTCGAAACTGATAAATAAATCAAAACTATAAAAGTGAGAGGAGAAAACAAGTTTTACCAATTCTTAAAATGGAATGTACCTGAGACTGATAAATGACATGATCACAAGAGACAAATAGTTTGCTCTTCCCTATAGCCCTCAAGACGGGCTTGCTTCAACTTTTGAGTAATGATAAAGAGAATCATAACATGCATAGTTTATGAACAATTCTTGGATTATTGTAAGCTCTGCAATGAATCCTAAATTACGAGTGTTCTGATGTCGTTTCATTATAAATGCTTCTAGTTCATAGATCTGCCCTATTCCGAGGTTCAGAGCTCCTCGAATAAGTTCGATCGCTCCTAGCTTGCCGAGGACATTCGTAGCTTAATAAATCATTTAACTTCGGCGTCTCTACTCTTAAGGCGGGGCGAGGCCCAGTATCTTTAAGCTACATAAGAAAAATAAGCCCGCCGCTTGCAACAAATCTATTACATAAGGCACTTTGGCGGAGTGGTTAACGCGTAAGCAATACCTTCTCTTCTTAGCAGGATTTCCTGTCCTAACCGATGCCAGGATGGCCTGCTATTCCCTAAAAGAGAGTCAGCCATTTCCTTCGGGAGCGTGTGGTAAGAAAATTGGGAACTTGGGAAATAATATTATCTAATATTAAAATAGTTCGAATCACACAGGTGTCGCAAACGAACAATGATATTTTTCTTGCTTTTTTTTTCCTGTCCTGTTATATCTCTTTGCTTCAGAAGTAGTGCATATAGCGGGTTCTGTTTTCTCGGCAAAATATCGGAGGATGAAATCCATATTACCAAAGGACAGCTTCAGCTTTTTGCTCCTCTCCTCACTTATGTATTACAATGCTAGCTTAATCCTCAAAGATTGTCTTTCATTGTGAAGGCAAAGGGGTATCTCGCTAAAGCTTCAACCTTAACCCCTCTCACGGCACCGCACACCCCCCAATCTTTCAGCAGAAGGCTGATTGAAGCTGCATAGTCTAATCTGCCTATTCCCTTTTCAACTGGCAATCTTCTTTGTCCTCATTTCAATCCTTATTACACTCATCGAAACTTCCTCTGCACCATCTCTTCTTTGGTAACCCCCATAGTCTTATCGCCCATCCCATAACCCTAGCATCAACTTTTCTTCTAGCCGGATATCTATCTTTATTTCTTTTACTCTTTTTATTTTTATTAACTATAACTATATCAGTTACTTGAATATTTTAGTGAAAATAAGAGTAAAGATCAATTTTGCTATTATATTTATAGCCTGTTCCTTAGGTTTGCAGAGTATCTAGCTGCGCCTCGGCAGGCCCAACCGTATATATAGAGAGCTTCTTGCACACTGGAGACTAGCTCCATACAAAAATGAAGTTTAAAAGAGGTGAATTTTCTTTTTATATAACTTCTATTTCAATAGACAAAGAAAAAGAAGAAAGATAGTATTACACTTCCTTTTCCTTTTCACTTTTCTCCTTCTCCTTCTCCTTCTCCTCACCTTCCTGTCTAGCTGCATCTCCAGCCTTATTTAAACCCCTACTCTCCTTCCGCCTCTCCCACCAAATCTTTTCCCCCCTTCCTACTTTCTCCCAATTCTGCTCCACCTCCTCTCTAAACCTGCCCCAACCCCCACCCCATCTCATCTCCATCTCCTCAAGCACACCCCAAGCCCTCTCATCCCTCGCTTCGACGCATCGCATAACAGCCATCGCCGCCGTACCCGGCCTCATCCACCATCCTTTCTTCCCATCTCTATCCCGCTGATCCTTACCTACTATAATCATATCACTTAAATACCTGAACGCATCTTCATAATCTTTGTTTCTGCGATCTAGGCAGATGATTATGAGACGATCGTAGGTGATTTGATCGGGTGGGACATCTAAAGCGCGGAGCTCAGAAGCGAGGAATATAGCACGGTCTTTGGTAGCCATGCTGCGATTCGCGCTGTTGAGGAGGATATTGAATGTTTCTGTATTTGGGCCGGAAGGGCAGATGGTATGGAGTTGTTCATAAAGCTTCATGGCCTCTTCATGATTTTCAGTTTTGACGAGGGCTTCAATTACGACGTTCGTGGCCGCAATAGGGAGGACATGACCGTTACTCTTGAGATAATGAAGCATTTCAATGCCTCGGTGAGCTGTCTTAAAGTTTTGAGAGAGACAAATGAATAGAGCACGGGTGGAGCTGGAGCCTGGTTCGATGCCGGCTTTAGACATGATCTTCAGGATACGGAAGGCGGTGATGATCTCGTTGGCTCCAACGTAGGCTTCGAGGAGAGCTTCGTAATGGTAAGTGGAGAGGAAGGAATTGCGTTTGGAGAGGATCCGAATGGTGGCTGTTGCTAGATCTGGGTCGGCGAAACGAGCCGAGAGATTGAGGACATTGGTGCAAATTCCATCGGATGGATTGAGATCTGAACTTTTCACTCTGTAGTTCCAGATTTGCTTGGTTCCTTCATACTAAAAATATTCGATCAGTGAGTGATGCCTGAATGAAATTAGGGACTTACATGAAATGCACTACTGAACTGATCGAGCAAGTAATACCACATGTAATTCGAAATTTCAGTTCTCGAAAGCTCGATTCGATATTGGAGTAATTTGAAAGCTTCATCAAAGTCTCTCATTTCGCATAAACGGTAGAGAAAAATATCGTAGAGCCACGGCTGAACTTTAATTCCATCTGTATGCATTTGTTCCAACTTGTCCATGGCAACTTCGAACTGTCGATCGCGAAGATAGCCAGTTACAAGATTGTGCCATCCGTCTGGAGAGAGTCCAAACCAACGTTGCTTCATTTCTTCCATGATTTGAGCTCGTAGGAGGTAATCTGGATGGATTGCGAGGACCTGTAATATGATTTAACAACTAGTCATATATGTGATGAAGACTACATACCAGAAACACCGAATGGCAGACTGCAGAGTCTATAGGAATATCTAATTCCTTCATCTCTTTCAATAACACCTTGACAGCCTCCACACTTCCAAATTCGGCATCTGCATTTGCCTTGATAAGAGCGTCATAATGCACCGCAGATGGCTGCTCCCCTCGATCCCTTATCAAATATTCCACCAGTCCGTTCATCAACCCATAAGCTCCTTGTTGTGCACTAAACGCCTTGAGACGAGTGTGTAATCTCTCATTGGAAAGATCACCGAAGATTTCTTGCAGCTCTGCTGCTGGAATTGTCGGCATATGCAGAAATTCTTTGAATCGAGAGAATTTATCTGCGGCCATTCGACGTTCATAGTAGGTTCCTCCTCCTTGAACCAACGCCTCGGAGCGCTCCCATGGACTTTTGGGTTTGAGATCTTGCCGTAGTTCTATGGACCTAGAGGGGGTTGCGATATACGGGCTAGGTAAGCGTCCCCAAGAAGGGGGAGGCGCATTATTCGTACATGGTGAAGTATGGAACGAGCGAGCTCTACGGGCAAAGCTCGTGTTGATTCGTGGTTGATTCGGGAGGAGTGAGTGGGATATTGATGGATGCAATGCGATGTTATCGATCGAAGGACAAAGGCAACGCCATAGTCCATCAATTGGTATTCTTGTGGTTGACATGGAGGCTGTTGATAAGTTATTTTCACTGCTGAGGGAACAATTTATAACTTCTCGGAAAAACTGCGGGGATGCTTTTCCTTTCTCTGCAGGTATCAGAATTTGAATGAGAATATATGAGAATAGCCATTGATCATAGTAGTTAGCAAAGAAACATAGTTGCTGAATGTATCATGTATTCTATTTAAAAGATTCGATTATTGGGACATGACGACTTTCTTCGAGATACCACAGTATATTCGTAGGCTCTGCATCTTTATGCCTCTAAAACGTAGTGACATGCTTTTCTTTCCATGCAGTACGTCAAGTCTTGTAAGCCCGAAGGTCTTGCCTCATACCTAATGCCAATGTTCCCCTTTCCCAGTATGTGCCCATCAACTCATAATCATTAATGCCACTCGAACCATTCATGCTCATCTTCCCCTCCCTCCACGACCACCCCTTCCCCCTCTACCACCACGTCCTCTATCCCCACCTCTATCGCCTCTTTGTGCACCTCCCCTCCCTCTATATCCGCCCTGTTGGCCTTGTTGTTGATCCTTCACCAAATCGATAATCTCTTCCGGAACCCTCAAGTATTTGATCTGCACATATCTCTTAGCATCTATCTAAACCTATAAATCCCACTCCCCAGAAGCGGACATACATTGTTTCCCTTCACATAAACCTCCGGTAATCGGAAGAACTTGTCGCCATCCTAGCAACAAATGATTATCAGTATTAGTGCGCAAAAGACGGGATTTGGAAAAGCGTAGATCATACCGGGCTCGTTTGCACGACTTCCTTTAAGGTCAAGTTCATCCATGTATCGCAGGTTACCAAGTGGCCGTTCAAGGTCTCTCCATTCTTCAGTTCCACCAGCATTGGATGGCCTTGCGCGGCCGTGAGAAGACCGAGAGGAAGCTAGAAGATGATATTAGCATGCTGAGGGGATGCGCCAAGAAGAGCTAGCTGATTTTATATCCGTGCTGGTTTGAGAAGTACGTACCATTGCAGTTATTGAATGGAGATCGTCTGTATTCTGTTAATTTTGGAAGTTCAGTTCAATATTGCATATAAAGTTGGGTCGGTCACCGTAGTGACCTGACGAGCCAATCAAAAAGATACATGATTTTAAGTATGTGTACGCGCCACCCCCTAGCGTAGACTGTGTCTCACCACCGGACGAGGGGCTATCATCCACGATATCATATGTACTGACTCCTTAAATTCATGGACCAGTTGATTTCTTCCAGAAGTTCTTTCATCCCTTTAGCTTTTCCCAAATACCTACTGCTGAAATGAAGATTCCCTTTACAGCAAAGCACGACAACCTCTTCTCCCAATATAACGCTGTCGTCTTCAACTGTCATCACAACGGCAGCACTTACGGCAGGTATAACGCTGCTCCAGATATCACAATGTACTCGAAATATGGATCTTTCGAATCAAGCTTCGCAAGCGCAAGCCATGAAGCATCTCTAAACCCATGGGTTTATTTTCGACTTCTGTTAATCTCATTAGCTGGGGACCCCCCTCCTTTCCCCCCTTTTTTGCGGACGAGCGTCGTAATCCCTCCCACTGAATCGGCTAGCTTGCTCAGCAGCTTGCCCTGTGGCTGCGTAATTGTATTGAGGGAACTCGTCACTCACTTCTACCCCCACTAGTATCAGTTTCAGTCTTACTTATCGCCTTTTGTATTCCTCCTTCCTTCCATCTGTTTTCCTGATGTACCATTTATTAAAGGCATCGACAAGCTGACGGACGTTTCTATCTGGTTATTCTCTTTTTTGGTTGAAGTTGGTCTTTTGTTCTGGCCACTTTTGCCCCCCTTATATTCAGTATGCGCGGCCTAACGAAGGCTGTCGTTTTACTTGCTCCCGCTATCACATCAGCCTTTGCTATACCCGAATTTGGAGAACATAAAGAAAGGACGGGGGACGGGAATGCTCCAGTTACTGGTATCTCATCATATCGTTATAAATGGAATCCATCATGCACTAACAGTCTCCAAGATCACTCCTTAGCATTCATTTCCGTTGATGTCCCAAAGGATTCGAGATCACCCATTGATTGGTCCAAGCAAGCGTTAGGTCTACGATTCGAGGTTTTCCCTTCCGAGAAAGCTTGTGGATATGGAAATGTCACGTTAGATGGTCAGGCTCTACCTCAAACATCATTGAATGGTTTCGACACGACTGGCGAAGGATCCATCACAACTGATCGTAACGATATCATCGTTGGATCTTGGTCTTTCCATTGTCTTACTGCTGTTGCCGATGGAAAGCAGAAGAGCCAAGTGATGAAATTCGAGGTTGAATCCGTGAATCGAAATGATGCTCAGGATGTTGGATTCAGTGTTGTGTTCAAACAAACTGGTCTTACTGAGATCATGGATATCAAATCGAACTTGAAAAGCATTTTGGTGATTGACGAATCAGACGGAGAACACCCGGATGATGAACATCGCTACCATGGATATCCAGGACATGATGAAGAGCATCGTCCAGAACACGGACCGGATGGAGAGCACCTTGGAGGACCACCCAAACATTTCAACGGCGTCGAAGAAGATATTGCTGAGCTTGAATGGTTGAAAGCCCAACTTGCCGAATTACAGTGGCTCATCCTTGAGAAAGAGAATGCCATCGCCGAATACGCAACGGAGCATCTCCATAAAAGCATTAAAGACTGCGACAGCTTGAGATGTGTCATGGCAAATGCTTTCGAGACCGCTCGTGGTGCTGCTTCAAAGGTATATGGAAAGATTACTGGGAATGAGGATATTTACAGCGATGATTTCCTTAAGCCACAATTCCATGGAGGTAAGGGACATGGCAAGCACAGAAACCACACTGATTGTGGTGGTGGACATAAATCAAATCATAGTTTGCCACATCCACCTCCGGGAAAGAAACCTCATCATCGTCCTCTGCCCATTTGCAGATATCCCCCTCCACCTCCTCATCGTCCAGAATTTGATGGTCCATCAGAGCGACCTGAACATCCTCATTTCGATCACGAACAACCCCATGGTGAAAGACTTCCACACCACGACGAAGAATTTGAAAATAAGCCACCTCACCATAAAGGAGGACCACCTCATCGCGGCAAAGATTTCGAAAAGCCAGAAGGTGAATATCCTGGAGACGGAAAACCACACCATGAACGCCCAGAGCACAATGGCGAATCTGAGCATGAGTATCCAGATCACCCACCATCTCCTCCACATTCCAAACCAGGCAATGGTCCTCTCCGTGACGGCCCTCTACATCACGGTCCACCTCACCATGAAGGCGGCCTCGAGCATGATATTGATCATCCCCCGGAATCTCAACACAAACTTTCCTCGCTCCTCAATCTTCTCGAATCTGACGGACCTGAATATGAACGCCCACCCCCACCTCCCCATGATAGCGGTCCCCACGGCGGTCCTCATGGTCGTCCTCCCCCTCCTCCCCCACGCCATGCCCTTCAAATTGTGAAATTCATCTCTATTGGTTTCCTCATCTCCATTTTATTAGCTGCCGTGCACAGAAGGACTTGCAATCCATCTGCACGTTCATCGCGACAAGCACAAATAATGAAACGTAATTTCTTAGGAAGGATATTTGCCAGATTTCTGCCTTATTCAGGTGATTCTGAAGATTACGAGGAGAAGCGAGAGCGATTATTGAGTGAAAGAGGAATTGAAGACGGAAGTTCCACAACAATGAGCGAAGAAATTGTTGAGATCCATAACGCCGCTGATCTCGTATCCGAAATCATCACAACTGAACCCCCGCCTTCACCACAACCACACCTCCAATCCGGAATAGAATTATCTCCCATGAGCCAACAGAGAACAGTCATGGGATTTGCAGATATGGACGATGGAGAAGGAAGGGAAGGATTACCAGCTTATGAAGATAATGATGGCAGTGAAGCGAGTAGTTTTGTCGCTGATGGGTTTAGGTATACTCCTGGGGGAAGTGGGTATACACCCAGCAATTCGACCAGTGGGAGTGGGAGTGATATTTTGGGACCAGACACCAAATCTTGATTTTATGGAGGACAGAGAAGGAGGGACTTTGTGATTTTGAATGGAAAGGAGAACTCTCATATATCCACTTTACTGAAGATCGCTTTTCTTTGTATCTATATCTGCTGTTACATATCTACTACATCTACCTACCTACCTACCTACGTCTAGTAGTTATTTATTTTCTCATAACTGGTCCTCGAATCAGCGTATAATTTTTTTCAGCGTTATATTACCTGTTCATCTAGCTTCATTCTTCCTTTAAATACATTCATCGTGCTCTAATTGACATCTATACTGACTTCATTCCTGTAATTAAACTACTGCTCAACACCACTTCCGTTTCCATTAATTCTCTTCTATCTTGTACCAACTATCTCTTACATTACTTCCCTTTCCCACCATGCATACTTCATAAATTCTCATATTCTTTCATATTTTCTCCTCTTCTCTGTCTAAACTAAAACTAAAATTATAATATATACTCCCTATAGCTACAACGTATACCCCTCCCCACAACTACAGCCCATCCCCTATACCTAGCCCCTTCTACCTACCCCTTTCCCCTATTCATTCTTCCCCATCACCATCACCATTGAATAGACTATTAAGGAAATAAGAAGATAGTTATCTTGTATCTTATGACATGCAAAATGAGAATAATAATGAAGTAGAGTAAATGATGATTTTCTTTCGCTTGGGTGAGTTCAGATGGAAATTTAAATCCTCTACCAGAGTTGGGTAGTTCATAATTCACAAGACATTCGAAAAAGGAAGAAAATCTGAAAAAGGTAGAACGGATCTTAGGGAGGAAAAATATGTGAACTACGAGCATTTCGCCGTTCCATATCCAATATTCGCAATCCTCTTTCCGAGTTGCTTATGTCTCATAATATGACCTCTCCCCTGCACTATCATTCAAAGAAAATAAATGCCTCGTCGCAAATCCCAGGTATTTTCCCTTCCCTATCTTCCCTCCTTTCCCTTCTCCCTATTCCCTCTCCCAACATCTTTCACTCTTCCTTCCTCCCCTCCCCTAATCTACAAATATACCACCTAGATACAGCAGAAATCGCACGGAATCGGACAAGGAATAATGAAGCAGAATCGACCGGGACACAGGTCATCTCCTCCTCGCATATGTGTCGTCTCGTTTTCGGTTTCTTGGTTCGAGGGGGAAGTTTGGGCGGTTGGGAGGTTTGTGCCTATTATGTTAGCTGGGTTTTTCATTGTCTATGTAAAGAGTGGGATGAGAGGGGGGAAAGAGGAGTAGAGGATGGGAATTGGGGGGACAGAGAGAAAGTGAAGGGGCAATTGGGAGAGGGAAAGGAGAAACCCCGGGGGGGGGGGGACATACTCATCGATTCTCGCGCAGACGGTTGGGAGGTTTGGAGATTATTATTAGCTGGAGACTCAGTAGTAGTGGTGGTTGATTGGAGGGGGATTGTAGAAGATGGCATTTTCGCTGCTGAGTGACTCGTATTGGTGATTATTTTCGTATGGTTTCGAATTCGGTACTGTGGATTGGGGATAGTGGTTGAAGTTGTAATTGTGTTGTTTATCGTGGTTGCGAGCTGAGTGGAAGAGGTGGTGAGAGGGGTCAGGAGAGGTGGGTAATGTCAGCTTACTTGAGTTACGTCACCTCCTATGCCTGATATTTGAGGACTTAAGATGGATGTCTCAGATCTTGGCAGGGGTCGGACTTTATGGCTGATTCAGGGGAGAAAATACGAACCTCAAATATAATAGATAGTATTCGCATTCCTTCTCATATGCTCTTATATTAACTTGAGAAATTGAGTTTTACATAGCATTTTGCTCGATATAGGAGAGATGAAAAAAGGAGGGTATGTCTTGCAATGAATTCCCGGACAGGAGGGTTAAGCAAGGTCACGTGATGGACGAAGGGACGAAGTGGGTTTCGTCATATGATAAGAGCTGGAAGTAGGAGAGATGAGATGAGATGAGACGAAAGAAAAGAGCCGAACCTAGATTTTTTTGTTGCATATCGCAATCATACCCCCTATAAGCTGCCAATATCAACACATCAAACACATCTTACTCTTTCCGTGGTGTGGCAGGAGATATCACGTGAGTTTCTGTCGTCGCTTCCTAATACAGCTAGCAGCAGCCACCATGTACTTCTCGCCCAACTCAATCTTTTCCCTCTCCTCTACCTCCAATCTTCTTCCACTTTCTATCTTCCTCCTTTTTTTTTTCCCTTTTTCCTTCTTTTTTCCTCTACCTTCGTCTTCCCTTCACCATTACCTTCGTTTCCCTTTACCTTCGCAAAGATGGATGAGCACGAGCCATTCAATTCCTCTGACATTAAATCCTCCCCAGTACAGAAGAGGTATGCGGGCTCAAAAAGAATTTCCTCTATAAGGGATACTCTATTTGAAGACCGGATGTCTTTAAAGAGAATCCGTGGTCTGATGGACGCTCGGAGGGCTCGACCACGCAATATGGACGTTCTCTCTGGTTAAATCGGATTCAGATCTATGTAATAGAGATGAGAATAGGACGATGTGAGTTTATCTTTTTCCCTTTTAATCCCGCCTGCTTCCTCCCTAAAACTTTATGCTCTAAACTGATGATGATATCTAGGATTAATTCACGGACCGGCCCAAATTATATCACAATCCTTCGTTTCATGGATACCATAGTAAAGCATATGAAAGGCCGCGGGTGCAGCAACGCAGTTCCCTTACGCTTAAGTATGAGAAAAGGAATTTTTGACTTTAACCTTCGAATATCCTAAATTCAACCTGAGCAAATACGAGTGTAGCAGAATAGATGCACTCATTGATAGTTCCTCTGGTGAAGGGAAGATTCTTCGAGGCAGACGACGGGAAAAATTATAATGGATTGGTGTGGATCTGGTTGGAAAAATGTCCAGATATTGGCTACAAGCTGCACTTGATGAGGGCGGCTTATCATGGATGTTATTATTCATAAACCTTAGCCCGTTGTATGCAGTGGTCGATTTTTCAAAGCCAGCTAAAGCTAAAGGATGATAACACGGCTCAGAGCCTCCGGCAACCATTACATCTGCATTCCAGAAGCAATAAATCGAGATGCATCACTAATGACATGTGTGTTAGAAACTGGTGCTTTATATGCTATTAGTTAGGACTGTTGGTGCAACTGTTAGTGTTAGTATTGATGGCATTTCTCTCTTGCCACCTCCTTCTGTACTTAATCATCATCATCACTATTGCCACCAAAGATCATCCTTTCGTCTATGCTGCCATCCCACTTTAAGCTCGCATTCGTAACAATGCACACCTGTAGTGCAGGATGTGATAACGGCATAGATTGGGCCTTATAACCGTATTTCATCGAGATATGCTGCGAGGCTGATCAAGAGCTGAGGCACGAAAAGTGGTGATATTTTTTTGGTATCCCTCTATACACTCAGCAAAGGTTTCAATGAGGTGAGGCTCGGTTATTAAATTAAGGCCCAATCTGTGATTTCATGTCAAGGCTTAAAGGCGAGGGTTTGTGGACACTGGCGGCAAAGTTTTTATTGGACATGAAGTTTCTGCGCAGTCTGATAGTTCTATCGCGTGGTAGAGCTTAACTCAGAAAGTCCTGTTGACTTTCGTATCATGGCTCTGATTTCGTAGATGATGGCTTCAGAGGAAAAGGCATTCCTTCAACTCAGAATTGCAGAAGTTAGAGTAGAGCGTTCTTCACGTACCTCCGTTCCGCTCGATACATGCTTCAGACAATTGAGCATTGTCTCAAGCTGTAAAGCATCTGATATTTATATTCTAAGTTTAGAGGCCCTAAGGCTAAGGAGACGGTTTGGACCTCATCTGATCCCTCTCTTGCCCTTGTAGCTTCCTTTCCAAGCTGTAGACGCATCTAAAGCATAGTATAGTTATAGTAAACTTCGTTTGCATTTTTTTTTTATCTGTAGTATATATCCCCCACCGAGGCTTTCCCTAGTAAATTTTCTCCATCCCTAGGTTGTGACTATTCAGACTTTGCAGCTCTTTCTATTCTTCGGCTCTGTCATCCTCCACCTTCCGATCCTCCCTCTTCTCCTTCTCCTCAGCCTCTACCTTCTCATCCGCCGCATCGACCTCAGCTATTTTAACCTCATCCTCCTTGTCAGCTGTACTGCGCACAAGGTAGACTCGATCGCCCGACGGCTGACCCAACTCTTCCGACGTCGGAATAAGCACCGGCATCCACTCCACCCACTTCGCCCTAAACATCGGAGCTGCTCTCTCACCGCTGAATATTGTCTCCTGCCACTCCGGATCGAGATCCACCGCCGTCGAAGGCAGCAACTGAACCTCCTCACTCTCCAAAAGCACCTCCCCCGTAAAATCAACATCATGACCAAGAAGCAGCTCAAGACGCGCAAAATGAATCCCCCTCAGCCGATTAAGTTCATTCTCATAAGCGGTAGCTAGGCCCTCAAACTTCCTTTTTTCCACATTCCATCCGCTGGAAAGCTTAATGATGCGGTCTATCTTTTGGTCGAAGGATAGGATTTTGGAACGAGCCGCTAGATTGATTCCTTTATCGATGTCGGCGATTCGATCAAGGGTGCGCTTGCGGGCGATGTCGAGTTCCTGGAACTTCTCTAGGTTTGAGGATTCAACATGCGTGGAGGAGTCGTCCTCTGATTCATCGATCTCGTCAAGTTCTTGCACGGCGACTAAGTCGTCTTCGAAAAACTCGGGATCTTCAGCAGCTTCTCGAGTAGAGTAAGCATTCCCCAGTGTGAGATCAGTTACCTCTTGTAAGGTAATAGTGTCCTCAATGGGCAAGCTTGCGGCGTCGTATATAAGCTTGGAAACCTTTTCAGCCATGATTTACGGAACTGTTGGCGTATTTGACCTTGTATTGTGTCTCTGTATGCTGTTATGTTCAAGCTTGATGATGTTGGTGGATAAGATAAATATTGTTGTGAAGAGAAAAGAGCGACTGCTTGCGATTTAGTCCGGTATTTTATAGACCTTAAGGTAGTAATGATGCAAGGAAAGTCATGATTCATTAACACGTAAAATGAATATTTCAACAGGGTGATTCACCAACGCTTTCAGAACCCTTCCACATATTCACGAATTGATCCTTCTTTTTATCCCTTGCTATTAAATCATACCGTTTGATCTCACAGAAAGTTTTGTTCTCTTGAACTGATGACACGATATCTAAGTATATTCTCATAGCAGTTTCAAGATGATGCTACAACTTCTGTCCCGTCTTCAGGACAACAAGTCTTATTCATCCCAATTCTTGGAATAATATCTTTGTTTTTCATCCGGTAATTTGAGATGATACTTTACCTTCAGTCTAATTTTCACCGCGATCTCCTTCTCTTTCATCTAATATTATAGTTGATATGAAATATTTCTGCTTGTATTTGGGACGACATATCATAGTTTCAACCAAACACTTCGGATGGTAGACCAAATTTTATGTGATTGGGCAAGTCGTCTAAAGATTAGCAAAAGCACGTGTCTAATTAATGACAAGATATCTTATTGTTTATGGTAATGTTGAGAGATATTCAGTTTAGCCTGATTCATGCGAGAGCAACAGCGTCTAAGCAATTCAAAAATATCAGAGCAAAGACCTGTATTTTGAATTTAAAATTCAGTGCAATTTCCAAAAAATACCTATATCAGACACCTTTCCTCTCTTCTCATGCGATTTTCATCCTGTGTTGTGAATAGATGAAATGCAGCTAATTTTTCTTGATACTAAGACTTGACGAAAGAGAAATGCTATCACTCTAAGTGTTAGATAAGTGAGAGTCAGATTGCAGTGAATATAGGACGGAAGTGAAAAGTAAACGGAAAAGGGCGTAGCGAAGATTCACCGTAGTTAGAGAGTGAGCTGAATAGCATAGCTCAAAAGAAAAAAGACGTGGTGGATGAGAAGAACTGGGAGTTATTTCGAGCAGGTTATCAGCCTCTATAGGCGGGGCGGGCTGTTACCTTTCTCAGGGGGGATCTACTTTGAGCAGTAGAATTATTGGTATTTTCCTCCTTTCATGGTATTGCATTTTGAGGTAAAGTTAATACTTTGACGTGTTAACCTGAGGGAGCTCTAAGGCTAGACTTCTTCTAGGTAGTTTTATATCTTGGTGGTGCATCGCGGCGAGCTTATATTTATAAGAATTCTAGTAAACTCTGGGATAGGTCCTTGTCCTATCACTCAATGCTCCTAATTACCTCTAGTTTCTCGTGCGGCAGGAAAGACAAGCGAAATATGAGCTTAGAGTGATACCACGAATTCAAGAGAATGAAATGGATTCTATATTCGAAGATCTGCACGGGTTGGATTTCGTTGCGCATAGACTCATCATGATTATGAAATCTCACCTTTACAACTAAGAGATTCTTAACCTTGACAAGCCTGTAGCTCCTTTTTAGAGTCACGTTATCCATTCCTTAATGAGTATTAAGTAAAGTGTAGGTATCACCGGTAATTGCAATTACGAAAAACAAAGATGACAAGGGAATAGTAGTAACAAGTTGGTTCAGATGTAGTTCTATTCTCTACGTGCTATGTGTGGTGTTGATATATGCTCATGCTCGATGAGTCATGAGCTAGTCCCAATTCGGTAAGTAAGCGAGGGAAGGCGAACTGAGAATATCCCAACATAAAGTATAAATAATACTTATTACTTTACTGAGTTACTCTACTTTACTCATTTCAAATACTGGCTATTATAAGGCTTTAACTGAGCATAGAGAAGCGTGATCAGTCTAAAATGTACTATGTCAAGAAGTTAGCACTTTATATTTGTGCCGCTTTATATTGTGAATGTGTAAGAGGTCAGTGGTAGATGCGGGACCTCAAGTCGCAATAGCAGAACTGCAGAAGAAAGAAGGATGCAAATCAAGAAAACATCGATCAAAAGAGGTATCTTCTTATAATAATATTTATTATAAACTTGTTATTATCTAATAAAATCATTACCTAAGTATTAAATTAATGATCAAAGTTATTGTTTTAATAATTTCTTAATTGGCTCATACTGTCAAGAGTAAGCATTCCGCTACATGTTAACAAAAATAAGCACTCGACGGTGGTGCTTATATGACTTCTTGATTGGCTTTACCCTTTTGTCGATCTATAATTTTCATTGGCTAACAAAAGAGGTACCTTTTCCAGGTCCGAGGTATTTTGTTCTTTGTCTTGATTGAGAGTTCGGGTTGAACAATTTTATTATCTAAGCGTTAGTAAGAATTTAGTCTCGCAAAAAAGCCATTTTCTATTTCTAGCATCACCCGCAAAAACCTCAGGCAGCGGCCTTGTCTTGAGAGCGCAAAGGGGCGTGAGACCACCGCTCTCACGCCCTCTGTGGTCACTAGAGGCCGCACGGGGCGCAAGCCTCTGCTCACCTCCATCCTTCTGAGCCTCTGCCAAGTTCAAACATAATCTCTTGAGCCTCTGCCATCTCTCTCCATCCTTCTTGGCTTCTGCGAGTGTGAAATGGTACGAGGTCGTGGAAGCACAAGAAGCAAGCCTGCAAATCAAAATCAAGAGAATGGTGATCAAGAGATGTGTGTGTAAGAATGATATCTAGGTGCCTACCTGATGAAGGAGGGGGTAATCCCTTTCCTTATAGCTACAGAACAGGTGCTATGCCCTTGTAGCTACCTAGTATGACATCACGACTTCTAGCCACCTCACACTAGTTCCATCATAATCTCTTGAGGCCTCTGTCAGCTCCCTCGATCCTTCTTAGCCTCCGCCAGCTCACCTCAATCCTGTGAGCCTCTGCTACCTCATCTAGAATAAGTAATGTTAAGGATAAGGAAGTAGAAGGTCTGACAAACTTATCATTCGAATTTACTTTTTTCCTCTCTCCCTTTTTTCCGTTCTTTTTCTTTTCTTTTCATTTTTTTTTTTCAAATTTTCACGCATAGGGGGCGTCTATACAGTTTAGCAAAGATAATATGATGGCTAGGGTGTTCTGAGCTGTATCGCGTCATGTTTAGCTCAGTACGCCAATAAAACCAAGCGATAAATACCCTTGTTTTTTCTATAAAATAATTTATTTTTCTTTACTTTTAGTATTACGAGAAATAGAGCTGTTGTACTCTTAACCAGCGTCTTAGCGCCTAGGCTTTACTAGCGCCCTACACCTAGAAATCCTTCCCGCCTTCCCATTATATAAGTATTTAGAACCTTAAACTAGACCCGAATAATACATATTATAATGATAAATATGGTAAATAATATTCTTACGCGGGAATATAAGGCTTTTGGCTATAGGGATTTTCGTTGTATTCTAGATTGCAGCTTTTTGTTTCCTGTTTCTTGAAAGGATAGTGGCTTTGCTACCATTGGTGGAACCAACAGAGGATCAAAGGAGTGGTATGGTCACCAGGATTCATAGCGAAAGACAATAATATACCTAGAAGTTGGAAGGAAGAAATTGAGGATTGTTCCTGTTTGTTAGATCTTTGAACTTATAACTAGTGGAGGTAGTTCGTTCCGATTCCATCAACAACTTCACTCAGCAGGATACCTCGCCCAAGCCTTCGATATGTTTCAAATACTCGCACTGACTCTTGTTAGCACGGCAACTACTGCCTTTGCATCTCAAGCATATCAACAATGTGGTGGTATCAACTGGACAGGCTCGACGACGTGCGATCAAGGCTGGACCTGCCAGGTCCAAGATCCATATTACTCTCAATGCCTCGAATCTACGGACTCTTCTGTCTCATCATTCACATCCTCCGTCATCTCATCTGCTACTGCCCCAGTACCTGCTACTGCCTCAGGATCTACTATTGCCACAGTACCTACTGGTCTCACCTACAAAGCCTCATTCACTCACTACGGTAGTGGTGACGCTTGGGGCTCCAAAAATTGTAACACCGACAGTGCAGCCTGTGGCTTTTATACCAGTCCTGGCTACTCAGCGGCCGTTTCTCAGAACCTCTATGGCGCAGCAGGCGGTCATGGACCTGCCTGCCGTGAATGCTGGCAGCTTACTGGAGAGACCGACTCCTCTGGTAATCCTCTCCCTAACGCTGGCACATCTATCATCGTTATGATCAACAATCTCTGCCCGGCGGTTGCCAATCCGCCCAATCCACTGTGTACTCCGGCCACTACTAGCGACACGAACTCTTTAGGGGCTAATGTCAATTTCGATCTATGTAGCGATAGTGGTGCATCGGGTGCCTTTTTCGGTAATGGTACTGATGGTGTTGGCCTAGCTCTCGGTTCTGCTACTCAAGTTAGCTGTTCTGAGTACACTGGTACTGTGCACTAACTTTAGAGCGCGGAATGAGTTGGACAATGGGTGGTTTTATAATCCAGTTGGCAGGTATCCAACTTTTGGATTATACCCACCCATCCTACCCATTGGGTTGGATCACTGGGTTGGATTTCTCAGATAGGGTTAAATTTCTTATTCGGATATATCCACTGGGGTTGGGCTTTTTTTTAGGATGAATTTTTTAGGTTAGATTAGTTTTTGGATTGGATTTCTTGGGTTGGGTTATTTTTGGATTTGAAATGGATTCTATTTCTTTCTATCTTATTAAATAATATAAATAAATTATTATATAACTTAGCAAAAAAATCCAACCTATTTAAAAAAACCCAACCCATTGCGCGCCCTAACCAACTTGGGATCAACTGGTCTTTGTGTAACCCCAGGCCGAGCTTGCGAGGACTGTTTTTAATGGTATTTGTTTCAATATCTATGGGTATGTGTATAATTTTTGAGGGTTTAGAAATGATTTCGAGTACTGTCCATTGATGATACCGTCTCTACATATCTTAACTTTGGCCATAGCTGTAGATTTGGGCTGCATAGCATAAGTAGCATGGCATCGTCGTTCGTATCATAGTTACTTAATGTTTTCTACTCAATACTAACTTAAAATACGTAATACTCTTTCTTGAGTTGATACAGAACTACTTTTGGGGGAAGTGGGTTAATTATCCCCTTTCCCAGGGAAAGCTCTCTGACAGTGGATTAAGGCATATTGCCTACCCGTTACATTAGGACATCGATTTTATCTAGAAATAGTCTGTTCCTGATATCAAACCGTATCCCTGTATCCTTTTTCTCTCAATCCTTTAGTTCTTACTTCTAATTAATTCACATTTGGCCTACAATCCAAGCTTCAGGCATCGCCCTCCAAGATTAAAACAATGTCTAACCTCTTCACGAAACACAAGGGGCATTCAACTTCTTCCTAAATGGCATATTTTGGAACTTTAATAGGGAATTCTTGAAATGTCCTGGAAAGATAATTAAGAGTATAACTTTCTATTTACAAACAGGTAGGTAGAAAATTACAAACCCACAACTTTATTCTAAATAAGCCATTTGTGGATACTGTCTCTAGATGAGACTGACTGTTTATTTTGAAGAGGTTGGATGCTGTTTATAGAGGTTGGACCTCGAATTAACAAAGTTCCCCCAAGACATATGTTTAGAAGCTGTTGGATTATTGATTACTAGGTGGCAATCCAATTATATCAGTTCTCATGTACGGCTTTGGTAGTTTACATACTTTAGAGTCCTCCGAGCAGGTTAGGATATTTCTCACTGAGTCAGGACTTTTGTACTATAAATACGGCCACTTTTCCTGGATAGAAGAGGGCCGTCAAATTTACTTAAGTTTTCTCCAAACCTATATTCATACAAAATCCAACAGAAGTCAATAAGCATCTTCGGGTAGGAATATCTTTACCGAGAGTACCTTACTATCCTAGTAGTGGCATTCACGTCCCTTGTAAGCTACAACCCACATTCATTTCCTTTTCCTGAAGGGCATGGCCACGCAAAGATATACTACAGAATCAAAACGATCGTTATCTAATTGTTCCTAACCTCATGTAGCAACACCCTCGCCTGTCTTCTACGACAAGATGGCCAAGAGAACGGCAGACTTTATGGGAGTGTTTGAGAATTGCGAGGAGAGGCCTCCTCCACGCAACCGGACGGCTCGCCCACGCGCTCCACCAAAGCTTCCTCCGCCATTATACAAAGCCTCCGTCAAGAAGCTTGCAGAGACAGGCACCATCAGAGTCAGCTCTCCCATAGCCGACATTGACAATGCCATAGTTTCGAGGATCAAGAAATGTCTTGAGCGTGCCAACCATCCCAACACGCTTGAAGCGGAGGCCAAAGCAGAACTGTATTTGATGGGACGGTACAATGTATCACAAGCAGAGGTCCTTGCTCATGAACCACCTTCTGCTCAGAGAAAATATGCTGGACAAAGTGTGGTATCATTGCAACGCGTCGACAGCGATATGTCAAAGTCTGTGAGGCACTGGAATTGACTTTCTATGCCATTGCAGAGAATACGGTCGCTACTACCATGACATATAACTTGATGGCCGAATGGGCTAGGCCTTACAGGGGTGTCGGTAGCAAAAATAGCTACTCACTCGGTGTTTCACATGAGCTAAATAGGATGGCGGAGGAAGAGAAGGCCGCCGAAGTACTTCAGGCGGAAGGATGGTATCGTGACTAAGGTGAAGCAAGAAGAAGCTGAGAGACAGGCGCAGTTAGACCGTTTAGCTCCTTTTCCCGAGACTCTAAACAAACTCTCTTCCCCCGAACCAGCAATAAGTGCCGATTCCAGTGGTGACATCGACGGTGGCTGCGCTCCCCCCCACGATGACGTCTGCAATATGATGTGGCTGGACTCGGAGGGAATTGAAGGTGACTACTTCGACGGTGCTCACGACTCTCCAGATGAGAAAGTTGATGAGAGCAGTGAAGACGACATTGAGCCCGACTTCAAAGTGGAAGATGAATATAGTGTCAACTCCTTTGGAGACTTGGACGAAGAGATCAGCAAGCTCATCAAGCCTGAGCCACTATCACCCAAGGCTTCTTTTGGACTGTATTCGACGCCACCTTCTGCACCAGGAACTCAGAGTTGTTACATTTCCCCTCCACTGCCGAAACGAGAACCAACACCGGCTAGTCTAACCGAGATGGAGGAAAAGTCGAGCAAGCCACCAGAATTAGAGCCAGAGCTGGAGTCTAAATGGGCCTCGCAGATGCAACTCGCCACCTTTCGTGCAACAGCAACCAAGATTGCAGATGAATTTCTCAAAGACAAAGGCATGGAGCTTTACCACAAGCCAGCCAGCAGCAGTGTGATACGGGATCAGAACGCGTACAGCCAGGGTGTCAGGGATAGCAAGAAGATCGACGTGCACAAGAAGAGATTAGAAGAATGAGTTGGTTACTAATAACCTTGAAACACAATTTCGCAGCCGCTGCCTAGAAAAGCGAACGAATTAAATAAGAGATACAAAGCTTCCGTTTCTGTCTATATCTCTGAATCCGGAGATACATAGCTTTATGAGTCCGATCCAGATTTCTATAAATATCCTGTAGTAAATATAGAGCGACTTTGTCACCCTCTCAGAGCATATTAAAGAGCAAAATTGCGCTCTTATTGTGAGGCGGCTAGAAGTCGTGATGTTATGCTACCACTTCCAGGAGTAGCAACAAGGGCAATAGCACTGATTTTATAGCTATAAATGAGGGGCTTACCCCCTCCTTCATTAGGCAGGCACTTAGATATCATTCTTCACACACCATCCACTGGTCACTGTTCTCTTGATTTGCAGGCTTCTTTCTTGTGCTTCCGCGACCTGAGGTCACGCGTTCTACCACGACCTGCCACACTTTCACATTATAGGACCCGAAAATCTTAAGCTATTAAGATCTTTTTAACCTTTTGCTAGAATTTTTAAATGCTATGATAATGAAGCATTTTTCTTCACTTTAATTCCACGATTTCAATATCTACCAACCCCCTTTTAGAGTAGTTCGAAGGTAGCTTACCGAATAGACTTCCCAAATCCCCGCTTTCAAACAGATCCTCCTACCCTGCGAGAAAGAGAAGGGTATTTGGAAATTATTTCCAACCTATTTCCAAGCCAGCCGATAAGTATAATAAATAGAAAGATGATGAAAACTTGTTATTTCCCGAACTTTTCTCTAGATGGGCTAGTTATAGGTATTGGGGGAGAGATAACACCTTGTTTGCTCTATCTATTGTAAAGTTAGTTAAACTATCACTATTTCTTCTCAACTTAAAATCTTGTACTGATTTACTCAAAAAAAATTTAGCTTAAGACGGCTTTACTAATATATATAGTTTATCCTATTTTTAAAGCTTTTAAGGATTAGACGAAATAAAACTATTTTCACTTTGTTATAGCGTATAATCATTGCAACCTAGCTCTGCCGATACTGCAAATACTTTTTTAAATTTGTTGTCAATTTGATAGAAGACCTCATGCCGCTGAATTCTAAGAATTAAAAAGGTGCCTTGGATCCCCAATCTATTCTAAGAGTATGGGCTGAATTTGTGCTTGTATAATGGAGTCTGCTAGCTAGGAAGTAGATTATAAAGCAAGATATGATTTCCTTTTTTCCCTTTAGGTGGGGAAGTAGATATGACCATATTGTTTTAGGGGAATTGAGGCTTTCGTTGATATATGATTGTATTTTTAAGATTAGGGAGAAGTCAAAGAGACGGCTACTGTAAAATAAAATTTCAATAAAAAAGCTGTTGGTATCATCTAGTGCACTGATTGAGCCTATTAGTCGATGAATTTGTTCGTTGTCTAATAGGTTACAGAAATGAAGAAGATCGTAAGGATCGCAGTGCTTAAGTAGTCAAGCAGATGATTCATCAAGGGGATATGATTATATGTTCTTTTCTTTGTCTTCCAACAAAAGCTTTGAAATTAAATGAGTTATGATTTTTTAAAAGGGGGGTTTATTTGAGGGGCTCGCTTAAGTGGGTGACAAGCTGTGGCCACAACTCTTACCAACATTCAGAATCGATAATTACAAAATCGCAAGTGCTTGTAGTAAGATGTAGAAAGTTCTTCCATAAAATTTGATGTCATTTATCCTGATTCCGAATGATTCATTGTTCTGTAATGGAACTCTGACAATAAGGGTCTAAAAAGCTAAGGTAAAAGGCAACTTATTCATCACCGTGCTCCTCCTCTGCCATCTGCTCCAATTGCCTAATAGACTCTTCTGCAGCACGAATTCTGTTTTCGACATCAATGAGGTTAATGTTATGCCTAACGCGCTCTCTCTCCATTCGTGCATTAATATCATGTTTCTCCATAAGCATAGAGCTCAGTTCAGCTTTTCGTTCTGCCAAACTTCGAGCAATCATGCTGCTGGTACTGCTAGTATTCTCCTGCTTCATTATTAGAAAAAATTTGTTCCAAATATTGTCAAAAAGAAGCTCTTACAGTACGAGGGCGGCTAGGGGGGTTTGGATTTGGAACCGATATGGACGAAGCTCTTCTCTTAATGCGAGATCTGTTCTGGTTCGAGTCTGTGTTGTAAGGTCCAACATAGGCGCGGCTTGCATTTGTAGCTCGGTTCCTAAACCACGTCTGATATGAATTAGTGATTTTATCCTTCAAAGCATAGGAGAATGTAAGGTTTGTTTCCAGGGTTCGGCTTACCTCAATATTTGCAGATAAGCTCCAAAGATCCTTACCAGCAAGTCCCGGAGGACCAATAGCCATCGCAAAATGCTCAAAATCTCCTTCTTCGGGGTGCTGATTTTCCTCAAATCGTTCAAGCAAATACTTCTTCTGAGAGGAATTTGGGCTAAACGCAGGTACCTTTCGACCGCTACCGGATGCACCTGCAGCATTCGGTTTTCTCACAGGCGCAATAGAAAGTATTTCGACCTCTTCTGATGCCGCACGGTGAGTTTGGTTAGGCTGTAGAGACATCAGTATTTAGACAAGCTATGGATGTTTGAAAGGATCTTACGTTTTGATGAGTTTTTGGAGTTGTATCAGCCAAAGTAGCCCGTAAAGAATATTAGTACTTAAACGAGTTCAAGGTGTTGATAAGAGACTTACTTGAGCTGTAGCTCTTCTTAGTGTTTCGAGTTGTGGGACAGCTTGAGTAGCTTGGGCAGAGCCAGCGGTAGCTGTGGCTTTCACTGGAGTGACATCGCTTGATGAAACAACGGCATCACTATTACCAACAGCGAGCTCAGCAGCAGCAATAGAGGCTTGATTCTCAATGGGAGTTGACACCTCATGTTGGCTAGCAGCAGCGACAGATTGAATCTCCGAATGCTCCGTGTGGGGTGAGGACGAAGGGCTTCTCAACGCTTGCCGAGGATAGGCAGACCCTTTCTTCATTGCTACTGTAGAGTTAGCCATTAATATATCAGAGGCTAAGAACATAGCAAAGAGACATACAGGAGGTTGGAGTCATGCTGGAGAATAACTTGGGAGAAATTGATGTTGAGGGGATGGAGAGGTCGAAGCAAGAGTTGTATTGGGATTTAAATAGACAGCTTATCTCGCTTAATATAATAGACTATTCGTGACTCACAAAACATTGTCGTAATCTCATAATGTTGTGGGACAGTTGCTGAGTGAAACTAGATATAAATTGGAATTATACAGCAAATTAGCTCGATTTTGCTATCCTGGACTTCTAAAGACACTAATTCCCCCTCATTTATTTGATTATGCAAGCGGATAAAGCTGTAGTGAATTGAAAAGGCCCTTCCTATTGCTCAAAAAATAGCTCAATCCTAATCCCTTTTGAGCCATAAATAACAAGAATGGCATGATTTCCTCGCTGCATGAGTCATTGCTACTGTTTCTTCACTGAAAATAATGCTACGTGAAATCAATAGAGAAATTAAAGATCTGCCGATTGAGATTGAATGAAGATACCAAAGCCCCGATTCAAAACCCCGTAATTAGAAATTGCATAGAACTTACTGGAAGCTCCAGTTCTATTGGTTCTTAGAAATTCATGCGTAGCTTAAGGAAGTGATAGAGGGCTACCATATTGAAAACATTGCTAACCTCGATGAACCTAGAGGGAGTAAAAGCCTGGGTCTAGAAAGTGACACTTCGTGAGTAAATTAGAAGAATGAAGGGATGTATAATATCTGATATTATTTGAGCCGCTCTGGTAATACATTGCTTTGAATTAAAAGCGAGGGAGCAACTAGTGCCAAGAGGAGTGGTAGGCGCTGCCCTGAACCCTAGGTAGATTACGGTGCTGACTGAAAGGAGTTAGACAAGAGCTATTTTAATATTGTAGCTTTCAGTTATTTTCCGTTTGTGTGTAGATTCCATGCAGAATTTGCCCCATAAATCTCTCATACCATGGCAGTGGTTGTGATCTAGGTGCTATTTCTTCCTGTTCTTTCCTAGGAATCTCCTAGCTTTATGGGCCAGCCTTGATACTACTAGCCTATAGAAGTTGTTAATAATTAGTCCACAAAGAAATGAAACTAAACAAGCATCCAAACAGCCTAGATCTAGTCATACAACCTTGTGGAATCTTGACTATACTAAATGCGAGCTAGTACGCAGCTCTTGGCCCCTAGTTGACAGTATTTCATTAACTATTACTTATTATATGCAAGCTAACATGTGGAAAGCTCAAAGAACAGGCCTCCGTGTGTCCTAAGTTCACTTCTTCTCTAGATAGTCCAGCTTAGAACTGTAGATTGTATTGCCACATTTACAACCCTCCTCCTAGATCCTCATGCTAATTACTATCTCCACTATACTCCAAAGAACCTTCGGGATTTGCTATGGCCTGCATTTCTTTCTTTTACATAATGAAATATTCTTTAAGAATCCGCCCATAATATCTTTGGAGAATTATTCCTTGAAATTTTGTAGATATCATACTAAGGCAATGGAAAGCAAATGAGAGAGAAGATACTTGCCTTAGAGCAGACTTGCAATATTACGATATATTCCCATAATTTGCAATTTACATTGTTAGTGTTGAAGCAAAAATTCTACAAAGCTAGGAACCTATTGGAAATCTAGAGCTAGGAGGCTAATTGCGTTGAATAGCCTAGCGTGTTTAATAATAATTTGGGTAGTCAAAAATTGTAAGAATATCTAGAAATCTAAGCTGCTACAAATCAGCTACATCGGGCCCGTTGTGTGTCGTGGCTGCTAATAATTTATTGCTAGCGGAAACAAATTCAGATTTGTTGACAAATAAACTTGCCTTTACTAACCATCATTTACTTTTCCTCTATCTTAGCATGTTTATTTGCTCTCCCACCTCCCCCTTTCCTCTCTTAAATGAGATAAGTGTCAGGATAGTCTAGGAATTACCTTCTGAGCTCCAAGCTTTCTCCTTCGATCCTGTCGCGAAAATAAACTGTGGAAATCTTATGCGAATGCTTCCGAAATATCTTCGAACTTGATAGAACTGAAAACTCTTTATTATGATACCGAGAACTTCATACATATATATACAAGTGGACTATATCTGGATGAGATCTCAAATATACCAGCGGAAGAGAGGATATAGGGAATAAGTGGGAAGAATCTGGTAAAGGAAGAGGGAAGCAGAGCAGCGAGAACTTATCTGGATTACTACGACTACGAAAACTATAATAGAGAGGACGCCCGAGAGCATGCGGGGAGATTGAGGCTTGAGAACGGTGATATGAGTATCATGAAGCAATCTCAAATCTGAATTTAGGGTCTACGATGAAACACGTACGGTACAGCGTTATCACGGCAGGCTACGATGGCACGATCAAAAAAATGAGCTGAAGTGATCTATTTTGGGAGATACTAGCATGGGAGGAAAGTAGAACAGAGCTGCGAAAAGCGCCACGAATTAGGTACACAAGTTGAAGGATAGACGGAACAGGAGCAAAGGATTCAGGTGAGTTGGTACCTAAAAATAACCAAGAACACTACTAACATAATTTCAGAGCTGGAACCTTCCAGAAACTTATCTATTTCAACAATATACTTAAATCTAATACTGAGGGAACTTTCGAAAAATATATAATTGGGCTGTATGTACATGATTGGGCTGGTTTTTAAAGCCAGGGGGAGGGGGGAAACAGCAGGCCAAGAGATGAGGATTTTTCCAGAACATAAAAGGCAGCGACTATATGGAAGGGTATAAAACATTGGTTGGAAAATTCTAGGCGTTCTAAAGCTCTAGCATTTTCAAAATATAACTCTGAAGCCAAAGAATGGTTGGAAGTCAGCTGGTAAGATCTACAGACCTTCTCAGCGGCCTATTGCCGTTAGCTCTCTCTTCCATACATATAGACCTAGAGAGTCTCATACTCTCTTAGAATCAATGATGGCTACAAAACCGCTTGGAGTGAGCATGGAAAGTGATGAGTTGAGATACAAAGGCGGGGGATTGTCAAAGTTTTCAAATAACTTGAAAAACTCTCGAAATCGACGAACATCACAAGTCTCGATTCTGAATGCGATGTTGAGCGACTATACAGAGAACCAGGTGGTGGAAAAGCAGTATTTGTAGATCGAAATGGCACACAATTTAAGGGGAAGATCTACAGGTCCGAAGGACTGACAGTGCTGGGCTGCTGCAGGTCAAATGAAGCGTTGATATCTACCGCAGATAGTCTCTGGTAGTCAAAATATTTATCAAGCCTTTCCTGGAGCTTCTGGAGCTGCGGTATCAAATATAAGGTAATTTCATGAACAACGGTGGTATCTGGGAAGATACGGCTGGGTTGGAAGAACTTAGACATCGATTTGATCCGGTTCGAATTGGCATGTTTGTGGAATTAGACAAGGTATGAAGATGCGAGCAAGGCAATGTAAAGCAATCAGGTCATACAGAGACTTGAAATCTTGATTTGGTAGTCAACGATTCTTCAATAATTGCTAGATGAGCACAGTTTGCATTCGAGGTTAACATTTCTCCCCAACCTCTTTAGACCTTCAGGAACCTCAAATCTCGAACTGTGAATCTTTTTCGGCAGTACCATTTTCCATGGGCCTGAACGCAACGACGAACAAGCAGCTGAAGCATACATATATTGCATGCTGGAGATAGTCTCAGCTCTAAAGGCTGCAAAGAACACTTTGGACTGTTGTATATCTCTAGAACTCTCAAATCCCCTTCTCTTACAATCATTTATAATTTTCACAGTACGAAGTCGATGTTTAAACCTGGAGATACACGAGGCAGGCAATGACACGAGCATATTTTGGGGACATGTACACGGGCGTGAAGCGAAGGGAAAGCTGACTGATATAAATAGCCAGAAGGCGACTTTAAGGAACGACGGTAATATTTCGAAGGTTGCTTTAAACAGTCTCTCTACATGGCTAATATTTCTACAGAGCCCCAGATTCCTCCAAAAAGTGGCATCTGCGAGAGCCTTCGCTGTTGATTTTTAACGGTTCTAGGCCGATGAGTGTAGTGGCGGTAAGAGTATTATCTCAGGACATATACATGGGCTAGGAAGGAGGTGAAATAAAAGGGAGTTTGGTATCTGGGAAGGTATGTCAGGGTCGGAATTGCACAAGCTGCTTAGAACAGCACCAATATTTTTCTAAAGGAGGCTTTCTCCCTAAAATTTCAGAGGAATAGGGGGGATCCATGATGATAAAATACAAATCAATTAAACGCTTTTCTGGGCTCAAGGATCTTCTTGGTTCTGTAACAGCTGTCTGTATGACATCTCGCAGATGCAGCGTGGATCGTTATCAAATCGCTTGTCTGCAAGCAACCTCCTTCGAGAACTCAACAGCATGAAATATGCAAGTAAAGCTCTGTGATTCTGATTAAACAACAACACAACAATGAGATACGTCTGTCAAGTTTCTAACACCTTTAGCCACTTGTGCCAACGACTCTTACAAGTTGCCAAGTGTTTTAGCCCCATCAAGACAACTACATGTGATGACACAAAAAAGCCCAAGTAGGTGGTTCAGGCGCTTCACTCAGTGAATTTGCTCCATAATAATGCAGGAGATGAAAAATAATCTTGTCCCAACTTATCCACGAAGCCGCGGCTAATACACTTTTCAACCGCTGCCCAAAGCTAATGGCTCCTCCATCCATGCCATTGGGCGGTGACTGCGCATCATGATGGTGTTCACGTCCTTCGGCTTCAATTCCCTCAAGTTATATCTCTCACTCGGCTTTCTGGGGGTGCTGCTCCTTTGCCGCTTCTCCATCCTATTCCACGCTGCATTATTAAACCATTTTTTCCAAAGCTTGGGATGAAATGCACCACGTCGAGGATTGTGCGTCCACAAATTTCCCTGATTCCTTGGATTGGGTTTGGGATGTCCATGGTAACCTATACGAAGTATTAACGAGTCTGGCCTTTTCATTCGTCGAGGGATGACTTACAAATTCCTTTGTGTGACCCTTTTCGACGAGTGTACATGTCACAATTGCCACAATAATTCAATCCCTTTGGTACCCAAGTCCTCAATCTTTGATACAACTTCTTCTTCCCGCCATTGGTGCAGCATCGACAATGAGATGTATACCACCTTCCTTTGCATAGCGGCTTCTCCATCGGCGGCTTTCCTTCCAATGCTCGACGATTATTGATCACAGAGAGATAACGCTCGTGGCATATTTGGCGACTATGATATCGATAGCGGTTGGTCTCTTCAGTGGGAGTACTCGTTGTACCGGCAGCACAAAGATGCACATCATCGGCATTATCTAAAGAGACGGGGTTTTTCGGTGGAGAGAGGTTGTACAAATATTTGCTATCATTATCAGAACATCATTGATAAAGTTTTGAAGCTGAAAAAAATACCATGACAGACGGAGGCAAACACGATCATTTGTCGAACAAGAGTTGAGGATAAGAGCATGGATCTCGGGAGGAAAGAAGTTGAAGAGGTTGAACGTCGACATTACGAGCTTGAGTTGCTTTATACTTTCGAAAAGAAAGCAGAATGATTTTTACAAACGATATCGGTAGGTGGTGGCAAAATACCAGTTTTTGAAGTCAACAGAGAATATGCAAAACTACGACTTTTTGAGCAGAACAAAAGCATATATATACCCATTTTTGCGACGCAGTCTTCGTATCTTGCAACACGCTTCTAGAAATAGAATACGCGTGATTGACACGCTGTCACAAGATTTAAACAGGCAGCTATAGGCAACAGCAGGCCGCAGTACCAAAGTGTGTCACGAGTATGTCACGAGCTTAGGCAACATTGGTCAGCTGATAATCCATTTCGCTTAGGATAGGGGTGAATTGGCCCCTCAGCTTAGTTCGGTTTCCGTAATCGGATGTCTTGGCGCGGCGAGGCTCGATGACGACGGAGGCATTCCTATTTACAACTCCTTCATTCGGTGCCTTTCTAAATAAGGTAGGTAGTATTTTCGAGCTCTCAAGTAATCCTTTTTCCAACAGTTTGACTGCAAACCCACCTAAAGCATTCAGACTGATTGGAATATGTTTCCTGCCCCTGTACTCTTGGCATTGTAGGGGTAAGGACTATGAGCATCTCAATGGTCGAAACAAGCAAGCCAAGACTATTTTTCCGTTCTCAATCATGCCTATTACGGGATAGGACCAAGGGGTTTCATGCATAGCTCGTATTTAACTCAACCTTCATCGAAGTTACCCTATGCAGAGAAATTAATGTACTCATTAACAGTCCTAATTTAAATAACCTACTTATTCAGGGGCATAGATTTAAATCCGCTTCCTATCAAGGAGGAACAGAGAGCAAGATCGACAATCTAATCTGAACATGCAGGAAAACAACCCAAGGGTGTCGGGCCGGATGACAACCTTACAGTCCCAAGCTTTGTATATATACTTTGTTTTGTTAAGGTTTATCTTCACCCATTCACGATGCCTTCTCTTTCCCTAACCACTTATATTTCTGTAATAATCTTAATTTTGAGCGGTAATGTTCTAGCAGCTCGTCCTTGGCTTAATGAACCTAATACGGGGTTATTGGATTTTCTTTCCGATAATGGAACGATACCTACAGCTGGAGAGCTCGTTCCTTTGGAAGATATCGTGTGTCTTCCCGATTTTGAATGGGCTGCGAAAACATATATGAGTCCTGCAAATTTCTCCTATTATCGTACAGGTGCTGCTGGAGAATATAGTAAGTTTCATTGCCATTCTATCGAGGCAAACATGTTGATTGAAATAGGCTACCGGGGAAATCTGGAAAGTTTTACTAGAGTGAAACTACGGCCTAGAGTACTTCAAGGCGTAGTGGGTGTTGAAAACACGCTGAAGTAAGACCTTCCTGGTTGGCAACACGCGCAATTCTGACTGCCACAGCACGACCATTCTTGGATATAACTTCAGTGCTCCGTTCTTCATTGCACCCGCTGCAAAGGCAGGAAAGGCTCATCCTTTGGCCGAGATCAACCTTGTAAAGGGAGCTGAATATGGAGGAATCCTATATATTGTAAGTGACCTAGCTCCCGACGCGTGTTGGGATATTAATCTAATACAAAATAGCCCTCACTGTTTGCGACTCTTAATATTTCACAGATCGCTGCTGCAAAAGCACCCGGTCAAGTCACATTTCAACAAGTAAGCAACTATGTATTTGCGAATTCAGTTCAAAATGCTCATGTATCACGCAGCTCTACGTTCGAGGCACGAACAAGTCCCTTGATGCCAATATCAAGGCAGCTGAAGCAGCTGGAAGCAAAGCAATTGTTTTCTCTGTTGATAACGCATGGGGGCCCTCCAGATCTCGTAGCGCGCGTTGGGATGATTCAGCAGTGTAAGTATCTGCCTGTCATTTGACATTTTCGCTCTCCTTACCTAATGGAGCTGATCGATTAACTAGAAGCTACGATTATCCACTGCATACCGTAAGTTAATCTCATTCCCAAAACTACACCGCCACATTCACTCCATACTAACTTTTTAATCCGAAGTGGCTCCTCTACGATCAAATCAAGAACAAGACTAGTCTTCCAGTCATCCCCAAAGGCATTCAAAGTTGGGAAGATGCTGTCCTTGCCGTCGAACACGGCGCGCCTGCCATCTACATTTCAAACCATGGAGCCCGACAACTCGACACCAGCCAATCCGTGATGGAGATTCTGCTTGAAATCTACGACAATGCCCCTCAAATCTTCAATCAGACTGAAGTCTTAGCTGATAGCGGAGTGCGCTATGGAACTGATGTTCTCAAAATGTTGGCTATGGGTGTGAAGGCTGTTGGACTTGGAAGATCGTAAGTTGGTGTCTTCATATATGATGAATTCCTGGCTGATGGTCCATAGCTTTATGTACTCCAATATTTATGGACAAGATGGGGTAGAGCATCTTATTGATCTCTTGAAAGCAGAGGTGAGAAGAATCTAGTCTTTTCTGGTTACATTGGCTTACTTCATCTGCAGGTAATTGCTGATGCAGGGAACTTGGGAATTTCGAACGTACAAGCTATTCGTGGTAATACAGCTGTGGTATGATACACTCCCGCCAACTTTCTTTCTATAACTTGCTAATACCACTCGTAGATGAACCTTACTCCTTTGAGGAATTACGTCGGGTCTTCTTAGTTGCGTTTTACTACCATTTTCTACATGATCACAACTAGCAAGAGCTTATTGGTCAAACTGTCAATTTCCGCAATCTACTGCGACACTGTATTTATCCTACCTATTCTAGCTCATTTAATTCAAACGTCCACATTGGCAAACACGCAAACAGCTTTGCTAGAAAATTCGAGGATTGCTATTCATTTGATAGTTACGTACCTGCGCATACTGCCGAGTCCACCCAATGCTTCGAGATTCTTTGTATCACGACCCTTATGCAGGCTATTTTGGCCATACGAGATAAGTGATGGAAGAAGTTTCGCTCTATCTACTTGCCCATTCCCATTCTAATTTCCATTATATTTTCAATTTCTTCAATTTAAAAGATGCAAGTGCTTTTCCTCTTCTCCTAGCTCCTCACAGCTATCATCGCCACCAGCATCCCATTCAAGACCAGTCATCCCGAAAATAGCAAACCTTCTCTCCCTCTAACAGTTACCACCGCACATCAATTCGACTTCCCATTCTAGGCAGAAAATCTTGCGATCCGAAAGAATGGACAAATCCTCGTGACTCGTCTCGACACGCCAGTCCTCCTTCAAGTTGACCCAACTAGCTCCGTCCAACCAATAACAATCACGACCTGGAATTCAACAATCTACAAAGGGGATCACCGAACATCTTCTACCCCTTAGTCGCAGCTCCCATCGACGCATCTTTCAACAAACTAAGCGGACCATGTTCCGTCTTCAAAATCGACATGAATACATTTTCAACAATTTCTGAGGGCATCGTTGAATCTGCCGCAACAGTAATGAAAATCACATATATCCCAGAAGCCAATTTCGCAGATAGAGCTACCACACTCGACGATTCTCACATTCTAGCGGCAGATCCTCACGATAGTTGGGTTTAAAATCAATGTTGAAACCGGTGATTATACCATTTCTATCAACGATCCTAAAATGAAATATATCCCTGGCGCAGATTTTCAACTGGGTGTTAATGGGCTGAAAATCAAGGGTCCGTTTCTATATTAGACGAATATGACGAATTCGACGATGAATGAATTCGTATTGATGCGGCTGGAGCTTCGATCGGATCCTCATCTGTGGTTTCTTCGGTTAAGGCACCGGACGACTTCGTTTTCAAAGATAATGGGACGGCGTGGATTATGCGGAATACACCAGAGGAGTTGAGTTATCTACCGTTCAGAAATTCGGATCCGATTCTGGTTGCCGGTACCGAGACGAGCACCATTTTGGCAGGGGTTACGGCAGGCCATTTTGGAAGGTTGGAAGAGGATAGACTTAGATTGTATTTGACGACGAATGGGGGTAAGCTTGCTGTGGCATACAGCTTTGAGATGTGATGCTGATCTGTGCAGGACTTACGGTTCCAGTGGTTGCTAGTGGAATGGTGGCTTATCTCGATACTACCGGGGTGCGAAGAAAGCAAAGCTACCATAATTATCTCTCGGTGGAGGGAGAGACGACTCGTGCGGTACCAAGAATGTACGATGGTTCTTTCCATGACCATCTTGTTGAGAACGAATAGAGCATTTGAGGAGATGAGAGATGAAATATATCTTGATCTATCACGGCATCATCTGGACTCTTCGCCGTCGACCTGCTTCAGGAGGAAAAGAAAATTGTAGAAACAATCGCTAACGATTATAATGGCAATTTGCGCGATTGGGAAAGCCTGCTTATATTCCACTTATCTTGGCCGTGAGGTGCTTGTTTGGAAGTACCAGCTCGAAGATTAGCCATTCAACTTGGCAGGGATCGCTCTTTGTCTCGATACATTGAGTGATCATCTATAAGAGCTTTGAGAGACTCATTCGGTGGGGAAAATCATGCGGAGTGGTTTTAATCTGTTGGGCATCTATTGTCTTAGTTTTCTGTTTCACCGTGCCCGACTTATTCTCCTTCCTAAAAGCAAAATTTTGCATGATTCCAGATTTTAGTAAGATCTTTCATAAATTATTATTATCCCTATCGCAGATATTTAGTCGGCTTAGCAGGAAGGAAACGGATATCTATAAAACTTATTCTCTCTTCCCCTCCTATCTCCCTCAACCTCTCCTCTCTCCTCTCCTTCCCCTTCTTCAAATCTTCTCAGTCTATTGCCAGCCCACCGTATCGGTTGCGTTAAAGTTTGCAAAGTAGCAAGACCGATCATAAACCACACATCGATCGGTTTCAATCTTCCATTCTCCATTCAGACATGGGAAATTCGGGCGCACTTCTCGGAAAGAGATGCAAAAGTTTAGCGAAATTCCTATCTGTTACGCCACCGCCGGTTCATGTATATGCGATGCTGTCTTTGAGGACGTTTGAAAGCATGAAATCTCCGATTTGTATGTTTGATATTTTCCGTGCTTAGTTATGAAAAATGTATTTAAGTAGTTCCCAGATGGTGTATGGATGGATCCAATCTTAGGATCTTAGTCTTAGCATCTAGTATGGAGTTAAGGGGGTCGTATCGGAGTAGTATCCTGATATCTATAATGCGAGCCGTACAGTCCCAGTAACACTAATACCAATCATATTTAGTGGTAGAAATATGGGATTTGATCTTAATTGTATTTCCCGTAATATGACTGATATCACTATCCTAAAATACTAAGTGCTTATTGGCTCGCTTCAGTAGTATACGTGCCGCTTTCACATCTCATCAGAAATCACTTTTCATTATGATCAAGTTTTCAATTACGTTTTTCATCAAATTAATCTAGAAGTAGGGAGAGATCCCCAAAAACACCTGACTTGGGAGAAATATTATGATTATTAATTCCAGCCCAATCATCAGCCGCAGAACGCCTCTTTTGTAGTGCTAAAATTACTACTTATCTCTCAAAATTTGGGTATGTTTATAATTGAAACTTGAGTGCCTTAAATCGTAGATGGGAATTGAGAATTGGGATGACAGCAGTAGTTTCTCTGATTTCATGATCTAACTCTGGATTTATATCTTCATTTCTTAACGTCCAAGGAGATTCTAGTATTTACCTTTTTTCCTTTTGATTTAGAATTATTATTATTTCTTTTGATACTGCTCCCCCCTCTTCTCCCCGGCTCACTAGCCATTTTGCCACTTTTATGGCTACGATATCACCACCCACTTTTTTCATGATCAAACACCTGGTTGAGGCTCTTATAACCAGAAAAATTGCAGGCACTCTGGCTGCTGGTGGCATAACTGAAGCTATAACGTCGCTGTCGATATTAAGAACGCCAGTGCAGACTATACCTAATGGTTTGGATTTGGATGGTCTTTTAGCCTATATAACCCTTAGCAAACCGATTGAGATGAGTTAATTAACTTTGGATTAAGCCCTTTTATCTTTTCCATTATCTCATTCATCTATGCCTCACAATTTTATATGAAAGCTGGTGGAAGCACTGTCAGGCTCATTGTGGCGTCCTAAGTATTAAATGTAAATTACTTGATTTTTAGACATTATTTGATTTCTGAGGGTGGTGAGAGTAGCAGAGAGAGAAATAGCATGCTAGGAGGTGGTAATATTGTGGCCAAAAGTGGCAAAATAACAATTGAACCAGGGGGGGATAGTAGATTTCTGATTAGCTTCAATTGCAAAAGAAGCGGTGAGAGTAGAGGTGTGAGAGATAGTGTGCTAGCAGGTGGTGATATCGTGGCCATAAAGTGGCAAAATAAGTAGTAAGCCGGGGGCGATAGTACAGAAATATTAGTTTTTTTTTTAATCTCATTTTTCCCCCGTATTCTACTGTAGTAAATAGATAGTAGTAGTGATCTCATGCTCAAGACGCATTGCAATACGATATTACCGAACTCTCCGATCTTGTTTATCTTGCTTCAGTTCACTAGGTGTAGAATGATTCTGAGACCATTTTGAGAGGAGCTCTAGTAAGATGATCAGGGTTGAATCGCAAAGACCAGGCCCCAGGATCCATTCTCCGTTTGCTGTTGGTATTACACTTTCTCGGCCATTTCCGGCCTTCACTCAACAATAAAAATTGGGTAGAAAAGCATTCTACAAAAGCAATGCTGGATCTGATTCTTCTAGAAATATAGAGGTTTTGATCGGGTAAACTCCTTATTCTGGTGGTCGAAGTTCAAACTCCTTCAAACTTTCTGGTGTTTGCACGATACAGACACATGACATCAATGTACAGCCTTAAAAGAGGCTGAGATCGTTGACCAATTATCTACAAGGTGGAGCCAACAATGTTCCAACAACTCTGTACCAAAGTCAACGTAGATGATGACCTGTCAAGGCGGGAGGCTGCAGCTGCTGCCTATTCACTCGTCACTAGTGGATCGACGGTCTCACAAAAGCCAGCACATAAAGAGCACTGTGCCTCCCTTCCTCTGTATTCATCTTGCTCATCCTCCATAAAGCTCCTCTTTCCCCCGCATTCAGCTTCAGCTTCAACTTCACGTTCAGCTTCAGCCTTGTCCATAAACAACATGGGCGAGTCGACCAGCGACCTCAAACCGAACGACTTGGATAATCATGCCCAAGTCTTTGAAGGCGCTAAGGAACACTTCGTTGGCCACCGAGTCTCCACCGAGTTAGTGCTGCTCGAAATCATTCGAAAGGCTCATCCTGAGTATCACGTCACTTGTGTTTCGCCTTCTCAATGTAACCTTATAGGCTACGCAGATGCAGGACATGCAACGACGACTATCAATGAAAGTTCGGAAGCGTTCGATGCAACACGCCACTATGGATCGCTCTCACGACGTCTCCAAGTCAAACCTGCCAATCTGAGAGATCAAATTCGTTTTGGTCAGCGCCACTATAAATGGGGTACAAATGAATATCTCATATATGATGCTCAATGGACTGAACCTGCTAATTACATAACGACAAAACTCCACTTTGTGCTCTCGCTCCGTGATCAAGTGGGCACTAGTCAAAGAACTCACCCTGCGACTGATGCGCTTATGCTAGCCGCTGGCGCTTGGACAGTTGAACTTCATGAGGAAATCTGGGTCTTTGATGAATCAAGTTGGACAAAGAGCAAGGAACTTTGGCAGAGTGTCCAGGGATCTTCTTGGGATGAGGTTATCCTCAATCCTGAAATGAAAGGAAACTTGGTTCGAGATGTCCAAGGATTCTTCAAAAGTCGAGATATCTACAAGAGTCTCGGCTGTCCATGGAAACGTGGAGTCATTTTACATGGCGCGCCTGGCAATGGAAAGACAATTTCTATCAAGGCACTCATCAATGTGCTGTATTCACTTGCTGATCCCATTCCCGCACTTTATGTGAAGAGTTTCGCATCACCACACAACCCTCAATACTCCATCCGAAGAATCTTCACTCACGCCCGTGAGATGGCACCATGTCTGCTTATCTTCGAGGATTTAGACAGCTTGATCAATGATGAGACTCGCAGCTACTTTCTCAATGAAGTCGATGGGCTAGAATCAAACGATGGTATCCTCATGATTGGCTCTACCAATCATCTGGATAAGCTCGATCCTGCTATCTCAAAGCGTCCTAGCAGATTTGATCGGAAGTATCACTTTAAGCTTCCAGATGAAGAGTCGAGGATTTCTTATTGCAAGTTCTGGTATCGCAAATTGGCCGTCACCGATATAGTCGACTTTCCTGAAGAGCTTTGCACGATCGTTGCCAAATTGGCGGTCGATTTCAGTTTTGCATATCTGAAGGAGCTTTTCCTTATGGCTTTACTTGCAGTATGTATTCCCTTGCATGCGGCCTGCCACCTTCCTCATCAAAAGCTCATTCCTTTTTGTTTACGTGCTGACTACTTATTCTTCTAGATTGCCCACGGCGCAACTGGCGATGAAGCCGAGGAAGTCCATGCCGACGATCATGGCTCAGAACTCAATGAGGATGCAAAAAGCAGCACCTCCGCAGAGGGCATCGTCGTTATTACATGCGCGGAGGGAGGTGCAGCAGCAGCTGGCACAAAAATTGGAACCACAGATGGCATCGAAGCTATTGAGGCTGCACCAGCACCCGCTCCGAAGAAACGCGTTATTCCCGATGTCGAAATTCCGGAGCATCTGCAGAACAACATCCCATTGAAGGTGATTCGACAGCAGTTGCGATTTTTGATCGAAGATATGGATCGTGAAGATGCTGCACCTACTGTTAAACCGGCAGCGGTGGCTAAAAAGGTCAAGAAACATTTTTGCTCAGCATGCTGAAGTACATATTTTGACTTAATTCTGTGTCTGGAAGGACTGACTTTGATGGAAATTTTGATCATTCTCATCTATGTTGATGTTTGAATTCGCAACAACTACTTGATAATAACTGACCTCACTCACTCCTTAGGGAGCATTTTATTTCAGTCCTTCTTTCTAGTATGGCAGTTATGATTACTGAAAATTAAAAAATCATTACAAAATTACTTCTTGATGGTTTCGATAAGTATACTTGTGAAATAACACTCGGTACTAGCATTCATAAAGCAGTTCGTTACTCCTTCCACGTTGAATAAGAAGCGCAATATCCGCGGAAGGAACTACGACAACGTTGTTTAATTTAGATTAAATTGCATTATTTCATTATTTTCTTCCTTTTTCATCACTCATCATTCACTTCACTCACCTCTATACTGTTTATTATCAATTTATCGATACACGAGCTTACCAAAGGTCCCCCTCGCATACATACATTATTGGAACGCTTTTCCTGCCTTTACAATATCTACATCTCCTTGCACCGTCAATAAATATCCAACATGCTCCGGACGATTAGATCTCTCTTCCGCCATACCAGGACCTACTCCCTATCCTTCGCGTCCTCCGATCCATATCCTAATGAAGCATGGTACCTGCCTCAAGAAACCAGCATAAATACCGAACGAACATTTGTTGAATCTTCCGGAGCTTCACTTGCTCACTCAGCGAGGAACGACATGCTTGAGGGTCGTACCGTCGAAATCGTTCGTGACCGAGAAGGAGGACGAAATTGTTGGTATTCCCGTGCGGGCCCACCTCCTGAGGCAGTCAGTCCACTCTATGAGCTGCGCTTTGGATCCACTCCCCAGACTCTTTTCAACTTTGACGTTGATGTGCTTTTCATCGATCCGTATGATGATGCTCATCTAGAATGGACGCTAAGCAGGCTTTCTGCGGAGGAGTGCCGTAGGTTGAGGTACCTTGGGATTCCGACAAAAAATGGATATAGCGTTCTATGGAGTAAATACAACAATTTAGGGGTAAGAACAGCACATCAAAATTGTCTCGACATAATTCAGCATTACCTTCCCCAATTCCCCATCCTGGAGGTTGTTTTCCAAGTCTTTGATGCGAGATACTACCCCGTTCTAAGGCCTACTAGAAGAGTGTCTGGGAAGGAGGCTTCTATGATTATTTCGGAAGGCTCGGAAAACCCATTAGGTTGTATCTGCCCTACATTATCAGGTGCTTCAGGAGTTTGTGCGAAATGCACGGATTTAAGCATTGCTTGGCCAGAATTACGCAATTCGAGGACTGAGTTGGCTATTGATGACAGGATAGTTCCATTGAGGAGGGTTTGGGGCTTCCGGCCTATGAGTCAAGAGTTAGAAGCTGAAGTACTTGAAAGGCAGACTGAATACGACCTGAGTCCGTTCACTACACTACATCAGGAGCTCTGGGATGCGAAGCATGAGGATACTAAGGACTTTCAGACTTATGAAGTTGAGAGCGAAGAGAGTGAGGAAAAGGAGGAGGACGAATCAGTCGATTGCGACTCGGGCTCCGACAGTTGAAAGAGAGGGCCTATGCTTGAGTTATCGTGGTAAGGGAGGGTTGGCATTTGATAAATGCTATTGTGTAGGGTCTTATCTGAATCTGCTACAATAGAGACCAACTGGGGTGAATCCTCAGTGGAAAGAAGACTTATTTTAGAGAGGATAGGCACACTTTTCACATCCAGCCTTCATTAGCATAGCGCCTCTACGAATAAACTATAATAAAAACAGCGGAATAAGAATTGAAGCCGATTGCATGTGCTGCTATAATGGCTTTACTAATAGCCCTTTTGTCTCTACTATGCTTGACGACTGCTAGTACAATTGAGAAAATAATGTAATAATCATAAATAAGTCAACAATCTTGCAGTCAACCCCTTGATGCCCAAATTGCACTTCTCAACCAGCACCACCATCCCCCAGCAAGCTCGAAGGCGACGCCGTAATCATTAGCGTGGGAAAAGGGCTCTCACTTCGACAAGTTACCATCAACGAAGCCCTTCTCTGCAGCCGCAGTTCCGTCTTCTCAGCCATGTTCAACAACAATCAACTTTCAGAAGCCATTTCCAAATCCGCCACTCTTCCAGACGACGACCCCGAGGTATTCCAAATGTTTCTCGGCTGGCTGTATCTGGATATCATTGAACATAGTCCTATTCATAAAGCTCCTACTCATACTATCACCAGCACCGATCTGCTTATCCGGCTGTTTGCGTTTGCGGAGAAATACCTCATTACGCGACTGATGGATAATACGATGGATGTGTTCGTCAACCTTATGAAGAGCTTCCAAGCCGTAAACTCATCAAGGAGGGATACGAAACCACGCCTGAGGGCTCGATCGTTCAACTATATTTTCCAACACGAACACAGCTATTTGATTGAATGGCCTACCGAGGAGGGTTTGCGTCAGCTGCTTTCTGACCGTGAGGATTTGAGGAATGATTGGATTTCTATGGCGCGCGGTCAGGTGGAGAAGAGCCTGGCAACTCCGAATGCTGCGCCGGTCTGTGAATACCATCAGCACGATAGGGATGAGCCCTGTCCATACAAGAAGTGAGGAATGGAATTGGAGTTAGTGTTGCATGGGATTAGAGAGATCAGGAGAATCTGTCTGAGAATTAGGATGAGCTAGCTTCAGTGTATTGTATGTGGTACACTATGGGGAATGATTTCCCCCCATTAGTTTAAATAGCAGAATTCCTTATCTATGAATTTCATTAAAATTACCTTCAGCCACCAAACTAATAATTTACCTTTGTCATTCAATGCTTATTGTCGTTTTAAATGTATATTATAAATGAGTGATTCCTACCATATAGTCCAATTACCCACAGAACATGCCTAATATGCGAATCTATGAAGAAGACAATTGGCAATGGTAAGCAAAACAAACCAGCACAAGCTTTCCTTAATGTATACTTCCTCGCATCTAAATCTACTATCCCCTTTCCATACATAATAAATCCATCCATATACGCATCATCAACCTGGTAAGAGCCATGATCGGCTCCTATTCAGCTAGGGTTAAGGGGTGACTGGGGTCGAGCATACCTTTATAATCGATGCTTGTTCTGATAGAAATCCCGGTCCTTGAATCCACCTCACTACTACAGATATAGAATCTCCTACAATCTAAAAGAGCCTAGAAACCGATTTGTTTCCGTCTCTGTGCCAGATTAGCTTTTCATATCCTCTACTAGCTTCCTCTGCAAAGTCTTGTTCAGGGGCAAGCCAGTCTGATGAGCCCCCAAAGGCAAAAAAGTACAATAATCAGCCATCGAGCATTTTTGCCGCTGAATGACCAGCCTGTAAAGTCCACCTCGCTCAAAATCCAGTTGTAGGTATAATATTTGCAAAACGAGAAAGAAAACCTCATGAAAGACGCCAGAAGTAAAGCCCAATCCAGTCGATTGATCTCTGACAAATTTCCAGGGCGTACTCCGATTCGCCTCGATGACATTTTGGCGCACGCCAGTAGAAGATAGTAACTTCTTGCTCGTTTTGCAGAGTTGACTTCCGGGATTCATCGATCAATCGATGCGCTAGCTAACGTGCTAATTGGAAAGCAAGCTCTCTTGTCTTGGCGTATGCGTGGCCCCAGCTAGTATTTGACGAACTCCGCTTTGTCGTGGATGGCTCGCATCTCGTTGGCGTGGCTTGGTGGTTGCATAACCCAGATCTTTTCGCGGCGCCTGACGGCGGAGAGTTGAAGATAAGTCCTCCGTCACAACGTATGCGCGGGTTTGCAGATAATATTTGCATCTGGGGTAGTTCCAGTCTCACGACGTATAGGAGGAAAGAGGATTATATGAGGGTGCTTTGTCTCGAGACACATTGTGAATGAATCTAGGCTTTGCTCTGGTGGTCATTTTCAGATGCGTGGACAGCTAGGAGGCGAATCTCGTTCAATGGATGGGTTTTATATAATAGATTACTGCTAGCGGTCGTTGCAATTGAAAAGAGCGATGCTTAACCTCATGATACCATCGGCCAAATGGATGCTAGAGTGAATAAATGAGCGGGAGCTTATTCAGATTGCGGCGTCTTTTGTTTGAACTCTTCCTAGTTCGTCTTTTTATCTGTGACTGGTTATCGCCTTTTCAATGTCGCCTGCTTGGAAAGTCTAGACTGATGCCATTCCTAAAGCGTATGAGATGAACGGGAATGGATTTATGAGGTCGCAAGGCTGTTCATGTCGACTTGTTGGCTTTTCCTGAGCTTCGTGAGCTGAGCTGATGAGTACTGCTACCAACCGCACTGCCCACTCTCCCTTCAATGAGGCGAAAAGTTGCTCACTTTTTCTCGTCCCTTGCGAATTGTGCATTTAATTGTCTTATAACGAGTGATTTAAATTACAATTTAGTAAAACAAGTTTCCTTATACTTCTGGGGAGAGGAGGGAAGAGGGAGGAAATCGTGCAACAAAACAAGCACAGTTAGGATATTCCGAGCAACATCAGATTCTTCGAACGCAAGCACACCAACCACATGGAATAACTTCCTTTTTCATTTCATAACAAAGCAAAAGCTAGTAGTAGTTCGGGTAGTAGGTAGTGCAGGAGTGTGATGTGATTATGTGATTGAGTCAAGCCAGAAGAAAAACCCTCACACATCAATCACCGCGCATCCCCACAACAACAAAGCCAAGGAAAGAAGAAGCCAAGGGAAAAAACAAAGGAGCTGCCATCATAATAAATACAGATATGATCCGAAGAAAAAGAACTGGCAAGCCCCTCACAGGAAAGTTCGAGAAGGGTAGAAGAGTTGACGTTGAAGGAAAAGATCGAAAAGCCAAAGCCGATTTTGTGATGCTGCATCGAAAGCTCCGAAGAGAGCCGATTTTTTCTCAACCCCGCACAATTCCATCCGTGCATCCATCCTGAAGCAAGCAAGCAAGCAAAAACTCCTCGCAATCCACCCGTTCTTGTGTGCATAACCGCCACCTGCACCGCAAAACCATCGAATTATTAGCCTCGCAGAAGCCAATCTTTCGCAACTCCATCTATCCATCCTCCACTCTTCGGCCCCTTCCAGTGTTCGTAGATTTTTAGCAAGTATTAAGGATCAGTGATTAAAGAGACTTGGATCGAAAGTAAAAGTGGGTGTTTTATCGTGTTGGTACCATCAATCGTGTTGTAGGCTTAACGAAGAGAGAATCCCTTCCTCTTGCCTTCCTTCTCTAGTGGTCTTCCGCTCTCGACTCTGGACTTCTTCTCTTCGAGTTCTGCTCGTTGGCGCTCGAGTTGCTCCTTCATCTCGCGATGACGGGCATACAGCTCCTCTTCACTTTGTTTCAACTTGCTCTCTTTCTCGGCAACTTTCTGTTGGAAGACCATCTTCATTTCGGCTTCCATCTTGGCGAGCTTCTGCTCATGCAGAGTACGCTCTTCTTCTTGCTTGACAGCAGGGTTGACCTCCTTGAAGACACTTGGATCTTGAGCGACGCCCATTGCAGTGAGTTTCTCGGATCTGTAGTTCTCGTACAGAGCATTGTTGGTGTGCTCCTTGAGCTCCTCCATGTGTGTTCGGATAAGCATTTGTCGCAGCTTGACGAAATCGCAGTGCTCCTCATTATCAACCTCGATGATGCCCCATGGGTATTTACGACCTCGAACTTTTCGGCCATCAGCGTTGGTAATTTCGGCATTGGCACCAACGACTGCAAAAGGAACCTTATCCATAATCTCTTTGTTCTCAGCGATCGTCTCATCATCATCTTTTTCGTAGTGGGGACCCTCGAAGATTTGGATGGCATGGTGCTTGATATCGGCAAGAATCTGAAACGATTAGCTCTGGACGAACGTTGTCTGGTACGGGTTGGCTTACTCTTAGCTTGAATGCAGTAATTTCTTCATCAGTCATGGTGTCAGCCTTGGCAATGACAGGGATCAAGTTGACCTTGGTATGAAGTCTGCGCATAACCTCAATGTCCAAAGGCTTCAAGGCATGGCCAGTTGGCTGAATGAAATACACACAAGCATGCACACGATTATCCACGATATTCATTCGGTTGACCTTGTTCTCGGCATCCAAATAAGCATCGAAACGTTGCTCGATGTTGTCCACAATTGGTCGCCAGGACTCATCGTTATTCACGAAATCACCGAATCCAGGAGTATCAACCACAGTCAACCGTAAACGAACACCATTCTCCTCAATGTCAGCGCTGATGGACTGTATAGAAACAGTTTTTGGGATGATGTCGAGGCTAGGTCCTTTGCGCTCGCGGGGTGGGTACAATGAAGTGTTGAAAAGCGTGTTGACCAAGGTGGATTTGCCAAGTCCAGATTCACCTAAGAAATATTAGGGCGTGAAGAGCAAGAAAGGCAGTTGCAGAACTTACCGACGACCATCACATTGAAATTGAATCCTTTTCGAACAGATTTGCGGTGCCATTGATTGGGTAGGTTTGCAAATCCAACGTAGCCAGTCAATTTTCTTCGGACGATGTTCTTCATGTCACTAGCTTGTTGAGCGGCGATTTTTGGATCCGACGAGCTGACGCTTTGCGGTATTTGTTCTGGGGAGCCCGGAGGTTTGCCATTGGGAACCGGAGCAGGAGAGGCCCGCGGAGGCGGTGCAGCAATACCATTGCTAGCTGTATAGAAACATAAAATGTCAGCCCAATCACTATTTCTAGGGGTATGCTTTTTGGCAGCTTGGCTGAGCTTCTCGGCCGCCCAGTTTTCCATGGATTCGTCAGGGTTGACGGGAATGGGATTCAGGCTAGGAGGATCTTCGACATTGAGCATGCTTCGATACGTAATTGGCGCCGTCATGTTTCGTTGATTTCGCTGCGGGCTCCCAGGATATTGTCGTGGATCACAATTATCTGCCAGCTCCTGGATCCGCGCCTGCAAACCTTTGGAGTTGTTTTCTAGGCGGTGGATGCGCGATTGTCCCAGTAGTCCAGACAGCGTAGAAGCCATGATAGATGCTGCTCAGTCCACACTGAAAAGGGTTTGGATGTAGCGACAAGGTGCATCAACTAGTTCGCAACACTTACGAAAGCATGCAAGCTTTCGAATGGAGGCGTTGATGCTTTGTACAATATGTGGCACAGTATCGATATCCTCGACGATGTTATCGTGTGTGAGTCTCGACGTCGGCAGCTGGTCGCATTCGATGAAATCTCCAGATGTGTGTGAAGTGTCTCCAGGTGCCCGTCTCCTCTCAAAAAAGAATAAAAAACGAATTGCTTACCCATTGTTTCGAGTACGATTTAAGAAGGACCGAAGAAGTTGATGAAGGCAGGTGCGTAGGATTGATCTGTCCTCGACGAAAGTTCAAAATTAGCTTCAGCATGAGAAAAACAAGGAATCGCAGTCGAGATATTAGATAATTCGATGGGCGAATCAAGGAAAGCATCTGGCCCGACGAATGGATGTGATGATTCGATGCGCATTGCAGGAGGAATACGAGGATCACACGTACCAAAGGATATTTTCCTCACCCAGTATTCCGATGGGGATTGGCCGGGTCGAGACGAAGAGAGACTCGTACTGGCACTATGATTAGGCGGTGCAAAGTCAGTTGATGATGTTGATGGAGAGAAGGGTTAATGGGTTGTGATGAGAAAAGCTGAAGTTGTCGTTGCGTCTAGTGCACTTTTGGGTCGGCAAAAGGGGTTTCTGGCTTGGAAAGTTCCAGGTAAAGCGAGGCAGGGGTGTGAAGCTGTCAATTTAAAAGGTAAATTTATTTCTTCCCCCGGGCAAAAGTGGTGTGTGCACTGGCATTCTTGATAGAGTGGAAATAAATAGGAGAACAGAGAACAGCAAAACGGCAGAGCGTACCTGATAGGGGCAGACGGGGCAGACAGAAGCAGCGGCAATATCAATTGGCAGTGGCACGAAGAAATGGCAACTGACCGGCCACCGTCAACCTTGTCACCTTGAGATGGATGGGGGATGGAAGATGTCGTCTTGTTTTCGGGATTGGGATGCAGTTGTTATTGCTGTTGTTGCATCTGTTGCAGCTGTTACTCGAGACATTCGCTTGGGCCTGGCTTTTCTCCACGAACGCACTAGTCCAGTCTTGGACTAGCTCTGCGACGCCTTTGGCTGCCTGTGGCTCCACAAGCCGCCAAAGCTGCGGTGGCGCGGTCTGCGGTGCTTTTCCCCTTACGGAGCCCGACACGTGACTCCTCGGTATTCGAGGAAAATCTCCGCCGGTCCCACCCATTTGCAGCAAGTACCCTGGGTCCGGTGTGCTGATTGGCTTGTGGGTATATTTACCGGAAATCTATTTTGCAGATCACGACAATGACTGATAAGGCCCGAAAAATCCAATGGAGGAAAGCCGTGGAGACGTCGTGAGAAGGGGAAGAGAGCGTTGCGGTATGTATATGCGTATATGCAAGGCATCAGTGTCCATCCACGTCAACGTTACCGGCCAGATGCAGATGCGGCTGGGCAAATCTACACTCACTCCGTAGTGATTTTATTCATCACGAGACCCATGCATCACTGAAGATGTAGACAAGCGATAGCGAGCTTTTGGAGTCAGGACGGGTACCTTTTTCGGCTCGGGGGGAGACGGCTAAGGCCCGAGGATGGTATTGCTTGCGAGCCGGAACCAACGACTGGAGTGGTTTGGAGACAAGCACCACGTTGATCCTAGAGCGTTGTCAACCTCGGCTGCGGCAGACCTTGCGTCGGAGATATCAGAAGCTGTGAACAGTCTCACTTGTTCCACAGAAACGGCATAATCGGCAGCTAAGAAATGGGCTCTCGGAATCTATGATGGGAATGATAATGCTTCGTCGATTTAGTAAACACAAATGCTGGACTATATATGTACAGGTACGATAGACCAATCGCCCTTTCTTGCTTGAACAAACGAATGACAAACAGGCTTTCCGGGAACCTCAGAACTATCCTGACTCTGAACAGTACCTCTTGCAGAAGATCGAGGCCGGCTTGATTTGACAGGCCATGGTTGAGATGTGACATTTGACAAGCTCCACTGCTAAAATCGGTGCAGAGACGGTCAAGAAGTACATTAAAGGAACTCGGGGATCCCACCAAAGCTGGATCTGCTAGGTTTCTCCTATGTCCTGTGTCGTTTGAGCGGGCAGGACAGGATTGGGGAAGGTCGATGATGTAGTAGGATGGAAGTCTTGAAGTATTATGCTCGAAGTTGAGGAACAGTCGATATTGCTGTTCACGAATCGGCAAAGACCGTTCTTGGGAGATTCATCCCCGCAATTCAATCGTGTTGTCATCAAAGCGACTTGTTAGCTCTTCTCTATAATCACCTAATCCCCTAGATTGAGGTGCAATAGCTTCCAAGGCTGCCGGAAAGGAGCCCACGTTATGACTCTTCGCCTTCAACTAGCATACTGCTACTGGCTGTTCATTAAAGCTGGTGAGAGCTGGAATTGTCTGTATTTGTGAATCTGCTATATCCATGACGGTGGACATGGTTAGACATGAGGCTGATTGCACAGTTGCAAATGTGGCTCCACCGAAGAGTACACAGCCTTGGAAACCCTCATTGTGAAGAGGCGTGTCCTTGTTATTCAATTCTTCTATGTTAGCAAGGCCTCAAGGCGATAGGCATGGTTGTAAAGTTGCAGGGTCCCCTGGTATTGTCACGTCCCAAGGCAACAAGACTCTGTCACGGAATATTGAAGTCATTTCCATAAAATCCATACACCAAAAGAAAGGTCACCGGAGGGGAAGAACCAAAGTTAAAAGCGCAACGCTAAGTCTTTGACGTAGAAGGAGCTATGAATGACCGCGTGGATAAGAGCGAAAAAGAACAGGTGAATGAATGGGCTGAATGCAGACCGTCGTCGTTGGGTTGGGGTAGTGGAAGGAGGGGATGAACGGATCTCCGAAAGAGCAAAGATATTTGATTTAGTGGTAGGTGGGCTTCGTGAGATAGAGAGCTTCCTCTCTACGCACCACGAAGCTAGGGTCAGATTTATCTTCTGAGCCTTCCCCTAGCTAGTGGATTTAAAGGCTTGGATGCGAATTGTCCCCGCCTTCAGCGATGTGACAACGACAGCCCCTTTCGAGTGTGAACTCATCTTGGGTGAGAGGCTTCGCTGTGAAAGTGGTATCGCTTTCCATTAGGAAAAGTAATCCAGTGCCGAGCACTTCCGATACTTGTGTGCTTTTATTTCCTTTGAGACGATCAAAGCTTGGTCATATGAGACCGGCTCCTTGCCCTTTGGGCGCAAATTTTTCTTCAGGGACCGAATTGAAGAATATCAAAACACTGTCGCCGTTCTCAAATCCCCGTCCCGCTCACCCCCGCCTCTCCTCCAACAAAATCAATCGATGCATCGATTTGACCATCTAGAATGCTACGCGAAGAAAAGAAAAAAGGCCAGGAAAGCAAAATCATCGAGGCCCAAATACATAAAGTGCAATGCTAGCAACGCCATCTTTGATCTCTCATGGCCAACCATATCGACTCCCTGGCTATTCTCCCTCGACAATTGTTGATCTTAATGATTTGTCGTTTACGAGGCCGTAGAGCACAGGTCTGATGCATTGCTACCGATTGATCGACTACGCTATCACCCATAGCTATCAAGGCATTCTGAGCAGTGACTTGGTGCGGGATGATCAATGCTAGCGTTCATGATGCATCTTCTTTCTGCTTTAGCCACGAGAAATCAAAGTCTTTAGGTTCCTGAGGAAGGAGGAGGAGCTTGTTAATGAGTGCTGAGTTTGATGGATGGAATGTGTCTCGTCTCGTTATAACTGTGGTCATAACCATTGATAAGGCTATTCGCACTTTCTGCAGCGAAGCGTTTCCCAAGCCGACGTTAGTAAGTGGGGAGAGGAGATATGATGATTCAGAAGAAGATTGTAAAGGAGTAGGAGCTTGTGGGAGTGCCATGAAAGTCTTATATTGTAGTATCTCTAGTTGTATAACTCCTGGTATTGCAAAGTTTCGAGTCTTGTAACTCCAGATATTGGAGTGTCTCCAGTTCTTGTATAACTCCGGATATTAGAGAGTTTTTAGTTGTATAACTCCTGGTATTGCAAAGTTTCGAGTCTTATAACTCTAGATATTAGAGTATTATATAACTTTAAATATTAAAGTATCTTTAGATATTAAAGTATTAAATAACTCTAGATATTAGAGTATTATATTTAAAGTATTAAATAACTCTAGATATTAGAGTATTATATAACTCTGGATATTGCAGAGTTTCGAGTCTTATAACTCTAGATATTAGAGTATTATATAACTCTGGATATTGCAGAGTTTCTAGTCTTGTAACTCTAGATATTAGAGTGTTATATAACTCTAAATAATAGATATTAGAGTATTAGATAACTCTAGATATTAGAGTATTATATAACTCTAGATATTGAAGTGTTTCCAGTTCTTATATAACTCCGAATATTGCAGAGTTTCGAGTCTTATAACTCTAGATATTAGAGTATTATATAACTCTAGATATTGCAGAGTTTCCAGTCTTGTAACTCTAGATATTAGAGTGTTATATAACTCTAAATATTGGATATTAGAGTATTAGATAACTCTAAATATTAGAGTATTATATAACTCTAGATATTGAAGTGTTTTCAGTTCTTGTATAACTCCTGGTATTGCAGAGTTTCGAGTCTTGTAACTCCAGATATTGGAGTATTATATAACTCCAAATATTGGAGTATCTTTAGATATTAGAGTGTTATATAACTCTAGATATTGAAGTGTCTCCAGTTCTTATATAACTCCGGATATTGCAGAGTTTCGAGTCTTGTAACTCCAGATATTGGAGTGTTGTATAAGTCCAGATATTGAAATGTCTCCAGTTCTTGTATAACTGCGATCATAGCTATTGACAAGGCTATTCGCACTTTCTGCAGCTGAGCCGTTTCAAGTTAGGATAAGGATGGTGAAGAAGGAGGAGCTTGTGGAAGGAAGTGCCATGAGAGTCTTATGGATAGAGGGTCTCCAATCTGGTATAGCTACGTTCACATCCAACCAGCCACGGTGCTTCTTCATATTCACACTTTTTGCAGCGGAAACCTTTCTCGATGTGCTTATCCTTGTGGTGTGTGTGGTCCGGCAAACCATGCTCCACCACTACCAGTTCTCTGCCGTATCGGCGAACAAATTCGTCCTTCGTGGTTTGAGAAACATACCGAAGTACGTAAGGAACACAAGCCTGAAATGGTGGTTTAAATGTGCCAACAAAATCCACAGTGCATCGTCATTTAATTGTGGTCAACAAGCACAAGATCTTGCCTGGGCACCTTTACTAGCTTTCTGAGGCGGTTGCAATCTCTGGTAATTTTCTTGTCCTGTTGTATCCCAAAATCTGAGGATTATGGGTTTTCCGGAGACCATAGCACTTATAGAGGCATTGTCAAAGAGAGAAGAGGTAGAATCGGGTGGTCGGAGGAGTCGCTCGACTCGACTGTTCCCAAATCCTTCGTCCCCTAGACCTTGAAAAGCAGCCTAACCATCTAGAGAAGCTTTTGTTCCGAGGGCTTTCTTGACTCGATAGCTGTCCTTGCGGTCAATGCATCTCGTTGTTTTTACAATTCAAGCATTTAACCTTGCCATAAGTGTGGTAAGAGCACACAACGCGAAGCATGAGCTGATGAGGAAGAAAACTCTGCGTAGTAAGACGCTCATTGATTCCCTTTTGTTTGGCGGTCTCGTTATTTGCCCAATTTTGAGAATTGCGCATAGTAGAAGCAAGGCTTGCATCTATGGATTGAACTCTTCGTAGATCCGTGTTCGAGCTCGTCGATAGTTTCGAGGCTTCTGAGTTGGCGCGGGAATTCTGATCTTGAAAGCTCTTGATTGTGTTGAGGATTTCTTTGAGGTGAAGGGTGTGAGGTTGTATGAGGAATTGAAGTTCGTAATGAAATCTGTAGCTGCCTGGTATGGTTGGATCTAGGAAGTACTAGATTTTGGGGCATTGGCCAAGTGATCTTTTGAGTTAGCGAGAAGCAGCTTTGATGCATATGATGCAATACGGCCAGTCAGTATACTAGAACAGGTTTTGATTCTGATTTGTGAATAACACATGGACATTGCAATGACGAAGTTGTTATCTTTGGTCCAGAGGCAGCTACTGTTGTAGTGGTTCAAATCTTGGTTCCAGTGATCACCACATGTCTCTCGCGTATTGCAACACTTGTGTCTCGTATGCTCTTGACTTTTTCGATGGCCCCTTCAAGCTGGGAGGACAGGCTGTTTTATCAAAAGCATCAAGCTTATCAAATCGTGTTTTGTAGAGCAGAATGTGGTGGTTCTCACGTTTGACTACTGCAATTATGAGTAAGAGATCTGTCTTAGGGATCGGGTTACTTACATGAGAGATGAGAGTGTGACAGTGAAATGACGCAGATGTCTGCGAGATAAAGAACGTTGATAGATCTCCAGAAGTGTTTGTTCCCGTAAGCAGCGAGGTGATGTCTTTTGTTTCAGATCTGGAAAGCAATTGATCAGTAATGTATACAAGAATCCATGGAGTTATTCTTACCTTTAAAGAGTAGAAGATATCAATCTACTATTTGCAAGTTGTGTGCTTGGGTGTGTAACGAGGATTGTGGATTGTGGATTGTGGAGAAAGTAGACTGATGTAAATTCACACATTAGTCACAAGCCTGGTTTTGAATGGCCCCACAACGGAAGCTGATGGAAGCTGGAAGTTAAAAGCTGAATGAATTTACTTACCTCGTTATAGAGACTGCAAGGTGAGAAGAAGCAAGAGACTTTTCCCACCGTTGTGTGATTGGCATCTTTGGATGGAGATGTGTCAAAGTCAAAGTAGAAGATTCTTGTGTGAGGTTGTTCTTCAAGTCACAAAATATTAACAAAGATCTATCAGCTAGTTTGACATGTACATGCTCTAAAACCCAAGATCATGAAGATGATCTAGGGAAAAAAATCGAACCCCAAGACCTTGATGATGGAGGAAGAACTTACCAAAAAAGCTGAGAGTTGATTGTTTCTCTAGCAATCTTGCTTTCCCAGCCCCACTATTTATCGTTCCTTCTAACCAATCTGCACCCCATGTCATCGCATCATCATTAATCATACCAGAAGTAGAAAGCTTGTCGAGAGGAGACGTCGTAATGGCACATAATAACAATACTCTAAGTCTCGTGATCTCGGTAAAATTCCCTCTTTCGCTCAAAGATGAAAAGGGGAAATGAATCCTGCAACCAAAAATGAGATTATGAAATCACAACTTCAGATTTTGCTTTGAATTGAATGATACTAGCTTACCACTGCTTAGATGAAATGGAGGACTAGATAGTCTGCTAGAAAAATAGTTTCATCTCTACTCCGGAACCTTCTGAATTGTCAGCGGTTGGTATTTACTTTTTGGAAATCAACACCTTGACCTCGAAATTTCAACTTCTCAATCACAATAATCATGAAGACTTATAAACAATACAAGTATATCTCCTCTAGCAACAAGACCAAAAGCATCTTCCCTAGACAAGACCCAATGGATATCGACCATGTTAGCGAGTTAACGAATATTGCTGCAACCTCAGATCCCAGCGCAATCAGACCCCCCCCCACTGTTCTCCTTCTACTAAACTCGAATCCATTCCAACAAACAAAAGCCCGTACCGCGCTCAATTAATTATCTCCAGCGAAGGTCTTCTCCAGCAGTGTCCAGCACATAATTTTTGAATTGCTTCGCAGATCATGGATGGGGGGGTTGTAGAGATGCGTTTCAAAGATAATGGTCGCGTCTGGCTAAGAGCACCTGTCCATGACATTGTATACATTGTATTTACATATGAGAGGGTGAGAGATTACATGATGGATAAGCATTATCTAAATTTCCTTGGGGAGGACAAGTCGCAAGTTCAGGTACCACCTTGAATCTTTACAGAGTTAGCAATTGAGGAGAACTAAGCAGGCGATGGGATGGGTGCTGGTAATGTTGAGTCGTCAAAAACCGGGACGTAATCTAGGAGTGGTGGAACCAAAGCACTGAACTTCTCCTGACCATTCTCCTGGCCCTTTGCTATTGCGCCTATTTTTATTTCAAAGTTAATCATTAGTCATAATAGTCACCTGTAAAGCATTAGGGTCGTTTTGCAGCTCTAATTTTAACCTATATATTGGATTTTCTTTTCTTTTTCTAAGGCTTTGTAAAATGATAAGAAAAAAGAGAGGGAGATTTTTATTAGGAGAAAGGTTTAATGGGGGCTAGATCAGGTAATCTACTGAGGATCAGGAGGCCCCACTACACATCCTCCTGATCTACAAATTGCGTAATAAAGGCTTAGATCGACAGGAGGTGCAAAACGACCCCTCTTTTTTGTTCTACGGGTAAAACTGCAATAGCGTGAATGTATTGTTAGCGTGCTATTAAAAATCTCTAATAGAATTCTCATTTTACAGCTACTCTTGCTGCTGAAACACCCATAAATCCATTAAGGGTATCTATCAAACTCCAGCCCCCCATTTATAATTCTCTCTATAATACATTACCTTGCAATAATACACCTGACATCATCACAGCATCAGCTCGTATCTCATCTCTCATATGCCATAGATTTTCCCTTTCCAAACTTCATTCCAATTCAGAAATCAGCGTCCCACCCAATTCGGCCGGAAGAGCACCGTTTCCTCCTAATGCACCCGACATGGAGCTTTCTCCTTCTGTATCATTGAATATCGATTCTCGAACTATGAATTCTTTCCAGAAATCGTGACAATCTATTTTTCAAATCATTAGCTCAGTTCCACAAAACGAAAAAGACAAAAAGGGGGTGCTGGGCAGTGGGTATATATTACCAGAAGCAACATGAAACTCCACCACCAATCCCTTAATGCCCTTCCCTAAGCGCGTGTACGCATCTTTCGCCGACTCCTGAGATCCAATCGTCGTTGTACTTCCTTGCGTACTCTGTCTTGAAAGGGGTTTCCCATTGCCAACGGAGAGGGAGCGGCCGTCGGCGCTTTCAAGCTGAATACTTTTGCTTTTTGGGGTGGGCTCTTTGGGCAGTTTGAATAGGTTTACTGTATTGTATTGTTTATCAGTACTAACTCTGGTTCAATGGGGGTAAAATATGGAAATGGATGGAGAAGGAGGACGGAAAAGGGAAGGGAAGAGGAGAGAGAGGGAGAGGAAAGGAAGAAAGAGAGACAAACCAGGCCATTCCTCAAACCCCGGCTTCACTTCTGACCATTTCGCAGTGCGGAAATAAAGGATAGACCGAATTTTGGCCATTGGATCGCGGAGGATACGGATTGTCTCGAGGCGACACTGAGTATCCTTTTTGAGATTTTTGATGTGTTGGACATCGCCGCGATAGACGACGTCTTTGAGGAGGAGGAGGTGTTGGAATTTGAGGAAGTCTGACGTGATATTGGTTAGATTGTAGATAGGGAGAGTGGAGATAGGCTAACCTGTTTTGTTATGGAATATATAAACGGGAGGACAATTAAACCGTGTGATCTTTTGGGTCTTCGTTATTTTGAGTTTATGAGACCCTTGGAATTGAACACGGTATTTATGTGACGTGTCTTTGTCAACGTGAAGGTTGTCAAGGAACGGAATCATGGAGGTTTCGGATGATGCTGGGATAGCAGGATCGATTGTATGTCGGACTTCGGTATGTCCATCTTGGCTGCAAGTAGTGATGGAGATTATATCGCCGTTTTCTAACCTTAAATAGGATTGGATACTGCCGTTGAGTATGTGATGAGGATATTGTCTGCGTCGAAGGTGAATACAGCTTCAAACAAAGCAGGAAGCATGAACTTACAAGCATACAGGCAGAGCTGAGGTCAAGCGAAAATAAGCCGCAGGTGGTGGAGGGGAAGTAGAAAATGCTCCACCATGCAAGGATGGTCCAGGTTGATGGAAAGAGCCACGATTGCTATGTGGACTTCCATTAGGTGAAGATGCTTCTCGCGATGAAGGTATATCCATTGGAACTTGAAAAGAGCTTCGATTGCTGTTGAGTCCGGCGCCAATTGAGTCGGGAGAAAAATGAGACTGGGATACTGATGGTCGGGATTCGTGCGGTAATAAATGACCAGGATGTAAGATCTCGCGCCGGATTCGTTCTTCTAGTAAATCCCATGCTCCCAATTCGTTGAGTAAGGCGCTCTGTGGTTCAGTGACGATTGGAGGCTGCTCAACTTGAGCTGGATTCGGGCTTATCCCAACCGCGTCGACAATCTTATTTCGCATTTCCCCTATAATTTAGAAACCCGAATCAGTATGACCATATTCGGGAGGTGCAAGAGCGTGAATGGGAGGATAATGTTCTAGGAAATTTGGGATATCCAGATGTTCAGTTGCTTGAAAGATTCCACTCCTCAATATCTGATTTACTGAAACATTGACCTTACAGAGGAGCGAGAAGCTGAGACTTACGGAGTCGTTCAATGAGAGGCTCAACCGTAATCTCTGGACTGTCACGAGATTGAAAGTCCGAAATGCTATCTATAGTTTCCACTCGTCTCATCGAAAGATTTTGAAGTCTCTGCGAAAGAAGCCCTGGTGACTCATTCTGGTCAAATGGCCCCGCATTCCGATTATATGGTATGGTTCGTGTGACCTCCGCGTAATGTGCACCTTCGAGTTGTTGCTGCCTCGATCTCCACGGATACGAAAGCTCTGGGCTTGCTTCGAGAGCTTGGAGGGGCTCTGGTGGAAGTAGTGCCTGCTCAAATTGTCGCATCATGGGATAATCAATGCCTTCGCGCCGAGATTCTAGAGGGTATGCGACTCGCTTAAGGTTGAGCGATATAAGTGATACGAGGTCGATGTGTGAGGTGACAAGCTTGAGATTTGACGAGAGTAATTCCTGGTGAGATGTCCTACATCGTGTTAGTTATTTTGGCACAGAGAAGTACAGAAATACTGGCCTCATTTGGCGAACCATCTCGTTTGTCTCCTGAACGGCACTGTTGGTTGAAGCAGAGACCCTGTACGTAGCAAGCTTGAGAAAAAGCTCTAACTTTTCTCGAAGTTGTGTGACTTCTTCTCGGACGAAGGGCCATCTTACTTGCAAGTACAAGGAGTGCACTTGTTCTCGTGTAAATGCAGCTCGTGATAACCACGTCCGTCCGTTGCGGGTTACCGCAGTATTGGGATTGACGTCTCGAATAAGCCGCATATGCCGTTCAATGAAATGTTTACACTGCTCGCACAGAGCCTCATGTGCGCTGCTCAGACGCACATCTCCGGACGATTCTGCGCTTCTTTGTTCCCAATCATCCAAACAGCGTACAATCAGACCGAATTCTTGGAAGAATTGCGTCGCTTCGACTCGGGCATTGAGCGGTCCATCCGACACGGCTTCGTAGACATCCCACACGGCTTTGATTCCAGAGAGGATATCACCTATGGACCATCCAAAACTCATGGTGTGGGGTTGGAATAGCCCACTCAGCCGAGTGGGCCATGTGTATAAGAAATATGGCAGTATCAGAGGAGAAAGAGAGGAGAAAGAGAGGAGGTGAGAGAGCAACGGTTGAGGAGCAAGCAAAGAAGTTCGGTCGCAAGCGAAGGTTCGTTCCGGAAGTGCAGGGCGGGGAGGGTCAGGCTTATTTCAGATACATATATAATATTACCAGGAAGGCCACGCACGAGGGGAGCTTCAAGTACGGGAGGGAGAGTCGCACTGGAGAAGTTGCTGCGGTGCCATTTCCTATTTGGCACGGGGTGGACTTGAGCCCCAAGAATTGGTTGGTGTGAGGGGTTTTTGGAGGCATTGTGCGTCGTGTCGTGTGCGTTGGAAGCTCTAGGCGGCAAAGGCTTTTATTGAAATTGTGTCCATTATCGGCATGCTGCCGGTGTACGCCTTACCGGCCCATGTCGTGCAAGTCTGGGAGTCTGGAGTCTGGAGTCTGGGAAGGTGGAAATTTGGAGATGGAGGGATGAGGTTTGAGCAGGCAAATAGAAATCCAGCATTCCACCACGTTTCCTCGCGGTAGCCCCTGACTCGCTTAACGCTCCGATCACCATCGATACAATGCACCTGCAACTCGATGCAACTCGATGCTCTGATGCACTTCCCACCAAGGCAAATCCAGAAATAGAAAATCCACGTATGATTCTGCATCTGCATCTGCATCTGTCAACGATCACGGGGCAGAAGCAATGGCTCAGCCTCCTTTCTCATTAAGTATGTAGGTAGGCAACCACTCCCCACCGTCCGATCGACTATCGATTCCCATACTTCCAGCTCCACGTGAAACACCCAATTGAATCATTCGTATCATGTTCCTGGTCCAAGGCAGACTGTTCCGTGGTCATTCCAATCAAGCCGACTGGGCCATGTATGCGCCACTTCGCGAGAGCCATGTCCAGCCTTATCTGGCACCCCCTCCTTCAATCTTTTGGACCTCATGCTACTTCCCTTTGCCGTGCACTTCTCTTATCACTTCGTGCTGTCGACGAAAGAGACGCTGAAAGGGATGAAGGAGTTGCGTTCAGATCGTCCATGGCACCAGATCTGATATTCATCACCACTCGAAGCAACACGTACGCCAATTCCAAGCAGGTTTGTGCTCAAGAAAGGGCTAGACAAAGATGCCTCTCTGGGGCTTCCGCTGGTTCAAGCTATTCTTGAACCCATATGCTGACGATGATTTCGAACACATCAATGTAGGTTTGCTTTCCAATTCCTGGGTCTGGTTAAAATCTGATGTCGTAGGAATCCGACCGAAGAAAGTATATCTTCACGCGGCTGGAAGAAGCCGAGTTCTCAGAATGGTCCTGGATAGTGGTAAGTCATCAGCTTATAGGAAAATTCCTTTCCCTCCTTCGGTAGCTGTGGGAGGTAAAGGGTTTCAAAGAACGCTCAAATATTGAACAATCAAATACTTCAAGCCAAAACACTCTTCTTTGCCTCCCCTTCCCTCCCACTCCCACGATTTCCTAACACCAATCATCATAGGTAGTAGCAGGCGTAGGCTTCTTCACCGACGCCTACTCCATCTTCGCCATAAACATGGTGATCCCCATGCTCGGAATAGTCTACTACAATAATGACACCGATCAAGGGATTATGCCTCACAATTACCAGATTGCCTTAAGTGTAGTAACACTTGGCGGGTCTATCATTGGGCAAATTGGATTCGGACTCGGTGCAGACCTGTGGGGGAGACGAAAAATGTATGGTTTGGAATTGATTATTACTATTGGAGCCACTCTGGGGATGGTGATGGCTTCGAATGGTGTGGAGGGATCCATGTCGTGTATAACATGGCTGTTGATATGGCGGTTTGTGTTGGGAATAGGTATAGGGGCTGATTATCCTTTGAGTGCTGTTATATGCTCAGAGTACGTTATTTCTCTAACCCGGTTGTTGTCGAAAAAGAAGCTTGGAACCCAATTTTCAAGGTGGGGTTGTGGATGCAGAACAATACTTCAAAAGTCTCGAAGCATTCAACCCCCCTTCCCCGATAATCAAACTGGCTGGATTCCTGCTAACACCACATCAGATTCGCACCCAACCGACTCCGCGGGAAAATGCTTACTCTGGTATTCTCCTGCCAACCACTAGGCCAGCTCGGCGCCACGCTCGTCGCCTTAATCGCCTCAGCCCGACAACGCGACGGCCTCCACGGCGATTCAACCGTAACGCACTGCGTGGGAGAATGCGCAAGCACACTAGATTCCATTTGGCGCTGGGTTATTGGCGTCGGCGTCATCCCCGCAGTCATCGCTCTCTGGTTCCGTCTAACTATCATTGAATCACCACGATACACTGCAGATGTAGCACAAGATAGCAAGAAAGCCGCTTCAGAATTAAATCGCTATCTACCTTCCGGGGTGGAATCGGAAGTGGTGTCTGTGACGAGTGTGGAAATGCCGCCGTATGGACAGTTTCCGACTCGGTCTTCGGTGGCTGGTGGTGGCGACGGTGAAGATGGAAATGGTATTCATTTTCATGCACGCTCGTCGTCGGATGCGAGGAGGAGTTCCGAGGGGCATGATAATCATTTATTGGAGAATGGGACATTGAGTGATGCTTCGGAGAATAAGCCACCACCGTCTCCTTCATGGAAGGAGTTTAAGAAGTATTTCTGGTTGGATGGGAATATTAGGACTTTAGCTGCGACATCTCTTTGTTGGTTCTGCGTTGATTTGCCGTTCTAGTAAGTCTAGTCTTCTCTTCTTTTCCTTCTCAGCCCCTTCTTTAGTAAAGAAGTCACTAACTTGCTATTCCTTTAGTGGCATAGGATTGAACAGCCCAACGATAATATCCACAATCTGTTAGTGAAATCACTCTCCTTTCCACAATCCCCGCCGTTGTATTGAAATATCGTTCAAAAGATCAGCCCTCTTGTTCTCATTTTCTTCCCTCCCCAAACTAACCCCCTCAGGGTATGGTACCAAAACTCCGCCCCCCACAACGCCCATCTACTCGATCCTAATCTCCAACGTCTGGCAATCCCTCGTAATCGTCTCCGTTGGCGCCATCGTCGGCTGTATAATAACCTTCGTAGCAATCGACAAACTAGGACGACGAAATATTCAACTAATCGGCTTCTTCTGGCTCTTCATTTTATTCATAATTATCGGTGGTTCGTTTACACATTTGTATGAAATTGGGGGTTCATCCGCCATTATTGTGCTCTATATTTTATGTCAGATATTTTTTAATTTTGGTATGTGGTTTGTGGAGTTGAAGAGATGGGAGCTTTGCTGACGAGGACGACAGGGCCGAATACAACTACTTATATTGTGAGTGCCCCTCCTGTCCGCCCTGTTCCAGCACGTAACTGACTCGTCCAGATGCCAGCCGAGCTCTTCCCCACTCGCTACCGCGGTCTATCCCACGGCATCTCCGCGGCCTCAGGAAAACTCGGTTCCGTAGTGGCCCAGCTCTTCCTAGCATACATCAACTACGGCCACCACGTCGACTACAACATAGTCCAACTCTGGCTTCCACACTCTTTACTAATCTTCTCCATATTCATGATTATAGGGTTTGTAGTGACGGTATACTGGATTCCGAGTGTGGAGAATGGGGCTAAGGGGACGAAGACGCTGGAGGAATGGGAGGTGGGTAGGGACAGTAATGGGTTTGCGAGGACATGGGGCGCGAGAGTGGTGGCGAAGGGATGGAGGACACTTGTTAGGGGGTGGGATGGAGTGGTGGCGTGGGTGGATAAGGAGGAGGGGGCTAGGAGGGAGGAGAGGAGGTTGCAGAGAGAGGGGGTTGGTGAGGGGGATGGGGTGGTGGAGGTTCAGAGAGTGGAGGCAGGGAAATAAGTGAGAGTTTTGTAAGTGGTAGATGTTATTAATCATGTAATTTAAAGAGTGAGTGATATTTAATAGCTAAATGAAATGTGAAACAAAAGCTCTATGCTCCCCAAGAAAGAAAAATTGCGATACCATCAACTCCTAAGATTCCTCAAAACGCAAATTCCTTCGAACCAATGACAAGGTCCACATCAATTCCAGGAGTCGAAGAGTGGTGGGGGAAAGGAAAAATCAAGCTCTTACCAAATGTGAGAGCAGTCTGACCTCTAAAAGTGATCCTCGACATACTGGCGTGATTGACGGAATCCAATTCCGAAATCGGGAAATGGACGATCTTCTGAAGTCGAGTGAGAATGTCTTTTTTCGCGATCTTCAGAATGGGCTTGGGGAGATAATGAATTCATCTCTCCAATGGGGATATAGGTGTAGAGTCTCAAGGTTGGTAAGAGTGATAATAAGAGAGCCGTGACGGCATCCCAATTGTCCTTTGAAAGTAATTGACGCGACCATTCGCCCCCCTATGTTGCAGTCTTCTCGAGGAAGAGAGATCGAATAGCTAGGCTCAAAGGGAAACGAATCAAATCGATTTCGGCCTCACATTTGTCTGTTCATCTTGATCACCCAATAGCTATCTCAAACTTTCTACCTCAACGATCTCTTTCTTCGCAGTCAGGCCCTGGCTCCATTTCACTGCCCCAATGAAAAGCGATCCTACCACCGTCACCGTGCCAGCCCATATCTGCGCCTTTACGAAACTCCCATTGTCATTCTGTATCAATGCACCAGCCGTAGGCGGACCAGCCAACGAAGCAAATGCCAGTACTGAACAAACCATCCCAAATCTCGTACCCATCTTACTCGGATCCTCTGTCAACGAAGCTAGTCCACCAACAAATATGCCTTGTGTTGCTCCAGTCGCTACTCCATAGAATACCGTCCAGACATACATACTTGACATAGAATGGATAGCAATCCATATATACAACATAACTCCCAGAGCAGTCGAAGAGACAATAAGTGTTGGTAAAGCACCAAAATAGCGATCGGCGGCAAAGCCCAAAAGCGGCCTTACCGGAATGCCCACTCCACTAATAACAATAAGGAGATTCACAGCCGCTACATCTGAAATCCCAATACTCGTCGTGGCATAAATATTAAGATAGAAAAAGCAGAAATAAAGTGCCCAAAATATTAAAAACATGCCGATGGTAAACAGCAAATACGGAGGATCGAGAAAGGCATGCCATTCCACCAAAGGACCTGCTTTCCTTGGTGGCAAGCGAGGACGAAGAAGAAGATGAATGATGATTGCAAATGCCAGTGCTATATAGCCTTGGATTCGGACGGCACGAGGGAACCCTATCCGTGGCTCAAGATGTTGCACTACCAGTGGGAAGAGAATACTCCCAGTTCCACTTCCCGACGCCGCCATTGCGAGGGCCATGGCTTTGTTTCTCTTCCAATAAGTACCAATGACCGCTACAGCAGGCATATATAGCACTCCCATCCCCAAGCCAGTACAGAGTCCCTGGGCGAGGAAGACCTGCCAGTAACTCGTTGCGAGGCTCGTCATGAATGTTCCGAGAACAAGCAACATGGAGCCGAGAAGAGCGGTTTGCTGTGCATATCCAGCGTCGGCGGCGCGGCCGGAAAAGGTGCCGATGAAGAAGGTCAGGAAGATTTGGAGCGACCCAATCCAGGATATGTCGGAGGGTGGGAGGTTCAACGAGGTCGTGTAGTGCAGTTGGTAGATGCCGAAGGAGGCAGAGTAGCCCCATGTTAAGGCGTTGATGAGGTGGCCGGCTAGGATTTGCAGCCAGGCTGTGGTGCCGCCGTCTGGTGCCGGTCCGGGGTCCGAGGTGATTTTTGAGAAGGAGGGCATGAGAAATCCGGGGGCCATCTTAATGTCTGTTCTCGTAAAATGCCCTCCGTGCAAGGTAATGCGTTTGCTTGGTCTGATCCTGAATGATGGTTAAACCTGCGTCCGTTGGAGAACATACATGAAAATAAGACATAAGACCCCTTCTCCTATGCATAAGCGAAAGATACTGATCCAATTAAGACCACGCCTTTGGAATGACATTGACGGGCACTTGGATTAGCATTTGACGGGGAGGAAACTCCACAAAGATAACGAGCACTATCGGTTTTATGATCTACCAATATTCCTAATGTTTCTCTCGGAAGAAGTGCCCTACTGAAGGAACCATTCTCGCGATTGACTTGGACTCTACGGTCAGCACTTTATTCACCATGAGCTCCCAATACCTAACTCCAACAATCCAACTCGTCCTCATGGAAGGGTATAAATTTAGAGAGATCTCCTTGAATTGAAGTGGTTTTCTTCTGCAGCAGTCATAACAATAATCTTACAGTTAAACCCGATCCTTCAGACAAACCTCTTTCCATATCTTACTTTCCACCTTCTTTCCACCTTCTTTCCATCCCTTCTTCCATTATTCCAAATACCTTCTCAATTCACCCCTCGTTCCTCGTCCTACAATCACTACTCTAGCAATCACTCCACTTACTCTCCTCATCATTATCCTACTTTATCTTCTCTCTCCAGCGTCACATTCACATTCACCTTCAACCAAGAACCACCTTGCACCTGATCTGTCATGATAGTCTTTTTTTGATTTTCGTCAGTCTTATTGGTTGTTTATTAATATCAAATGATATTACCATTTTACGCCCCCAAAAATAAATACATTGTTCTCGTAAGTGTTGAGGGTTGCAGTTGCGTCGAGAAGATTTCATTACCGGCATGGTTTAAATGTTACATCAAACCGACAAGAAGGCGTTCCAGAGCCTGATCTTTGTCATTTTCGGTTTGCCGGGCAGTGAGTGCGTTATGGAATGAGGAAAAGAGCTAGAAAGATAAGGAGACCGGTCCTATACATTCAGCCCCTTATGACCATAGGTATATAAAGAATTAGATGCGCAAAGTAGCCAGTTAAATCTTTTCATGAAGTCGTGCGAGAGTACTTCTGGTTGTCCTTTGCTTTGCACTTCTAAGCTCTCTGAGAAATAACTATGGATGGATGGAATACGAGTGGGGTGAGTTGTGGAGGACAAGAAAGATAAATCTGTGGATCGTTATCGGTACCGAGTGACGATATCTCGTGCTAGGCAAGGATTTATCTCAAAAGACGGAACACACGTGAGTGTCACGTGTCAATAGTGGATCATAAGATCTCCACACTTAAGTACCTCATTCATATTAAAGTTATCCTTCATGGCTTTGAAACGTCCAATCTCGTCATTGTTAATTGAGATGAAGATCTTCGATGTGATGAGCGCGTTTGAGGCTGTGTTTGTGAAGACTCAAGTACTGAAAAGAGTGGGATCCCCGGCGCATAAAATGCCAAGGGTATGGATTGGAGGAAATCAGTTGAGAATCAGTTGGGAAATGGCCATTTCGAGGTATTATTGATGTAAAGAGGTGTAAAGAAGAAGATTGATTGATTGATTGATGTTAATATGGATATCCAATACTTATCTCGGCCGTCCCCCTATCTCCTGGGATGATGGGATCTGAGATGCATTTCCCGCTGCGTGAAGAGAACATCGTCTTTAGCCAGGCACCCCGGCGATGCCTCATTTCGCTTCCATCACGTGCAGCCAATGGAAATCGATGTATTTTTGGCTGAGATTGCAGGCGCTGATCCTGGCACTGCTGCAGGGATTGTGGGGGGATGTTCCTGCAGGGAAGCGCACAGACCCCCAAGTGGCCCACAACCCACGAACAGCTCAAACCCCTTTTGGCCGTCATCATCGTCGTCTCTTTCCTCCTCCTTCCTCTCACCTCTCACTCACCTCTCACCTCACCCTCACCGCCGTCCCTCTTTTCTCTCCCAACAAGCACCACAATCAGCATTCAATTACTGTCGTCCTTCTTTTACCGACAGTAAGGTGGTTGATTGCGTGTTTTCCATTGTCATTTTACCCTTCCCCCTAATCATCGCACCAACAACAATTCAATCAATCGTTGTTTACATTCTTTTTTCACCCGCAAGAAACACAGCCTGACTTGACTCAACACCTTCTCTTTTCACCACCACCATCCACAGTGTGGGAATTCAACTAATAACCACTCCCAAATAAACCTATCTCGATCCGGTCGGGCTTTCTGTCTAGTCACATCGAATCGACCATTCTTGCGACTTGGCACGTCGACATCGGAGGGGGGGAAAAAAAGGAAAAAACTACTCTTCAATTCATCATGTCGCACGAGAGTCATCTTCGTCGCCATGGACGACGCGTGGCAGTCCCAGTGGCCGCTCCTTACCCATCCCCAGATCCAATACAGACTTACATCTCAATCGTCTATGTCACTGCGCCGGCCAGCTTCAGCGGTCCCACTTACTCCCTTTCGACCCCGGGAGCAACCGAAGAGGTGACCTCTAAATCCACCTCAACCCCTTCCCCCACGCCAACAAAAACGAAGGCATCGACTACCGCAACTTCCGCCAATACCGAGACGGATAGCACGATCGTGGCTGATACGAGCGCACAAGTAACGAGCTCTCAGACAGGCCCGACAACCGAACTCACATCGACCACCAATATCCCAACCGATATTCCTCTTACCACGGCGAGTAGCTCCGCGTTGACGCACAAAACTACATCGACGACTGCAACGGCCGTCAATGCTAACCAAAATCCGAGTGCGAGCACGACGTCAGATGCGACGACCACTCCGAGCTCGGGTGGAATGAGCACTGCAGGAAAGGCTGGCCTGGCCATTGGTCTTCTTCTGCTTGCTGGCGCTGTGTTTACCCTCATCTTGTTCTGTATCAAGAAGAGAAAGGACAAGGCGGCCAGGAGAGACGTGGATCATGAGAAGAGTGGAGGTTATGCCGCGGGAGCTCAACGCGCACAAAGCACAAGATCTGTTCGCACCCTTTCAACTGCCCCTCAAGTTTCCCTTCGCCCCCTCACCCAGTTCCGTCCTGACCTTAATGCACAGGCTCGTCCCAATGCCGCTGGCTCTGTCATGGCGAATACGACACCCAATGGCAATGCGGGAGCGGCTTGGAGACCTAGGCCAGGACAGGGTCAGAACGAGAAAGAGAATCCATTTGGACATCATGCAGAGCCTATTGATTCCGTCAACGCGCATGGTCCCGCCGTGGTCGAAAACATGAGCCCTGCGGGCGATATGATTCCCACTGCTCCCCCAACTGCGGCCGCCGCTGCAACACTTGCCCCAAGCCCTCCTCTCAAGCGCGGAGCTTCGAAACGTGGCAATGCCCCTGCCGAATTGGATTTCACAAAGAGCGGAGGGACTTTCATGGCCGAGCCAAGTCCCACGGGAACGGAATTCAGCATGACCTACGAGCCTTCAACGCCCGCGCCAACAAATACGAGCATGGCGATCGCCGCGGCTGGCGGACCACCCAATACTACCGTTCACCGTGTTCAACTTGACTTCAATCCTTCCATGGACGATGAGCTTGAATTGCGTGCTGGTCAGTTGGTTAGAATGTTGCACGAGTATGATGATGGATGGGCACTTTGCATTCGCCTGGACCGTTCTCGTCAAGGGGTGGTGCCGCGAACCTGTCTTTCCACCCGTCCAGTGAAACCTCGTCCTCAGCAAAATAGCCCACGCACTCAAGGACCACCAGGAATGCGCGTTCCCCAACAACAAGGTCGTCCCCTTTCCCCTGGTACGAACCAAGGTCCTCGTTCCGGTTCGCCCATGAAACAGAACCCTCGTCAATTAAATGTCAATCAAGGTCCTCCACGCTCGAACTCGCCCTCCACAAACTTGCCTGCCACTCCATCCGGTCCGCAATACAATCCTCAACGTCAAAATGCTTCTCCTAGCCAAAGTCCTCCCCGCGCACCGCAGAACTCCATGGCACCCGCTGGTACCCAAGCAATGACTCCAAATGGACCCTCACAGTTCAGTCAACCCATGGGAGCACCTACTCTTGGACAAGGCTCCGGATCTCCTCGATCAACCTCACCAGCGGCCAATAGACCTGTCACTCCAAATGATCAAGGTTTTAACTTCGAGCAACCCGATAGCCCCCCTCGTCAGCCACAGATGGATGCATCTACCCCGCAAAGCCCTCCTCGAACTGGGGTAGTTGAGAGGAAGCCAGTCCCTGGTCAAGCTATGTGAATATCGACTGCTTGGATCGGACCTTTCGTACAAACTATGGCATCACATGGCGCAATTGGGAAACGGCGGAATAAATGAGCGCAATGACCTATTTTCCTTTTTTTTTCTTTCTCTCCACCATTTTTGGCCTTGGCTCTTGCTTTGCCATTTCCCTCTCGAGCTGGAAATATTTTGGAAGCAACTTCTCGTGTTTTCCTTTCGATTCTTTTTTTTCCTTTTGCACCTTCGATGGGCAGAGCTGTTTTCTTTGTGCATATAGCACACTTTCACTGCGGGCGATAATTGAGATATCTCGACGGGTTTCAGCGAATATCGAATTGATCAGTAATGTGTATTTACTGCACCAGGTTTTTGCCCTTTTTTGCGAGCTCGAGCTCGATCTTTTTGGGGACGAGATGTGATGAGAGACCTTGATGCAAGGTATTTGTGGATGTGGATATGGATTTGCGTGCTGGATGCTTGCTAGCTAGGTGGGAGGAGGGGTGAGAGATGATTTGATGAGGAGAGGAAGTAGCTGGCTGTGCTAAGCGGTTTTTATTCGTGACATGCTGGGTGTGAGGAGGTTGAAGAAATGCTTCGTGGGAGAGGAGAGAACAAACGTTTGTGTCAAGTGGTGTATATGGGACAGAACGGAAGGAGAAAAAACTTTTCATAGAAAAGTAGTAGTCAGCAATGAATGATACCTTTTGCACTTTATACGGGTGTTGTAACGTGGCTGTTGTGATTATGGAAGGAATGTGGGCTGTGGCTGGCATGGAATGGAATGAATGCGGCAAGATGGTAGAAGGTAACCAAATCCTATCACGTAGGCGATCGTGAAGGCGCTTTTAGGCGCTTACATTCGCTAGATGATTGTGTGATGGGGCTCGGTGTTAATTGCGTAGCATGTGTAGGACATTCGCTGCTAGTTCTCCAAAGACAGCTCTATCACATAATATACTCCTCTCACATCTCCCTTCAGAAGCGATTTTCACTATAACCCCATCAAATTGTCCCAGCTTCAAGGTTTTCACAAATCGAGCTGGCTTAGAGCTCTCGAGATTTTTGTTTCGGGAGTGCTCAAATGGACACTGAAATGCTCGAGGGATAATAACGAGAGAAAGGACTATAAGAATGTACAAAGATGTGCTTATAGGGACTAGAAATGCATGGTGGTTGGTTGCCTTGTTAGATTTTACTATTGTATACTTACTTTAGCAGGCTTCCTCACGCATCAAATAATTAATAGTTGACGCTGCGATGATCTAAATATTATATGTGCCCAATCTGTGATCAAATGGATAAGAAGTAATGGGTAATGGGCTATGGGCATGAGAATACAACTACACCACTTCTCCAAGCCAATTGCTGCCCGCCTCGGGATTTAAAGTTCTTTGCTATGACATGACTGACTAATGAATTCAGCTATTATATCTAATCCTCACATCCTCTCTCTACTTTCGCGACCTTACACATTTACGTTCATCGAGCAGGTTTATAGGATCTAGTAGTAAAGGTATTCGTTCTTCATCGTTCCTACCCATTGTACGAAGTACTCCGTACCCCTTGTCTGTCTAGTGAGATGTCAAGCGAGAAACACCTCCTTTTCGAATTTTCATGTCAAACCCCCCCACCCTTAATAAAACAGGTTTTTTTCGGGAAAAAATATCCTCTACTACTATAGGGAGTGGGGGGAAGGGTGGGAGAAGGGTGGGAGAACATGGTGGGAAAACTCTGAGCGGAGAGGGTTTTCATTTTGCGATAGTGGAAAGGGAATTAGGTTATAGCTGGTCATCTCTGCGCTGGGGATCGATAGTTTGCTAATTGGAGGTTTAAGGGGGGGGGGGGGGCATTGTAGATGAGTGATAAAAGATATTCCCCAAACCTCCATCAATCTCAGCCCTTATATATTAATAATGGTGGTGGTTGTGATTTCGATAAACGGGGGGTTCGGGGGTGTTGGTGGGTTAGAACGCCTGCCTAGCTGAGTATAATGAATTTGGGGAGGAAGGGACATGTCTTGGTCTTTGAAGTGGTATTATGGTTGTTGGTGACGAAAATGGGTGTTTGGGGGAGAAGACGAAGACGAGGAAAAGGGGACTGCTAGACTGATAGATATACTTTTTATGTTGCCGTGCTAATGCCGAAATCTAGAAATAAGGTTATATCTTCAAATAAACCAATTCCCATCACCAAACACAGAAGGCGGGCCCTTGGCTTAGGGGCTTTGGATCAAACTGTGTTTCGGCCGAGGAGGAGTGAAATCTGGGGTACACACCAATCGCGGCTCTAAAAAATCCCACCGCGGGGTTTTTCTAAGGACTCTGAGGAGTCCTGAGTTTTTTGCTTTTTTTTTATTCCATTTGTTCGGTCCAAGAGGTTTGCTTTTTTTTTAAGATTGTTATTTTTCGTAGAGAAGGTTAATTTTAGCGATGGGGTGGAAATGATGGAAGTCTGGGAGATGACAACGATAATAACGGCAACAGACCGCAGACTTGGATTTGCACTTCCAGACGAGGCATAAATTTGATGGAAAGTTGCGGAAGATATATATGAAATTATCGAAGCGGCAGACAATTTTCCAATCACTCAAATGCAAGAAATATTTGCATGATAGGACATTGCTCTGTAGGAGTATTCGGTGTGTAATACTCTTACATTCCCCTATGGTAAAATTCATCCCACTGGAATCATAGAATTTACCTCTGGAATATTGCTTGCCTTCCTCGAGTAATGCGTGCAGTAAACACAAGGCAAAATCGGTCTAGATGATCAAGCGGTTGAGACGGCGATTCAAGTTGTCCCATCCAAATTGAAAATCTTCAATGAATTCCTAGTCATGAGCGACTCTTAGATATCCTTCTTCACTACTTTCTCCCCACTAGACACAATCTCGCTTAAATATAATACTATTGCATTTCGGATAGGCTTTCTGACCTCTCCTTGTCAACCGTAGCACTCACCTTATGATAAATAACCAAGTCCATTTTATGATTTGTTGATTTATTAACGTTTTCAACATTCGATTCATCTGGGTAATTGTTACTCCGGTAATTTACCGGCATCTTCAGTGAAACAGTGAGACATGAATATTTCTGTAAACAGGCAGATCGCTCTGAACTCCATACCTAGAAATGGGACTGTTACGGCAAAGCAAGCATCGAAACTGTTGTCTCATTTTCGATATGGAAACGGTCAATAGGATCTCTTCGCCAATACGTCTTCTTCTCTCGGACTCTCAACCATAACTACTCCCTGCCTCCTAGACCTTAAATCTCCCTCCTTCCCTTCCGAATATCTCCCAAGAACTTTCCTCTGATCGGCTTTCTCCAGGTCCGCGTTTTTGTCCTCATTCTTCCTCTGCCAGTATCCCACCACATCCTTCCATTTCTCGTCCTCGTCCTCGGGATTTCCCACTTTGTTGCCCCTCCGAACTTCTTCTCTTTCCTTGCCCTTCTTTCTACCATTATCTTCTTGCTCCGCTAGCAAATTGCTTTGTCGTTCCTTCCGCAAAAATGCACTCATCTCTTCTAACAAATTTTCATATGCCATTTGGTAGAACTGCCCACCGCTTACTTCCGCATTTTGGGCTTTCAGAGCATCGGCAAATCCTTGGAGGTATCCTTCCAGATAGCTCCCGGTGTAAGATGGGAAGGTGGTAGTGGATGTGGATGACATTTCTTTTGCAGGTTTGATTGTAGGGGAAATGTGTTTAAGGGAACGATCTCTTCGTTATTGCTTAATATAGAGCGTCTTGTTTAAGTGGATAAGGTGTACTCTGAATACTACGTCAGGGTAATTGTATGATCAAGTTATTCAAACCGCTTCAATTTCCCAAGTTTCAGCGATGAGGGAGGATTCAATCAGTGATGTAAAATCCTACGGCGAGTCACTACTTTTTACACCACCATTTCAAGTTCAACATTATATTTTGATATTCTCAAGTCACCCTCACTAAGGACATCCCTTTTCCCTAGTTCTATTTGTTAATATCACAGGATTTGGTAAAATTATGAAATAAAGTATTGATTTTATGTCTAAAGAACTAAGAGGATAGGTCATAGGCTAAGGTTATATACCTTTAGCAAATGACTCATCCTCGTCTGCCGACCACGTTAACTACTCGATATTATCGTGCCAACACTATTCCCTATTCACCAATTGCCATTAATCCTTGGCAATGTTCCTTGGATCTCCAGCATCCTTCACCCATTTCTCATTCTCTCTCCCACTACTCCTACTTTTCTGTTTTTCGGCCAAAGTCGCACGAATAGCTGCTAATTCTCTAAGGCAGAACTCCATGCCCTCTGATAGTCTCTCCAGTCTTGCGGTGATGCTGGCTTTCCATTCTTGATCGCCCCAGGCTGATTGTGAGATGACGCCGATGGGTGGAGGTATTGCCCGCTTAGAGCCTCTTGGTTTTGGTGTATTTGATTTTGAATTTGACATGTCCTCAGCTGTTGGCACATTGGGTAGTAGTGAAGTAGTCTGAGGAAGTAGAGTAGGCAGCGCACCAGAGACTAGTATTTGTTCAGCATTCTTGTTTGAGGTGTTGCTGAGGGTGCTGGAGGTTGGAGGTTGCATAGATGGTGTTGATTGAGTTTGCGAAAATGATGGCTGTTGTTGTAGCCCTGGCTGTGTTGATGATTGTGCATGTTGATTAGACGGTTGCTGAGGAAAATTCCCCGTTTGCACGTTAGGATTGGCGGTCGAAACAGGATTCACAGCCAACTGCGTCTGTTGTGTTGATACTGCTGTGTTCGCTGACTGATTTTGCAGGTTATAGTTGACTGGGTTCTGTTGTATTATGCTAGGGATCATTTCTGCTCTCTTTCTATGGGGGATTGTATTTGCACCTGTTGTTTGACTGCCCTCTGGTTTCTTCCCTTGTGCTTTCTTGAATAGCTTCGGCGCATGCTGATATTGAATAGGCTGTTTTCCATATTTGAATTGCGCTGCATTGTTTATCCTTGACCTTCTTTTTGATACTTCGCTTTCCGGATTCATGAAAGAGTTCAACCCATCACCTGAGTTCATTTGCTGCTTTATCTCGTCCTCGGTCCATAAGTGCTGAGTTTCCTCCAAAAGAACATCCATCAAAGACGAAACACCTGTTGATCCTATCTTCTCAACCACCCAAACACCATGGCTTCTCAGAAAATCTCGCAGAGCTCGTACCGCAGGCTTGCTCGCGATGTGGAAAATATCCCTTGTCCATCCACTAAAATCTTCCCTAAAGCTTTCCCATAATCCATCGTCAGTATCATACATCGTTTTATACATCCATAGATGGTATGCAATATATCCATCTATGCGTAACGCTGTTAATTGTGCTGGATCTTTTGTGTCTATTGACTTTCCCCAATTGTCTTCATCAACCGGCCATAATGCGTTCGATGCCATGTTGTTGTGTTGTTGTATAAAAATGGTGTATGTTGTATGAGAAGAGTGTAAAGGCAGAAGTGTGTGTGAAAGTCGTGGATGTGTTGGGTTGTAAATTGCCAGATACCGAGTTCTTATGTGGTCAGTTCTTCGTAATTAGGCCTCTTCTGATGAGATCTTGCTGTTCCGTGATTAACTTTGATGTTAACCACTGATTAGTGTTGATATCACAGGGTTGCTCAAAACATGAGAAATGAAGTATTGATTAAGTCTAAAGAACTAAGAGGATAGGTTATAAGCTGAGAATATATATCCTCAGCAAATGATACATCCTCGTTTAGTGGCCACGCTAACTATCGGCTTTATCGTGCCAACGTTAACTATTGCGAAGAATGTAGTTTATAATTTAGATTTGATGTGAATTTTCGATAGGATGTTGGGATGATTCTCAGTTCGCCTACTTACCGCATTGGGACTAGCGCATGAGTCACAGTGGCACACCCACATATCAACACCCCTTCGTAGCACTTAGAGTAGAAGAATTAACCATATTGAGCTAGACTTGTTATTTCCTTTTATCTTGCATATGCAATTACCGGTAATACCTACAGATGTAGTATTATAAGGACTTGTTTGAATTTTTAAAGGTTATTGTTTTCAGAAGCTTCGTGGAATCACTATCAACTTTAATGGAATTTTGATTGGAGAGCACCACTTCGACTTAGTTATACTCTACATCCTACAACCCATAGAACCCTATTCAGAGATCCGCAGTAACCTAACAATCAAAACACGTACAACCTCAATAACTTCAGGCGTGAAAATTCAGTTGTGTGCTGCGAATTAAATAGGACAGAGAAGTAGTAGTACTTGTATCGGCATAAATCACAGATAGAGGTCAACTGGGAAAGATCAATACTGTAGGAGCCGTGTGGTAGGAGGGTATTGGCTGGTTCCTGCAGAGGGATCAACTTCCTTTAGTATTGCCGAAAATACTGTTGGCTCTTGTGACAATAGCCGTGTACTTCTTTCCGTTGTGAGCCGGGAATGTAGGAAGGCTGTGAAAGAGCGGTTGAGAATAAGTTTCTTTGTTAGGAAGTCATGTGATGAATTAATACATACATTGAGGTACTAGAGCGCGGAATGGGTTGGGTAATGGGTAGTTGGATAACCCAATTGGGTAGTATCCAGCTTTTGTATTGTACCCATTGACCCAACCCATCAATCCAATAGGTTGGGTTATTTTTGAAATAAATAATCCAACCTAAACCTAACTTATTCCGCGCCTTATGAGATACCCATTTGACAGACAGATTGATGAGGATTCCAAGTATATGACTATATGACTCCGATAGGATTGAAAGTGGTTGACATGGCATTTGCGGAAATAAGAATCTCGTAACTGCGTGCTGTCAGCCTTTGGCTTTCTCCCACTTTCTCTCTGTTTGGAACGCTCCTGCTGAGTGAGAGATTTGTACTCAAGCGGGTGTTGCTTACTGGCCGGAGTTAACGATGGCTTTGGTTTGAAAGCTATCAACACCGAAGCGGCACGACGCATCAAGGCTACAGCTCTATTTAACAGTCCACTTTACTCTTTCATGGTGAGCTTTGAGTATTCCTCTTATGCGTGTAGAAATCTAAAAGGGGACGTGCTGCAGGTCTATCAAATTTAGCATATATCCCCGGATAAAAAAGCAAAGCGGGGTGAAAGGAGTGTACATAGGAGAAGATTTGTAATACTTATTTAGCTCCCTATCTTTAAAGCCCAGATTTCTAAGCAAAATCAAACATATATAAAGCCCGGATTTCTGAGCAAAATCATCTCAAATTCCAATTCAGATTCAACCACAATCATGGCTACAACATTCCCCAAAGGTTCCATCGTCCTAGTGACCGGTATCAACGGCTACATCGCGTCCCACGTCGCGGATCAGCTGCTCCTAGCAGGCTACCAAGTCCGCGGCACGGTCCGCGACCTCTCCACCGGCTCAGCCGTAAAAAAGGCCCTCGAGGCACGCCATCCCGGTTCCAACGTCTCCATCGTCGCCGTTCCCAAGATCGCGCAAGCAGGTGCTTTCGACGACGCTGTAAAAGGCGTCTCCGGGATTGCACATGTAGCCTCCAATGTCAGTTTTGACGGTAATCCGTACAATGTGATTCCGGATGTCATTGCGGGCGTCACAAGCATCCTAACATCAGCAGCTGCTGAGCCAAGCGTAAAAAGCTTCGTCTATACATCCAGCTCGACGGCTGCGACGAGCACTCGTCCTAATGTGCGCTTTACTGTTGACTCAAATACGTGGAATGAAATCCAGATCAAAGCTGCATATGAGCCGCCGCCATATGATGGACGCGGATTCATCGTGTATAGCGCTAGCAAAGCTTTGGGCGAAAAAGCAGTGTGGGAATTCGCGAAAGAGAAGAAACCTGCTTTTATCATTAATTCCGTCTTACCAAATTGCAACTTCGGCGAGATTTTTGTGGAGGGCCAGAGAGGAAGTACGGGCAGTTTCTTGAAGGCGATTTATGAGGGTTATGGCAAGCCTTTACAGGAAGGACTCAATTGGACTATGCTTGAGCCACGTAAGTTTATCTTCGAGTTTCTTTGACTTTAAGCTGATAAAATTCATTCAGAATGGTTTGTGGATGTTACCGACGATGCGCGCCTTCACGTCGCGGCATTGACTTTACCGGACGTGCAGAATGAGCGAATTTTTGCGTTTGCGGAGCCTTTCAACTGGTCTGATATTTTCAAGATTATTGAGGAGGTGCGTCCGGGTCATAAGCTTCCTGAGAATCCCCAGGATCCAAATAGCCGTGATCTTTCGGAGATAAAGGAGTGGCCTCGCGCGGAAGAGTTGTTGAAGAGACTAGGACGGAATGGCTTTTTAAGCCTTCATGATTCCGTGAAGCAAGAGATAGAGAAGCTTTGAGGGATGAATTTGGGTAGACGTAGTTGAAGGAATTAGTCTAACCTGCGTTTGGCAGGAATTCCAGAACTTGATGACTCCAGCATAAGACAAGTACTCAGACATGCATCGCATACTTATCGTTGCAGGCTAGGAACGTGAAAATGGGTACTTCTCCCTATGAACTGCACATATTTTTCCATGGAAGTAGAACTGTTGGTATCACCTTAGTGCACTGGAATGGCCTATTTCATGATGAATTCATTGTTACTAGTAGGCTACAGAAGGAAGAAGATCGTAAGGATCGAAAATGTAATGACTCATCAAGGCACGTGACTATATACCCTTTTCCCTATGTTCCAACAAGAACTCTCTACAGCGAGTCATAAAAAAAACTCTACAAGACCAATATTGGCTCTTAAAACACTTGCTCGACCCCATCTACCTAATCCTGCAAAATCCCAGAAACAATTATACTCCTCTGTGTCATACTAATTGTCGGTCTCCCCCTTCTTAAAAAAGCACATCTTATTTAGACTTAAATCATTCACGATATAAATAATCAAAACTATCATCATACAGGCGCCAGTCTCCACTGTTAAGAGTGATGCAGGCGTCTAAACAGTAATACAATGAAGTTCCAAGCGTTGAAGTACCGCTGATAGTAGTGCCGGATGCCTCGAAGCTTTCGTATTACCATATAATTGCACACCACCTCCTACTCCACCAATTTCTCCACTAACGAAGGATACTATCATATACATATGCGGGCTCTTCCTCGTGTGTGTTCCTTAGTATCGAGATTATGTGAGACTTCTAGTAAGCTATCTTAGACTATGTTCGCGGAATTCTAGACCGACTTCTGATTGCCGATATTTAGCTTTATTTCTTAACTAGAGGGGGATGTTGGCTTGAAAGGTAGCTGGAAAGGTCAGTACAAGAAAGCTTCTTCTTTTTTTTCTTTTTTATAAGGATCATCGATTTCTCGGTATTTAAGAGAGTAAATATCTTTCTGGCTTCGCCGCATTTTCATGCAAGCATCGGAGTTCCAAGCCTCTACGTACCATAATCTTACATAACCGCTTCCTTAGCAAGAATAATACGAAGTACTGATGTTTTATTTATGGAATTCACGTAAGGAAATAGATATTCTAAGTTCTAGAAGAAAAAACAGGAAATACTTTCACTAGGGATTATCTTGTTGGTTAAAGTGCAAACCGTCAAAAGTTTTCAAGATTTACATGTTGCTGTAGATAGGTATTTTTCGACCCCCTGTGACGGTTGTGCAATACTAGGTCTTGAATACGAAGATCTAAAGCTAAAGAAAAGAAGAAGAGGAGCCTCGAGGGAGGGAGAGCGGACCTATAGGGGTCTGCCAGCCCACGTGACGTACTAGCCATGTCAAAGCCCTTACTTCCACCGGTGCTCAACGTAATGACTCGGCATTTCTAGGTGACTTGCAACAAAAAAAGATGATGGATAACATTCATATCAATACATATATGCGTTTATTATTTCCTATAGTAAAGAAATAGCTAGGTCGTCGACAGACTTCTGTGGTCCGGCTGATTCTCGATCTGCGCAGAGCACCACCCAAGCCGACTCGAAAAGATATTGGACTGTCTTCTCAATCTTGAAATGCTCCATAAAGAGGAAAGAAGATGGATACAGATTATCATCTTTAATACTCACCCAGCTGAAATCATTATGCCAATAACAACCTATCAACACCTGTCACAGTTCGTCTCTCATCGCCGTGTCCTTTCGGCATATTGGAAACTGCCTAACAAGCCCGTCAACTGCTCACGACTCAACCCAACAATCTGCGGAGGTCTTTCTCGGATCGAATTAATACTATATCCAGAATAAATAACACCCCCCCACCCCCATTAAGCTACACAATGGCTCCAGCAAAGCAATTAGCTGTAGGCATTACCGGGTGTTGCATATGTCAAAGTAAACGAAATAACAAGTGGGTTTCTGATTCTTCTGTGGTCTGGAATTCCCGTAGATGATGGCGGTCTCAAGTCTCGAGAATACTTCGAAGAAGGAATAATAGATCCCGTAGATGATGGTGGTTGTAAACGACCCCCAAGATATTCCGTGGCGTAGGGGTGACATCACGTGAGTTTCTGTCGTCACTTCCTAAAGCAGCCAGCAGCAGCTACCATGGCCGCATTTACCTCCAATTCCTTCTACCACCAATGCTTCCTCCTCATTCTCTTCTCTCTCTCTCTCCTCTTTAGCACCATTCTCTCAAGGATGTACGATACATCTGTGCATCGAATGAACGACCGATAGTTATAAGGTAAGGGATATCCAGCATAAAATATCACACAGCCAGAGTTCAAACCAAGGTTTCTCTCCTGCTATCACAATTCTTAATCATTTCCGATAGGACGATGGAAACCCACCGTAAGCACATCAAGCTCTATCTCACTAGTGCCTAAAAGTTTCCTGCAGCCCGAAAGCTACAGAGCTAACTAGTGCTAGAATCATCCACATATTGAAGTTAAGCTTACTCCGTATGGCCACAGATTGTGCGAGCCGGATCCTCGGGAAAGACCAAGAGAAGCACTTCCAGAGTCAGATCTTGGCCGCTTATAAATCGACAAGCGAATAACCTCTGCATCCGTGCTCGCTAATTAGCATTATTCAGCACGGTGCGCTCACTAATCGAAGGGCTGAACTGGCTTGGCATCAGCCGTAGGGCAATACATTGCCCAATAACAAAGCATCCCACCTTTTATTTTCCTTTGTTTCATTTCTTTTTCAAACTCCGTAGGCCAGATCCTGATGCTGTGAGTCAACGCTATCTCCACCCACCCTACATGGACTTTTAGTGAAATCCATGGAAATCGGGGTTAAAGGAAGGGGTTAGTAATACTTGAAGCTTACCAACGGGATGGAATGAATTAGACAGTTGTTGATGGAGGGAATTGGGTATATAATTCTGAGTTCTCCCGAGTAGGCACAAGTTCATCATCCACAAAGTTCGTTGCCTTGCACTTTTAAGTTCAAATCCCATTACGCTGTACTTTTAACTGCTAGCTCCGTTCTCCTTGCACTACCAACTTCAAAGTTCGTTGCCCTAAACTTCTTTCTGAATACTTTGTGATTTCGTATAATTATATACTTCAACTCTTTCTGTTAAGTTTTTACTCCGACATCAATTACGATCTCCTCTACTCTTCCCAGCACCCACCAAACACCTCGCCCATGGCGGATATCATTAGAGAGGCCCCATTAGGCCAAATAATACGGTACCTGACCAACAATCGAGTCCTCCAATACCCAGAAGAATTACCTGGTTTTGAATTACCAGCCACATACAACGCAGTTCTAAACTCAAACCCCAAAGCCCTCCCAGGAGCAACATCACAAGAACGAAAACCATCTTACATATCCGGCTCAACCACACCGAGTGATCCAGAGAAGGAGAAGCGAGAGCATGCCCCGTCTAGCATATCGGGAACAACGACACCTAGCAATTATCTCGAGAAAAAGGACACGGAAGAAATAAATCCCTATAACGACGTAGATATCGAAGGCCTACAACTCAGCCGAACAAAATCCCGCTTAGAGACCACACCTTACACCGAAGAGCGCCTAGAAATCGAACATCAACTCTCCCTCGAACGCACCAAATCTAAACCCATCATACCCCAAAAAACATCAGATGGAACAATCCTCGTAGAATGGTACACAACAGACGATCCTGCCAACCCACAAAACTGGACGAACAGCAAACGCTTCTGCATCTCCTTGATCATCTGCATGTATACCTTCGTCGTATACACCGGCTCCGCAATCTACACATCTAGCGAGCAGGGCGTGATTGAAAAATTCCACCTCTCACACACGAATGCTTCTCTCCCTCTCTCTCTATACGTGCTCGCCTACGGAATGGGTCCTCTACTCTGGGCTCCTCTTTCTGAAATCCCTATCATCGGACGTTCACCCGTATACGCCGTAACCATGGGCCTCTTCACAATCCTCTCCCTTCCCACCGCGATGGTGAACAATTTCGCTGGTCTCCTAGTCCTCCGTTTCCTACAGGGCTTCTTCGGCTCACCGTGTCTAGCCATTGGTGCCGCTACCATGCAAGACATGTATTCCCTCCTGAACCTCCCCTACGCACTCGTCGCCTGGGTCTCAGCCGCCTACTGTGGGCCCGCATTGGGTCCCCTACTTTCCGGCTTCGCCGTCACTGCGAAGGGTTGGAGGTGGAGCCTATGGGAAATCCTGTGGGCCGCTGGTCCCGTCTTCCTACTCATGTTTCTCCTCCTCCCCGAAACAAGCACACCTAACATTCTTCTTCGTCGCGCTGCTCGACTCCGAAAACTAACAGGAGACGAGCGTCTACGCTCACAATCCGAAATCGACTTGCGACACATAAAACCCATGGCCATCCTCATCGACGCTGTGATCAAACCCTTGGAAATCACAATCAAAGACCCGGCCATTGCTTTCGTAAATGTCTACACCGCCATTATTTATGGGATATATTATTCCTTCTTCGAAGTATTCCCCTTGGTCTATCCAGTTATGTACGGATTCTCCTTGGGAATTGTTGGCGTTGTATTCACCTGCATCTTAGTCGCCTGTACACTAGGAATAGCAATTTACTGTGCGTACCTCTATTTCTACCTCATTCCTGACATCAAAGCGCACGGACTGCGAGCACAGGAATCCCGTCTCGTTCCTGCACTCATAGCCTGTTTTGGCCCTACCATCGGACTGTTTCTTTTCGGCTGGACGGCAAATCCTAGCATTCATTGGATAGCACCAACGATTGGGATTACGATTTACGGCGCGAGTGTGTTTGTAGTTATGCAGTGTATTTTTGTCTATGTGCCGTTGAGTTACCCGCAGTATGCGGCTAGTTTGTTCGCAGGCAATGATTTTTTGAGATCCGCGTTTGCGTGTGGGAGCATTCTTTTTGGGAGACCGTTGTTTGTGAATCTGGGAGTTGGGAGGGGTGTCTCTGTGTTAGGGGGGTTGTCAGTGATTGGTATCGTGGGAATGTATGCGCTGTGGATTTTTGGCGCGAGGTTGAGGAGTAGGAGTAAGTTTGCTGTGGCTTGAAAGATATCAACTAGGCTTGGGCTAGATTGGATTGGGTGGGCTAGAAAAGACCATATAAGGGTGGCCAGCGGCTATAGATATACTCTCTCTTTGGAGTTTGGGGGCTTTAGACTAAACTATCAATTAATAATACGTAATAAAAGCGAGCTCATAAATCATAGCCAACCTTACTGGAAACGATAAGTGACGCGCTTATGAAAACCTACCTTGAATATTTACTATTCCCTCAAAATTTGAAAACAGGGCGAAAGCCCCTTCTCCGGACGCCACAGCGAAACAACCTCGAAAGATGGCTTCAGTTTTCACCATCCCACCGACGCATACCATAGAAGCAAATACCACACAGCGAGCACCTGATCTGGGCTTACAAAAAGGCTATGGCAACTGCGTTTGATCTTAAGCCAGAGGTTTGCCAGGAGCGCTTAGAATTCGCACGAGAAGGAGTCACTTGGTCAAGAGAACAGGTTCTAAACCAACATTCTCTAATAAAATTTGGGCAATAGGTAAAGCTTATACAACCTCGCACATAACTATCGAGAAAAATGGCTTGAATCAATTTGTGCCAGAGAATATTACGCATAGACATTAAAAGGTTCCTGCCTAGATATTTCATAGAATAATATAGTAGGGTAAAAAAGGGCCAGGTAATTTTTCGGAAAAGAATTAGGGCAAGATAAACTCTGCCAAATACGACGAGCACATTTATCCAATACCAAAAACCTTATAAACCAGAATTCAAATATCATCTTCATATATAATAACGCACCTTCTCGCCGGTTATAATTAACGGCAAGAAACTTGGCCGGAAGGAGGATTTAAGTCATTAGATAGCCTCTGTATTCTTGTAATTTAAATATCATAGAGCATGTGTGGAATTAGATGAAGAGTTGGTTTCAAGAGCATTATTTCCAAGCATATTATAATATAGCAAAGATTTCTTCAGATGATTTAAGGGTTATTATTTAGCAAGCTTAGGAAGCTATTCCTAATTCTTATATTAAATCTCTTGTAAATAGCTAGTGGAGGAGATATTAGGCCGTGATTAATGCCAACCAAGTATTAGTAATTAAGAATAGAGGCTTTCAACTAGCTAAAACCCTTCTATCTACCTGGTTAACACCCTGGAAACACCCTGGTTTTTAAGATTGTTTAGGGGGGGGAGTTTTGGGAACTGAGCGCTTGCTAGTGTGAGGCGGCTAGAAGTCGTTCGTGATATTACGCTATCCCTAGAAGGGGTAGCTACAAGGGCATAGCACCTATTCTGTGACTATAAAGTAGGGGCTTACCCCCTCCTTCATCACATAAGCACCTTAGATATCATTCTTACACACCACTTATTGACTCCCTGTTCTCTTGATTTGCTGGCTTCTATCTTGTGCCCACGCGACCTGAGGTCACCCGTTTCTACCACGACCTCGTACACTTTCACACTAGTAATAAGGCAAAAAAGGTAACGTTGAAAAAGCCTTTTATCAGTTCCAACAGACTAGCAAAATGGACTGTTTCAAGCACTAGATAGATGATGAGTTTGTAATACCGTTGCCTAGATATTACCGTGACGAAGCCACATTATCCTACGTCACGTGATGTTATTATGCATTTCTCAGCCCCACGCCAACAAAATCCCAATAAGTCCAACAATAATCCATAGTCCTACCATGCCCAAGACCCTTTTCCACCAATTCGTCAAAACCTGCATTATGGTCTTCTTTTTGTAAGCACAAGCTTTGGTCCCAAACACTAGGCATCCTCTTCCACCGTCCTCAGCTTCACACTCTCCGTGTTCTCTCCTTCGTTTCATCAGCAGCCTATTTCCAAGTTAGGCTATAGCTACTTCCACGCATCCCCATACCCTCTGATCACTTCCTCTGCTCCATACGATGAATGAGGATACAGACCTTATACTGCCTCTGCAGAATTTTGAGTCACTCCCCAATTCACATCGTTTATCATGTGGACAGTCCAAATGCAGTCTTCTCCTCTGGATCAACCACTCAATCTTCAGATGGACACCCGTGTACACCAGATTATAGAAATGGCGATTGACGTGCTTGAGGGAGAGGGCATCCGGATATATCAAATTAGATGCAATCATGATGTGCAGTTCGGGCGGTAGAGTTAGGAATTTGGAGACAAATTTGAGCGATTCTGTCTTCTGGTCCGAAATCATCTTTGTTGGGAGGTATGAATGAAAGGGTATTGAGGACTAATCAAAGAGTTATAGAAGTATGCTGCCTATTCTAGGCAATTCTTTTCAAATCAAGATTTGACTTGTCGCTTCATAAATATGAAGTCGAGGCATCTAAAACATGGAGACATTATTCTAGGCTACCATTTTGACAAGTCGCATAATTCATGAACTATCGCGATGCCAGAAGAAACGACTTACTGTATTTCGATTTTTTCAAATTAAACTAGAATACGAGTCATGTCACTATTTCGAATTTTTGATAGGGTTTAACAAGGCTGCATTGTAACCAGCCTTGTCTGATGAAGGGCATCATCATTCTCTTGCAAAGATAGGGCAAAGAGGCAGGTAATCGAAAAGGAGCGATGGTGCACTTCCTCCACTTTTTTGTTTCTCTGCCATCTAAAAATACATACAATCAAAATCTTGTACCAGTATATCCTTTTCGTTTCCCCTCCCTAAAAACATAGCATTCTTAAATAAGCCTCGAAGAAAATTGCCTCAAGTCCATCTGTCCAATCAAGACGCAAATTCACGCACTTGAAGTTTCATGGATCCTTAGCACTCGCTAATTGGCTCCATTTTCCATCTCAGTCAAAGGCTCACCGGCCATGTTAAATTTCCTATCGATACTCATTGGAAGGATCTGGCAAAAATCTTCTCGACGGCATTGTGTGCCAGATCTGTCGCCAACAACCTCAAAGGCCGGAAAGAGAACACTGTGTACTTGTTAGTCAAACTCTGCTATCAGATAAGCAGACAAGAACCACTCACATGCCCTCCTCTTGAGTATCCCAGGTCCAACCGTGCGGCTGCAAATACTTGTGTACACACACTCCAAGCCGACCTGCTCTTTGCAGTATATTCCGTAATGATTGAACCTCGTTGTCTGTAATGTCCATATAAGGCGTAAGGAGATCGACGAGAAACCCTCCAAGACGCAAGAAAGCTTCGTTATCGGTTGTTGGTTGACTATGTTGATGTTGAGGAGCTGTAACCAGGTGGATTGAAGGATAGAGGTTGATCATCGCGTAGATACGCAGTTTTTCCCATGACCAAGTAACGAAAGGATCTTTTGAGGCTACGAAATCGATCAGTATTAACGAAAGAAGACAATTGGGGATAAGTCAAGATAGGCACAGAGATATGAGAGCTTACCATCTTCGCTCCGCAGCTTAAAAATCTGCTGTTGAAGCTGTACGAGATATCCCGAAAGGAGATTGAACTCCGCAGGACCACCAGTCATCATGACCCACATAAGGCACATCCATATCATCATATGATCTTTTGCGAAAATGGAGGTAGGCCAGGACGGGACCAGCACCAAGAAGCATGCCGCCGCAGCGAGAAGTTTGGCTTTGGCCGACATTGGAAGTTGGAAGGTGGCAATGGTGACAAAGAAGAGTATAGTCCAATGACTGAGCGCTATGTGATTCTGGATTTTGGTTGAGCTTGAGCTTGACAATTTATGAGTTTTGTTGTTTTTGCTCTGAAGGGTGACTCTTACGGTTTAAGAAGCCATTCCCATGTTTGCTGCACAGGTCAGTTGTTTTCTAAATTTGATTCACCCATGCAAACATGCAAACATGCACGCATGCACAACACTCTTCGATCCTGGTCAGTTATTTTCTAAATTTGATTCACTGAAGAAGTAGCGAGCCTACTGCGATGCCAGCTACCAGAAGAAGGTAACAAGCAAGAATGACAACAAGTTCTAGATAGAAAAGTAGCAAAAAATCTAATACAACCTAGATTGCAAATGTTTAATTTATAAAATGTTGGTATCACCTTAGTGCACTGGAATGGCCTATCTCATGATGAATTCATTGGTACTAATAGGCTTGTAGAATCAAGAAGATCGTAAGGATCGAAAGTTGTGAAGTAGCTAGCTAAGCTAATGACTCATTAAGGCACGTGACTATATGCCCTTTTCCCTATATTCCAACAGTATCCTTACCCTTATACTATCTGCCCCCTATTTCCATTCTCATCTGATTCGCAATAGCTACGCTTATCTTTAACAGCATATCTTGCTTTAGATTCCTTGAGCTAGTTGGGTATATTGGTAAAATAATCGTCGCTACCTAGGATTATTTTTGCCAAGTATCGTTAGACCCACACAGCCAAGATTAATTTAAGTGAAGATATAATCTTATTAGGTAAGTAATAATATATTTCGTGATAATATCGTTATAGCATATTGGCACGCTTGAATATTTTGCTTTTATTATATTTATTATACTTCTATTTTTGCTCTTTATAGATAGTTTTCTCGTGTCGAGTTAAATTGTAAATGCGGTTGAAGATGGCATTGCATAGCATCCCTGTTGAAGGATTAATTATTTTGCACTAACTCAATATTAGTATGTTTGATTTTAATATATATATTCAAAGCAATATACAAATACTTGCGGCCGACTTTCTTGATGGACGTCATATTTATGGTCTTGAAGTTCTGAATAAGGGTAATAAGTGTATTTGTATGTTCTGGTATGTGCTAAAGTTTTTGCGGGCTTGTAAACGCTTGAGGACTTAATCTTGTATTTACTGCTGCTTGGTTTCATTAAAGCCCCCGGGAGTTGCTTAGTTATAGTCCCTTGATCATTCTCTAGCTTTTGTCCCGCCTCGTTAGCTCTCGTTTCTTTCTCCTACCACGCAGAAGAAGCATACCTTATTTATATTATTCTTGGGCCCTCTAGCCAGCTCACCCCCAAATGCCGCAATTTGCACTATTATGGCTGTTGTTTATTAGTTATGCCATTAATAAGAGAGCTCTAGCGGAAGTTTAATCTAGCTTGACATCGCAACAAATGCACTAGATTTCGGCACATCTTTTTCCTATTTAGCCTTAAAACTATTTCTACCCAAGTCTTTTTTATTGGCGTTATGGAGAATTTGGGGATTTTTCTATTCGGGGGCGTTTGGTGTGGGCATTTCCTTTATTATAGAATACATTTGAGTATTATAATGATTTGAATTATACTCAGAAGCAGACTGTTATAAACTAAGTAATGTATTCTTGCAAGGCATATCTAGCACAAATCCTTGCGATAAATAAAGTAGTGCTTGGTAGTACTAAGAATTGCTTGATGGTGGAAGTGCTATAGTTGTAGATGGCGGTATGCTTTAAAGTGTTAACTCTAGAAAAGATGAGAGCGGTGGTAAGGCATATAGGTGATTTATTGGCTGCGATTTAGTAAATACCTGCCAAAAACCCGATGGTTGTATATTAGAGAAAAAAGGATGCTAAATGTAATTTGCTTGGCCAGGATAATAGGGGTATTAATATGACAGCTGTAAATCTCCAGGCTCTATTCGTGCTTCCGTGAAATTTCTCTTGCGACCTGATGTTGCCGGATTAAGGTTGTTAGGCCGATGTGGAACAGGGAATTGGCAATGTTTGAATCGACATCAAGATCTTGAAAAGGAGGGACTGGTAATAATATTCTCTGTGAATAGACGTCAGCTCTACCAGCAATCTTTAATCTCTCAAGATAATCCGGCAAGGAATCGTTGCAGATGCTCGAGTCGGAACTCTCTCGTTGCTGTATCGGAGCAGGTCCAGGTTGTCCAAGGTCAAGGTAGCCGTATAGAGATCTTCGTTATTCTTGACTTTGCATCCATTAGATCTTCAAGATGCCACAACTGTAATATCAATACCAACCTTAATACTAAGACAAATCCAAAGTCAGCGTTTATCTTGTGAAGGAACTTTTCTAAGTATAGCGATCTTAATACTTGGTAATACTGGTTATAGGTTAATACTCCCTATAGTTCTGCATTCTAACGCACATGGTCTACTAGGATGGATATCTTGAGCGATAATCGTGATCTCACCCTTTCACGGTTCAATGGAATAGGGGTTCGTTATGAAAATATACTAGGGCAAGGAATAGATAATTATTAGGGGCTAGTAATGGTAGAAACAAATGAGAAGCCAATTAAGAGTGCTCAATGGTAAAACTATCATTGAATCAACCTGTCTGTTTTCTTTACTTGATATGAGGTCGTGGTAGAGCGCGTGACCTCAGGTTATTGAGAAGACAAATAGTAGCAATAACTTCATAGCAACATGCTGTACATTCAAGATCAAAAGCTACCACGAATATTTGAACCTTCTTGAAACTAGAAACCTTTGTTGTTTCGAGGCTCAAGGTGTGCGCACACGTGAGACCGTGGCATAAACTGAATGTTAATGATTTCCAAATCAACAAAATCAACGAAATCAACGAAATCAACAAACTCAACAAACCACCCCCCCATGGATTTTAGCCAACGTACTCACTGGCATGGCTAGTCCTGCTATAGAAGAGATTATTGCAAACCCAATACAAGACGGTGACAGTGATTATGGATCGGACTTTTCTGCAGAGGAAGCACAGATAGTCGAGCAATTACTGTCCGGGAAACCACTCGAGGCGATAGAAGACAATCCCATTGTCAACACACCCGAACAACATGGCACGAAAGAAGCTCTTCGTATTCCTCGCATCGCCGGGAGAGAACAGAGGTCTCCCCTTTTCAAGGCGGTTAGGGACGCAGAGAGGGTTGCTGAGCAAATCGGTGCTTCAGTGGCGAACCGCCAGCACTACCCGCATTGTAAGATGGTCTATTGCTTCGTTTCGCAATAGTTCTGACTGATGCTTCAGCGTCTAGTGGGTGATCAGATACACGAACCTTCGCTAGAACCTACGCCTGCTCTAGAAGCAACTGAAAATGCAGTGCCCGAAGAATTAAAAGCGCCAGATACTCGATCGCCCCTCGAACGCTTTCGCACACAGCCAAAGAAGGCTTTGTCCGTGACGGATCTAGTCTCGCCAGCATGGTGCGAATTACAATATTGGTATACATTGACTATACATGGAAGGAAGAGGCGCACTCCTGCAATGAAGCAGGGCAGTGTTGTACATCAAAAGCTGGAAGATCAAGTACACATCACAGTCCCAGTGACTGCTGGGACGAAGGAGGACAAATGGGGACTTAGGATATGGAATGTCATCCAAGGATTACGAACATTACGAGACACAGGCCAAACCAGAGAGCTGGAAGTATGGGGAACGATTGATGGACTTATGGTCAATGGGATCATCGATGAATTGACATATATATGTCCTGACACAGAGTTAGAAGAATCACTTAAAGAGTCCAAGAATTCGAAGAAACAGAGTCCTCCACCAGACCAAATATCGATTACCGAGTTCTTCAAGAAGGCCGGAGCAACATCTATTGCAGAAGCCACACGGCCAAAACGACGTGCTGAAACTAACAAAATCTACATCTGCGATGTCAAAACCCGATCAGTTCGCACTCTCCCCAACAGTGCCGCCTTTCGTCCCACCCAAATGCAACTCATGCTCTACCACCATCTCTTCTCCGCCCTCGCCACCAACACCGTCAATTTCTCTATTTTAACATCCCGATACGACCTCGATCCTACCGCGACATTCTCGGATTCATTCATAGCTGAAGTAGGCAGTCTCAATGACGAATTCGTCTACGATGCAGTCTCCAATCCTAGCCAGTCATCCACTCCCTCTCCACCATCAACCCAAGATTCCCTCACCACCCTCACCCTATACAACAACCTCTCACTCCTCTGGACGCTCATGATCTCCGAATTCCGGCTCACTCTCCCTGATGGCGCTCTTTCCCTTGGTAACGTCTTGAAAGCTGAATACCGTTCTCGCGAAACCGGAGACGTGATAGGTTCTAAAACCATTCCAATGGATAAGGAAGGATTACAAGTATATATTAAACATGAGATGGAATGGTGGAGGGGAGAGAGACAACCGGATGGAGTGGTGATCGAAGAGGCCTTTAAATGTAGGAGTTGTGATTATGCGGAGACTTGTGAGTGGAGATTGAGGAAGATTGAGGAGGGGCTGGAGAAAGCTCGATTGGCGAGGAAGAGGATATCTAACTCTATATAAATTATTAAATAGAGATATATTATTAGTTGTTGGAATTGTATCTTACTGAAGTATCTATGCTTCCTTTGGACATGTTGGGGCTTTAAATGAGTTAATCACCTGGGGAAAAGTTGCTTTCAGTCCCTTGTCTAAGGAACGTGTCTAAATGTGTACTTTCATCCCAGCTAAGTTATCTTAAGGTACCTGACTTTAGCTTATGAGATGCTACGGTGGTGTCAGAATGAGCCGTGATGGGTTACTACCTAAGATTTCATGCATAGCCCATTTTCTCTTAGGACTCAATAGAGTAGAAAGTATAGTTACTAAGGCGAGCGGCAATGAAATCGGCGGTTATTTTTAGCCAAAATGAAAACGGTTCATAATTACTTCCCAAAATCTAAGAAAGTACCACCGTGAAACTCATTCACACTGCCAGGCTTTCTCAGCAGCTTATTCCTTACCGGTAGAAAAAGACAACCCCTTCTTCACCCATCCAATCATAAGTCCTGCCGCTCGATTAATTACAGATCAAAAGTAGAATGTCTACTAATATATCACATCCATTTCTGGGTATACAACAATCTACATTGTACAATCCAACCCTCCTTCCTAATCTCAATCCTCATGCCTCTTCCATCTTCACTTACCGTTCTCTTTATTTTCCTCCACCCCCTGCACCGCCATGTCCATGATTCCCCCATCCATTTTGAATTTGTCCCTGCCCATTCTGTCCATTCCCCAGCCCATTTCCCTGTCCAGTCTGACCATTCTGCCCACTAAAAAAAGCAGGATTCAAAAAAGCCCCAATCATTTGATTCTGCATCTGCGTAGGCATCTGGTGTGGTGGGGGCTGCCAACCCGCAAACATCTGTGCGAATTGTGGTGGAAATTGTGGCCACATTTGTTGTCCTGTTCCAACTGCAGTAGTTGGAGTTTGGGAATAGAAAGTCGGAGGTTGAACAGGGAAAGCTGGAGGAGGGGGACCGTTGTTGTAAAAGGGGCTGGGAGAAGTAAGGGGTGGGTGCTGTGGTTGTTGAGGGGAGTGGGGTTGGTGTGGGAGTTGTGATTGGGGGAGAGGGGGAGGAAGAGGGCGGGAGGAAGAAGGGGGTTTGGAGTACCCATCGCCACGGTAGTGACCCCCTCCTCCACGGCCGCGTCCTCCTCGTCCTCCGCGATCATTCCCTCTTCCACCTCTGTGGTGATCTCCACGGCCTCCTCTTCCACGTCCACCACCTCCTCGAGATGCGAACAATTGGTCTGATGCCGAAGAGCGCGGTCGATGATGATGAATATTGAGGGTTTCCACGGGAGCTTCACCGCGCGGAATGAACCCTGCTGGACGAGCGAGTGGTTTATAAGGTTCATCTGCATCTTCCTCATCATCATCGTATTTCAATCCTCTATTTCCTCCTCCTACTCCATTCTCATTACTCGCTGCTGTATGCGATTGCTGCAAAGGATGGCCTGCTCCACCATCTTGTTGCATTTTCCCACCCCGTTTCTCAACGCGTTTCTGTTTTAGACGTCGTTTATGTTCTGCTTCCGCTTCATCATCCGAGAATTCAATTTCTTCATCGCCTACTTCTTCATCGTGGAGATTTGAAGCGTCGGAGCCTTTGAATTGCTTGAGGGTTTGCGTGAAGACGTAGGTTGAATGTTGTTCTGAGTAAAAGATTTTTGTGCCAATTGATAACCCAGCCTCTGCTATTTCGCCCGGGTTGGTGAAGCGTATGCAGTATAATGGCTGTTGAACCCTTCCCAAAGTCTCTGCTACAGCGCCAACGACACTTCGATCTTGTAAGCATAACACCGATCCTTCTTTCAAAACTCGGTATTCGCCAGATGTTTTAGCTTTAATAAGAGCGATATTCTCAACCACACCTTCTACATCTCCTAATTCCTCAATTTTCATTTCGGCTGTGATAACAACATCGGGTTTCGGGACGACTTCTTCGGGAACTTCGTTTCTAGTGCGGAGTTGCGAGCCGGCTCCTTTGGTTTTGGAGGTCCCGCCTTCGTCGTCAGAGCCACCGTCGCCTTCCATGAGGATTCGAGCTTGCTCTTCGGGCGAGAGTAATTTGTATGAGTCACCGCCATCTTCATCAGAATCGGAATCTGATGAGCTGTCGCTGGAGGAGTCGTCTGAAGAGGATTCGATTGGGGATGAATCGACTTCCCATTCTGGGTGTTCGCCTCCTTCGGGGGGTTCTTGGACTACAGATGCGGATGCCGAGGGGGGGATAGATTCGTTTGCTGTGGTAGGTTGGGAGAGGCCTAGGAGAACTTCCAGGGCATGGGTTAGGGGTGGTGGATTTAAGTCCACTAACAGTTCAGGTTTAATTGTCTCAGAGGCTTCTTCCATTTGGGTGTCGACCTGAGCATTTGGGACGCTTGGTTGTGCTGAATCCAATGAAAGTATTGCAGCATCAGTAGGAACTTCCGAATCATTCTTTTGAGCGCCGGCTTCCACCATATTTGTGTCGGTTTGTCCAACAATCTTCTCCTTTTGCACGGGTTCAACCCTAACCCCTCCATGTTCAACGACAGGCTCTTGTATAATATCCGGCTGTGCAGATTCCTGTGAGGATAGTTCTGGTTTGACAGGAACCGTCCGTGACCCAGCTTCTATATCTTGAGCTCCAGCCTCTCCCATATCAGTATGCTTGTGCTCTTGAATTCCATTGCTCGCAATCTCAGATTCCGCTTCAATGTTGGGCTCCTTCGATATGACAACATGTTCATGAATCGCTTTTGGCTGCACCGCTACCTCTGCGGGCTTCTCTGCGCTTCCCAGCCGTCCCAGCCCGGGTATCCCAAAGAATGGCATTGTGGATTTAATTTGACTTAACGTCTTAATTCGAGGAGAAGAGATTGATTTGGTTTCAATACGGGATTCAGAATCGAAGACCGCGTGATCAGTGAACGTATTAATCGCAGTATCAATTGTATCCAATTTCCTCTCTGCTATTGAAGATATCTCGTCCGAGGCTCCAGTATCGAGGCGCACACGTTTTGCTGGAGGGGCTTCAAATACAAGATCGTCGGATTCTTCCACTGCCATAAATAAAGTATATTGAAAGAATAAGAAAGCAATGCTGAGAAGTTAAATTTCCACAGTAGAATAAATGCTTTGCTATGTTGAAGATGAAATTATCGAACCAGGTGCTCTTATCGAGATAAACTTTTTTCCGGGCCGACTTTGTTCCATTGCTTAGATTAGCTCAGCGATGTCATGTCATCTCGAGTCCATCGGCCTTGCAGACAGCAATACAAAGAGAGACATGATTGTAAAATCGAGGAACAAGTGAGGTAAAAGAATGCCTCCAAAAGTGTTGAAAGTCAATTCGCCTGGAGAGGTGATCTCCCCTTCAGCTCCGCGGGTTAAGAGGAAGTAAGATTCAATTCCTTCCCTCTAAACTCTAACCACAAGCACCTCACTTGGCTAACTTTTATTCCCAACAGACCTGCTACACCCTTTGCAGTAAAACCAATTGGTGCACTCTGGATTTTCCTCGCTGCCAATCTCATCGCTGCCTCATATGCTCCCATTCAAGATTGCGATGAGACTTTCAACTATTGGGAACCCACACATTATCTCAGCCATGCCTATGGCTTGCAGACTTGGGAGTATTCTCCCGAGTATGCTATTCGGAGCTGGACCTATGTTACTTTCCATGCCCTGATAGGAACTATTCGACGGCTCCTTCCTTTCCCAACAAAGGTTGGCATACATTGTCATGGGAATTGCACTCGCTGATGGGATTCAGGTTAAAGAATTCTACTTCATACGATATACCCTGGCTTTTATATGTGCCATCTGCCAGACACAATTGTTCCGAGTCATTAATATCACAATGAATCCTCGAATCGCAATATTCTTTATGATATCCATGATATCCAGTCCGGGGATGTTCCATGCCTCCGCAGCCTACCTTCCATCGAGCTTTGCTATGTACACAACTATGTTGGGAATAGCTGCATTCATGAATTGGAAGGGGGGATTGAAAACTGCTCAGGGCATCTTCTGGTTTGCTGTGGGAGGCATACTTGGATGGCCATTTGCTATTGCACTTTCGGCCCCCTTCTTGTTAGAAGAGGTAATATTCGCTACCTTGAGTAGTAAAGATGCATTTATCGATACCATAATGCGATTTCTCAGAGGCAGTGTAGCCGGACTTCTTGTTCTAGTAAAGTCAGTTTCCCTCCTTTTTGGTCATGAACTGACACCAATCAGTTCTTTGAATTCTGTATCTCGGGATTCTTCTACAAAAAAATTGAGATCGTCCCACTCAACATTGTGCTTTACAATGTCTTCAGTGGTCCAGGAAGAGGCCCAGAGATCTATGGGACAGAGCCATGGCACTTCTACATTAGAAATCTTTTACTGAATTTCAATATCTGGTTTGTGCTTGCAGTTGCCGCGCTACCATTATTTACACTTCAAAAGCTTTTTCAAAAACCAGCTCAACAAGCTGGAACAATCACAGGGCTTCGTAGTGTAGTCTTTATGGCTCCATTTTACCTCTGGCTGGGTATCTTTAGCTTCCAACCTCATAAGGAGGAACGCTTCATGTATCCTGCATACCCCTCACTTGCACTCAACTCAGCAATGTCACTACATATATTACTAGCAGCATTTGGGACTGTCAGCCCCAAAACATTAGTCGGGAAGATTCCCTCTCAGATTAAATTCGTCATCGTCAGCACAATCATGGTTGGATCCGTCGACATCGGCGTAGCACGTATCTACGGTATTTACTCCGCCTATTCTGCCCCTTTAAAAATATACGCCCCTTTGCAAGAAGGAAAATATGGCCTCCCAGGCAATTCCGTCTGTTTTGGGAAAGAATGGTATCGATTTCCCAGTTCTTATCATTTGCCAAACGGTATGAAAGCGAAATGGATCAAGAGTGAATTCGATGGCTTATTGCCTGGAGAATTCTCGGAGGCAAAAACTGGGTTTGGGTTTTGGCCTGGAACGTGGTTGACACCCGGTGGGATGAATGATATGAATATTGAGGATATGGGGAAATATGTATGCATTCACCTCCCCCTTTCCCCTTTCCCTTCCCCAAGTCCAAACCATCTAACATAAACTCCAAAAGGTCGACATCAAAACCTGCAATTTCCTAGTCGATACTTATTACCCTAGCTCTGTCGCCTCAACACTCGAACCCCATTACTATCTTGACATCGAAAATTGGGATCGAATTTCTTGTGAACCATTTTTAGATGCGTCCAAGACGGGAATGCTAGCGAGAACAATTTGGATCCCGGATTTTTTGCCGTTTGTGCCTGAGAAATATAGGAGGAAATGGGGTGAGCATTGTTTGTTGAAGAGGAAAGATAAGAGATAGTCAGGGAAGAGACGATCACCTCATCCTTTCATATATATGTTATCAACATGAAAAGAAAAGCAATACCATTGATTTTTGTGCTGGGGGATTCCTGAAAATGTAATTACAATTCATCAGGAATGTATATACTAAAGTAAAGATATGTACAGTAGAGTACAGTATACCCATTTTACTTATTCAATTTGAATCGCTTTCCGTCTCGCTTGTATGCTACCTTCCTCTTTTCCACCTCTCCAATCTTTTCCCTCCCTCCCCCTGAGCCCCCTAATCAACAGCCGTCGCTCCATTATAGTAATGAATCTACACAAACAGACACATTAGCCATCTCCTCGTCCCCTTTACCTTGCCCTTGCCCTCCCTTGCCCTTTTCCCTCTCATCACCCCAAAATCCACAAACAAAAACAAACAAAAGAAACTTGGGTAGGAACTCACAGTCTCATCCGCACACCCACTAGGCGTCTCATAATCATACGCGCCCAAATTAATAAACAACTGCTGTTCCTCACATACTAACCAAGCACTCAGATTAGGTCGGTCGATACTTGGAATTGACCATTGGACGGCGTCGCCCGAAAAGGCGAAAGTCCCGTAAGTATTCTGGGATGTGGAGAAGGAGACCGGAAGTTTGGTTTCTGTGGAATTGGCTGGGGGTGGGCGATGTTAGGTGGGTGTGATAGGGGGAAGGGGGAAGGGGGAAGGTACTTTGGGGTGCGACGTTTAGGTAGAGGAGGCCACCTGAGATTAATTCCACCAATTCTGTCGCGGCATCAATGGTTAGCTGTATGAATGAGAGAGGTTGTAAGGGGAAAGGAAGGGGAAGGGGGAGAAATGAAAGAAAAAACGGGTCATACGGCCAGAAACGATTTGGAATTGTCCAGCTGTCGTATACGAATCCAAGATTGCAGTGCCGGTGGTGTATTCAGGTGAGGTTTGCAGGTATTGGTGGAAATTGGGGGATTCGACAGCGCGGATCCAGTAGTAGCCGCTTTCTATAGAGGTTTTAGTATTCCTTCATTAAGAGGAATGACTTGAGCGAGGAACTGGGGGCTAGGTGAAGGAGAGTGCAGAGGAAGAGAGGGATTTACGCAGTGTGGTTCCAGGACCAGAGCCCCCTCCAGAAATGGTTGTCGATGCTGTGCCTGTAGAAGTCGTGGTAGGTGTCCCTGGGGCACTAGTGATTGTTGTGAGGGTTGTTGTAGCAGCAGTGCCGGGGATGCATTGTGAGTAGTCTTTTCGAGGGTAGTCAGTAGACAGGAAAGATATAGGAAAGAGAAGGGGAGTCAAAATTTACAATCGCTGCGAAAAAGAGTTAGTTCTTTGTCTTAAAAGAGAAAACGAGTAACGGAGACACAATGTTTACTTGGAGTACGTGCACACGTAGCCGGAAACACAGGTCGTTGCTCCTGTCCAGCTTTGTCCTCCACCTTGGGTTTTCATTTATCAGTATTTTCGTTCTCCTCTACTTCATCGACTAGGCTTCATTGTATAAGGGAACGTACACTGTCCATAAGCACTCTGCTGGGCATCAACAGCTGCCACCGATAGCAATGCTGCAAATAAGGAAGACCGCATTCTGAACAACAGTTTCTCAAAAATAAACACAGTGAAAAGCTCAAATTAAAGCAGGAATCGGAAGGAAATGGGAAGGACAAAAAAGAAGAGAAAGATGTAGGAAAGAAGATTGTTTCATTAAGATCATCTGGCCAGATCAAATATACTTAAAATGGAACTCAGCCGCGGACCGAGAAGCCCGTATTGTAATATATCTGCATTTTGCCAGATAACTGCCCGTGGCCCATGATAGGAAATTGAATTTCCGGGAAGGATTTAGGCTGCTTGGAACTACAGCTAGAAGCTGATAAAAATGGTTTCTCACTTGGGGGTATCAAGTGAGAAATAGAGAAAATGATGTTGGCTTAGCGCGGGTGCGGGGTGAAGAGGAGGAGGAGGAGGATGGAGTAATCCGAGAATGATCACGTGGGTAATTTGAAGGACTTCGAAATACAAGTATGATGAGTTTTCAGTGTAATGACTTTAAAGAGATGGAATAAAATCCATCTTTTCTTCTCTTCGACGAAATCGTCATCAGCTTTGCCAAAAATGTTGGCTGGCCTTTAACATGTGCTCATTTCTCCATCTCTTTTCATCATCAATGCCATCGCGAACTTCAAAGAGGCCATCGAGCCCAGTACCATCTCATTTTGTATATTTGGGAATCCACCATTCGCCATCTCGAGCTCCAAATGATGCATTTCAATCTCAACCATGCTATAGCAAAGAGAGAGAGTCTGCTCGTAATCTTTTGCAAGAACGAATGATACATATATGTAGGTTGTGCGTCGAGTTGTGCGTCGAGCATCAGCGAGCACTCAAGCACTCAACAGCGTCAATAGCATTATGTCAGCAATTAGTCAAAGAAAATCATACCATCTTAATCAACAATTGGATTATGCTCTTCAGTGTTCCGGATGAGGAGGTTGTATGCAGGTTCGAGATATGGGTTATCATTGTCCCGATATGGGCAAAAGTTCCGGCCAAGATTCACGATAAGATCAGAATCTCCTGTCCAATGGCTACCTTTTGGATTTCTTACATATATGTACAGTTCCAGATCTGTTCCTTTCCTTTCCTTGCCTTTCTTTCTTTTTCATGTCACTTCGTGCACATTTGAGCTGCAATTCATTGTGGTTCCTATCTCAGAGTTCCAAAATGCCTGATTCGCAACACACCGCGAAAATTGAGGGGTTCACAATGACCGTCATCACCCGAACATGGACTTCATCTCTTGTGCAAATGCTTTTCGGCAGCCCGAAAGCCAGCTTCTTCAGCGTTGCATGTACATGTCTTGCTGTGTTGCTTGCAATACGAGCCGTGCAGATATTCAAGCAGCCGAGACAGACAAGACCAGCGACACCAGATCTTGAAAAGCCTGGGTCGAGAAGTTTCAAGGCCCCAGCAAGGAAACCTGGAGGTTTTACATCACTCGCTGCTTAAAACAAATGGGAACTGACAACAAAGCAGTCTGGGAACCTGTTGAATTCAAACGACCAAAAGCAACCCCTTTTCCATATTGGGATGTGCATACCACAAAACCAAATCCTTACCGACCATTCAGATATGGACCATATCACATCACTATGGGTCTGCGAAATATGGACTGGAATGAATGGATTGGTACATCTCTCAACTCATCACATATCTTCAAATGGCTGACTTTTCAAAGAATTGGATAACCATTATCTAAAATTCCACGCTGACAAAGCCAAACGCATTGCTGAGCGGGGCACGAAATGCTGCTACACTGACCCCTCTGCATTCGATGGCGCCGTTGAGCTTCTAGAAGAACTCGCCGATTACCTCCCCGAGCGGTATCCCACCTTATACAAACGCACTCCCGTCGGCATCGACAATCTTGTTACCAAAGAATCATTCAACATCATTCAGCGGCCTCTTGCCGAAGACCCCATGCAAACCTGCGCCCGTCTGGTGCAAGATGATCTCGCCATCATGTTTGAAAAAGAAGATGGGCAATACTATCTCCTGGCCGGCGCCATTTGTCTTGCCGGTTTCTGGCGGCTTGAAGATAAACTCGGCATGCCGTTAAGTGAAATCCACACTTCGGGAGATGTTCCCGGCTACAAAGAAAAACTAGAAAAAGGAATGATGAATTTCTTCCGCAGAGTGCAGCCTAACGGGCCCGTGCAGCGAGTAAGACCTTCCACGTGTAGTTTGCGCGATATTGGCTGCATGTATACACTAACGCATTTTCAAACAGAACAACTACTTCATCCAAGTAGATGATGAACTTGCATGGTCCAACAGCATCGGTCCTGAAGACGGAGAACCAGGTAGCTTGGGATGGTTTTCTGCCGAGAAAAATCGCGCTATCGAATATCACATGTTTCGATCCGAGAGACAATCTTTGAGACGTTTGCCGCGAAGTGGCGGTGTGGTCTTTACAATTAGGACTTATTTTCATCCTATTACGGAGATTTGTGATGAGCTTTATGTGCCGGGTAGATTGGCGAGTGCGGTGAGGAGTTGGGGGCCTGATGTTGCGAAGTATAAAGGGAAGGAGAAGTATGGGGAGGTGTTGCTGGAATATTTGGATAAGAGACATCAGGAGCAAGTCGATGCAGGCTTGGACTTGGAGAAGGAGGATGAGGTAAGATCGTATCCGCATTGATGCGTCTGCGTGTCTCGTCGATGTGGTGGTGCCTCTCTACATACTCCGCCTCCTTCAAAGTCTTTCTGTTTGGTGAGCTGAACTATCGAAAGTTGAAACAACTTTCTCCAAAGAAGTAACGAAGAAAGGGAGGATCTAGTCTGATTTATGCATATGCCTTGGCGTCAAGATAAGAGTCTAACTATCAAGAATTGAAACTCTCTTACGCACTCTCTACAATGAGGTAATGAAGAGACTTGATCGAATATTCTATTCCCAATACGCTGCGGCTGTCACTCCAAAGAATCCCAAACCTCAGATGAAGTCTTGCGCAAGTGTCCATCCGCCTTCTCCTTTTCTACATAATGATTTTCAATATCTGCAAGACAGCCTCCCACCATGCTGTTTCTGAAATGCAGTGAACAAACAAATTATTCTTCCCCGCGCAATCCCCCTCATAGAAACTTACTTCAATAAAATCATTTCACAAACATAGGCAAACAAAATTCAAGTGCTGGATTGTCTGCATAAATCCTCCGTTCACCCATCTATTCAATTAACGAACTGTCATTACCTTATTAACTGCCTCTCATTAATTCGTATTCGAATCTCAACTCAATGTATTATTATTCTTTAAATTCCGACTAAAGTGGAATGACATATCTCGTTTGGTGGCGAGAACATCATTCTTCTCTTCCTCAATGCCTATTCGAGCAAGATATCGGTCATCTAATCTTCATTATATGACCATAGCTCTTCATGGCACTCGACCACGGCCACACTGCACCACCTCTACACATGTTCAACGACTTCCACGGCATCCTTCCTCCATATTCTATTATCACTAGCTAGTTAAATAATTCGGCACATAGGCCTGAATAACTCTCTACGTCGCATTACTATCGGCGCTGCTACTGTCCCCAGTCCTCCTGCAGGTACTTCTAAGCCATGTCCGCAAGCCATCAGCGGAGTCTAGGCCTTCTAGAATATCTCGGCGTTGTCTCCCTTCCGAGTCTACCTTTATTCGCACCATCGATGTGACGACCGTGGAAACGGGATAAAACAGTTCTTGGATTTTATTCAAGATTCTAAACTAGAAAGAAAGAGAGAAAGGAAGAGAGGTGGGCTCTAGGGCTGTAGCCAGGGGTAGCTACATTTCTCGACCCAGGGTTAAGAAATATAATATAATGAAGAATGCTCATCCTTGTCGAAAAAGCAAGATGTTTAAACAGTGCAAACATTCTTGAATCGTCGTGGCAATATCATCATGTGATGTAGTACAAATATTAATATAACTGCATTTCGTTTCATCCCAATTAAAGTAAAAATTGGGAATATACGAGTATGATGATCGAAACAGAAATACACTGCTAGCAGGTGGCATTGAGATGGGCTGCTGTCTATAGGAATAGCTATTGAGACAGATTTAAAGAGAACGAGTATCTTTCTATAGGAATAGCTATTGAGACAGATTTAAAGAGAACGAGTATCTTTCTATCCAACCTTTTCCCCTTATCCCTTACCATAATTACTTAGTATTACATGCTTGGTGGTGTGTTATCACCAAAAAAATGCCACCTGCATTTGAACGGGTGCATTCGCTTTCAACAACTTTGACCGAAGCTTTTAAGGGGTTGCGATGTGCAACAAAACTTTTTTTTTGGGCGGCCTGAGGTTTAGATCACGTGAATGGGAATAGATACTGAAAGGTAAAGTTGATTGAGGTTAACCTTAGTTAGTTTGAGAATCTCAAATATCTCAAGAACCAACCTCTCAATAAAAATTCCCGATAGACAGATCGATTCTAAATAGATTAAAGTAGGTTTTCATCGAAGGAATAATACCTCTGCAGTGTGGTTGTTGAATAATAGAAGAATTTCGAGTTTGAGGTCTGGGTTTTGAACCAAAGGTTTTAGGGGTTACGATGTGCAACAAAAACTTTTTTGCGAGCTGAGGTTATTCACGTGACTGGGAATGGATGGTGACTGAAGGCGAAGTTGTCTGAGTTCGTCCTCTATTGACCTGGGAACTGTTTGGAGATTGGCACTTATGCACAGCTTTCGCTCACTAAAGAAGACATGAAGAAACATAAATACTATATTTTTAGATTATAAAAAACAGGCGGAATATTCAATAGAGTGAGATCATACTGATGAGCCCAATACTCTGAAGTTACCAAGAGCGATACAAATAATGAGGCACTTATCACTGCTGCCCCATACACGTCTTCGAAGTAAGCTTTCTGGTAATTTTCATGAAGGCGAAGGAAGGTTTACAAATCTTTGGCTTATTGCTTTTAGAAAGAAGTGCTATAATATTTTTGTCACAGATATAATTCCATACTCGGCTAGATCTTGATAGAACATGTTACACTCATTGCTAAATCGCACGGTTCTTAGACAAGTGTCATATGGAGGACAGCAGCCACAATACACAAGTCTTCTTCATATTTCTATCTCCTTCACGTAGCCATTTCCCAACTCCCCCCATTCCCAATCATCACCCACTAACCTAAAACTCTTATCCTCTCCATGAAGATACGTATACGTGTAGTAGATCATAGCCGCGCTTTAGGTAAGCTTGAAATTTTCCCAACACAAGAATAGGAAGGGGAAGAGGGTCAAGACCGCTTATCCTTGACATAAGCCCTATATTTTACTCTCTTTTGAATTCCATCTTTTAATTTCCCTGCTTTTGAACTCAGTATCTGGAATATAATTGCAAAGGAGGCATTTCAAGGATAACTTTTGCCACTCATTAACACGTGACCTCCAATACTTGCTGAGGAGAAACGGGGTGATGTCAATTCTGCAGCAGAGAAGCAAATCGAATCAATTTTTTACTAGCACAATATATAAGAAACATATACAGTATCAAAATAAAAAGCCAACTAATGTCTCTCCCTGCGTAGCGAGACACACCCTGTAACGAGACAAATCATAGGTACCTTGAATTCAAGCGACTCTAAATCTGTGAATATATTAAAATTTCTCTATATTTTTATTTTAATTACATTGTATGCCTCTCCCGAACACTCCTACCCTATTAATTCTGAAAATTTTAATCACGTCGTCGCCGCCTACCTAAATTATGGAGAGCCTCTTTTTATAGTATAATAGGACCCCTCGACCCGCGACACCACCACTGGGCTCTTTTCGCCTTTTAAAATAATACATCGATTAGATATAGATTTCCGAGTTTCATTACGATATAAAAAAGTTTTTCTCAGTGTGGTGGCGGCTAGAGTGCGCCATGTCATACGCCATCGCCACATAGGCTGATACCTCCTCCAACAAGCGATCAAGGATCGCGGTGTGGTTATAGTAACGTCAGTAAAATTCTAATAAAATCTGTAGCTGCTAAGAGTGTGGCTGCGACGTTTGTGGCTGCACTTACCCTTCCGGAAAATTCCTGTTTCTCCGATTAAGTTAGAGCAAAAAGTGGCCCTGTGCGCATCCCCTTCCTGCTTTTGCGTGCCAAACTTCCGGCTTTCACTTCCGGCTTTTCACTTCTTCTCTTTGCGCTCTGCCTAGAACGAACCTCTTCGATTTTTAGCCAAAGCCTCCGATCTGCTCCTCTTGCCAAATTGCTGACGAATTCGAAGATGACCTTACGGATGACAGAGTCCGTAGAAGGTCAAAGACTGCCGAGAGATGCCCGGTGGCCAGCACGCAGGACAACGATGACTTTAGCAAAGACGATGAGAGCAGTTCAGATGGTGACAACATAGCACGACGCTGACGTGCACGGCGATAAGAGGCAACACTTCCCAAGACACAGAATATGGGCACAACGATGGCGAGCACAATAGCGAATAAAGGTACAACCAATTGAATGAAAAACCAACGAAGATTAACATTAACTCTACTCTATAGTAACAAGTCTCGAAGCCAGCCGAGCTTGCCTCAACCAAGGATTAGTCTATCAACTCTTATCAAAATATCGTGCGGCAGTCTCCTCATCCGCTAATACATCTGCGCCGCTGGAGCTCTCCATGGTTCTGGCACAATCTCATCCGCAATCGGTGTCCCGCTCATCTGTACCACTGAGGCTTTCACTGGTACTCGCGCCACCTTTTTGCTCGGCTCAGGCGGATCTTGCACAGCGCTCTTGCGTTTCCGACTGCGCCTCGCCATGTCTGCGTCCCCTTCATCTGCCTCTGGCGTACCACGTCTCACCGTCTCTGCGGTACCTTCCTCTGTCTGTGGCGGACTACGTTTAGGCTTTCGACCACGTCTTCTCTTGCCCTTGGCTTCTTGGGTAAACTCTTTTTCAAGACGCTTTGCTCGTGCTTCCACAAGGTCCTCATAGCTCATTACCTTCCCTTCCCCCTTCGCGCTCGCTAGCACTGATGACTTGGTCGATCGTCGAACCTTGGCCTCGTTGTTGATTGTGGTCAGGAATTGAATTCGGTCCTCTTAGAGGATGCCATGAGCAGAGGATTTCTGGAAAGCTTTGATACATTTCTGTAAGTGCCTCGCTAGGTTCTGTTTGCTCGTTTCATCAAGCGCATGAGCATCCCGTTGGATGATTAGATCTTGCAGCGACATGAAAGCCTCTGCTGACACTGGCGTAACAGGCGTTTGCGGTTCTACGTCTTGCCGATAAGACCCTACCTTCACCTCATCGGCTCTTGGAATGGCTGGTTTAGCTGGGGGGGCGGGCATACTTCTAAGCACCCTATCTGGATTAAACGGGAACAAACCACTTGCTGCAAAGCCGGCCTTGATATTCTTTGGCGTGAACGCTCTTTCCCTTGCGGGGCTGTATAGGGAGGTGAAGTGCTCCTTGCCGATCGTATTTACACCTCCTTGCTCGAGTCAATCAACCTGGTCACGATAGGCTGCCTTGAGTGGGGCAAACGGTGCTACATTACAAGGCTGGAGCTTGTGGGAGGTATGAGAAGGGAGACAACATAGAAGAATATTGTTCTCAAAACAAAACTCTAAGATTTCGAGGGTCTCATGCGTTCCAAAGCCATCGCAGATCAGGACGCGTGGTCTGTTGTTAGCTCGTTCTTTGGTTTCGGGATCAAATATACGCTTGAGCCACTCTAAGCTGATCTTAGAGTCAGTATATCCAGAGTCGGAGCATGCATACTGCCATCCAGGGGTAGGAAACGTGGTCCAGTTGCTTCGATGGGTACTCGCTGGCCAGATTATCATCGGATTCAGATACCTACCATCGCCACTAATACATTCAATTGCGGTCACGGTTATGCGCTTAACTCGCGCACCTCTATAATCTCGCCTGTCGTGCTTACTTACGAGGACTTTAACTGAGCCTGGCATAGAGAGCATCACTCCAGTCTCGTCCATGTTATACACGTTTTCAACTAGAACAGCCGGATCTTGTAATACATCTTTCATCACCTCAAACCAATGTGTAATCTTCCCATAAGTGTTTTTCTCGTGACGGTTCCAGTCCAACGCCTTAACTCTTCGTGCTACGAGTTCTAGATGGCGTTTTTCTAGAGCCTTTGTCCAGTTCCGACCAGGAGGCTTGAGGGGTCTATCAGTGGTAGGCCGTTGGCAGGTGACTCTAAAGGCTAAAGCAGAGATAAACTTTATTCGTACTGATTGTCCAAGGTCGGACATTTGGAGCAAATACTTAATGAGAATATCCTCCTCCCACGGGGTGAGGTATTGTTGGCTCTAGGCCTTTTCTTCCATCGAGCGTCGTCCGCGAGCACGATGATAGAGTGTAGAATGAGGGACGTTGCCATGATCTGCGAGGGCACGGTATGATTTAGGCACGCCAGGAGGCACGCCTTGCGCCAGCACTTGACTGGCTCTGTCCATATTAGTTTACCGTGGTGATGGTGTTGTGCAGGAGACGAGTGATATGCAGCGGTTAGGCAACAGCGTACCGTTGGGCACGTGACTATGGAAGGTTCGAGAAACCTGCTTAACCGGTAACCCCCTGCGTTGCGAAAGGTCGACAGCCGCCATGACCAGGTTAACAATCCACAACGACAACATGCCTCGAGGCTACCGTCTAGCTGTGTCAGTATGCCTACCGCCTCGATCCAACTGTTGTTGTAAAAGCATGCAAAAATGATAGACAATCACAATTATCATATCTGCCTGGGTATTCCGATCCCGCTGAGTGTCCAGGCTCTACCCCGCACACCACCAGCCAGCTTCCATCATCTAGGTGATTTAAGTTCTCTCCAAGCTCTCAGAGATTTTGGAAAGGAATTTAGTATTCCTTGCAATGAGATTGACCATGCGTGCAATCTTGCCTCCGGCCCAGCAGACATAGTCGTTATTTTAGAGCGGCCAAAGACAAGAACATCTCACGAATACAGACATCCGTTCCCAAAATTTGTGGGTTGCTGCAAAACGTTGTGGGCAGTGGATGAGCTTATCCGATTTGCAACTAATGGCGCGCGAAGCATCCACACTGTAACCGTTCTAGATGCATTTTCCTTTAAGCCTAAGAAAGAGAGTCAGATACCAGACGAACGATGTCATCAGCTTCTGGCAGAGATTCTGAGAGCCAAGAAACCGAAAGTGGTTATCCGCTGCCACAGGGGCGAATATAAGGATCCTTGGATGAAGCAGTTCGAACTCCCTAGCGAAGAGTACAAGTTTGTGCGAACAAAGCTTCGAACTGGCGGAAACCACAGGACAGTATTACTACAATCTTTTCATCCATCATTGGCAGTCAACAACGCCGCTCGTAGACCCGAATACCGTTGTCTCTTGATTTACCATTTCATTACAGCATTTGCCGAACTGAGTGGAGTATCGCAGCTTCATGAGGATGCAGAGGAAATTCGTCAATTGTGCACGGAGAAAGGGTACATTCTCTCTCCATAAAAGCAGCATCACTCTCACTGATTATTCTTTTAGCAAGAGGGATGGCCGGAAGCTCTCAAGCTGGGAAGCACCAACCTACCTGACAAAGGCGCTGGAAAGGCGATACGGTGGCCCACAAGGAGGATATCCACAGAAGTTTGCAGACCAGTCAGAACGACAACAGCTCCAACAAGAAGCCAAAATACTTTCGACGATGTACAATTGGCTAGAATATCTGGCAGGACAATCTTGTACATTTGGCGCCCTTGGCATAGCAGAGGCTGTTCTGTTTTTATGGAAGGAGCATTTCGAAAAGGATCCACTCTACGAACAAGTCACAGCGCTACTACTCTTCAGGGGCAGCGAACAGCAGGGCTGGTTCCCAACAGCGAACCACAAGCTTCCAGTTGAAGAGGAGCTCTCCAAACTTCAAATTAGCAGTTCCGAATTTTCCGGCTGGAGGGCTGTGGCATTTAACTCGCCGAAGATCTTTGAAGTCAATAAACGAGCAATCATACGCATTTCCAACGCTCTTTTGACGTTGGAGGAGGGAGAAGAGGTAGTGAAGACGAACCAGCTACACACATTCAGTGTAGCAGCATGCAATGAAATTGCCGACCTTATCGAGACACAGAACTCGCTTGTCGATGAGGGTATCCGTACATCACCGTTGACTCAACTATACAGTGCTTTGAAGGTCTGGGAGCTAGCTACTCAATGCGGAATTCTGGCTAAAATCATCAAATCCGAGAAGTACTTTTCAGATGAGCCGAAGGAAAAGAAACACGAAGATTTGACTCTCCTGCTTGTCTACCTCAGACAACTTATTTCTGCGGTTTGGATGTGGGGATGCATGTCTTGATCTGCAAGGGAAAGGCAGTAACGGTAGAGCTTGTGACCCACACTCAATTCGGACTGCCAAGTTACTATGCCACACGCGTGACATTCTACGCCACACACATGACCAGGCCTAAGAATGGTGGCTGAGTAAAATATAGCGAGCCCAGGCGTGAACATAGTATATTTTGACTAGGTTAATGCATATTACTAAGCACCGAAACATGTGGCCCCTCTCCTTACAACGGCGAAATTCCCGGACTGTATTCTTTCCCTCTCTGAGTTTCTTTAAAATTTAGAGCCATATTCTTTCGTTATAGGACCTTTCTCTAAGTACTCCGAATTTTGAAAAGACTCTAATAGTCGCGATTAAGTAGGGGGGAACAGCTAAAGCGGCGATTAGTGGCGTAATTAAAACGATCGACAGTATAATTCACTATAGTCTTTTCTCTATTGCTAAGTAGTCTCCTTAGGGGGAAATAGTTAAAGAAAGTAACATATTAGTAACAACTTCATAGACTTTGCTAAGAAAAAATTTATAATTCCAAAACTATAAGTTCGTCTCGTGACAGGGTGCGTCTCGCTACGCAGGGAGAGACGTTAACTCTCTTAATTTACGGAAATGACGGCATGCTTTGGCAGCATCAAACGATCAGCAGCGCTAGAACGCCTTTACCCGCCTGACTCCCAAAAAACTCCAACTCCTCCCAACAATCCTCCACCAACATCAAACATCACTATGCGCATACAATAACACTGCATCTTACACGATGGTTGTATTCGCGCTGAAGGCTGGCGCACTCCGCACAGTCTTGCGACGCTCTCATGTCCCCCGCCAACCCAACATCACCACGAAAAGATCCAACTCCACCAACACAAATACCCCGCGACCCAAAGACGATGACCTCGCAAATGGCACTTCAATCCCCGTCCACAATACTGTTGCGACCCTCCCCTTGTGGCAGCGACTAGGTCCTCTCTCTCGAGGTTTCCAGGCTTACGGCAGAAGTCAGAGGAAGCGGCCTTATGCAACACAATTCTGCAGCTCTTTGGTGATCTATTTCCTCGGAGATCTCTCGGCCCAGAATATTAATGGGGACGAGTATGATCCCAAGAGAACTTTGCGTGCGTTGGTTATTAGTGCTGTGTCATCGATTCCGAGTTATCGATGGTTTGTTTCCTCCTTTCCTCGTTCTCTCTCATCTGAAATGTTGGAATGATGAACGCTGATTGTTCGTTTGTTGGGAATAGGTTCATGTTCCTAGGCAACAACTTCAACTATACCTCGAAACTGCTCTCTCTCACTACAAAAGTCACCGTAAACCAGTTATTCTTCATACCTATTTTCAACACCTATTTCTTCGGCATGCAATCCCTTCTTTCCGGCGATTCCCTCCCCGAAATCTGGGAACGAATAAAGAGAACTGTACCAGTTTCGATAGTGAATAGTTGTAAACTCTGGCCGGCCGTTACGGCATTCAGTTTTACGTTTGTAGATGCGCAGTATAGGAGTATTTTTTCGGGGTTTATTGCGATTGGGTGGCAGACGTATTTGAGTTATTTGAATAGGAAGGCTGAGGTGGCGGTTACGATAGAGGGGATTGCAGGCAGTCAGGGGGGCAGGAAAAGGGAAGATGTAAGAGGGATGCAGGAGGCTGAGGCGTGATATATCAGGATATAGACGAACATATAAGGTCGCAGGGTTTGCATTGGGAATTGTTTTGGAGGGGATACAAGCGTTAACATGGGATCAGATTGGATGTAGAGGCATTACACGGGGCATACACGGATACACCGTTGCATAGAAGGATATAGACTAGACGTAGAATTCACCATATTCAAATTCCGAAAGTCTACGAGAGAAGTCCATTCTAGAGTCTAACAGAGCACATTAATTTGCACTCTACCCATTGGCGTTCCAGGAGAAATCGTCGATTCTAGATAAAGCAGAATGTCCAGTTTTTCTTTTCCCGTGCAAGGCCATGTAGCTAAGCCAAAGATCCATCGCCAATATCTTGTTATCAGCAAGGCTGTATTAATTTTATAAAGATACAATCTTAATATCGGGCGTCCACTCAAAAAAACTCAAAGGCATTCCTTTTAGTACTCTCAGTAAAGAGAACTAATATAATTGCCCTGACTCACTTGGGTTATTGGAGGCTTAAGGCCAGTTGAAGTCAACCAATTATATATATACCTTGCTCTGCCACAAAGTTACAAATCCTTACAGCCTACTTCCTTCGTCTTCATTCTCCACCTTCACCCTATATCAACGAGCAGCCTCAAAATCAATGGTGTCTTGTCTGCATAAACTATATCTTTTAGCAATAGGGATGTCTTTACATACAGCTATCTAGAGGAGATACTATTTAGGGATGATTTTCATCTTGATATCGGTATCAGAAGCCGCTTTGTCGAACAAACGAAAGGACTAATCCAATTTGACTTCCTGATTTGGACTTGTATATTCTCGATATTAAAATGTCATTCCTGGCTCAAAACGCACTTGCGGAGGTTTCGTGGGAATCCTCTGTGCGCCGGTGGGGAAGAATAAAAGTTACTATTATAGCTGGATGTGGAAAGAATAGTACGAAGATTTAATTGAGTGATGTATTAGGTAGGTAAGCAATCCTAAACAATGGCAGAGGTGGGCGGTAAGACCTGGCAGAAGTCTTCACTGTGATCGTTCTTGGCCACCTCTTCAAGCATTTCAATTCCATTGTAAGTGCATCAACCTCCAATTTACAAACAACTGTCTTTCAGAGGCCTTATATTTGTGGCTTGTAAATCTCAATCCTTGTGTCGCTTCTTCTGATATCCCTTTGTTTTTGCTTTTGCTTTTCCTGGGACGTCAAAGACCTCTTTCTCTTTAGAGCGTCACCTCATCTCCTTGAATAGTAGGCTCGCTGGTCTCTAAATCAGACAATTCCAGTTTATTCTCTGACTGTATCTCCGTTTCCTCTAGGATGGATTCCGATTCCCTCAGCTCCAGTCTCCTTTCTGGAAACTTCAGACCCCTTCTCGCTAAAGTCAACTTGGCCTGTTGCAAGGAATCTGGGGTCGTTAACATTGGCGCCTTCCCCTTCACATCTCCATACTTTCTATTCTCGCCAGTGACTGGATCCCTTACGTTCCAAGCCTCAACATCCCTTGGATCTACACCTGCGAAGAGAAACCCAGCAGCCAGATAACAAGCCGGCTTCTCCCACTCAATTGTCTGAGTCAAATTTCTTTCGTTCGGCTTCACAAGCCTCCAATCCGACGTAACCTCCACATATTCTGCATAAACGGCACGCGCATTGCCAATCTCCCCAGATATATCAAGATCATCAAGGACAACATCCTCAAAATGATCCAAATCCCATTTCAGAGCTGGTCCCAATACAGGATCCATGATTTCGACATTCATCTCCCGTAAAATTGTCTCAGCCATAGCTAAACGATCTAGTTCATGTTGCAAGGTTTTGATCTTCAACCAGAGCCAGGCTTTGAAGTCTCTTACTGCTTGTTTGCGAGTATCCTGAGTTGTAAAATAGTGTTCTCTTTGTTCTTGTATTTTCGTCCGAAAGTGTATTTCCGCTTGGTGGAAGCGTTCGCGGATGGTTTGGGTTGGAAAGCTGGCGCGATAGGTGATCATAGTCGTTACTAATAATTGGCGTTGGAGTAAGATATCACACATGGCTTTGGCTTCGTCTTGTGCGATCTTTATGGCGTATTGGTCGTCTCTAATGGGGTGATTAAACTGTATGGATGCCATTATATCGAAGCTCGGTTTGTCTGACTTTGATCTAGGTTCTTGTTGGAACTGATTTGTGGTAGGGGTTATGAAAATTTAGTACCAGCTTGGTTGAATATTTGTTTTCCACTTTCTAGTCTACGAAAAGGAGTTGCTTATATATTAGGTCTATTGAGATTTGGACTGGTCTAGTACATGAAGTCATGTCATTTCACCTAGCTAGTTCGAATTATTACTATTATCTTAGGGACTATAGTAGCTTGTGACTAGTACTTTTAGACACACCGCACCACCCTTTCTTCCTAAGCCACTTCGTAATTCTCTGCCCGCAGTCTCTTTTTGACAGTTATTCCCGCATGCAGCTCTGTTCAAACCCTGAAAACATACAACTCACGTGACCACTCCTCCCCCATTTTCGACCATCCCCACCCTAGTATCGTGGAACAAGTGTTGCATATCTCAAATCCAATCAAGGAAGACAAGCGACTCGCCGTTCATTTCATTTTCCAAATTGTTGCATATCTTAAATCCAATCATGCCTTTGCGAAAAAGATTTTAGGTTGTATTTCTAGTGGATAAATGGGAGCTACTAAGCGCTAGAGAATCCACGATGACGATATTCATGTGACAGCATTATTAGTGACTATACAGTATTCTTTAGGCTAATCGAGTGACAGAGCGGATTTCGAAGTTAGGAAAGAAAGCCAAGAATCCAAGTGTATCATATAACTGAATTCAGTAGTTGAAGGATAATTATGATGTGAGTCCAGAAACGTGAAGGAAGAGAGAATACGAAGCGAAGATATTTCGTGGAAATTTTTCTTTATAGATTGCTCTAACCAATATATGCAGTAATACAGAACCCTAGCCAGAGAAACAGATAAGCGATCATCCCTTCAACCTCCCTCTCCCTTTCCAAACAGATCCCTCCAATACCCGTCTCCAACTTTCCTCCCCATCAATTAGCAACCCTAGAAATCTTGTCCCAGCTCCAGATAAACGCATTGAATCCCACGGCGAAGACCAGCAAGCGGAATGCAGTCCATTTTTGACCGATTTTCTCAAAGCCCACCATATTGGGATATTTGAGACCTTGGATGAGGTTTATGAATGAATCAACCGGTGGGTGAAGCGTGGATAAGTTGGAATGCCAACCAACAAAATATGAGATGTGCAGCAGAGGTCAACTTCAAGGCGAGGAAGGAGGAAAGACCAACCCAACACAACAATGCGATGGGCCAACGAGCTCGGGGAAGCCGGATGGAAATTTTGAATGTTAATGGAAGGGTAAAAGTGCGGAAAATTATATAGAGGCCGACTTCGTGATCTTGTTAGAAGATGAAGATGGAAATCCAAGAGCGAACAAAACAAAGCGTCGAGAATGAACGAAGGGAAAAGAGTTGTTTGAAAATAGATAGGACGCAAGGGATTGAATAAATGAAAAGAAGGTATTAAGAAGCACTAGAGAGGAAGGAGAAACTGATCCTTTGCGAAGTTCTTTTTTCAAAAGAGAGAAAGGCGACAAACGTCCTTATAAGATTCCACTTTACGACTTGCGAACTGCGCCGCTGCAGAGTAGAGCGGAGTTGTTATTTAGTAATACGTAGGCGGCAGATGACGTGCCTGACTCAGAGGGATCGTTCTTTTTGAAACCAAACCCGAGAGGACGCGGCTATGTAATTGTTGGTTTTTGTTGGTTTGGTTGGTTGGTGGCCAGACAGAATTCCTCTTTTCTCTTCCAACTTCGCATCTTTTGACTCTCCAGAGTTCATAACTTGATGCATATTCCTTATATATATTCTAAGATTAAATTAATCCGAAAGATTAAGCTTAGGCTTACATTTCATTCTTAACCCTTGTTCGAATGCGGGAAATCGAGAATCGAATGCTTGTCACACTGGGTCTGTTGATAACAACCTCCTAAGTAGCAAACGGGAATCCTACTGCCGACATTAGACCTGACCTAGAAGTAACCCAGGCTGTGTACTTTGAGGCTGGTGAGCTATTTTTGACGTTTGTCATTAACGGAGTGAGACCTGGTCGGTGGGTTAGGGTTACAAAAGAGGAATTGTGAGTGAGCTAGCACTGGCTCGATGAGCGAGGAGGTCCCTAATCGAGTTTGCTTGATCAGTAACCTATCTAGTTGGACAATGGACAAGAAGTCTCTATGTTAGAATATCAGAAACTCGAGTGTCTCATCGACTACTTTGAAGTTTCTGGGAAAATACGCTGCCAGCGCCAACGATGACAGAGGTCAAAGATCTGCTCCAAATCAAAGCATTTTATATTTAAGTCTTTCAAATCGTGTGTTTAATGGCCTAAAATGAAATTCATTTAGCAAAGAGGTTCACCCAGTGAGAAGTTTCCTTTCACCAGATTTGCTACCTTTGAAGCGAGTATTGCCTTTGGAGAAATGTTTTCCCATTTCATTCTCTTCTCAATAGTGGCTAGAAATTTTGCTTGGAAGTCATCAATATATTTCTCTGGATTCGGCAGTTTTTTCAGAATGCTCTCATCTATATTAGCTATGCTTTTCAATACAGGATTTGGCTCGACTGTTTTTCGACTTGAAAAGTGAAGGCGAGCGATAGCTTCTCATGCAGAATCTTGAGAGTAGTTTGAGAAATTCCAAAATCGATCCATTACTTCGACAATAAGTTGGTTATAATCGAAGCTCTGAGGACTTCTAAAGATGTAGTAAAGATATTTTTAATTCCAGTTATGTAGATCTTCCAGTCAGCAACAGTTATTAATAAAGTCTTCCGTGTATTACAGAAGCACAGTACATTATAATAGCGTTAGTCGATAATCTGAGTAATACTAACTCTCTCCCGTATGTCACTTTCAAGATCTCTAGAGGAAAAAAATTAAATTTACATAGCCTTTGAGACATATGAGCGGCCACTACCCATGCTTTGCTTTCGAAAAAGTGTAACCTAGGGTAGGGGCGAGGAATTGGTTGGACTTCGGACTTATGGGTTAATCTAGTGGACCTAGTTCAATGGCCATTCTGGGTTAATCTCGTGGACTGGGTTCTTTGCTTGCTTGGATATATCTAAAAGACTGGACTTAGATTTTTGGGTTAATTTATTGGGTTGGACTTATCTGTTGGGTTGGTTTTTTTCACGAGATTGAAGAACCGAAGTCTATTGGATAATTAACCCAAACAAAAAATTCAATCTAAATAATCCAACTCAGAATCCAACGTAGAGTCCAACTCTATTGGGTTGGATAGCTAAAAAGGTCCAAGTACAATGGATTATCCTGTCCAACTACCTGAACTTCAAACAAGTTATTAACTAGTCGCCATTGGAGCAGGATTAGTGATGTTACATGAAACCCAGTACGCTAATATCACAGGCCAGCTCATTTAGTCCCCAAAGCTAGGAGAATGGTGAATCTCTAACTCTCCAACTCAGCCATAAATAGAAATATAATACTCAGGTGACGCAAACATGAGACGGCTCAGACGGGAAGTAGGATAATGGTGTCTTATTTCTTCTTCCTTTTTGGATTTTCAAAGAAAACAAGCCTCATGAAGGTTCATACAGGTTTGGTTAGAGTGGAGGCAGTCACAGCGCATAGAGATGCGTACATCAAATATGCATGGATATATCCTACAGCCAGCCTTACCCCGGGTAATCCAACCAGCGGTATTGACAATTAGATCTTGATGCAGTACCCCTACTGGCTGTCATGTATGCATGCCGCTCACAACCAACCTTCAATCTCGGCAGCAGTAGCGAGACGGAGATAAAAAGAAAGAAACACTTGTAAGCAATCCTCTCAATTGACTTGTATTTCTGAACTCGTCGCCTCTTCTCTCTTCCTCTTATGCTGTAGGCTTTCACTTGGTGAGCCGTCTTCTTGAATCCGATCCTGCATGTCAGATCCATATTCAAGACGGTTCGGGCTTTCGTGAATACTTCCACACCGTTGGTTATTCATGACAACATGACAGGTCTCATTGATGCCGATGAAACCCTGCCTATTCTACAATACCCAGCACAGAAGCGTGTTTATACTCTTACCAAAGCAGCGGCTGAAGCTGACATCCTCGCTGTTAACAGAAATGATGGGGATTCTTCCATGCTAACGGTGTCAATGCTCTTTCTACTACTTTTGGCAAACGCGATACGATTTGCATGGGCAAGATTGTAGCCTCCTGTCGCCAAGGGAACGTTGAAGAGGAGGAGAAGGCAAAACGAGCAAAGAAAACGGACTGAACATTTAGTGTGGAATTGTTATGATGAAGTTGATTCCGGATTCATGTAACATTTTATACACGTATTTTCTCCTTTTAATTGCATTAAATAGTTGGTTATTACTTTTCGAAGCTTGTTGTTAGTTGGATGAAAACTGTCAGATAATGAGAGAACCTCGTTCAAAAAGGAAGTCGACGATCCCACTTCCTTTACAGATTTTGTAAAATCATTAGCTTTTTGACATGGATTTTCTGCACCGAGCCAGGCCTTTTTCTATAGAGAGGGGCAAGCTTAGTTCTTATCTAAATCCTGTAGCGTTTTCCATCAAGTACTCATGCGTTCGAAGGGTTTAAAGGTTTGATTCCATCAAGGACACACCCTCCCGACGATTCTGATTGCTATTAGGAAGATGACTAAACAGCCTAAACGATACAGGCTGATTTTTTAAGACTTCTATATTCCTCGTCCCGGAACAAGCTTTACGTTTCGGAAGCCTTGCAATTGAGGATTTGTTGGAGGTTAGGTTAGTTCGTGGTCGCTGGCGAATATGGGAATAATTTCCTTGCTTCTGTGGATTAGTTCTTTGGGACTTTTCTGTAGGTCGGGGAGGGGGGCGGGGAGGCTCTTTAAAAGACTTAGAATGTTTGAAAGACCCGCAAGGCTTAAGAGACTTTAAAAGACGTTGAATCCTTGATAATATACCTGTGAGAATGTGCAACGAGACTCTCTCGCGTTTTAATGCTTAGATACCATTTGGCTTATAAAGATTAAGAGACAAACAAAGAAGGATCGTTATAGGTGTTCAAGTTTAAGTTTTAACAAAAGACTTATAAAATATTTTGAATTGAGAGATAGAATAAAAGATAAAGGCTAGGGACTAAAAAGGAAAATTTAATTAAATGGATATATGAAGATGCAGGAAAGAATGAAAGAAAAGAGAAAAGAATAGGAAAACTTAGAGAGCTAGAAATATAGCAAGATAATTTTTAGTACAGAATATTGTCATAAGCTTGATTCCTTAAGAGGATAAAATGATATTATCCTAACAGTCTAAGTAAGGAGAAATAAGTTATATACTCCGAAATCAAACCAATCCTGTTCACGTTATCCACCTAATCAAAATCCACCACCACCTTCCCGATATGTTTCCCCTCGCCCAAAAATTCCAACGCACCCTCCAACTCACCAAACCCAAACCTTCTCTCATCAATCACAGGTTTGATCCCATTTCCAACAATCGCCCTAATGCACTCCTCCAATTGCACTCTACTCCCCACCACCACCCTCCTCACCGTCCCTTTCGCATTAAACGCACTTTCACTTCCCTTCTCTGGCGTTTTCCCTTCACTTCTACCCCCAATAACAGCAATCAATCCATCGTCTGCTAGCGCAATCGTACTTTGAGCCATGGTGTTTGACCCGCCAATTTCAACTACTACATCTACTCCCCTTCCCTCATAAGTCAAACCCTTAACTTCCTCTCCCCAATTCTCATTTTCGCGGTAGTTCACTACATATTTAGCGCCTAGTCTTTTGAGGAAGGAGGCTTTTTCATGGGTGGATGTGGTGGCTATGACGGTGGCTCCACCGGCGACGGCGAATTGGAGAGCGAAGAGGGAGACGCCGCCGGTTCCTTGAATGAGTACTGTGGAGCCTGGGACGGGATGGTAGGATGGTGAACAGTAGAGTGCGCTCCAGGCTGTGAGGGCCGCGCAAGGAAGGGTTGAGGCTTCGGCGTAGGTGAGGGAGGCGGGGATGGGAACAAGTCCTTGTTCGGAAAATGTTGCGTGGTGGCGAAAGACCCCGTCGCTGAGAGGGAGTTAGCAATTCCCTTTACTATATTGAGGAAAGAACGGGAGAAATTTTGGAAGAATGAGGGCGGGAAGGTAAGGGAAAGGAAAGGATGGAAGATTATACATAGAGCCGCCTAAGGAAGATGCATTGACTGATAAATCGAAGGGACCAGCAATGTAGGATTGGAAAAAAGCCGGGATCACGCGATCACCGGGTTTGAAACGTGTTACTGAGGAGCCGATGGCAATGATTTCGCCAGCTGCATCGGAACTAGGTTTGTTATTATTTATTGAGTGAGGGTAGAGAGGAGAGAGAAGACGTACCCAGGGATGAGATCTGCTTTTACGGGCCAGGGGTATGTGCCCTGGAGGGAGAGAAGGGGTTAGTTGACGGTCGATGGGGGTGAAAGAAGGTGGGGAAGGGATACTTTGAAGATCATCACATCTCGGTAGTTGAGAGATGCAGCGTGGAGTTTTACGAGGCAGGTGTTTGGAGGTAGCTCTGTAGGGAGAGGAGGAGCTTCGGTGAGTTTGAGAGATGGAGAAGGGGAAGAGATGACGTATTGTTGATTCGACATTTTTGCGCTGCTATTTAAAGGAGAAAACAGAACGGATTATGCTTAGTAGTAGAGTCAATTGAGAGTAGACATGGACTACACGTGAAGAAGAGGAGAGGGAAGTGAAGACTTAAAATAGCTACTGTAGTTGATTTCAAAGCAGTTGATTTGAAATCAAGAATAGGCCAAACTCATGTGATGGCTACAATGAAAAAAAACAAAACAAAAAGCACGCTCTTATCATTCGATTCTTGCATATCATGTATCGTAGAAAACTTACGATTCGTTTCAAATTTGTTTGAAACTGAGGCAGAATTGGCATTGCGCCAAGCTGCTATCTCTTTCTATACAGCTTCTTGCTAAATACCTAGACCTATTTGCTTTCGCTAGCGAACCTCGCGTAGTCAATAGGGGGGTTAAGGACGAGCTCTCTATGTTGATGGACATACCTCACCTAGCAAATACCGGGAAGAGCAAGCTTCTAGGAATAGAAAGTGGCGGTCGCGGTTGTGGTCGCTTCACTGCCATGTTTCAGCCCTGTCTGCGTATAAGTAACAACTTCCGAGGAGCGGTTAGGTGGAAAGGCACGGTAGACGAAAGTGGCTGTGCGGTCAAGAATTGGATTATGAGGTCTCCGGCATTCGTTCTTGGCATAGGGCTCTATCGAGACGACAAGGTGTCACTAGACGATCGTCAAGCGCTTGCTATCAAAGCCATGCGAGGTGATGAGCTTCAAAAATCAGCATGTCAGAGGAGGATCAAACGCGGCCCCAGAAACTCGGACAAAAAATAGGATGATAAGGAATCGAAACAACGAACTGCCTGCAGGAGGACTGAGAAGGTTCTCCAACAGGTATTGTCGCAGTATTGCAGAGCAAGAAAATTCTAAAAAGCCAAGCAGAGTAGTGTTGGGTTTGGGTTTGGGTTTGGGCTTAAGTTTGGTTGTTGTTGATGATCGTTCCACCGGCTACTATTCAATGTCTAGTGAGCCGGCACTTCGAGATATTGGAGGATGAAATGTTTGATGAATAAGGCGTGTTATCAGCTTGGATGGGCCGAAAGAGGTGCGATGCGTCTTCGCTACCTACGTAATACTCGGATTCCCTCAGAGGCTAACAGCTCTTGGAAGTGGTTGGCTGGCATGGCACACGACCAAGCTGCCGGCAAATATCCAATGAGCCAAGCTCAATATCCCCCATATGCCATCACTCTGCATGAGCGAGGAAGCGTGAAACATTCACGATAGTGACTATTCGCTATTGACTATCCATCCGTTATGTTTAAACGAATCGCTGGCCTATTTGCTGCCAGGATCCGTCTGCACAGCCTTGTTGGCTGGCCTCGAATTGCCCTCTTCCGGCCCAGCCTTGAGACCTTACATCAGAAAGTTATACTCCGCCTACAAAGAGAAACCTTGCACAGCGTGCATTTTGCTTTCTCTTGCTCATCCAAACCTTCAACCATCATTCCGGATTATAATTGTCTAATAAGGAGTAAGGTTGACCCTTCCCTGAAACCAAATAATAATAATAAAAAAACAAACCAAACCAAAACAAAAACTATCCATCCATATCCACCCGTCCCATCATCCTATTACCACCCCCTGCACACATCAACAGACTTCACGCAACAACCGTTTCGAAAACTCAAAACACCCATCACTTCGACAATCCTCAGACTCCTCTCAACCACCACTCGCAATATTTATAACCATTCGAAAATAGACTGCCGCAAAACCTCCCCCCTGCCACATATTGCTATTCCACCCTGTTCTTATATCCCCACCCCCCGGCCAAAATTCGAAGTCATTATCGAAGCCATAACATCACCGCAACTGTCGAAGCTATTCCCCGACCTTTCACATCGATCGAGGACACCGAAGACTGTCGAACAGTTGCGAGACCATACGTACCTTCTTAATTCCTTCGGCGGCTTTCCGCCATCCAATTCGCCGTCATGGACCAGACTGGGCATGCCCTTCTGGCGGCACATCTAATATATGCCAGGGCGAATTCTACAAATGGCACAACTACAAATGCAAACACAGAATCACGACCACCGGTATACAAAGCTATTGGGATATCACTGGCAATCGCATCGGGATTATTCATTGGAGTATCGTTCGTGCTGAAGAAAATTGGGCTGCTGAAAGCGAACGAGAAATACGACGAAGCTGCTGGCGAAGGATATTCATACCTGAAGAACTCGTTCTGGTGGACCGGAATGACCCTGATGATCATTGGGGAGATATGTAACTTTGTTGCATATGCTTTCGTCGATGCGATTTTGGTTACTCCCTTGGGAGCCTTATCCGTCGTGATAACGACGATTCTTTCCGCCATTTTCCTCAAGGAACGGTTGAGTATGGTCGGGAAGGTTGGATGTTTCCTGTGTATCATCGGGTCCGTGGTTATCGTCATGAATGCTCCATCGGAATCTTCTGCGGCTACAATCCAGGAGATGCAGCACTTTGTCATAGCTCCGGGATTTTTGAGTTACGCGGGGGTAGTTATCGTGGGGTGTCTTTTCACGGCACTATGGGCAGGACCACGATACGGAAAGAAATCCATGTTAGTATACTTGACGATCTGCAGTTTAATTGGAGGTCTTAGTGTCGTGGCTACACAAGGTCTGGGTGCTGCTATCGTTGCTCAAATTGGTGGCACAGCCCAATTTAATCAGTGGTTCCTTTATGTGCTGCTCGTTTTTGTAATAGGCACACTCGTCACAGAGATCATATATTTGAATGTAAGTCATTCAGTTCCAGGAGGCGGACGGAAACTAATCACGTTCACAGAAAGCTCTAAATTTGTTTAATGCGGCTTTGGTCACCCCTACATACTATGTTATGTTTACGAGTTCTACGATCATTACGTCCGCCATCCTTTTCAAGGGATTCAAAGGAACCCCTACCTCCATAATTACTGTTGTCATGGGATTTTTCGTTATTTGTGCTGGGGTGATTCTTCTTCAACTATCCAAATCCGCCAAAGATGTTCCAGATACTGCAGTATTCGCAGGTGATCTCGACCAAGTTCGAACGATCGCAGAGCAGGAACAACCTGAATCAGAACCAAAAGCGGATGCTATTCGAGGAACAGCAGCTATTGTGCGAAGATTCTCACAAGCGAGACAAAAAATGGAATTAGATGAAGCAAGAAGATTACACGAAGAGAAGCAGCGAGACTTAGATCCAATTGGTGAGGACGAACATATCGAATGGGATGGATTGCGGAGACGTAGAACAACATTTGGGACAAATCCTAGCTTGAGATCTCGAAGAGACTCTAATCTTCCTGCTCGTGAAAGTACGCCTCAACCACCCCGCACACCAATGAGTCCAAGAATTCATCCTCCTCTTGGCATGTCCCAATTTCCCCCAGACTCCGGTTCCGAGCATGACGAAGAAGCCCGACCAAGTACCGGTGGATTTGGTTCTTCCTTCTTCGGTACTATCCGTGGCCGCATGTCCACAATAAATCCTGGACAACAACGCGGAGGCCCTAGTATGCGAAGCCCTATGCACCCTGTTCCATTAACAGAAATCAATGTTCCCGGTTACAGGATCGAAGATACTAGCGACAACGCTTTTCCCAGCTATGATGAGCATAATTTCGGCCTACCAGTTGGTTTACGTGATCAAAAGACTGGATATACCGGCGCTAGTGGTGAAAGACACATCACTATAGTTGACGGAACTAATTCTCAACGAAACGGTTCCCGAGGAAGCAGTCTACATCCTAGTGTTCCTCCAACGCCCCCACCCCATTCCGCTCGCCGCCAATTCTCCTTCCAAAACGTCTTCCGAAAAGGACAATCCCACGCCCAAGCTGCCGAAGAACATGCTCCTCAGTCTCGCTCACCCATGATCCGCAAACGTCTTGGTTCCCGTGGCAATAGTCATTCCAGCGCTGCTAAGAATGCTACGGAAGAAGAACGCTTGGGACTCGTGAAAGGCGATACGAGGAATTCTCCTGAATTGCCTGCATATGATGATGAAGATGATGAAGATTGGATAGATGATAAAGCGAGGATTCCATTGAGCTCATCTCCGCAGAGTACGAGTCCTGTTCGAGGACCAAAGAGGGATTTGACACCGCCGAGGAGGGATACGCAAGCAAAAGGGTTGGGAATTCAAGAGGATCCCATGAGTGAAGAGGAATATTATGAGATTCAGAAGAAGAAGTGGGAAGAGAATGAGCGGAGCGGAGGACCGCCGCCTCCTGGGCCCGAAATGGGTGGGGATGGTGGAGCGTTTATATAGTGAAGGGATGGGGTGAAGGAAGGACTTGAATTGATTGGTTCGATTGTTTTGAAATGAATTGGATTGGAGTTCTTGGATTCCCGATGAGCTACGAGATGAGACGATACATGAGAAGGGGGGTGATACACATATGCCCTAATAGATGGGATGGACTTTATGATACCTTGTACAGTAGATACATAGCGCAGTGGGAAGAGTAAACGGTGAATAGAGATATATACATATACTATTACTCTTACGTGCTCTCTTCCTCTGACCTTTTCTTCTCTTATCTAAGATGCTCGCTTTAAAACACCCTTGTACCTTTTCCATCAATCAGTCACATCTTCACTCTGCTATCTGGCGAAAATAACGGTAATAAATAATAACACTCCCCACTCCTCACATCTCATCATACGTATTGTTGTGAAATTCTAGGAAGGAAACCGAAGTTGAAAGTATTTCGCGGAATTTATAGACGATGGAGATGATTTGAGGAAGGAGAGAGAGGAGAGGAGAGGGAAGGAAACAAGGAGTAAGGAGGGGATCGAAAATAAAATTTAAGAAACACGTATAAGTATGATAAAAGAGGATTGAATCCACAGGAAATGAGGGAAGAGATATTATATCTAGGAAGCCAAGGAGAAAACTAAAATGGGAACCCCTTAGTCTGTCTCTATGATTCTCGAGATTAGGATTAGCGAGGATTCTTCAACTGTCGTCTTCTACTCTACCCATGTCTAGAAACGGAGGTAATATTTTTGGAATAGAAACTACACAATTGCTCCTAGTGATTGCGAGAGTTCGAGTAGAGATATTTGGAGGGAATTTGAAAGGAAAGTTAGATGTGGATCTATATGGGAGGTATGAGAAAAATGACTGCTGAGTGTGCGCAGAGGTCCGCATGCCAGAATAGAGAAATTCCCCAAGCTACCGCAAATTAATCGAATACTAACCTCTGATACCTCACAGCTCCACTTGAATTATATCGCATCAATCACATAGTTTTTGCGACAAAGGTTCATTCTCTCACTCACTGACTCATCCCTGAGACCAAATTTTGACTTTATTCTTATTCATTCATCTCTAGAAGTTGGTTCCATCCGTATTTTGCGGAGAACCAGGGAGATAGAAGCTCCATCCATATAGTAGTGCCCCCATCCAACAAAAGAAACAGTTCTGTCTAGTAGTAGTAAGTATTGCAAGAGCCTATATCGAAGTGGCGGTATCAAGAGCCTAGCTCTACCACTTTCTCGCTTCTCTTCATCTTTCATCCATGATAAAAAAAATCGGCCCTCCGACCACTGAAGTAAGGTATCTATATGTACAATACACATCCATACAAAGTCGCTAAAAAGCTTTTTGTTATTCGTTTCGTCGTCAATATGCAAGCACTCGTTTCTTCCGCATTTCACTCATCTTAGGATAGATATGAGTTGAAACGTCGAAACCAGCATCTATTCGTTCTTGGCGTTCTCGTCAGCAGCCTTCTTCTTCAGTTCCTCAGCAGCTTTAGCCTTCCCCGCCCTATGCTTCTCCATCTTCTCCCTCAAATACCTAATCGTTCTGTTCGTACCCGCCGTAACCGCACTCTTAAGACTCTGCACCGTACTTGGCCATCCAATTGTATTCTTGATGACACCTCTAATCTCGCCTCTCAAATCCTCTGGCGGTTCATTTGCAATTCTTCTCTCAAATCCACCTCCCTCTCTCCTCTTAATTCTGTCCGCATCTTCATCACTTGAAGCCTCCAACATTCTATTGAACTCAAGTTGCGGAATCTGGTATTTCTTCTGGTACTGGAAGTAGAGTTTTGATCGAAAAGCTTTTGGAAGTCGACGAACCATATTACCACGTTTCACAGGGTCCATGTCTTGCTCGAGGCGAATATTTGTAGAGGGGTCAGAAGCCCAAGATGGGTCAAGGCATTTAGAGTCGCTAAATTGAACGTTGGGAAGATTTTCAATGAGGGGAGCGTACAAACGGCGGAAATTGGGAAGGTTATTGCCCACAATATTGGCGACTTTGGAGGGGTCCTCGGTAGGGAGAGACATACGGGGATCGCCCATATAGCTGATGCTAGCGATAGTACCATAGAGTTCTTGTTCAGTGAAGGTGGGTGGGAGGAGGAGGAGTGCAGTTCGAAGGGCAGAAATGAGATTTACTTGATTAGCAAGACGGACTCGGGGATCATCACGAAGAATTTTGACAGGTTTGTGGAGTCGTCCAGCGAGGTAGAGAGTAGTCCATTCGGAAAGGTCAGTACAGAGTGTATCGAGATTGACAACACCATATTTAATGAGTGTACCATTGACAGTGACATATGGATTGAAGTATACACCAGCTCCCCATCTCTCCTGAATGGTTGTAACAGCTGCCGAGCCGAGTGATCCGACTCCGGAGTAGTGATCTCGGTGCTCCTTCAAATTGATAGAGTGCCAATGCTGCGAGTACGATACACCAAATATGAAATCAATCATCTTGGGGGTTCCGCCTTGAGCTTGAACGACTGCTGGAGCAGGTTTGGAGTGAATAGACGTAGCACTTGATGGTATGACCTTGCTTGGCTTCGATTGAGGGAAAACACCAGAACCATAGGCAAATGCATAGCGGATTGGCGCGCGAAACTTCCACAATATCTGTCTCAAAGCCTCCTTGAACTCATCGTTGATGACCATGTGTTGATTGTAGCCGAAGGTTAAAGAAGGAAGCTCTGAGAATTTCTCGATGTTGTAATTTGGCTCTTCATCCCAATCTGGTGGCGGACTGGTTATGATGGTGGAGGTAGGAGTGAATGAGGCAGAGGTTGATTCCGACTCTGGGAGCTTAGATCCGGAGGAGCTGGGTGTTTGTTCATCTTCAGACTCTTTTTGAGAGCTTCCCAGTGTCTCAGTTGTAGATTCAGAAGTAAAGGATCGTCTCAAGGGTAATGAAGGGACTGAATACGCCTGTCGTCTGGTGTGTGCTAGTGACGGCAATGGCCTGGGGTGTGCATATGCGAGAGCCTTCATGATCTATCACATATATTGAGGTTAGAATAACAGCATGTGACAAATGGGGAGCTATTGTTTTTGCTTACAGAAAGCTGTCGAGAAGCCATGGTGAGGTGGTGTTGAGGATAAAATCCCTACAGCACAGTATTATTGGTGGTTTATTTGTGCAGCAGTTGCTGCAGTGTTGTCACCGTCTGTTGAGAGCCATGAATTAGACAGTTATTGACAAAAGAAGAGCTTCAGAAATTCTCTAATCAGATCAACTTACTGTAGAGGTTAGTCAGCCTGCCAGACAAGCCACCCCACGTTAGTGGCGGAGATAACCAGGTACCCGAACCCGAAGACCCCTAAGATCTACAAAGAGCGTCAAGGTGAAATGGAATGGAAAAGTGTGGTTGATGGTTGACTAATTTTATTGTTGAAGAAAGGTTAGAAGAGTTGAAGAGTTGAAGAGAAGAAGAGTAGAAGAGTTGAAGAGAAGAAGAGTTGAAGAGTTGAAGAGTTGAAGAGTTGAAGAAGAAGACCTTGTCTTAAATTCGCTATTGAGTTACGCTATTGAGTTGCGCTATTAATCATAGCGTGTACGAATGGTGAAGTGCAAGGAACTGAAGCTGAAGAGAAGAAGGAAAAGCTCCATAGAGAAAATGAGCAACACATGACAAATTACACTGAATTAACATGATTAAATGTTCAAGATTGGAGGTGGGATGTCAAGCAAGAGTCTTTTAGAAGCTCTCGGCAGGCAATAGTGTGGCTGGGTCTATTGGCTTTTGCTGCGCTATACAAACAAGTCAGAGGTTGTTTTTCAAGACTCCGCAGAATCAATTAAAACAACAAACAACTGATATTCTCACATGTACACTGTATATATGAGTGTAAGATCAAGCATAAAAGCACCGGATTGTGCCAATGTTCGCCCATAAGGGCATAGCTCTTCCTAGTTCTTGTTAATGTTGCAGCATGGTACTTCATAGCTATAGGGTTCTAGATAATTCTTTCAACATGCTGTGTCTGCATACTCAATGATGTGTTCCTCTTTTTAACATTATGTAAAGCTTGACTTAAACTGAAAACTGAATTTTGCCCTGCCAACGGAAATATGGTATATTGTTGTTACACACGTGACCATCGCCTTAAACCCCTTCATCATTCTTTGAACTTTTAGGAACTCTATGATAATCCTTTCCACAACCAATTCTAATTGCTAATACATCACCGAGTATGAGGGCACATACACCAAAGCAGAGCTTGGATGCCTCACAAAGAAGATCCTCAATTAGTGGAGGGGTCCATAGAACAAGCATCGGAAGCAGCATACCTCGCGTTCAATCGAGAGTAGGTTGCTGCTCCATTACTACCTACTTCGAATCCCACAGTTAATCCCCATATCTTCCTAGATTGCCCTAGCGCGCGCAGCAAATGCGCAACCCTCCTTCGATTTCCTAACCGGTGAACCAGTTGGCAGGCCACCATCGCGAGAACGATTCGGAGCTTCAGTTCGAGCTCTATCCGGCGAGCACAAAAGAGAAAACACCTTTACAGAGACCGAAATAGATTACGAGAGGCGCCGGAAAGAACTGGACGAGCTAAAAGCTGAAATCAAGACCTTGAGATATACTATCGATAACCACAAGCAGGAAGAGGAACTTGCTAAACTACGATTCGAAAGTGAGTTAAGGGAAGTTAGGCGCAAAGGCGAAGATGACTTTAAGCAACGACAAGCGGCAGAAGGGGAAAGGAATAAGGCTGTTCGGAAATACGAGTCCTTGCAGAAGGAAGTTACGGAGATTCGAGATGCGGCTGCAAATGAAAAAGCTGCCCTGGAAAGACAGGTTCGGGAACTAGAAGTCAACAAACGTACCCTGGAAGAAGAAGTGGAGGACATCAAGAACGAGCATGAAGAGAATAGCCGTAGTGCTGAACGAAGAACGGCGGAACTTCAATCCAGGAATGACACTCTGCAACGAACCGTGGAGGAGTTACAGCAAGATTCAGATCAGAGGGAGACTCTGCTCCAGGAAGTCCAACAACGGCTTGTGGATAAAGATATAGCAAGTGGGGCCCTCGAGGCTGAAGTTTTACGGTTGAAGGCGCAAACAGGAGATGTTGAGACGTTAGCAATTATTAAGAGAGAGCTTAGTGAACAGGTCACACATATCCGCAGCTTGGAGGCGAAGGCTACTGAATTAAAGCATTTAAAGAGACTTCACAAGAGCATAGAAGTCGTTGAAGAAGAAAAGCGGTCCCTTCAGCGAAAAGTTGATGCTATGGACGATCTTCAGAACGAGCTTGGTGAAGCTAGGATTCAACGACAGAGACTAGAAGATGAGCGTCTCGCATGGACAGCGTATCTTCAAAGTCAAGCTGGAGCAGATGGACAGCTTGAATTTGATTCTCCAGAGGCATTGACTAAAGCGTTAGTTGAAGAACGGTTACAGACAGCTACTTTGGTAGAAAGGATTGGAGCTCTTGAGTCGGAAATTATTGAGAAAGACAGCATTATTGAGGGATTGCAAGGGGAGAAGAATTCTTTGGCAGAACAAATTGAGAGGCTGAAATCATCAGCTGGCGGTAGCGGTAGTGATAATAAGGCACGATTACGACTTGAGAGACAACGCGTACTAGCCATCAAGGAAGTCGAATATCTCAGAGCTCAACTCAAAACCTTTGATGCGGAAGATATCACATTCCAGCCCGAAAACGTTGATGAGGCAAAACTTAAGCGTATTGAAGAGCTCGAAAGCATGGTCGATCAATACAGACAGGAAGTCCACACCCTACAAGCAGAGTTTGCATCTATGGAGGCCAATCTGCCCAATCTAGAACCAGTAGGGTCTAAGAGACATCGAGAGTCGGGATCCGGAGCACCCGCAGAAGATAACGAGCGAATCGGTCAAATGACCCGCAAGAACCGCAAGCTTCAAGACGACCTTTCCTCCCTCCAGACTTCTCAGAAGCTTCTCCAAAAGGAATTTTCCGTCGCAGAAGAACGACTCAAAGCCTTCGCTGAAAGTTCCAAAACTCGAATCATTTCACTCAGAAGTAACCCCACTTCAGACTACGAAGCCATCAAAGTCTCCACCCTAAATGCTCTTCGTCAAGAAAATTCCGATCTCCTCGCTCAACTCACCTCTTCTCACCCACCACCCACCTCCGTCCCCCTCTCCGCCCTCAAAGCGCTCGAACGCGACGTCTTAGATGCAAAGTCCCTTCTCGTCTCGGAAAAAACCCGCAACGACCGCCTCAAAAAGGTCTGGACAGCCAAAACCTTTGAATTCCGACAAGCCATCAGTTCCCTCCTCGGCTGGGACTTGGTCTTCCTCCCTGATGGGAAGACAAAAGTAACTTCCTACTACTACCCGAGTAAAGACGACGAAGAAAACAGTATAGTATTTGATGGGGAAAAAGGAACCATGAAGATCAGTGGCGGGCCCGAAAGTCAATTTGCGAGAAAGATCATGGGACAGATTAAATTCTGGGTCAGGGAACGGGCATGTGTTCCTGGATTGTTGGCTGCGTTGACATTGGAGTTTTATGAGGAGAAGAGGGGGGATGGGACTTTGGTAGTTGAGGTTTAGGGTTTAGGGAGAAACTCTTCTCTTTTCTTGTGTAGGAAGGAGGGACGGGACAGGATATGGGACATGGTTTAAATGATGAGATGTAAATATGTCACGAATTAGCGAACTAGTTAGCTGCTTTTGTCTGTGTACAATGTGTGGAAAGCGAAAGAGGGAAAAGGAAAGGCGTACAGCGGAGAGGTATTTTTACGAGCACTCAATTGTATCCCTGAATGGGAGGCAAGATTATTAGAAAAAGAAGCAGAAGACTATCACTCATTAATCAATAAACCCGAACAATACCTAATCTCAATTACTTCATTCCATAATCAAAAATTCATCTCGTCTTTGTTTCTTCATCTCATCTCATCCCAATTCATCTCACTCATCTCATAACTCCTCCAAACATTCAATCCCCTCCAGCGTCCTCATTGCCTTCGTCCCCTCGCTCTCAAACCGCCAGACCATCTTCTCACACTCCCCCCTCAATTTCTCCTCCGCTACCTGTGCATTATGCTTTATCCATTCTTCAACTGTCATTTTCTTCTCTGGACTACTCAATTCCCCCTTCTTTACTTTATCTATCGCTTCGCCAAATCCAGTTGTGTTTTCATTGTTTGGGGATTTCAGGAATAGCGAATCAAGATCAACAGCTGTCCAAAGATGAGTGCTTTGGAGTCCGGCGATGATGTTGCGTTTCGAGGGCGACATTGACGGCGTGGTGGCTGCGAGGGGGATGCGTGTTCTGGTGGAGCGGGGAGTACTTATTTGCCTGTTGGTAGTGGCTAAGGGTTTGGATGACGGAGGATGGTTTTCTGCGTCTGAGGATTGAGGTGATTGGGAAGGCGTTGCTTCTCTCGGGGGTGAAGTTGGCGGTGGTGGTATTTGAGGTAGGGGATGAGCTGCTTTTGATTTCGAGGATTTTGATTTAGGTGCAGTCAGGACAGGTGTTTCGTCGTCCGCATAACTGTCTTGTGTGACTACCTTTGGTTTTCCTCGATCCTTAGCTACATTTACTTTAGAATTTTTGGGCGTTGGCTCCTTGGGAGTAGGCATGAGCTCCTCGAATTCCTCTTCTACTGGTGCTGGGGTCTCTTCCCTTGATGGTGTGGTAATCATAACCTCTTTTCCCTTTCCCTTTGCCATTCGAGACGACTGCTCAGCTAGTTCCTTTTCATCGTTTAAGCCGGATTTTTCAATATATCTAGCGATGGCCTTCTTGCCTTTTCCTTTTTCCAAGCTACTTCCGCGGCGTTTCGATCCACCCCTAACAACTGTGGACTGACTTAATATACTAGCGTCAGTTTCATTGCCAGAATCATCTTTCGTCCCATCTGCGGCGTCGACCTCGATCGACTTAGCAATAAGGGCAGCATTCTTATTCTCAGACACTGTAGAGGCTCGCGTAGTTCGTTTAGGGATTTTTTGTGTACGAGAAGTGGCTCTCTGCCTCTTTGGCTGCACGATTGGCGATGAATGTTGCACAGAAATACTGTGCTCAAGCTCCAATGCGATCTGTTGAGCTACCTCCTCTTCGGCAGCTCTTCGTGCTTCAGCTTCAGCAGCTTGTCTTGCCGCAGCTTGTTGTTTGGCTGAAACTTTTCGGAGTTGTTTACCTTTTGCGCCTTTGGTTCTCGGTAATGGCTTCGACTCAGCTTCCATCACTTCAAGCTCAGCATCAATGGCGGCTTCATCAATATCAATTTGCTGGCTACTGAACATTGCATGAGCCTTCGCGTTCTTTGGTGGAATTGTAGGTTGTCGTTCATCATATGTTAATGGTCGTTCGAGGTCCGCTTCTAATGCCCTGTCGATTTCATCATCATCAGGGATGTGTGCACGCAATGAAGCAATGGAAGCTGTAGAGACTATGCGTGATTTCTCATTTGCAGAAGGTCTCCCTCTTTTCTTGCCTGTTGATGCTTTCTCAGGCTCAGCTATCACGCTGAGTATACTGTCACCAATTGCAGCACTCCCCCTCGTTCGTGTAGCCCGTCGTTTTGGTGGCGGGACTTGGATCTCAATTACAGACTGATCCTCGTTGTCTTCTGCGCTCTTTCTCTTTCTGCCACGCGTGGCTTTCGGAGCTTCGTCTACCTTGACTTCGAAATCATCATTCCCTGGCTCTGGAGCTTCTACAACCTCAACTGCCTCATTCTTCTTTACTCTCGTCTTTTTGCCTTTGGGGGCAGCTTTCTTAGCTTTGCCCATTTTCTTTCTGCCTTGGCTTGTAGTCGCATTCGTAGCCGTTGTAAGAATGCTGTCTTCTTCCTCTGCAGGTAGGCCGTCGTTGATAGATTGTATGTCGGATGCAATTGTAAAGGCTGATTGAGTGGAAAGTCTAGAGGCTCTCGAGCTTCTATCTTTCTTCGACTTCGTTTTCTTTGAGGTAGGGCTTGTTTTCTGATTATTGATGAGAGCGAAGAAGGGACAACCTGGGACTCGATTGAAGTGCTCATCACTGCCATGGCAACGTTAGAAACTTAGTTCTTTATCTGCAGAAGTCTCCCAAAACTCACAGTGGCTTATCTGATGGTTCCCATCCATCTAATACCAATTGACAAAATGAGCAGGTCGCCATATCGTCCGATTCTGGTGTTGGAGTATATATCCAACCGGCGTCAACCATCTACCAATATTGTCAGTCCCTCCCAAGACATATGTACTTCTTAATCCATACCTGTTTAGTTTTACATTTCCACCCCTTTTTACTGTCGTGTGGCCATCTTCCCCTAAAAGTCGCCTTTCTCGCTGCGATCATTCTCGCGCTGTTTGGGTTTTCCTCACTCAGTACTCCATCTTGGCTCTCAATTGTTGTCATTATAGCCCACCCACAGTCCGGGGAATGCTTCAGATGCTCTGCCAAAGGATTGTCACCTTCCTCCCATCCATCAAGGGCACTATGACAAAGGAAACAGACGCAGTTGTCCAAACTCGACTGGTATGGGAGGTAGAAAAAACCGGCTTCTGCAAGCTTTACGCGTGTTAGCATAATTCAAATGACAAGTTGAGTAATATGTACGATTTCAGGGGACAAGAATTTGTGTGGCCATTTTAAACTTTTGGGAGCGTTCGAGCTCGCGTTCGATGCCCTCCGTTTTCCAACAAGTTGTGCAACTTGAAAGGATTGGAGTCGCTCTTCGTATGTGGCATACTGATCCGCAAGATCTGCCGGGTTCATTTTGGCAGATCAGCGATAGGATATTTTAGTACAGTTGTTGTAGAATTGCAGTGCACGATATCGACAAGAAAATTGTTGTTTTGTTCGTGGAGAGTCGCGTTCGGATTCGATCTATGCTAATGCGCACTTCGAAGCAAAAGGGAAATGATAATGCTGGCTGTTAGCTATAGTCGTACCAACACGTATTATTTGGAAAATAAAATGTCGCGGGGAGGATGGTGGTGCGGTGGGAGCTTGTAGAGTCGACCTTTGTTTACATGGCCGGGGGCTGTAATTCGCAATTCGCTTCACCCGATGGCGGTTAGTGACACCTCCACGCTCCACCACTCTTTTTTTCCACTTCAACAACATGCATGACTTCATTCTATCTCTCAAGAAACTTCAATAGCAAGCAAGAGCCGACGCTGGAATAATATAAAAGGTTCGTTTGTCTACTTGCAGTAGTCTTATCTGCTTCTGTGCTCATTCTCTTTAAAGAAAGTTCGAATTGGGCTGAAAAGCTTTTGGAGTCTGAACGCCAATAAAGAGAGTCATGATTTTGTTTTGAATTGATCACTCGTGTTTAACAGTTTTCTTTATTTGCATTTGTATTGCATTATATTGTATTATATGTTTTTTTCATTCTATAGCCTGAGAGCATTCGGAAGAACCAAGGCTTCCAGAACTGCGCTCACTAAAATATCTATGAAACACTCTCATCTTTTGCACTTACGTCTGCCTTTACGAAATCGATTAGTTAAAGAGCATAAGGAATTACAGATGTTCCTGGACACTTCAATGCTATGGTATTCTAGTACTAACCATTAGATGTCCATAATCAACACACCTTCCGGCTTCTAATCTTGCAACTTAGGGAGGAAATCCAATGCTGGCTTGTGCATATAACATTGGGAAGGGGAAGCACTATCATCTTGATGGGGGAACGGGGCATGTCTAAAAGACATACTAGTCGATGAAGAGCCTACGTGAAAATCTCTGGGCTACTCATGTTTGGATAGTTCAGGGGTTGAGAAACTCACCATCCAATGCAGAAAGGACTCGGCTTCATGGGTCTAGAAATCGTCTTCTCAAGTCTGCATAAGCCTTCTTGCGCAACCAATTGTCATGACCAAGAATTCGACGAAGATAGGGAAGGCAACTTTACCTCAAAGGTTGACCACCAGCCACTCATTTTCACGGCTTTGTTGTTATTGACATAGATAATTTTGGTAAGAAACATTAACATACATTTCATCTCGTCTTGAAGGAAATACCTCTCTCCAAATATCCGGAGAGTTCAATTATGCGATAACCTTTCCTTCAACAAAAGAGAGCGTTTAGGAGGAAAAATGACATGCAAAGGGACTTAGAATAATAGGTCTTAAATATGTATCTGACTCTAGCCCTGTTTCTTCCCAACGTAGTTTATGCTACGAAGCGTTTAATTTATTATGCTCACTATCCAAGTATTTCTTCACAGCACCACAAGAATAGTTAAACAGCCTTATCAATACTTATCTGTGATTAGGATCCTTTCATAAATATCCACGATATCATCCTAACAACCCCCCCTTACGAGCCTTAATTCTACAGTAAATGTAAAGTAAACCCAGAGCCCTAAATAAAATCTCCCTCCTGCACCCCAAATTGTGACTCTATTCTTAACACAGCCTACTAGAATATCTTTCCCGATTCCTCCTCAAAGAAAAATAGGGGAGGGAAGAAAAATGTCCGCGTAAGCCTTACCTGAAAGGTGAGCTGACATCATCGACGCAAAAAAGCAAGTATCAAACGTTCCGAGAATTTTGCTTTTCTTTATACTTGTTTTTTTTCTCCTTCCTTCTTTCTTTTTTTTCGGCTTGGTATGGATGTGGGACTATGGTGGCTTGCGTGCTTTTGTAAGATGTAGGAAAGCTTGATTCATTGAGGAATAGCGGGGTTATCGTGCTTTTGAGGGATTGAAGCTTGATTTGATGATCAGACTGAGAGGCGTAGCGGGGTAAAGTTACCTAGTGGGTTGAAATTTTCAAGATTGAAAGCACGGGGAGGGACTATTGGTAGTGGTTTATGGTGGTGTGAGGTTTCTTTTTTAAGGGATGAGGCGGAGGCCAGAAGGTGATTTTTAATGATATACTTGCTTTTTAGAATGTCTGCGTGAGAGCGGGGTAGCTGACCGGATTGAAGATGGGGCTTAGCATGAAAAGGTTGGCATGTCGGGAAGTTGCTTATTATTGTCTTGATTTCAAGTCGGGAGTTCCACCATGAGACCTTAATGACGCCTTCTTGGTAAGAATTGTGGAAAGGAAAGATGGCTTTTTTGAGCATGGGGGATTGAGTATATATTGGCTTAAAGCCCTCTTTCATACCATCATCAATCACTCAATCTTTTCGTTAGCATTCGTACTGCTTCAATCAAGTGAAACTTATCACCTTCAAATTATAATATCCTCTTCGCTTCTTTAATCAATCATGTGTGTTTCCCTTCCATCCACAAGGCTACACTAGCAGTTCTGCCGATTTGTTTGCAACTTTGACTGATCCTTTAATAGTAATCAATCATGTCTGGATACGGAAACGACAACCAATCTGGGGGTGGGTATGGAGATAACTCCAATCAATCCAGCGGTGGTGGATATGGAAACGACCAATCAAACCAGCCCGGTGGAAGTGGAGGATATGTAGATGATTTCTCAAACCAGACCAGCGGTGGTGGTGGGTATGGCCAACAGTCTAGCGGAGGACAGCAGTCTGGAGGTATGTCAAACTACACCTTACATAAAGTACTGCTGTACCTATATTAATGTTTCATAGGATTTGGTGGCGGTAACAGCAGCCAATCAAGCGGCGGGTATGGAGATGACTACACGAGCACTAGCAGTGGCGGTGGTTTCGGAAGCTTAAAGCAAAGCGGTAATGATTCTTATGGAGGCGGGAACAACTCCAGCGATTCATACGCAGGGAATGACTCAAGCAACCAATTCAGTGAAGGACAATCTGGAGGTATGTATTGACTCAATATAATGCACAACAATCTTTTAACATAAACATAGGCTATGGAAAAAGCAGTAATAACCAGCAGAGCGGTCAGAGCAGCAAGAGTGGTGAGAGCGGACTCGAGCAGAAGGGAATCAGTGCTGCAACAAACTTCCTCAAGAACAAGTTCTCAGGAAACAACAATAACTAATTGTTGGATGTCGAAGAACCTGATTGTCGTGTAGCTGAAAGGTTGCATGGGAGGATGAGATGATAATGAAGATTCGCTCTGATGTATGGCTGTGATCAGCTGATCCTATGATCTAATTGACAAAGAACAAAGAAGTACCTAAAGACTTGAGCTTGGGAGAGATTTTGTAGTATTTTATATGAATCAATGTATCAATGAATTGAATTCGTAAGATAGTATGGAAGTCCTATTTGGGGACCAGGTAGCCGAAGGAGGTAGAACAAGAATAGCCCTATAAGGTGCAAGAATGAGCCTTTGGAACTCGATAATTAATTTCATTTTGTAGTTGGCTGAAACTAGAAAATGAGACGGTGGTTCATGGAATTGAGATGGGATTGTTGAAATAATTTGGTCGTCCTGGAAGTCCCGTCTGCCATATCGTAAGCATCCAGATATTCTCACCTCGTATCCTGCCGTCTCTGAAGCTCTGGACGTATTGATACTTCAGCCGATATATGAACATTTCGATATAACCATTCCATAAGCAATGTGGCAGAACAGCGAAGAGCTCATTTACATCGGATCGGAGCGGCGGACCGGTAAAAGGCTCCTGATCAAGGGAGGTTTTCTCCTCATCTCTAGGAATGCTGTATATTAAGGCATTGATGGATTATTTGTCTGCCTGGTGGTTCCTAATATAGTTTTAACGTGGATGACTTGTTGCCAAGGGGAAAGAAAATACTTCCCGCTAACATTCTCACATCATGTTGATATTAATATTAACCCCAACTACAATAGCTAAGAGACTAAGTGGTAATCATATGATGGGATACAAAATCTCATTTCGCTTCGACCGTCAAGGAGGTCGTTCCTCAAATGAAGCTTTTTCGATTTGTACCATTGTTATGTCGTATTCTGCAAAGTATAAGGTCTTTAGGCAACCTAGGATGCTGCAGGTTAGACAGAATGTCCCGGACGGGTGGTTTCTCATTTCAATGTAGACGAATGGTGTGGTTCAATGCTGAAAATAGAGTCATGGTACTCGAGTACTGATGTAGGCTGATATCCGATTCATCCATTGTTCCCGACGAGTTTCTGACTCCCAGTATGCCGCCACTCCTTGTCCCTGACAGTGGTGCCTGGAGGATGCAAAGTCTGCACTGGGATTGATATGTCCGTTGGCCAGTCTGGTGATTGCTGCCACCTGATTTCAGATGAAATATAAATTCAGGCAAATATTAAAATATGAAGTGGAAGCAAGATAATTTCCGGAAGATTAACGTTGCTTGCAGGGCGCTTAACGACTACCCCTGGTGCTTTCCCCACAAACGACAAACGCCAACCTTAAATATCCTAGACGACATGCCGTGATATCTTCATCAATTACCCACTCCGGAACATCTTCAATGCATTCAATCAATATCGTCGGCATCATGGCCTGTTGCCTTGCCTAAAGATAGACCCAAGCGATCGAACAATGGCAGCCTAGCCATGCGGAGGCCACCTTAGACTCCTATCTCCAGAATTCCCATTGCATCCTCGCTACTGCGACCACGGCGATGTGCTCTCTTTTGGGGTGGAAGAGTAGATACCATGAAAGGATTCAGACATAAGAGCTTCAGAAGCATTTCCTCGGTAGTGCGGAGAATTATTTAACTCGGCAATCTCTGCTGGGTCGGTAAGTTCATCTTGGATGCTTTGAGGTTGCGGCTGGGATCATCTTAAATCACAGCACGTTCTTTTATCACAACTCTAAGTATGGAACTACAATTTTCTTCAGTACACTGAAGCTACAAACGACATGAAGTTCCTCTCCCATTGGTCACTTGATTTAATACTTGATTTAATACTGAAGGTATACCATGACAAATCTTGGCACCTGGGCGGCCTCGAATACGAGCAGACTCGATTCGTGCCTCTGTATCAAGTGATCGAATATGTGTTAGAGACTTTGAAGCTTTCACGTCCCATCTCGCTTTGAATGCAAGTGCAATAAATAATGTGGCGCGTTAGATCCCAAAAGTACTAGTTCAACCCCTCCGCAATCTTTATAAGCTTACTCTAACTCTATTCATAGCATTCATTCAATAAAATATACTATATCTCGATATGAATCTCGGTCACAGGCACGCCACAAGCCACGTTCAATTGTAGCCGCCTCAGCACCAAGGGGTGTTCCTGAACCGGAGCTGGAAGTTAGCTCAACCTCATTTCGCGCAAGCCCTTCTGTGTGAATATTCTTGCATATCGCCTACCTTTATCCGATGCAGAAAATAGCTTAACCTCTCGTATTGTTACCTGTCAGCCCATAAACCTCCTGCAATCGAGGCGTTGCCGATATTGCTGCGGGGCTGTTTATTGGGAACGCGCAGGTAAGATGGAAGTCAGAGCCCTTTCTCTCCCCTCAATATAGCAATCGCTCTTCAATGTCAGCAGAGCGCATATATAAAGACAACCCATCCTTCCCGATTCATTTTTCTCCACCACTCCCTCGGACTCTTTAACATCCCTTCATACAGTACGAGAGCAACTGCCGCCCTACCGTAATCCAACATGCTTTACAAGTTGTCTATCCTTACCCTAGCAGCCGCGGCTACCGCGAGCGTTGTTGATCCTATTTTGGGGGCTACCGCGACGACCACAGCTCCTGTCAGCACCACAACGGCAGTTGGTCCAAACCCAAGCGAGGTCTACATCAACTCCATTGCCTATGGCGGGACTGGATGTCCCCAAGGAAGCGTGGGATCGTTCATCTCAACCGATCGTACAACGTATGAAACCCTCCTCCCGGGGGTCATTTACTAATCTGATTATTCAGGTTTACGATCATCTTCGACGAGTTCGTTGCATCAATTGGGCCCGGAGTCTCTGTAGTCGACAGCCGCATGAATTGCCAGCTCAACCTCGATCTAGAATACCCCTCTGGTTTCCAGTACAGCATTCTGGACACTGAATTCCGTGGGTACGCTGGTCTCGATTCTGGTGTGACAGGTGTTCAGGAAGCAACATACTATTTCTCTGGATGTACGTATTTCCCATTTTCCCATTTCCTATTTCCTACTTACCCTAAAACCACAACCTCCACCTCTTAAAATAGCAAATCTAAAACTAACACTCACTCCCTCCAGCATCCGCCCAAGCATCCACACAGACAACCTTCACGGGCCCCACCAGCGGCGACTACGAAATTACCGACTCGATCCCCTTCTCCTCGACAATCTGGTCGCCATGTGGCGCCGCACTCCCGCTCAACATCGACTCCCAAGTTCGTTTGACCAGCACTGTCAGTACTGCTACAGGCCAACTCACAGAAGACTCGGTCGATGGCAAAGTGACGTTCGTTGTGGGTGTGCAGTGGCAGACGTGCTAATTCCAACATTTCTTGAAAGGAAAGATGGCGGGGAGAGAGCTGATTGGAATGACACTCATTTATGTTTAAGCAAATCTTAGATATATTTATCTCCCCGCTCGTTGTTTTGGTGGGTGATTTGGTATTGGTTTGGTGGTTTGATGGGAGTGGAAAGAAATGGAAATGGAAAGGGGGTTTTGCATTAGGTTGGTTGGTGGTTGGATAGTTTAGGGGGAGAAGTTTATATCAAAATTTTGATATATATAAAATTCGTGCAATTATGAGTGTGTTGTGAACATGGACCAAGTCTATTATTAATGTTCAAATGACAACCGCTAGTAGAAAGACCCAGCGTCCCCTTCGCAATGTTACATTAACATCTCTCGAACCGAGACACGCTCACTCGCTAAAGCACAAGTAGGTACAGCTAAACAACCTCAAATAAACACCAAAACAGACAAAAAGCCTTCACAATTTCTATTCCCCAATCAAACCTCAGACCGGTCGTTAATACCAATTAATACTCTACCTATAGTAAACGATTGAATGACAAAATGATCAAATATTATTATCTATTTTATTCTACTTGGTGAGACACAAGATTTAAAAACATGATAAGGCCCTCGTACTCGACAACTAGTGTCTGAATATCTAATCTGCTGTACTGTAACTAACTCATGTCTTCATCGCCTACTCCTCGAATATCTCATATCTATTACTCGTATTCGAAAACTTGAGATTAGAACATCTCACATAATTTGGAGCCTTTAGAACGATTAACTATATATAGGTAACAGTTCGTCAACTGAGCCTAACTACTAGCGTTCCGAAGGCTCGCGATAGTATTTTGAAGTTCGGTATACCTGCATACCGGTTGTCTTTGCAATCCTATTGAAGCTTTCATCTCAGATCAAGATCAAGAAAGGGTAAACTCCATTAAATATCAATACTGAATGAATGTATTCACCCTCTAGCTTACTCGCTTTCGCATTTCCTCTCCATCCCTCAGACATATTTACAACAGAAACACCAATGCCTGCCTCTCTCGCTTTGCTCGTGAATTCTACAATTAACGACCGCGTTACAGAGTTGCAATAAAATACCAGAAACCACACCTTTTAGACAAAATAACATTTCGAAACGAATGCAATTGATACAAGTAATCCTATAGTACCTTATCCACGCTTCATTACTGCCCGCCTTTCACTCCATTCCATTCCCATCCCCGATACCATTAAGCAGCTTATCCCACAACCGAGCCCCAACCTTCATACTTCCCACTCACAATCTTCTTATTAGTCTCTACATCAACCCAATTGCCTACCGGAGTAGGAGTCATCGGACTAGTGAGTGACTCGTCGGCAAAAGGGTCGCTGTCGTCGGTCTTCGATGCTGGAGCGCCGAGTCGTGATAAGGTGATCCCACTTCCTGCTGGATATGTAGATGTGTTGTGAATTTCCCATCTAGCTTCGATGTGTCCTACTGTGGGGACGGCACCTTCTGTTCCGAGGAATTTGCATAGAATTTTATTTCCTTTCTCACTGGGGCTGAGTTTGTTGAGTGTCAAATCACCGATTCGCCAATAGAGAAGTGCCTGGTCTTTCTTGTGTGTACCGACTGGTTTTGTTTGACAACCTATGGCTTTAGCACCTTCATGAGTCGCCACGATATAGAAATTGCTGAATGTAATTGATTCGGCACTGAAAGCTGGATTCAGGCTGTACTCAATGATAAGGGCTAGATCATTTCCAGAAGTTTTCCAAGAAGGCTTGATAACTAACGGAGCCTGTGAAGAGATCAATGATTCTTCCAAGTGTACTCGATATGCAAATGCAGCTGAAGTCCTATGTGATATCGTTGCAATATCAACAGTAAACTCATCGGGTTTATCCTCTTTTGGATGAACGAAAGTTGTGTTTGGTCCGATAGCTTCCAAATTTGGAAAGTTGTTGATCTTAAGCGTCTCTGTTCCTACGTTTAGGTCAGTTATACCAGAAGTAACAAAGGTGAGAGCTGTAATACCTGCGGAATTAATAGAGAAGCTCTCCGTGAAAGGAGGGATGTAATTCAAAGCAACTTCTCCACTAATCTTAAGGGTTTTAACTATCCCGTCCTCAAACGTAGCACTAACCGTCTCGATAACGGATGCATTGAGACCAGGAGCATGCATATCAGCGTGTTTTGCCACTACAGTATGTCCAAGAGAGTGCCCTGATCGAATGGAAGTAGTATCAGAAGCGGTTCGAGGACCCACGCCATGTTCTGCCATTGCTGCCAGAGCTGCTGTTCTGCTACCGCTGACTACTGACGGAATGCCGGGAGACGGAGGAATATTGTTCTCAAATCCTATATGGTTTCCTGCCGGAATATAAACTGTATTTCGGACATCTCTTCGACCTCTGACAGTACCAACTTTGCGGCCAGGGGTTATCTGAGCTGATCTTAGTGTATTAGCAACATTTGATAACGCAGCTTGTGCATCTGCATCTTGTTCAGGAATGGGTTCTTTCCGAATATCAAGTTTAAACTGTGAATGCTCGATATCTTGAGCATCTTGGGCCTGGGCCTCTTGTTGGGCTTGTGAAATTGGGTCGTTCATAGCTGCTGGTACCGTAAAGCCTTCGGCATCGGTCCGAATTTCAGTCCTCAGTTGAGAGGGCGGTGGACCAGGTGGAGGCTGTACATCTGACAGATCAGGGGTTTGTGGGGCACGAGTACCATTGTTTAGGGAAGTCATTTCTAAAAGATGGTTGAAGCCATTAGAGTTCCCATTGGCCTGTCGTGGTGATTCAGCGAGAGAAGAGAGTCGGTTATCCCGTGAAGGGGAGCCTTCTAAATTGTTTGAAGATTCTCGCGGCGACGCACTAGACCGTCCCTCTCTACTCCTAGAATTTCGACCAAGTGAAGCAAACCCTTTGGAGGGAGAAGGAGCTCGAGCAAATCCACCATGGATGCTTTGCCTTCGTCGGCCAAGCATCGTACCAAAACGGCTTTTCATTTGCGACGCTAGAAGCCCATATTAGCCTTTGCCTGTAGGGTTCTTGGAATCACTCTAAGGAAAGCCAATAACGGAAATTCCATAATCAAATTTTGAAATATGAACTTACCGGCAGACAGCTGGTTACTTCCGGAAGTCTCACTAACATTGTCCTGGTGATACTGTGTAGATCGAGGTGTTTGGGGAGTAACGAGACTGCTGTTACCAGTGTTGCCAGTACCAGCACTAGACAATTGTCTTGCTCTTCTCTCAGTTATGGCTTTTCCTGCAACTGCTGATTCTGACCATCCTTTGATTTCAGCCGACGTATTTACCTCTAGCACGGAATTTAAAGTCAGTTCCACCGTAGCTCGATTCTTTTCAAGCATGTCTGATTCGTGGGTCTCGTATTGTGTAAGGACATCCCGAAGATGATTCAAACGTCTCTCATCTAGAGCTTGTAGTGTCTCGAAAATAAATGGTGCTTGTGATTGCCATTGTTGCTCCGCATTCGAAAGTCTTAAAGCAGCATGTTCTGCCTTTTGTGCGCTAGCCTTCCCACCTTTCGCAGATATCTTGTCAGACATCCTTTGTGCGTCCTCCAATTCCTTCGCCATAGAAGTCAAGTTTCCTTGGATCGTAGGCATGCCTGCCATTTCTTGATTGGTAGCAATAAAGGCTCGCAGAGGGTGCTCGACATCTTTCTCGATTCGTTGAGAAAGTTGGGCATGCGAAGCTGCAATGGCCTCGGTCTCTGCAATGATACTCTTCCATGGTCTATCAAAAATTCTGGATGCAGAGTCAGCTTGAGCCTCATAGCCCAATTAAGAGCATACATACCCCAGCTCTCCTGCAGTCTCTGCTAAAGGTCTTCGAGCAAGCTTCTTAAGACTAGCTGCATATGAGTCCTCGACTTTCCGACGTTCCTAGCAGTGTGTAAGCCGATGGGCCTATTTCCCAAGCTTCCCCCTCATAGAGTATTATACCTGAATCCAATCTGCGATCTCGGTATTGACCTTTCCTATTCTTTTAACCCGTTCATTAAGTTTTGCAACAGCTCCATTTGGTTGCAACCGATCCTTCACTCCCGTCAGTCAGCGGCAAAACTTGGGTTCGAGGATCAGTAAGGATGCGACAAAAGCTTACTTACCAGCATAGCAGGATACTCTTGTCGGTCAACGGCCTCCATGATTAATGATCTAGCAGATAATGGGAGATGGAATGGGTGATGCGCATAATAATAAATAACACACAAGAGCCGGAGATGTTGTGCTGTGGTTTAACGTCCAGAATGGCATTGTTTTGGGGGGTCTGGTTCCCTCAATCCTCCGGTCGGACAATGAGATGAGAAGCTGCGGCGGCAGCTCTTCCATGGCGGCTTCTTCGGTTCGTGCATCCCTGCAAACCTTTTACGGCTACACCAGCCGATTTATTGACGGTTGAGATTTAACTAGAATTATTCATGCGCTTGCATGATATCCGGAGAAAGCAACACAGAAAGCACCGTTCCGATTCGATTCTTTGTCTTCCCGGGGCAAGCCCAGAGAGGAGAGAAGGGAAGACTTCTGGTCTGAGGAAATTCAGATCATTGGTGAATGGATGTAATTGCCTGTCGTCAAGATGACTGATCTGACTCCAAACTGGAGGTCAGAACTAGGAGCTGCAGAACGATATGAGAACATTCAGAAGCTGTGAGTGCAGACAGAGACAATTACCCTCCTCTGAGCCGCGACTGATATCGTTTGAACAGAAAGAAAGCAATTGAAAGAAAAGGACTCAGTGCGACTGGTGTTGCACAGAAAGTAGCCTTTTCTGCAGAGTCGGACGCCTATAATACTTCAAAGTCTAAAGTGAGTGACTTTTTCATAGGAGCACGTGACCTGGCTGGCTCCCATTTGAGGGGCTTTGGATGCAGCGCTTTGGAGAGATGCAATTGATGTTTTGTTTTTTTCTTCTGGTGAAAGCTGCTTGTAAAGTTGGTCAAGGAGTACGAAGGGGGGCGCTAAGTGTACCATAAATTGCTTGTCCGCTAGCTAGAAGAATGCATTTAGGGATCCTTCATTAAGAGCTAATGATCGAATCTTTTAGGGAGACTATGACTTGGCTTGCAACGCAATCACTGCAACACCTCCGGAAAATCTGGAAGAAGCCGTTCCCATACCCGGAAGCCCCAGCATCTGTATAGGCTCTTACCAGAACTGTTACCACATTGCATCTGGTCTAATATCTGAAGTCTACCGATCAAATACTGTTGCTCTCAAAGTCATCACAGACACCCGTAATACAGAACCACATAACCCTACCCGAGAAGCCAAGATTCTCAACAAACTCTCTCATCCCTCAATTATTAAAATCAATGAGACCTTCCAAGACCGAGAGGGAAGATTCGTCCTGGTATTCCCATTTTTCACTTTGACACTAGCCAAAATCCTTGGATCTGGTCATATCTCCAATGATCTCACACGTACCTGTTTTCATGACCTCTTTTCAGCTCTCTCATATCTCCACGACCAAGGAATCATACACCGCGATGTCAAGCCTTCCAACCTTCTCCTTGCATCATGGAATGGACCAGCCTATCTTGCCGACTTCGGAACGGCATGGCATCCCTCACTCTCCGTCGTCGATGAGCCAGCAAACCATAAAGTCCTCGAAGTAGGCACAACCTGCTACCGAGCCCCTGAAACGCTTTTCGGAAACCGAAAATATAATAGGTCTCTCGATATGTGGGCTTCAGGGACTATGCTTGCTGAGTGTCTTCTCCAACCACCCAAATCTCTTTTTGCATCTGGAGAAGCTTTTGAAGACGGAAATCAGCTTGGGCTTGTGTTGAGTATGTTCAAGACTATTGGAACTCCTACCCAAGAGACTTGGCCTGAGGCTATTCACTTTACAACCCCGCCTTTTGAGTGGTATCAAGAGTTCCCAGGTAAATCGTGGGAGGAATTATTGCCTGGGGTAGATAAGAATGGGAGGGATCTGGTGGGCAAATTGGTGCGTTACGAGAGTGGACAGCGGTTGACTGCTGCTGAGGTCTGTAGTTCTTTTCTCTCTCGTCGCAGAAGAAACTCTTCGACTAACTTTCTTTCAATAGGCATTACAGCACCCATTCTTTGATTTAAAGAAAAAGACTACAAGCACATAAGAGCAAATAAGTAATCCAACGGCACTCTCATAGGTAGACATCATGAGCTAATGCCCTCACATAAATGCAACGATTTCTAACGCTCTATTTGGAAAATCCCATTCAAATTTGAAGTCCTCATACACATTCGTCTCACTTCTCCTTCCTCCCTCAACTTCCACTCCGTTCTACATCATTAATTTAAAAGATATTCATTATCAAGGGGAATTGACATTCGAGCATCAGTATTCTCCTATCTCGTCCATAATTTCCTCATATCCTGCGCGGTGGCCTTTTTTTACCCATGCTCCCCTTCAGCTAAATCTACCTCCATCTCAGCCGCTCTCTCCTTATTTTTCTTCTTCTCATACTCCGCCTTCCTACGCTCTTCTTCCACCTCCAATTGTACCCTCTTCTCAGCCCTCTGTCGCTCAATAACTGCCTTATGATACTCCGCAGCCTCCTGTAGATGCATTTTCTTCTCAAGAACAATACGCCTACAATGCTCCTCCCATCCATCATGCTCCCACGCCAATCTGGCTATTCTCGCCTCCTCCCCCCGCCTACGCATATCTTCCTTATTACCTCTTCTCACCACAGCCTCCTTATCGACCTTCTCTTCTATAGCAGCATCTTCTTCCTCCAACTTCTCCCGCTCTCCCCGCCGACTCTCAATTTTCTTCGCCTCACCCCTAGTCCGCTGTCTTGTTTCCTTCTCACATTCCTCTGCTCGTTTCCGCTTCTGGTCTTCTCTATGTTTGTTCATATCCTCAAAATTTCTCCAAAGCCCATCTTTCTGATCCCGTGTCCCCGTTTTCTCACTGCAGCAATGACAGCCGTTAGCATCTTTCTCCGCAATCTTTTTGTCATCATCTGCATCCTCTTTTTCCAATTGTTCTCGCTCCAATATCTTTCCCTCTTCAGTCGTAGGATCTACAATCTCCTTGGGTTTATCAACTTGATGGTAAAGCGTAACGGTGTATTTGCTGTCGCATTTCTTACACTCTAGAACCATTTGTCCATCGCATTCGCCAACGGTACCCACAGGAATGAAATGGATATCATCGCCGTATTCCTCCCAAATTCGGACATATTTTCCTATTTTTTTTCTCCATTAGCGGCGTTCATTGTAGCATCAGCATTTCTCCCTTTACCTTTCAATCTTGCTCCTGCATCCTTCTCAGTAGCTGCTTTCTCAGATCCAACAGGCGCAACAATACTAGAGTCCGAACTAAGCCAAGCTACCTCAAAAGTATCTGCTCTCGGCATATTAACTTTTAGAACATCATCAACTGGCGCATCCATCTGCATATTGACTGGTCTATCAACTTCCACGACTTCCCCAGCCTCCACAACTTCCATCACTTCTTGAGCTTTAGCAGCAGCTATCTTCCGATCTAGATCCTCTTTAAGGTATTCCACCTTAGTCTTAGGAAGTGTAAACCATCCCTGCCTAATTTCCGTAGCATCAACCTTTTTCCATCGTGGAGTGTTGCATTCCACATCCTCAGGATAATCACCAAAAACAGGTCTGTACCAACGCACTCTCACGCCTGGCTCCTCAATTTGGTCCCCTCCCGCAGTTGTCTCTATCTTTGTTTTCTCTTTTTCCTTCGTTGCTTTATCTTTTGAGAAGTCCTCGTCCTTTGTAACAGTATATTTTGCTCCATCAACAACTTTGATCAAGAAGTCTTTGGTCTCAGGTTCAGGATCATCTTTGGTAGGGGCTCTGGGTCTAATTTGCGCATCGAGACAACCGTTGATGGGGTTTTTGTAGTGAAAGACAGCGAACCAGAAGGCATTGAGCCGTTGGTCGAGACCGCCGTAAGGATAGTTCCACTACATCATACCCAAGTGAGTAATTATATTCTTCGACAAGGAACATTAGGGTGGAAGCGTAGAAAAATGGAGTAGCATTAACAATGAAATCAAAAACTAACAAATAAAGCCTGTTCAGGTTTCCGCCTTTCATCTTCCTTTTTCACTGCTTCTTTCATGTAGAAAACTTCTGCAGGTTGCCGAAGATTGATACCATCGTTCTTGCAGCAGATTTCTGGACATAGCTGCTGGTTGGTACTTGCGATGCTAGTGGTGACAGCGGATTTTGCATTCTTTTTGGAGGCCTGATGCGCATTAGCTGATGGGTTGAAAATTCGGAAGGGATAGGATTTACCATTTTAGGATGATGCGATTTGTTGATAGATTAGAGCATGAATTTTAAGATCGCGTTTATCCAAGTTAGATTGTAGGAAAAAAGGATGAGAAGTGATATCTAAAGGTGAATTGTAGACTTGTTTACACTTGTCGAAAAAGTCGAAAAAGTCGAAAAAGTCGAAAAAGACTCATGTCAATAACAGCGGCAAACATTATCTAGCGCCCATTGTTATCCATAGCCAATCGCAATTGGCGGAAATTAAATTAGTCTTCATCTTATCACTCTCACTAATCGTAATGGTAGGAATCTACTACCCTCGATGGAAGAGTGTTTTTAGGATCAGGTTGAGTAGTGGGTTACGATGGAGGCGAGTATTTAGAGCAGAAATCTGTAAACTACCTGCATTATATCATATGATGAATGTCACATGACTAACTAACCACATTCGGCTAGTAGGCGAGCCGCAAGGCGATGCCTACATAACATCAACCTTCGCAAGACTTAGAAGAATCAACCATATTGAACCAAACTTATTATTTCCTTTTACCTTGCATATGCAAAACACCGATGATACCTACAATGTAAACTATTAGTCAAGACAGGTGGCCTTTTCATGTTTAGTGTTTCATCACTCTTATAATTGAATAAATGACCTTCACCTTTCTCTATTTGAAGCTCTTAGTAACACGCTTAATTGCCTCCCTTGAGTATATTCCAAAGCCGTAAGAATATATCTGATCTACAAATAGAAATTACTTAAATTCCACAGTGATAATATAAGAAGTAGATACATAAATAATTACTAACGAGTTTTATATGTAAAGGAGTATGTACTCCTAAAGTGCTAATCCCTGCTCCCAAACCCAGAAACCAAATTAGACAAAGCCTATTATCAAACCGAATCAATCCAATCGGCAGAATCATGTGTCACGGCCATGTTCGGAAAAGAGGAGGTTAGGTAAGGCATAAGTCAGTTTAGTGTCGACGTCATACACTAAAACCCGTTTGTTGAGGAATAAGGAACCTACCTCTCCTTCTACGTTTACAACATTATCTCAATTAAAGGAATCACAAAAGGTAAGCCCATTTTCTATCAGAATGAAATCCTCTTTCATCTCCAAATCACTTCGTCAAACATGAACAAAAACTATCTTCACTAGTCAGCATCAAAACTAAACGCTAGCTAACACCCCTCTGCTTGCTCAGATCACTCAAAAACCCTCCAAACAACCGCCTCTCTAAAAATGGCTTCAACATTCAGCAATGCTGACACAGGATCCACGCCCGCAGATCCTTACAAGGAGCGCAATATTGACGACACAATCAGCCTGAAAGAAAAAGTCGACGATCTCAATGATTTCATTTCATCCTGCAAATTTGGGATGATGACTACGAGAGATGCTTCTTCCGGGCATCTGATGAGTCGATGTATGGCTTTGGCCGCTAAGGTAATTTTCCCTTTTTCCCTTTCCCCTTCTATTTCTCCTTCTTTCTCTCTTCATTCACCTCCCTGAACTCGACTCGAGATTAGGATTTATAAATGGATGTTAATGCAGAAATACCAGGAAAACGGTGGCATCGACCTTCTCTTCCACACTAACACCGAATCTGGAAAAACCAATGACCTCGCCTCCGATTCCCATATCAACATATCCTTCCTTCTCAACTCTTCGGGACAATGGGCATCTATTTCTGGTATCTCATCCATCTTGACCGACCGCGAGACTGTCAAAAAACACTACTCCCCAGTATTGAAAGCCTGGTTGGGCGATTTGGGAGATGGGATACATGATGGTGGTCCAGAGGATCCCAGGATTGGTATCATTAGGGTGGAGGCCAAGACCGTTACGTATGCGGTGGTTAGAAAGAGTGTGGTTGGTAGGGCGAAGGAGATAGTTCAGGGTGTGGTGACGGGACAGGCTCCTGCGGTTAATAAGCTGAGGGAGATTTCGGAGGAGGAGATCAGTAGATGGAGGAGCAGTAGTAAGATGGTGCAATAAGTGTGCTGATACTTCAGGCGGGAACATACTTTGGGAAAACACTGAGAAACTAATGTCATGGCTTCCGAATGTTACCTACAACACCACACGCTATAATTATACAAGAATCCCCAAATACATGCAATTATCCCATAGACAAGGAGTGCCCTAAAAGCGCTGAAGAAGGAGAATGAGTAGTACAATGTCTGGCGGGGTAACGGCAAGGGAAATGTCGTCGAAATAATAGTGAAATTTAGAACTACAATTAGTATTAGAAAATCTCCAACATAAAGATGCTAATTTCCAGAACTTACAAGCTTCAAAGGAGTCCTGTTCAGACCCCTCGTGAAATTACGCATTGCCCTCTGCTGATTTGGACGTTGTTGCAATCTCCGAAAAGCTTCTTGAACATGACGAGTCTCAACAGGTGTCCGCCCTTCAGAAGGAGGATCAAATAATCCCTGAATCTTCCTCTTCTTGCCGTTCTTCTCTCCACCCGTCTTCTCTTTTCCGAGGTCCTCTTGCTCTTTGATTTTCAGTGCCTCTTCCGTCAAAGTCTGCACGATCTCAAAAGTCAAGAACCCTAGAATATCGACAATGTCGTCATTGGGTTTGGAATCGGTGACTACACCGAATCCAGCCCATTCCTTGAACTTCTTGCCTTTGCGGAAAGTAAATGATGCTTGCCGATATTCAGACCACGTGACATATTCCTCTTTGGTCATGGCTTTTGTGCGTTCATCTGCTTTCTTGAGTCGTTGAAGAGTGGCATAATTCATTTCTTCCTCATCTTCATCCTCTTCGTCATCACGCTCAGGGACTTCTTGGTTGTAGAAAGAGGGAATTTCCCAAGGAAGACCAACTTTGGCTTTCTTGTTCTTTTTAGCGGTGTCGACGACTGGGGCGTTTGTGCCAACAGGCTCGTCTCCAGTACCGATATCAGCATCGCCACCTTTATCATCGGAATCTTTGACGTTCTTACGGACGTCTTTCCATGACAGGAAGGTCCGGAGGCGAGAGACTTTAGCTTGGTCGTGACGAATAAGGAAGATTAGGTCGTCGGTTGAGATGGATCTGCTTCCTCGTCGAGAAGCTTGCTCAGTGCATTGTCGAAGCTGGCGTTAGTATTAGTATGATAAGGACTGTATTCATCTAAAAGAGGGAGGGAGGATGAGAAAATTATATTACCATCTCAATGACTTGTTGTCGTACAATCTCCTCAATCATACCAGTGGTTTCGGGCGATGCTTCGGCGGTCTCTCCGGAGACATACATCATCTAAAACGATAGAAAATTAGTAATACACTCCACGGAAAATATCTCATATTCTTCACGTCTCCACTTCCTACCATAGCTTGTGGCCGATATAACTCACCTGCTGGATTTCCGTCCGATACTTTGCCGTCTTGTCCGCCATTTTGTCCTTTGAAGGAGCTCTCTGGGGTTTGGTTGCTTGCTGGCGATCCTCGCTCCCGTTAAGTAGATTGTCAAATTGATCATTAAGCTGACCTAGTGGCTTAGTGAATATTGTAACGACGTGGTCGCTGTGTTGGCTTGGTGGACGGGAGTTCAATCTCGTACGGTTTGTGTGAGACTGAGCCGGCGGCGCTTTGCCCTTTTCGTCATGATGGGCCGCCATTCTTGGATTTTGGATGGAAAAGGTTGATGTTTAATTTAATTTTCTCATTTAGGATCTCTGAAAGAGTGATTAATTAATGGATTCAAATAATGCTCTTTCCTTATGATATTTTTATCCGAATTTGATTTGGAAAGAACAGCGCCAGGATTACCACAGTAATTAGAATTTTAGATGATAATTGCTGAGGTGATTTAGATGAATTATTTTAATGTTGAACTTATACCACTGGAGGGACAATTACAAAATACAAATCACCAAGCCTAACAATTTTGAGACCGAGTGGATTCATGTTAGAGAGGAGTATAAAATAAAAAGTCACATTATGCCTAACTCCGATTTCCCCCATCGTCACTAATCCCCGCTCCATTCATCTACGCATTCTCCATAACTCCCATTTCAAATGCGCAATGCTAGACCATTCCTTTATTCTTTTCTCCCTCCCTCAAAATCCCGTAGGCCCTTTGCCATCTGATCCACCAGTCTGGAAATACTCCCATACGACTCCAGTTGCATAGGAACAGCCAGCGACCCAAGCGCCTGCGAAAAGAACCCTCTTTCCAAGTCCTTTCTTCTTCCCTTTCGAGTTGTTACTATCCTCTTGCCACGAAGATCTACCACTGAAGACTGGTTCTTCACGTCTCACCTCAATGTTTGACTTGAAAGGAGGATCCGGGACTGGTAGATCGTGATTGACGAATCCTGTTGGGCTGGCGAAGTTTCCAGTAGCAGGGGTTGGACTACTTTGCATCCCGTCAATGGGATTAATGGACTTCCTTGGATCTCGAATTGATGAGGATTTTTCCTTTACTAGTGCCGTAGGCCGGACTTTACGGAAAACCAAGACGTCTCCACTACCAGATACGATTTCATATCCTTGGGCTTGTAGAGGTCCAAAATGAGGGAAGAACTTTGCTGGATTTGAAAGTCTCAATAAGACTTCTGCTGGTGTCAAAGGAGATGCAGTATCGCTGATGACAGAAGTTGTTTCGGCTGTGTCAATGGCTTGCATTATCGGGTCATACGCAAGTATCTTATACAATGTAGGTTCGGACACAGCATCTGCAGATTTCTCCTTGGCCTCGTGAGATTCTGGAACCTGACGGTGTTCGCAAGTGATTCTGCCGTAAGTGTCCTCATAGATGCTGCGCACCTTCTGGACTAATTTCTCGGCCTCTTCCTTCTCCTTACTCACTAAATTTGCGGATTTCGCTGAGGAGCTTGATTCTAGGCCGTTTTCCTCAGCCGATGCTTCCTGAGTGTCTGGCTTGAGAAATTTAATCTGCTCCGACGCTTTCAGCTTCGGACTTCCGTATGAAGACACGAACACAGAAATATCGCCTTCACCCTGCCGACCACATTCTTCTGCATAGCCGATCTCTAATCCCTGGGGTACCTTGGAATATGGGTCAATCTCTGCCTGAGCTCGAGTAGTGTCCTTCGCGCCTTTCTTTTCAAGTGTGCTTTTATTTACCCGTTCCAAAGAGGTTTCAAGTCTTTGCGTGTTTGGCCTTCGAGTAAAAGCTTCTTGTGATGCGAGATCTTCGATGTATCCTTTATCGGCTTCCTGAACATTGCTTTTGATTTCCTGAACACTGCTTTTGACTTCTTGGACATTGCTTTTGACTTCCTTTTCATAAGAGACCTCCAAACCTTTGGGTGATTTATCATAACCCCAATCATCAACGTTGGTGGATTTGGGTGTCAAGGTACCGGGGTATGGTGATGACGTTTTCGATCTACTACTTGTCTTGGTGGCTCTACTAGGACCATAAATTATACTGCTGTCGTATTCTTTAAGGCTTTCCGCAAGTGCATCACGTTTGGGAGGAAGCTGTCCACCAGGCTCATTGAATTTAATCGGGTTATAACCTTCTCGGGAAGCTTGCATCTTTGGTGCAATTTTTTCATCGTATTCCTTCAAAGCCTCTTTGACCGGATCTGGCTTATCGGGCAATTTTCCCTCTGGTTCAAGGTGTGTGAATGGCTTATCATAAGAAGCTGATTCGTCGTACTCTTTAAGACTCTCCTGTACTGGATCTGGAGTTTCTGGCTCTTTCCCATCGGGTTCGTTGTGGCGAAATGCTCCGTATGGGATAGAGGCATCATAATCCTTTAGTCCATCCTGCACTGGGTCTGATTTCTCTGGGAGCTTTCCATTTGGTTCACGAAAATAGACAGACCCGTAACCATTGGAGGTTGAATCGTACTCCCCTAAGGCTTGCTTAACTTGGTCGGGTTCTCCCTGAGTCTTCCCATCGGGCTCATTGTGCATGAACGGCTGTTTGTACTTCTCGAGTTCGGCCTCAGAAGGGGGGAGGGATGAATTTGGAGGGGGTGGTGTTTGAAATTGAGAGCGGTAGCCTTTGAAGGTCTTTACAGGTATCGCGGTGTCTTGTTCGGGGAATTTCCGGGGATTAGAAGGCCTCTTGGGAACTTTCCGATTTGTGATTGGATCGAACTCGTAATCTGGTTCTGATTTCTCGGCATCTGGAGATGCACTGTCTGAACTTTCATTTCGATAGGTCCATGTGGGAAATCCGTCAGCCTTAGGAGCAGTAGAATGGTCCGCACGAGACGTAATAGTAGAGTAAAAAGCGTTGGCCCTGATGTAATACATTGGAAGTTTTCTGTCGACCATATTGTGTAGCGGACGTCGATAGTGATCGATCTGACCCTCCGTTTCCTCGGATTTTGCCTTATCTTCGGCCGATTTTATTTCATCCATAGAAACCCGTCGTCCTCTTTGATCCCCTCCACGCCATGCACTACACATGAAGGTTTTGCCTACCTGCCTCGAAAAGTCCGGGTGTTTCATATCCCATTCTAATTTTCGGCTTAACAGCTTGGCATACTTATGTTTGGCAGCCCTATGGCGACGTTGAATCTCTCTTTCATAATCTCGATCGAGGTATGAGGACCAGAAACCAAATCGAAACCCTCGGGTCTGCTGGTGTTGCCGAGGTCGTCTAGACACTGAATTGGCAGATCGAAGCATTGCTGAAGAAGATATAGAGGCCTGGAGAAGGAGAGGGGGGATGGAGGTCGATGTGATCGATGTAAGTTGCGAGGAAAGCATTATGGACGCTATCTTCGTCTTCCCATAATCGGGTGTCTATATTGCTGTTTGTTAGGCCGGGACTCGCTGCGATACAACCAGAGTTGACTCACTATTCTGATATAATGAATCAATGATTTGACGCTGTGAACAAATCTGCGAGATGGACATGCAATTGCTAGGAGTTGTTTTAATGCGGTAGGCTTAGAAATACCGCTATCTAACGGAGGCTATCGAGTGGCTCTTATGTTGGAATACCGAGGGTTGGTTGGTTGGATGAATGAATTGGATCTGGGGAAATGCGGGGGGCAAAGGGGCAAAGGGGCAAAGGAGGGCAGAGGCAGAGGGAAGAGAGGTCGGAGGATATTCGTATATTTCTGCAAATGGCGAAACTCTACAGTCAATAAGATACCTAGATCTCCGAGTCTTGCTGAATGATTTGCCGAGCTATAAAGTATTTAAAGTATTCAAAGTATTCTTGTTGTTCCTTGTTAGAAGGGGGGCTGTACTCGTGCTCTTTGCTTGTGCTTCCTTCCAAATGCGGGGTACTACAGTAGCTTCCGATTCTTGCCGTACGGCCGCTGGGGGCTAAGGCGGCGTAGTGTTGGGCTACTAACCTTTTTGAGTCAATTCTGCCAATGTTCGAGACGGCGTTGCTCCATCTTTTGGTACTGCATAGATTTCTGGTGAAGCTATCCCACACAACACGTCCGCATTCTTCACGAAGGCCTACATCGAAGGCTAAAGGTCATATGGAGATTATCATTAGAGCATTTTAGAGCAAAGTTTTCAGCCTCCAAAAAGCATTAATCAGCACCCGAAAGCTTTTGCGTGCCGCCTGCGAGCAACGTGCTCTTCATCTCTCCTTAACAAGATACTCTCAAAATGAGTAAGAGACAGTTCAAATCACCGGCTTCCAGTAGCCGTGCAGCATCCGGCGCAGCGTTTGGCGGCTTTAGGTCTGCGTCCATAGGCAGCACTTTATCATACTTGACCGAACCTCCGAATCTCACCTCGATCAGCGATGCGCACGTAGTTGTGGCATTCAAGAATCTATCGAAGAAGGATGCAATAACAAAGTCAAAAGCTTTAGAGGATCTGCGGATATACGTTCAAGAACATCCATACGAGCAAGCAGGAGGCACAGAAGAGGCAATACTGGAAGCATGGGTGTGTTTCCAATGTACAACAATCATGACGTGTAATGTGGTAGTAATATTGTCATTAGGTCAAATTTTACCCTCGTCTTTCCATAGACAATTCCCGCCGAGTCCGTGAGCTGTCCCACAACCTACAATATGAGCTTCTGAAATCGGCCCGGAAGAGAATGGAGAAATATTTACCGAGAGGAGTTGGGAGTTGGCTTTCTGGGACATTTGATAGAGATCGGGGGGTATCACGAGCTGCTAAAGATGGCATTAATTCCTTTCTCGATACTGATGAGAAATTTGCATTGTTCTGGAGACGCTGCCAAGTCCAAATTCTGGAATATGCGCAGGAAGCTATCAACGAAACCCCCCAGACTCTGAGTGATGAACGAACCGTAAGTGTTGACGATGCAAACACAAAGTACTTCAGGGTTGTCGGCTCAAGCATTTCTCTTGTGGTGAACTTACTTGGCAGGCTGGGCAAAGAGGACGTGTCCAAACACCAGGATAAATACGAGGAGTTCCTTTCTAACAACAAGAAGCTATGGGGCTTAGCAGCCAGTGATGATTCATTCGTGAGAAGGCTTGTTGCTCAATTGTTGATTGCTTGCTTGGAAAATCAGCGTGGAATCACTGAAAATGATCTGGAACTCGTTAGCAACGCCTTCATTGCGAAAGCACTAACGTCTTCCCAATCAAGCTCCGCTCTGCAAGTTTTGCAGGCTCTTAAAGAATTAACAAGTCAATTTCCTCAAGCTTGGACTTCATCTTACAAGAGCAAAAAGACTCCCCTATCGAGGTTACGAATCTTTGTACAAAAAGGTTCTCAGGGCGGACCTCCGGAGTACTGGCCCACCTTGGTGTCACTGCTAAAGCTTTTACCAAACGATGTACTTCCAACAGACGTAGTTGCGTCGTTAGACTTTCTGGAAGCTTTACGTGCCGGCATTAACAACAGAGAAGAACCCAGGAACAATGCTGGGGAAGCTTGGTCATCTTATTTCGACATTGCAAGGCTTCTGGTCATCAATCTTGCAGATTCTACCCAGCAGAGCAAACTCTTCCAAGAGGCAGTATATCCTGTGTTTGGGCAGTATCTCCACCCCACCATAGAAAATTCGCGGTGGTCAGTTGGTAGTAGTACTCTAGCATTAGCGAAGGCATATCTCATTTGTGCTTCTGCGAAAGCGACAGAAACACAACAGTCTTTCCATGAAGAGTGGCAGAGACTCTTGGATGATTTTCTCACTCGAATATCAACTTCTCTTCCGGAGCAATCCAAGGACTATCCAAAGTCTCAAGCCAATGTCACGGCAGAAAGCCACCGTTGGTTTGGATTAGTATCGGAAGTTCTTAAACTTCACCCATCTAGCAGTGATGATATTCTCACGCAATCGTCGAACAAGGTCATTGGCTGTGCTCTCCATATTTTCGTCAGTCAAAATGGGAAACCATACTCTGCTGCTGCCACTATTGAAGCTGCTCTGAGGCTTATACCCTCTCTGATTGAAGATTCAAGGCCTTCCTTGGAGGCTATCAAGTCATGTTTCAAAAATCAATTTCCAAAGCTGATTTTATCCCCTTCTACCTCCTATCTAGTTTCCTCGTTGAATCTCCTCCGTCCGTTAAAGGGGCAGGAGTCAACATTTGAGAGCGTGTGGCAGGCCACCATTGACGGCTTGTTAGCAGCTCCTGAAGATCCAAAAAAGTCAGAAGCCATCGCATCTCTCATGTCAACTGATGCAGTTAGCAAGCTAGCTCAGGCCGACTCTGCCCTTCAAGACTACATATTAGAGTCAGCAATAAAGGCCGTGGAAGGAAATCCTAGCACATGGCTTGTTGCTGAGGCTGCTGTAATTTTCCATGCCTTAGCAAGCTCGACAGCAGAGAACTTATTCAGTCAAGTCCTTACATACTTGGAAGCTAGTAGCCCACATGTTGATGGCGCCTTTCTGGTGCTGGAACTTCTTTCAAAGAAAAACCCAGAGCTTCTTAGAGTTGGCGATGATCATGTGTCCTTGATAACAAGATTGTTATCTCTAACTGAACTTTCGGGAACGGAATTAGCTTCTCGTGCTATTCGGCTGCGCGCTTCAATCGAAAACAGCCAAAGCACGTCTGGTGAATCTAATTTAATGGACAATCCTCTCGTATACATAATTCGAGAGAATCTTGAGATTGCTAGTCCTCAATCCTTGACGTAAGATTCCACATTTTACCCAAATATTTTGAAACCCCGTCTGATGATCTCTAGTATCGACACACTTTTACAGCAAGCACATTCTCTTCTAGAGACGGCCAAAGATGATTCCATTGTTCTTCAACTTTTCCCTGATACATCTAAATGGCTTGAATCCCTTACACCATTACTAGGCCAACTTCATAATCCTTCCCTGGGAGTAATGCGACCATTTGCTGGTGCGGTTTTTTTGATTCGTCAATCGTCTGCTGGTCAAGCTCTAATGCTATCGAGAGATATCAATGGCTACACCGTACCCCTGAGGATGGCGATATATTCAGCAGGCTTGATACTAGAACATTCCGACCGTCTGCCACGAGATGCGTTAGTCAAGCTACTCTATCTTATGTCTATAACTGCTGAACTTGCAAATGACCAACTGGATATTCTAGGAGAGAAAAAGCTCTTCGCAACCACATTGGATCCTGATGCAGTTGTTAGAGTGCGGGAATTTACTAGCACAGGGGTCCAAAATTGTTTGAGCAGTATTATACCAAAGGCTAAAGAATGGCTTCAAGGCGTCGATGCTGGAAATCAGATCGACTTCTCTGTGGTTATTCATGGGCTAGTATCTAAACTAATCCAGGATTCAGCTGGTCCCACAAGCACTGCCTTTTATTCAGCTAGGGCACTCAGCCATTTGTTATCAAATCTGGTGGAAGAGCATGGCTGGCACAACACGACTGGCGAGGGCTGGTTTTCGAAGCTCGATATTCTTAGAACATCGACATCTAACATATTTGGAGCCATTGCAATTCTCACCGGTCTCCAAGATAGCCTCAGCACTAGTAAAATTGTCAACAACCTTTGCAACCGACTGATCAGCGATGTTGCCGCTTCTGCGCAATCAGAAAAGACCTTGGGACTATTGGTCTTACTGAATTCTTGCTTAGCAGTCTATGATGGTGATGACTTGCCCGTTGCACAGAATAGATTGGTATTCGCTGTCAAACAGATTCTTTCTTGGACTGAAAGCTTAGCCACAGATAACTACCTTTCTGCTGAGGTGTGCCGTGCTCTGCAAAGACTACTACCTGCAATAAAGGGCGTTTATGGAAGCTACTGGGAAACGTCCTTCGCGTTTTGTGTCACAATTTGGAAATCTAGCGAAAATGCCGTTACTCTTGATCGACGGCTTGCAGTAATTGGGATGTCATTGAAATTGTTTTCAGTACTACAAAATTTACAAGATGCCAATGACGATCTTGAAGATGCTCTGGCCAAATATAGCGAACCGTTATCTGAAGGATTGACTTCTCTGCTAAAGTTGCCACGACTAAAAGCTACTCTACCTCTTGGTTTTGTAGATGATCTTCTGTCTAGGCAGGTCAGAAAAATACCTCTGAGTCATATCAAAGAGCTCTCCGACTTTTATCCTTTGGTAGCCTCGGACGTCCTGACGATCCAAGCTGCCGCCTTTGATGTTTTGCATCGAGCTATTCCTGCCGAACAGGAACAAATCTCACTTGACGTTTTGCTTGAGAAAAAGGGCAAGTTGAAAACCTTCTTTTCTGTTGTCTAATTGCTAATATTTATTAGACGCACAATTGCCAGAGGAGCTTCTGTCGCTCCTCCTCGATGCACCAACAATCCACAAATACGAAGAGGAAGAACTTGCCGAATTCCCTGCATCAGTGAGAGGCTACTTGCTTTCATGGCACCTCATATACGATTCCTACAACAAAGCTTCCTTCAAAGTCCGCGGTGATTATAGCGACATCCTCAAATCCGAGAACTACCTAGGCCCATTCTTCGACTTCCTCTTCGATGTTCTGGGGCACTCCGCAGGCAATGCCCTCGACCTCTCTCGCGCCCGTTTCGACTCCTCTCTCATCCGCAGCTACGACCTGTGGTCCGCCAGCGATTCCGAGCCCCCAGAACGGAACATGCACTGGCTTCTCATCCACCTCTACTATCTAACCCTAAAATACACTCCCTCGCTCACCAAAACCTGGTGGGTGGATTGCAAATCCAAGCAAACCCGAGTAGCCGTCTCTTCATGGACCGAACGTTATTTCTCCCCCTTAATAATTGAGGACACATTAGAAGAAGTGTCGAAATGGGCTGAAGAACAGAAACCTACAGAAGACGAAAAGGGATTGCAGATTAAGGTGTCGAAGAGATCGCGAGAGGTGTTTGCGAGCTACGAGGTTGATGATTCGTATATGCAGATTGTGATTCGCTTGCCGGCTGTTTATCCACTAGAGGGAGTCAAGGTAGATGGCGTTAATAGGGTGGCTGTTAGTGAGAAGAAATGGGCTAGTTGGTTGATGATTACGCAGGCTGTCATTACTTTTTCTGTAAGTCCCCTCCCCTTCTCCCCAACACTTATATCCCTACTTTCTCACCCCTAACTAACAACTCTCACAGAACGGAAGCATAACTGACGGCCTCGTAGCCTTCCACAAAAACGTGTCCGGCGCCCTAAAAGGCCACACCGAATGCGCCATATGCTACTCGATCATTTCTTCCGACAAGAAAATCCCTGATAAACGCTGTCAGACTTGCAAGAATCTATTTCATAGTTCTTGCTTGTTTAAGTGGTTTGCGAGCTCGAATCAGAGTTCGTGTCCGCTTTGCAGGAATCCCTTTAATTATGGGACGGCGAGGGCGGAGCAGAGGAGGAGGGGAGGTGGGGTGTGAATGATAGGGAGGGGAAGGGGGCGGTGAGATAGAAGAATAGGGGAGGAATGAAGGGATGGAATGGCATGTATAGTATCTATATTTGTAGTTCACACCTTAAATCCAACTACCCATTAGGTTTTAAACATCAATGACTCACATAACCACAAAGCATCAAACCCTATCTCATCTCTCTAACTATTAAAACCCACTCCCTCCTTTCCTTCGAATTCCCCTTCTTTCTTCCCCATATCCAAATTAGTCCAAACAGCCTCTATGTTTCTCACCCGTAACCCATTCATTATATAGCGGTAGAAGTTTACCATCTTCTTTCCTTCCCTCTACAACCCATCACCCACCCCCCCTCAAAACCATCACATCACCTCTCCGCCTACTAGAAAGTGACTTGTCGAAGCATTGAGGGCCTTCATCTATCCTCGCAAGTAGCGGCGACGGTAATGTTAGATTTGGATACAATTGTTATTGGAGCTTACAGCTTTATGGCATGAAGAGGATTCTTATTCAATTATTTGAGTAGCAAGAGGAAAGTCAACGGATTAGAGCGAACTATACTGTCTAATACTTAGGGATAGAAAGGCGCCTGTTCTAAGCAGGTCGTATCACCAGAATCTGTCAACAAATCTATACACCTACATTAAGAAGCTAATCTAAGCGAGATCTTGGCCTTTCAGGACTTGAAAGCTCTACCAGAACCAAATATTATGTATTGGGAAGTTTGCAAACATAAACATTTAGATATATTAATATGATATACTGTACCGTTGGACATTAAGCAAGTCTTAAACCCACCTCAATCACAATCCCCCTCTTCATCTTAAGTATATTTAAACCCCCCGGTCCGCCTAGGGAAGAACCCCTCGGGATCAACAGCTTTCTGAATCGCCTTCAACTTCTCATAATTACGCGTCCCATAACTCCGCAACGGCGTCTGATCATACATGGCATCATTTAAAAACGTCGGATTATATTCCTCTTCCTCCAACGCCTCCCCATACCCACTGTTTCCTTTATAATTACTACTCTTGACACCCGCATATGTACTTTCTGCATACGCATCAAGAGTAGCTGTAATATTAATCGCTAAGGCGTGAGCAGCGTCATCTTCCAAAAAAGTCGTCCATGAGATATCGTATTCCATCCATACGTGATCACCAAAATCAGGGGAGAGGTTGAGCGTGTTTCCTAGGGGGTTGTAGTATTTTGATGCCGTGGGGATGGCGACTGGCATGGGTTGGAAGGCGAGCGAGAAGATCATGTCTGGATAAGGGGCGCCAGAGGTTATCACGTACGATTTCCAAGTATTGAAGTGGTGATTCAGGAGGTCGGTGCCGTTGGTTGAGGGTAGATTCGGGAGGGTTGTGCCGCGGATTAGGTAGCGGAGGCCGTAGAGGTTTTCGGCGTTGTTTGCTACTAACTGTATATTCATATCAGCACTTGTCTCAATTTGTAAATGCTACGGGAGAGAGATAATACCAAAGAAGCATAAGACTGCACTGCTGTAGAATCAATGATTGGCGTAAGAGCATTGAATTTGTCGAATATTCCATCCGGGATAACAGGTCCGTCATAGAAGAAGAAAACAACAAATAATTCAATGAGGCTTTCGAGGGTAATCTCTCCAGTTACGATTACGGCAGCTTTAGGGTCGGTGAAGTTTTGTATGAATTCTTGGGTGGCATTGATGATGGCTTCGGAGTCGATACCTGCATAGTAACGGACACCGCCCCATATCTTGTTTTATATTAGTTCTGATGTGAGATCAATGCCGGGGATCTTACCTGGCCGATTGGGAAGGTTTTCATGGTGAACTTTGTGATAATTCCTGTGTGTATATGAGTGCTGAGCTTCGATTGTATGGGATGGTAGCCTTACCGAACTGATTTCCACCTCCTTTCAATGCCCAAAATAAATCAGGATTGCTATCGGCATTGACGTTAATAACGGAAGCATTTGCCAATACAACTTCGTAGTTGACAATAGTATCACAAGCCATTCCATACTGAGAACTCAGGAAACTGAGACCACCACCAAGAAGGTAACCACCTACTCCCACATCACCTGAATCGGCCAATCAGTTGTCAATCCTTCTTCGGAAGGGACTACTTACCAATTCTTCCCCCAACAACAGCAACGTTATCCGGCTCCAAAGCCGTTAGGACATCTCCCCATCGCGCACCAGGCCCAATATCCGCCGTCTCCTCCTCCATATTATAAGTAGTATCCGCCAACGAACTAAACGAAATCAAAACACCTCCATCAGTACTCGCAAACCCGACGTTGGGGTTATGTCCCCCGCTTTTGAGCGCAAAATCCACACCCGTATAATTAAGCAGTATTGTTACAATTTGAGAAACTTCTTCTGCGCAAGTAGGGAACACAGCACATGCAGGCGCATAATCAGCATTGGCAGCAGACCAGTAGTGGTCTTTTGCAGTGAGATATGCGAGGTTCGCGAGGGCGAAGGGATATATTAGCGTGGAGGAGTTAGTGATGGAGGAGATGGCGGAACAAGCGGAGAGAGCGGTAGCTGAAGGGGTCGCTATGGTGGAACCAAAGAGGGTTGAGAGTAAGACACCCATTAGAACAGAAGATGGAGAACGCATGGTGAGAGAAAGTCTGCTCCTTTATAAATCACATCCACGAACAAACTGCCAAGATCAGAGCAAAGGGAACCACAGGCCTCTCATGGCTTTTTTTTAAGTTCAGTTCTTCAGTTCAGCTTTTTATACAAGTCTGATTCTTCATTTCCCTAAGAGGGGCGGCATTAGTCTGGTCAGAGTCATGCTTGACTTTGATCAACGGTGATGCAAGGGATGCATATCAGACCTGCAGTCACCTTTTCCCTCGTACTCGAGCCGGACTTTGTTTTTGGTGTTTCTACCAATAGCAACATGACGGGCAACAGCTTGTTGTCGTTTTTCAACTTTCACGATAGCTGCCTATTTATCCAAGCGAAGTCAAAGAGTTGCAAGCGAAGCATGTACGCATGGAAAGCAACGATGGAGATGCCAAGAAATATCGGTTACGTGGTAGGGAGTAGGAAGCTTAAACAAGGTAGGAAAGTGATCGCCATCACGGATAGCGGCGATATATCTCTTAAAAGGGAAGATTGACGTTGGTGCCTCTTTCCTGGTGGAAGCGGGAGCGGAATGCAACGCCCTCGGTCTTTGTAGCCGATGACAGAAGGCGAGACGAAATGAGCAAGTACCGGGCATGGGTCTTCCTCCGTGACATCTCACATGTTGCCAGATTCCCCGGTTCTCTCCTCCCCTCAATCTCTAAGCGATGCATTCTCTGCATTGTCTCGCCTGTTTCACACCTTAAGCAGCTTACTGCGTACCACTTTAGCCGCTTGCTCAGAATCGACTCCCCTGCAGTGTCCAGCTCCAAGACGGAGTTGCCGCATGGGTGATCTTGACACAACAACCCCACCGGAAACACCGATGGCGGTTCTGACAGCTATAAGGAAAGGACCCAGAGCTGCTACTCTGACTTTGACTTCGATATCACTTCTGAGGAAGTAGGATCGAAGAGCTGTTATGCTAACGTGCTTAGAAGCCAGAGATGGTGGATGTCATGGTTAAAGAGACGGCCGATAGAGAGAAGAGGTGTTAATTCTGAAAACATAATATCAGATCAGGGATACTGTTGTGTTGCCTAGCCTCTCGACGAGAGCACATTTTCTCGCTGCTCGAAGTGACCTCGAAAATCGGCTTTTCAGGTTGAGCAAAGAAGAAGCTCAACAGATCTCCCATCATGCTCCCAGTTTCTAGTGGAGGATCTGACTCTGCTTGTCTTAATATTAGCATCGACACCACTAACGCCATCAAGACTTATTGAGAAGTTGGCGGGCTTTACCTGCACAAAAATAACGCAATCTAGACACGAACTGGATTTGATTGTACCTGACTTTATTGCGAATGTCCTTTTTGGAGTATCCCACATCAATGTGCTCGACACACACCTTCCCAAGCTTGTTAGTGCCAGGGAACTGATATCAATCTATTCTTTCAATCACCAGAACTCGCTCCGGTTGCAAATCTTCCTCTGATCGCTTCTAGCAGAGCTCATATCCGTCTAATGCTCTTAAAAACGATTATTTCTACTGTGTTAATTCCGACCCTGATTATGGCTTAGGCTCGTCTTCCAAAGCATGAAGTCATTACTTCATTGATTCTCGCTACCATTATTCAAGTTTACATTACTAGTTCTTACTTTCAAGGCTCTATTCTTCTCGCGCTTTATCGAGATAGATCTACTCGTTATCTTAAGTTCTACTATGGCTTCCACTTATTTATATTTATTCCATCACAGCATACGCCTTCCCTGTCTCGGAAAAGCCCCCAGCATTATTTGCTGCCCTTAGCATAGTCGGTCGTCTACCTTAGAACCTCAGATGCAACCATCATACTCCCAACCACCTCTACCTCCAACTCCACTGCTATCACTACTATTTCCCATTCCTGATTGCCCAAAATACAATAAAAATACCCGGATTCCGCGTCTCCTCTATCTCTATAGTTGAACGCAATATTTATTTTGTTAATAGCAATAATGATGAGATTGGCGGGACATGGCAGAATGGGTAGCTAAGCTGGGCTGAAATGTTATATTGGATGCAAATCGTATTCGAACTCCCTCTTGAAGACTACGCACTGTTTCCCTGTCTAGAGGTTGGAGATCCCGAAAATCCATGTGGAGCCGATCAATGTATACGCAAATAGAGTTATTCAACCTGGATTCTATATTCTTCTTGGCTGCCAGGGAAGGTTTGCTCAATATCTAATTATCCTGGTTATAACTACTAACAGGTTCTAGGTTCTATTGACATCCCTATCTGTCATATGACTGACGGCTAGTAGGCAAGCCGCAAGGCGATGCCTATATAACCGCTTGTATTCCCTAGAACTTAGAAGAATCATAGATCATTGAACCAACCTGTTATGTCATTTCATTTTGCATATGCAACAACCCCGGTGATACCTATTCTATCAATCCAGAGACTCCTATATCTCGCACACTCACTGGATCCTTGTCACAAATTGATCTATAGGTAAGGAAACCTTTTCTTCTATTATAATAGCCTTACCTTGCGGAAATTGTTTTATTATTAGACTAGAGGTTTCCGCGATCGAGTTCGTGCCCGGAATGGTCGCTGTGTGATTACTAGCAGAAAACCACACGAAGAGGGCTTGTGAGGTCTCGAGGCAGTCTATAGATTCTGGTCGCCCACAGTGATTTAGTAAGTTTCTAAATCTGAAGATAGTTTATAAGCTAATATTTATTTCGAGTTAGATACAGGAAAATGGAAGCAACAAATTACCGATGATTAATTTGATGGAGTGTATTGAAAAGGTAGGTAGGGATAGATCATCAATTGCAGTGGTGTAGAATCAAGAATTATTTATACATTCTCCACTTCCACATGAGAACTACCCATTCTTAACAGAATGACTGGAATACGTTTAATACAAAATGGGATCCTTTTAAGCGCTACGGTCTATGCGTATTTTGCACATATTCTAGCAATTAATCCTGATGTAAGTTTTAATCAAATTATTGTTTTCTTGATGTACTAGAATTCGACAAAATCACCATGTTTCAGGATCCTGATTTTTCAACCAAGCCAAGCTCTTCACAAGCAACCACTTTCGAATGGCTGTCCGTTTAAATATGAAGGGAAAAGTAGGATACCCGAATTGGGAAGAAGATATTCCTCTAGGATGTGATCCCAATCACTGAAATTAGCAATTCTGAACAAGGGAAGCTTTGGTTTGAGATAATTATGGCAGGAAAGCTTAATAGCTTGATTACTTAATTACTAGAAGCATAATACTAGTGCCTATTTGAATGCTTTTCTTTTGCTATTACCTACTTTAAAGAGCGTTTTCTTTCCTCCTCAGTAGCCTAGTATATGCCTCCAATAATCGTGTTCCTCCACTTCCCATCTGCGCCAACCTCCAACGGCCACGAGGACTCCCCTGTTAGATCATCGCGGGAAAGGGAATAGGACTTGTTAGAGAATTGTTGGACATCACCTTCCCTCCCACTCCACTCCGCTCCATCCAGCTGAACGCAGCGGGCGCTGTGCTGTGCCGCACCAAATGACAAAGATTCGTCCTTTCGCTTCTTATTCGGCTTTTCGGATCAAGGCTTTTTGAATGCGAGTGCTTATGAGATCTGATGGATTTGGGGTTTGAGATTTTGGCTTCTTTTTATTCTTCCTTTTTTGGAAAGACTGAGGATGGCACAGTAGATTGTGAGGAGGATATAAGTAGGTATGTCTTTCCTCTTTTGATTTTTGGTTTTGTTCATCAGCAATCAGCAATCAGCATTTTACTTTACTATATATCTACTCAAGAAAAGGAACTGTGAAGATCTCTTTTTCAATCTTGAAACTTTCAAACAATCGTCAAGATTATCTCTTTACTTTTCTACTTCAAACCTTCCCCATCCACCAACCTCACCACCAAATCCACGTCCCAGCAACCATGGCGTCCCCAGCACCACTCCCAGCACCACGTATAGTCTACGCAGCAACCTCCCCTGCCACGGGCCTCTCACACCTCTCCTCTTCCCAGACAACCCCCATGCCACCCTTTCATCCTTTTGGACCGGGAGGTACAGGGTTTGCTATCTTGCATACGGTTGAGAAGGTTCCTGCGCCGTTGGGGAAAGTGATTTTGAATCCTGTTAGTTTTAGCTTTTCCTTCCCTTTTCCTTCTCTTCTTTTGCTTTTTTTATTATTATTTTTTACCATTTTGGATGAAGGCAAACAGTGGGAAAGGGGAATGATGTATATATTTTCTCTCGCCGGGTTGAAGGTTTTTGAAGGAAGGGATTGGGTTTGAGGATTTTTAAGTTTAGACCAAAAGGATGAGAGGCGGCTAATGGGCTAATAATGGATTTTACGTGTTTTAGGAACAGAAAATCCCCCGACCACCACCAGCAGGTGTGCAATTATGTACTAGTGATATGCCTGCGGGTGCTGAGACGCCTGTTCACAGGTATGTTTTGGAATCTCAAGTGGATGAGGGGATGATCGCTAATAGGGAGAAATAGGACTGTCACGGTGGATTACGCCATCGTCACGAAGGGGGAATTAACCTTGAAGACGGAAGAGGGAGAATGTGTTATTAGGGAGGGAGAGGTTGCTGTTTTGCGGGGGGCTATGCATTCCGTAAGTAGTACTTATTATTATATTCTCCGCTTCTCCGCCTCTCCCCTTGCTACTGGGCTATTTACTGACGCTTTGGAATAGTGGAAAAATAACACGACTGAATGGGCAAGAATGGTCTGTGTGATGATTGGAGCGGAGAAATTTACGCTGAATGATGGGAAGGTTCTGGATGGCTTTTTCCCGGCTCCGCCTGCTGGTGCAGCAGGAGCGAAGCATTAAGAAAGATGCGGGGGAAAGAGATTCTTCGACGATAGGTGTGCAGGAAGAACGTCTTCATGTGATGTGAAGGAGAAAAGAAGGAAGGAAAGGAGAAAATGGAATGGGGCGCCGAGGTGTGGATTCGTTGGAGACAATTTGTTTTTGTTTCTGTTTTGATTTGAAACCTCTTGTTCTTCAATAAGCCAATATATATCCACTTAAGATATATTTAAGTCTTCCTTCGTTAGCCAACCACAATTTTGCGCTCTTATATTAGACTAACTATAACGGAGAGAAAAAAAGAATTTCAATAAGAGAATATGAGAGAGATGGATGTGCGAGAGAGTAGGAGATCGAGAGTCGAAGAGGGTAGGAGAATGGAGAGTTGAGAGAGAGAGAGAGAGAGGTAAGAACTCCTGCTGTTTACCCCCCTCTCCTTTCAATGTATATTCTGCTGCTATTGATCCCCCCATTTCCCTTCCAAGGCTCAGTTCGGCCACTTCTAGGCCAAGGTACACTCTTCTGCGATGAAACCACCCCCCCCCCCCCTCTAAAGTTGAGGTCGGCTACTTCTGCGACGCAGAGCCGAAACTAACTTCTCTTCCTTAGCAGTCTTTCTCAATCGATTGCCATGCCACAACCACTTCTAGTCGCACAGATGATCATCATCGTGCAGCTGCGTGATGGGCAGACACAATGCCTAGATGATCCTCCGCTTCAATCCCATGTCATTCCAATCCCCATCCTTCATCAAAGACCAATTTCGCTATCAACCCACCAAGAGCGTGCAAAGTCGTCACCTCTGCTGGAATCGCTTTTGCGAGATAGCTGGGAAACAAATCGGAAGGGAGATTGATCTGCGAAACGATGAGATTGGGTGGGCCGCAACCTTCTGGAGCCACGATTCACAAACGAGTTTATATGATCATCGCCTCGGATCTGATGTTTGATAACGCGGTTGGTGTCCTCAGGAATGATTGGGGCGGGAGCGGCTCGCCAACGCAAATAGAAATTTGCATCTGGACGCCTCGTCCATACACGCCGATCCTCCCGCGATCTCCCCTATTCAAGTCTCCGCCACGCCACCTTATTAGAAATAGCCCCAGATGCGGAAGATGCGCCGACTGGCTTGGAGGTAGAGAGGATGGGAATGAGAGAGGGCGAGGAGGAGGGAGAGAGAGGATTGAGGATGAGGACGGCATAGAAGTAGATGTGGATGAGAAGGGGGAGAGGGAGAGGGTTCAGGATGATGAGGGGTCAGAGTGGGAAGAGAATAAGGAGGAAAAGGAGTTAGAATGGGAAGGGGATACAGAGGAGGAATGGGAGATGGTTGAGGATGATGACGGCATGGAAGTGGATGTGGATGAGGACACGGAAGGAGAAAAGGAGTCACTCGTCTTGCGGCCGCGGGATGGGTTAATGAGATAGGTGCTTTTGATGTAGTGCGAGTAGAGCTCTTGGACTGAAAAAAGACAAGAGAAGAAGAAGAAGAGGTGAAATGAAAATGGCACTTTTATACTAAACGGAAGCTCAAGTATATTTAATCAGTTAGGATAGTCGTTTCAGAAAGAAAACAGCCCTGAACCCGGGCTGAATTTCAGGCTGTTTAGGACTTAAAACTAGGTTAGGTTTCAGGGCTAGCCAGTTAAACTCCAACTTTCTAGCCCGAAAATTATACTGAGGTTTTGTCTAGCTGCTTTATGTTCTCAAAAATTAGTCGTGTCTAAGATAGAATTTGAAGAAGCTATACTTTTCAAATCATCAATGACAAGTTTACACTCACTGTATTCGCCTCTCCAACACTTTGTAATAAGGTTCCCAAGTGTCCCTAGAAGATTTATCTCAGGGAAAATCCCGTTCGAGTATCGGGCATAAATCTCCTCTGACAATCCATGGTAAGGTGGATTCCTTTTTATTAAGAGCAATGAGGAGCGTAGAACCGTCGAGTGAAGAACCAGCGAAGTCTCCCAGTTTTGCATCAAAGCTATTACCCAAGAGTATATTGCAACTAGTCAAGTCTCCATGAATGATGCCTGATCGGTAACCAAAATCAAGCGCTTCGATAATCTGAGCCCAACGAAGCTTTTCACTGATATCAGCGCCATTCTTTTTGGCATAACAAGTTTGTGAATGAGCAAACACAGAGATTATATGCAGAGTATCCTCCCATGGAAATCTTTTCACATTGCAAGAAGTGTATAAAAGCCTTGCCTTAATCACTTTAACCCTTAAAATCAAAAATTGCTACTGATGAGCGAGCTCTCAGATATTGGGGAAAAGAAAATGTGCCTTGAATGTTCGTTAAGCGTTGGTAGATCTGACGCTCGTGTTGAAGGAACGCTGCCACAGTACCCTTTGCTGCCACCATATAACCGTTCGACGTCAGGGTGAGCTTAAACAACGCCCCACGAGCATCCTGCTTCCCCAAGGGATAGCAGTCGTCATCGCGATTCCTTTCAAGTTGTTTGTGTAGAAGGCCAAGAAATGTCTGGCGATAGAGTCCTTTCCCTCCTCGCCTCTGTCCAATTCGATATGGCTTGCTTTTCTTTTTAGGAACCAAGGTCAGCCCCTTTGTAAACACTATTCTAAAGTTTGTAAAGATTAGAATATTTTTGGTATATACTTACTTATGAGCCTTCCCTTTTAATTTTTCCGATATAGGCAATGTTTTATTGATCAATTTTCGGACTTTCGGGTAGTATTGCAGAGAAAAAGGTTGAATTAACTTATTGCGACTCTTTGTATATTGCCAGATCTGTTCTGCTTCCAAAAGCTTTCGATAGACTTGATATTTATATCCCATAGTTAACGTTCGTTATGGCAATAGAGCTTCTTAAGAAGAGCAGAAGTCTGATACGATTCCAAAATTTTGATGGCTCGCTCAGGTAGGTAATATTCTTGAAGCCACAATTCAGCTTTGATTGCTGGGACAATAAGACTGAGACCTGCGGTTATGTATTCAGCCATAGGGATGTTAGGGTAAGCTTTAATGCAATCAGAAAGGTATTATATAGCAGAGGACAACTTATATTGCCACGTCCGCGGATGACTGACTGTGCGGAGGAAGCTGCAATGACTCATCAGCTTGCTTCTGTTCTGTAGCCTCTAAGTAACAAATGAAATCCATCATGGAATAGGTGAAACCAACATACTGCATGATATTGCATATTATTTAACTCTCTATCTGACAACTCTTCACATTAGCTCCTTCGAAGAATTGTCATTTAGAGTACATTAGTACCAGCTAAGCCTTTTCTCCAACCTCTCTCTGCTGAAAGAATATTTGATGGCATATTTATTCCTGGTCGTCTCCTCTCATTTCTCGCCAAATTTCTCCATTTGATACTCCGCTGGATCAGCATTTTATCTATTTGGGCCCAGTGGGTTCATCAATGCTCCTCACTCTGTATACATCTACTATATCACCAAAACCCCACAGGAAAGAAGGGGGCTTTTCATAAGACACATTCATTCAATTCACCAATATAGAGAGAGCACAAAGAGGAAGAAAAAGACCTGTCCACCAAGTTCACAGCCACTACGAATACACATCAAAAATCGCTCCTTTTCTTTTCCTTCTCGTCTTGCCACCCCGTTCTTTCTCATTATCCTTCATACTTGTTGTGGAGAAAACTAAACAAGACTAGACCATACTAGAACGCTATGTGAATTGATGCACGAAAAAAAATTCACCTTTGACCTCCCTGGCCAGAGTAAGAGTAAATAAAAAGGACGTATTCTCTCCTTCATCCATCAGTCATTATAGGTAATTTTCCATTCTTGAATACGCTGCTTTGTTTACTCGATTCTTCGCTGTCATTTCTATAAATCCGTAATCCATTTCTGACCACCACCAAGGATTTTCATAGACCTCGGAGGATTTAAGAAGCTTTCTTCTGGGCAGGAGCTCCATTGGCGAATTTCGAGATATCAGTAACATCATGAAACGATCTCGCACTACCCTTGATACCCTCCCAAACTTGTCTTCCAGCCGGAGGAGTAGATTGCGCACCAACCAAGCTATCAATTCTAGCCTCCAATTTTCTGAATTGGGTTTGTACAAAGGAGCTTTGAGCGAATCTGGAACGGAGGAATGCGGTGTAGACAGTAATAAGGATCCAGGAGCCTTTTTGGAAGGTAAGGGCGGAAAGGAAGACACGGCCCCAGAGGAGAATTTCGAGGGTAGCAACGAGGCCCATGGAAGAGTCGTAGTATTCTTTGACAAATTTGCCGATGGTGTCTGCGAGAGCATTGGGCTTGAAGCTTTGTTTTGCACTGGGAGAGGCACCAGAGGCGGGAGAAATAGGTTGAGGGGGTTGGATGGTAGGGATTAGGTTTGTGCGGGTGTAGGTTGCGACGTGGAAGACGGAGTAGACACCGAAGGGAAGCATAGCAAGGGGATATTGAGGAGAAACAAGCCAGACGAGTGCCATAGCTGTTTTTTATTAGCATGTAGGCTGAGATAGATAAAACATATACGGTACTAACCCAAATATTGCACATTCTCATCCGCAATTAGTGTAATAATGCCACCTTGAGCTCTAGCTCCACCTCTTGCTCGAGCACGGAAAGCCTTGTACACCACAATACCATAAGTTACTGCAGCGGAGAGAAATGCTGTGCGGTAGGAGAACCGAGCCCATCTCGAGTAAAAGTTGAAGGTCACATATGAAAAGCTATATCGGACGATGCAGAAGAGCAAAGACAGATGCCTATTCAAGTAGTCAGTAAACAAGACTGTTCATATATGGCATTTGAGACAATAAGATCTGCAGGGAAGTGCACAGAACGATCCCGGAGCTCGAAACATAGCTGTTGGGAAACAGAAAGCATTGCACCGCTCCACCGCTTCTATACAAAGAAAGTATTCATAACATACCCGACGAACCAAGCAACTACAGAAACATGGCATGTTAGCAGATGCATTACGGCAGATAATCGTAGCAGGAAAGAAAGAACATACATTGCAGAGTCTGGGCAAGTCGAGTGAGTCTCTGCGACAAAGGCAGGGTAGCGGAAGGCGGGGGAGCCATTGTATTTATTTTATTGTAGAGTGTACGAATGCTCAAGATCCAGTATGCGACCTGCTTCTCTGCTCAAAGCTATGCTAAAAGGAGTTGAGATCGGGGATGGGTATCGAGTTTCTTTGCGCGAAAATAAGGAGGTAGCTGGTGTGGTTTTCTTGTACTTGGGTGGCTCGTTGAACAAGCTGAGGGTGGCTGGAGGAAAGTTATTAGCATGCGTCACAAGCGACCAAGGCAACAATTCATTCAATTCAACTTACATTATCCGATTATGATTTCTTTTATGCTAATAAGAAAATCAAAGAGATAAATAACGTACGAATCAACAAATGATTGTTATTGTGAAGCGGGGGGAGAAAGGAATTATGGGAAGGTGGCCTTTTCTACTATGTAGGAGGAAGCTGTTGATGGCACCAATTTATTTTCTTGCTTTTTTGGCTGTGGCTTTTTAGCAGCGTCATAGTTTTTGGGGCTCGGTGATTCTCGACGAAGATCACATGCTAGGATGAGAGCCAGACAACAGGGTTTTCGGAAGAAACCCTCCAGATGCACGTTGGGACGAATGAGATGATAGCAATAGCAAAATAGTTGGCTTCAATTGCATCACATTGAGCACTCAGATGATAAGCATAGCCAATATAAGTACGATGTATAATCATAGTGTTGCGTGGTATCTCCGTGTCTTCCAAGACTCCTACCCGCGTGACCTATAACTCCATTGAGAATGCTTTTTCCTGTCTCATCCACCATAAACGCCTGGTGCCCCCAATCCCAACCCCTATCTTCGCATCCTCTTATTGTCAAATCGATGATCACGGTTTCGGAAATCCCGAGGTGGCCCCCTCACTTGACTATGGCCATGACCGTGACCATGGTTGTTGGGATCACTCGGAATTGTCTCCTCGACCTCGACCTCAATATCCTCATACTCGTTCTTGAAGTATTCTGATACCGTATCCTTCTCCTTCTTAGCTTGCTCGGCATCCAGCATAAATCTGATAGTTCCATCTTGACCTCTCGCTCCAACTCCTCTCCGACTGGATGATGCGGATCGTGGGCTCATTGTAGCAGGAGAAGCGCCATCTTTGCCATTTCGGACATCTGAAGGACTGGCTGGCGTGATTGGGGTCTTCGGAGTCTTGATGTTTCGAAGTCCATTCGTTCTTGGTGCTTCATGATACTCTGTATAACGGCTTAGTTTCTTATCCTCGCACTCCTGATTGAGTTTGATTCGAATATTGATAAATTTCTCGATGTTGTATAGAGGAGCGACGAGGGAAGACTTTTGGAAGTGTGTATAAAGATCCAATAGGTCCAACATCGTCTCAAGAATCTCACCCCGGGTTGTGCACCATTTCTTGTAGCTGGGTCCACGCCATCCCTTCTGTTTCTCACAGATCAGAGTAGCAAGTTCAATAGATGCAAAAGACATTGTAGCACAGGTCTGCTTGATAGGCGCAAACGTCCGGTAAAGATCTAGCATCACGTTGTAAGCAACCTTGCCAACTTCCTTCTGAATGCCACCATCCTTTATGAGCTTGATGAGATGCTTTTGGGGATATCGAACACGGAAATCAAAACCGGACGCTTCTAGCATCAGACGTTCAATGCCAATTACGATCTTAGAAGGACCTTCAAATGTCTGCCAATAGAATTAGCTTTGCTTTTTGCTCGCTGGAATCCGTATGACTTACAATATCATCAGAGCTAAGATGTTCAGCAGGTGCAACCTTGACATTGTAAGCTGCACAGAGGATCTCTTTGGATTTCTTCAGCGTATCTTCGATTTTGCAAGCTGTGAAAAGAGCTGCAGCGGCGGCGTCCTGAAATTGGTATTCATTGTCTTTATGAGCTAGGCGGAATTTGTGGTAATATGTAACGGCAGTACTAAATGTACGAACAGGTCTTCAACAGTAAGTGGCTGCTACTGAAGTCTTTCGGGAAGAGGACTTACAATTGCAACGCTTTTCTAACATCATTGATCCATTGTACACCTTGTAATCTAAATGTATCCTCTCTTGAAGGGTTGGTTCCAATAGCGACAAGCTGACCTTGAAGCTGTTGTTGGAAGACATATGGCTTTGCAACTTGGATGAATGAAGGGTGTGGTCCAACAGGAGCTGGGGCATTTGGAGTCTGCGTAGAGACAATTGCAGGCGCCATTCTGGGAGATGGAAAGACGTATCCGGTGAGGGGATTTTCAAAGATTGGTAAGTATTTGTTTGAGGAGGTTGCTGGAGCAGTGGTTACTCTTTTGACTGAGGATAGTCGTTTGTTGAATCTTTCAGTGAGTCTCTTCTGAGGCTTTCCCTCGTGGGAGTTGGGATATTATTTCTGTAATTTTCAATGCCAAAGTATTCGACGTAGTCGAGCTCGTTGCGAAGTCCCGCACTCGTAGCAGCCTTCTCTGATCCTCTTTCTAGTACTGCTGCGAAATTCTTGAATACATTAATAAATTGTTCTTGCAAAAGATTAGTTTTTCTCTCGCGCTCCTCGTCATCGAATAGAGGAATATTGCCAGCGTCGTCGTACCAGATGCCCAATTGTTTTAGGTTCTTTATTAGTACCTCGCCTAACAACTGAGATTCCTCGTCGTCGCTTTTGCGATATCTTCAGCTATTTTGACAAGTCCCTCCCAACTTTGAATCCACTTCTTGAGCCACTTTTTGTGATCTTGGTGGTAGACGCGTTCCTCTGTGGCGTCTGCTTGCCGTAGGTACCGTTGGTAAAGAGGGCTGGATTGTGATGGACCGCCTAGAAGATAATATTCGAAGTCGGTATCAATATTAGTGTCCCCATAATTGAGAGCTTTGGTTTGAAGCGGCTGAGGCTGAATCGGTGGCTTTGGAGGCCGAGCTTGCAGCTGATTCGTTAGAGTGAGACATATTTATAAAATAAGAGGGATGGATTGATTGATCCCATCAACATCTAATACTCCGTACAGCTTACTATCTACAAAGATACGAGTCAAGTCTAGCTCAGTACTCTTCTTCCTATCTCTTCTATAAATTTACATCTCCACAGCGACGAACATTGTAAACTCTATTCAACTCAGCTTTTGAAGCTGCTCCCCTCTCCCCCCCCGCAACCAAGTTCAGCATGTCTCCCATTCTCAAGCTCGTATCGCTCCTCGCCCTCACACCCCTCATCAGCGCATCTATCGTTGAAAAAACTGTCTGGAAGTCTGAGCTCCAATTCACCAGCTCTGCCAAGGCTTTCCCGAAGACCTCCTCGGACGATAACGATGATACACCTCTTCCTCTGGTCGTTTGGCATGGCTTGGGAGACAATTACAAGGCAGAAGGCTTAGCCTCTATCGCACAGCTCGCTGAAAACACAAACCCGGGAACTTTTACATATATCATTCGTCTGGATGAGGACGCTGGCAGTGATCGGACAGCTACTTGTATGTCTACTTCTTAAGAGATCAAGGAGCTTGCACTCCATCTCACCCTCTACTGTATCCCAATCAAGCATCACTCTCTAATTCCTTCCCAGTCTTCGGCAATCTAACCCTCCAACTGGAAAAAGTCTGCCACGACCTAGCCACCCACCCCATTCTCTCCACCGCCCCCGCAATCGACGCTCTCGGGTTCTCTCAGGGCGGCCAATTCCTACGAGGCTATATCGAACGATGCAATTCCCCCCCTGTCCGCTCCCTCGTAACCTTCGGCTCTCAACATAACGGCATCTCTGAGTTCCAAGCTTGTGGCGCCACCGATTTCCTCTGCAAAGGTTCCGAATCCCTCTTACGATTCAACACCTTTTCCTCATTCGTACAATCCCGTCTCGTTCCTGCCCAGTATTTCCGGGATCCCGAAGCAGGGAAATATCAACAGTATTTAGAAGGAAGTAATTTCTTGGCGGATATTAATAATGAGAGGGAGTTGAAGAATGAGAAGTATAAGGAGAATTTGGCGAGCTTGGAGAGGTTTACGATGTTTATGTTTGAGGAGGATCAAACTGTGGTGCCGAAAGAGAGTGGTTGGTGGGGTGAGGTTAATGGAACGGAAGTCATTCCTCTTAGGAAAAGACAGATGTATAAAGAGGATTGGTTGGGACTCAGGAAGTTGGATGAGGAGGGGAAATTGAGGTTTGAGAGTACGAAGGGTAAACATATGAGCCTGAGCGAGGCCCTCCTAGAGAAGGTTTTTAAGGATAACTTTGGAGTGTTTGGGAGGAAGTTCGATGTTGCAAGCGAGGAGCAGAGAGTTTTAAACCCCATTGCAGCGGGTGCGAAGCAAGAGAAGCTAAAGACTATGCTGGCGAATCAGGGAGAAGAGAGTCTGCAGAGGGAGGACTTGTAAGCGTTCAAAAGGGGTTTTTCGTTGGTTTGTCAGGAGGATAGTTTGTAGTATAGGGTTTAGATTCTGGGCGTTAAGATTATCAGTCCCTTAGTAAGTTCACAGAATCAAGAATGGAAGGCTTTTCTTTACAGTGCTTTTTATATTACTTATACCAAATGAACTTTACTTTTCTTTGACCACCATATCATACTCCTAGAACGCCAAGCAATGAATTCCTCTCTTTCCCCCATACTTTTCTAACATCCAGCCAGAGGTATAGAAATAACAGAAGACTGGTTTATGCAACAGCAGCCTTCTTCCCTTTCTTCATATTCTTAATCTTCACCGACCCCTTCGGCACTTCGTCATCACCACCCTTCCCCGCCTCCTCCTTCTGCTTCTTCAACAATTGCTTTCTCGCGGCAATCTCCTTATCCAATTTATCATCATTACTCTCCTTCACCACCTTCACTTTCTTCTTCTTTCCCCCATCAATCCCTTTCTCCTTCCCTCCCTCTTCCTCTCCCTCGACACCCTCCAAAACCCTAGAGGCTTTTCTCTTCCTCCCCTCATTAGCCTTAACCCCCACCAACTCCTCAGTCAGCACATCTTCCTCACTAACCCACATCTCCGCCGCCAACCAAATTGGCAACGCAGCCGTCTCTGGACCCTTCACATGAATTGCCCTTACACCCCTCCATCCCTTAACCACGAATTTCTCCACTGTCTCTTTAACCACCACTTCGATATTTTGTACTAATTTCTCGGCAGTCCAATGCGAATACCCGATTTTTACGGAAGTTTGGGTAGATGGACTTAAATTGACTAGTGTGGCCGAGAGTGCTTTTTCAATTTGTGCTGCGATTTGTGGGGCTGTAGCTGCTTTTTCTGCGCGGGAGGTAGGAGATGGTTTCTTAGTAGCTGGAGGGGAAGATTTCAATTTCTTTCCTTCTGCGTCCCTTGATGGATTTGCTGAGAGAGAAATAGGAATTGGTCTTTTCGTGGTACTTTTATAGAAAGTTTTGCCCAAAAGTTTAGGAAGAAGAGTGATAATCCTATCATCCGCAAGAAAGATATCATGTTCAGCGAATAATTTTCGCTGGGCTTCGTACTGTGTCCATTTCGCTTTTATTTTGGAGATGCCGACGACTTTGGTGATGCGGGATGAGAGGGAAGTCGGGAATGAAGCAGAGGTAAAGATTAGATCTTTGTAGGTTCGTTGGGGGTCTGCGACGATCAGGCAAATCGTGGATGTGGAGGAGGTGTGCAAGGGGTGTGGAAGGACGATTGTGGAGGGCTTGAGTCGGGTTTTGGGGACGATGTGTGATTTGGTAGTGAGGGTTAGCCAGATGGGAATGCTTTCGGGGGTGTTTTCTTCGTCGGGGGTCGAGGTGAGAAGAAGGGATTGTTTGATTGAGGGGGTGGGGGGGCTGGTATTCATGTGTTTGAGAAGAGCGGTGGATGCCTTTAATACCTATGAAGAATTGTGAGTATGAAATGCGCACATTGAATTTTAGAGAATAGAGAGGATTGTGTACCTGCTCATGATTTAGTTGGTAAGGAGAACCATTTTCCACTTTTGTGGTGAGCGCTGTAGATGAAGCCGCCATAATATGTAGAATAGAATAATACCAATTACTTTGAGGATTGGTAATGATTTGGACGGGTTATCCTGAGTAAGTTTCTAGATAAAGATTTAAAAAAAAATAAAGATCGGATTATTGTTTTACCGACGCCTTGAGCTTATTTGATTAGGTCGAGATTTTGGTCGACGGCGATCTAAGACAAAGAGGCTGAGATCTGGGAAGGCTGCACTATGGACTCGAGGGTTTATTACGATTAGAGACTTGACATTATGTGCGGGCTATGAATGAGGTCTTGTATGGGATGATATCAAGTTCAGATGAATTGTTTCTACTACATTTTCACCTTGCCATTTTCAACTCCAAGCACTCACCGCCTTTATTTCCGAGTAAAGTGATGTGATTGATTCTCTGACATCAGGAAATGGATCCCCACTGCTGATGTGCATTTGTAAAAGGAGGAAGTCGAAATGCATGAGACCAATTGGGTCTCATAGGCGCGTAAAAGTTCTCGATTTAGCGTGTCGAGAGAAGCAGGAGGCTGGATGATGAACATGTAAGAAGTTCGCGTTGTGTGGAGATGCGTTTCCCGGGATAATAAATATATCGTAGCTAGCATTCATCCTTGGAATTATGAATTGCCTGCAGAGGGGAGAGTTGAGAAAGAGTTGAGAAAGAGTTGAAAGAGTTGAAAGAGTTGAAAGAGTTGAGAAAGAGTTGAGAAAGAGTTGAGAAATAGTTTTGATCGGTTGAATGGGAAGAGGTATATGTTCGAAGAGAAACCATTTGAAAAGAATTCTACTTCTTGCAAAGAAAGAAGGAAAAGAAAGAATATGAATTGAAATCTCTCTAAGCCGACGCCAATAAAACATTTTATGAAGCACCGCACCCCTTCCTGGAAATATTCTGCCGATGCATCAATATGGACGCGCTTCCAACCGCGTTCTTCCTTCCACAAATGTCGACCCGGGGCCTCTTTCCAATCCCCCAGCCTACTACTTTTTATTTCTTCTTTGCCTTTGTCTCTGTCTCTCTTTATTCATATCAATCACTTTTCATCATTCAATCCTTCCGCACTTCTACTTTTAACTCAATCAGTATCAAAGCCCGTGTCATACAACATCACGTCCGTCCTAAGCGCGCTGCTGATATCCACGCAGCATTTTCTTCACTTCAATACGGGGAATCCAGCACGCCTTAAACCTATCATGATGGACTCTTCTCCTAGCAAGATGAATGTCCAGCATGGTTCACCTCCAGTAGCTGGTGTCAAGCGTCCAGCACCTACTTTACTCCCAGCTTTCGAACCGCTCTCTTCCTCTCCAGGTCTACCTCGTCCGAAAAAGAGGACTCGGTCTTCGCCCCCAGATCGTGAAGCTACCTACCAAAAGTATCCCACCCCAATCCCTACATCCACTACCGGTATTCTCTCATCGTCACCTCCTCAGATCCACACCAGACCTGGTCTCCAACGAACTCAATCTTTAGTTCCAGAGCGAACTCCACTTTCTACCGTCCCTTCCGTGACACTCTCCGAAGATGGTGATCCTCTACTCATGGGAAGATCCAGTAACTCCTCACACTATCAATTGTCTGCCAACCGCCTGATATCGCGCGTTCACGTCCAAGCTCGATTCATCGCCGCAACTGCACCGCTCGAGGCCAATAAAGTAGAGCTTATATGTAAAGGGTGGAATGGATTGAAGTTACATTGTCAAGGCAGAACTTGGGAATTGGCAAAGGGCGATAGCTTTACTTCGGAGACCGAATACGCAGACATCATGCTAGATGTCCAAGATGCTCGAGTATTGCTTGCGTGGCCTTCGAGGGATCGGAAAGACTCCGTGGGTATTCAATCAGAATCTTCGTGGGATGATGAGAACTCGCCAAGCGCGCGTGTGACTGCGATCACAGCCCGGGGACAAATGATTCAATCGAGTCCCCTTCGTCGTAATACACGTCTTGTTTCCCCTGAATCGCCAACTCCGGCTCCACGTCCCAGCAACACCAGTCTAGCGAACCTCTTCTCTGATGATGTAGAACAGACCTTTGTCCAAGTCTATGAAGATCAGAATGAGCCTGAAGCTTCGAATGAGCACCCTCCGCCATCTCCCACAGAGCCAGCTACATCTTTCTCGGTTGATCCAGTCCGAAGTCAATCCAGGGAACTCAGTGATCCAGAGAATGAAGACCCAAATGAAGAGAATGATCCAACCGTACACTCTTTTGGTCCATTCGGTGCTAATATCTCCTCTCGCATGGCATCATTCACTACTGCCGCCTCTCCAGAAGCCATTCGACGTGATTTGGGAAAACAACCAGCGTCTAGAGCCAGTTCCACATCCACTAATGAAGCAGATGCTATTCCTATTGTCAACCATGTTGTTAACCAACTTGCCTTTTCTCGATTACAATCTACTCCCCTCTCAATAATCATGAACAATCTCCCGGCTGAGCTCAAGGGTACAAGTCCAACACACAAAGAGAATAGCGGTTTGACGCATGAGGACTTGCGGAAGTTGTTGAATGCAACACCATCGATCGGAGAGATTCACCGGGAAGGAAAGGATGCTGCAGGGAAGGCGTTGGAGAGCGAATACTATTACATTCCCGACGAAGATACAGATAGGCAACGAAGAGAGGCAGTTGTTGAAGGTTTGAGGAAACCTAGTTTGAGGAATTGTAGAAAACAGCACAAGGTAGTTTTGACCCTGCGCCTTGCATGCACCATCTGCTAACCCTTCGTATAGCAATACTATTGGAAACGTCCCCGAACTCCTTGAAGAGTCGAATGAAGGTTTGGCTGAAGTGGTGGTTTTTCGATAAAGATCTTGTATACGGCCATGATGCGCGATTATCTGTTGTTTATAGTCTCATACCCATACGCATGCATAGCGAGGCGTCCCAAATCTTTTCTTTTTCCTGATTGCTTTTCTATGTGGGGGGAAATGGAAAGCTCTGGATATGCGAGAGAGTATAAATTCAAAGACTATTATTGCCTATGCCTGATGACCACGTTACTTCAGGTTGAGTGTATCAGCCCATGATCATGATGGTATTTGACAGTACTTAAGTAGCGTGCCACCAATTTGCCACCTAATAACACCACCCTTCTCATGTTATTTTGGCACTCCGCCCAATTCATCAGTTTCTTATCCAGTTCCACACATGCTTAATTGGATTTAAGTCTGCCAAGTAAGGTGGAATAGCTGGAATACGTTGCCAGCAAAGGTTATCTATAAAAATAAACCCTTTTTCGCCGCACTAACTCAACCAGTTCTAAATCCTGGGGAAATCTTATGGAGATAATATTTGGTTGAGTTTATCCTATACTCCTTCCTTTCCCTGAAAGCAGGCCGGTTCTTTTAGAATACTTATGTATAACGTTATCTACTATTATCCTTACCGTTACTACCATTTACCTATACCCCAGTAATATAACCGCTTCTGAGATTAAGTAAGTCGTTGCCAAGCAAACTTAGGCTCTAGAAGCTAGTGTGTTGAGAATTAATTGTAAAGCAGGGCGATTCTGCTGGATCATATTAGTTCCATGAGGTCATGAATAAGGATAAAGAAGGATGTAATCCGAGGTAGTATTTACCCCGCGTCTCCCTCTCGTTTACTCCGTAGATCACCAACCCCACATTCGAACCCAATCTCATTCAACAATCTGCTGTTCAGTGCAACATCATCCCATCGCCCATGTGAAAGTGTATTCCATTACGCAAGGGAGAGGGGTAACTCTCAAGCGAGAATTCGCCACTCCTGTCTTCATTGAAGATATAAGAAGATTCACTTCACGACCTGTTGGAATCGACACAAATACGTAGCATCAGGTAAGCGAAAGGTGCCCTATCAGTCAGATGCATTTGGACCGTTCCTGGTGTTGGTCATGTCCAAATCAATAGTGCGGAATGATCAGCTTCGCCCTTTCATCAGACTGAGAAACCATTACACTATGCAGGAAGCACCAGGCACATATCAATAGTGTAACCAGACGTGAACTCATGACTTTCCGGTTCGTTGCGCTGCTAAATAAAGCTGACAGTCCTCGGTACTATCACATCACCACACCACTTTAAGCTCCTAGTATGTATTTCTTGTCCCTCGGATCTTTTCGTGTTCTTGTTTCGTTAGTTAACTCATGTATATCCTGATTTCAAAGGCGCCAGCGCACTTGGTGGCGAAGCTTGCGCAATGGACAAGGTCCGGTGTTCTCCCAGCGAAGCACGACAGACTATCATTTCCATTGCGTCATAATGAATGAATGTAACGGTGTCCCATGTTTCATTTGATCTGGTATGGCAGTGCTGCCAGGCATGAACTTGTTCTGCAATCTATCATGTAGCGACGAGTCAACCATAGCAGCCCTACCACTGCTACGTGTTCTATTATAACACGCCAAGTGCCATGATTGAATCTTTCATCTCCTAAGGCAGTCATTTATACTGATTATGTTGCACGTCGACCGGCAAGCTTGGCCGAGAATCTTGCAGCTACATGCATGTGAGTGCTATTCTCAGAAGTCGCCCAAGACACGTGTATACTTCTAAGCATATCACTTCGAATCCCTTGTTTTATCTTAGTGTGGGGCTCTCCTTCAAGGCACCCTCATATATACCCTTCAGCTTCCGGTTCTCACTCCATTTTTACTTCCCGAATAAGTTTCTTGTTATCTAGGCGCACAGTGAGGCATATAGCAGCCTTGTAGTTACCGATCAGTTCCATGTCTGCTTCTAATTGAGACCAAAAACTTATTGGGGAATAAAAGATTCAAAGTTCATCTGATCATCTTCACAGAGGGAAGTTCATTATCGCCTTATTATCAATCATCACATTGTCTAAGAATCCATCTAATCACGGATGCCTGAAGCTTTGGACTCTTCAAAAGTGGAGACTTGTCTGAATGGACATCAAATGGCCAAACTCCAAGTCTACTGCTGCCTTTAGACGATGCACATCTCAATCACCTAGACATGCAACAGTCATACATTACTCGGTCTTCAATCTCATCATATTTCCTTCGGGTTTTCCCTCTTTTCATCTGAACTCATTTTCTACTATCCTGAATTAACAAATTTCAGCATCTAATATCGCATTTCTAATGCCATGTTGTTTTTGTATTTTCTTGGTATAATTCCAATGCTCCAAAAATTCATAAAAAATAGCTGAAAGATATATGCTTCTGTCATATTATCATTTCTTCAAAGTTGTTGAAGGATTCTTGGTATGGAAAGTATAACTGGAGCCAACCTTTTTAAGCAAGTTATCTGCTGCAGCTTCGCTAGGTGAACGACTATCTGCAGAGAATGAAAGATTGCATGACATCAGGTGCAGCTCCGGATGTGAATAGAAGTACCAAAAAAATTCTTCGCCTACACTCATGGTGTGAATGATGGACATATTTTCATCCAGAGAAACAATGATTAACTTGTGTATCGCAAAAAGTATGCTGTAAAAGCAAACCATCTTATCATTTTGTAAGCCCAATGAATTTCCCTATTAGGGTCAGAGTATGAAAGAATAGTATGGGTATAGAAGTCATTCAACATTTATAGAACCGTTGAACCCTCTGTAAATTACCTACTTCTAAGAAGACTGCCTTCTCCTTCCAATTTCTAATTTTCTCCCACCTATTTCCTTCTACATATCCTTATTATGAAAGCTATCTGCATCCCTTCCAACATAAATCCCAATGTCCTGCTCATTTTCCAAATATAACGATCCTCGTGATATACTTGGGCAGATTTTGTAATAATAATTAAGCATGTTATAAGAGCTCTCCCTACCATGTACCACCGTAAACCTTTTCCTCTAACAATAAAGATCTAGACATAATTCCCCCAAAGATAGACCACCACTTCCCATCATCCTCCAACCACCCACGGCCCTTCATTCTCCAACCATCTCTACCTTACACAGAATGCGTTTCATTATCAAGCCCAATGAATTCCACTATCAGTCCATCTCCCTCTTTCCTCTTCCCTCTCAATATAGCACAACATTTCCCACAAAAATCCCATCCACTCCCTTCCCATTCATTCCCTCTTCCCCACCTCTAAGTTCACATCTATTCATTGTCTATAAATACCTCCCCTCCCCATCCACTTCCTCACAACCTCAAGTTAAGGTCTTAAGAGCTAATAAGTAGCCTCTTGATCGTTAGGGTATTCTGCACATCTACCGGAAGCATTTGAAACACTATTTGTTAAGTGGACAATATTCTGATATGGATCCTAATTATCTACTTAGATCTAGATCAAGCGCCATGGTTCACGGAGAACCTTGGCTTAATTTTTTTTGGTTCTGGTATTTCTTGGGAAGGGGGGGGCTTTGCTCTTAATTCACTTTTCTCAATTGTATATCCAAAGGTGTTTCATGTTTCTTTACTGAATCTACACTATCCTCATGACTACAACTAAATGCTTTTTCTCCCCTCCAGAACTACCTCACTATTCTCCACAGCTTGGTTACTTTCCTTCCTCCTCACTACTAGACTAGACCTGTTCCTACTATACTCTCACATTGCATTTGATATAATATAATATATAGAGATCCAGTATCCAGTGTCCAGTGGACTTGTTTACTTCCACTCTACTCTACTATCTATACTCGCTGCTACTCACAGGATTGAAATATAAGAAGAAGAAGAAGAAGAAGAAGAAGAAGAAGAAGAAGAAGTAAGCAGTAATCTAGCATTATCTTCTTCTCTCAGATATTTCCTGGATTCTTATTCCATTCCATCTTCCATCTCTGCGCTTCTATTAACTTAAAGTGCTGCGAATGAATGTAATCCCGAAACAAGCTGCTAAATCAGCTCAGAGCCATACATACCAGTCAGTCAGAGGTGTCTGATCTATAAGAGGGTAAGATTCGTGGAAACTTTTGATTTTTTTCCTCTTGATGTTATGGAGAAGGTGTTGTGGTGTTGTGGTGTTATATATAACGGTTTATGGTCGGTGCGATTAAGTTCTTGTCAAAAATATGAAATATAATATCTCTAACTCAATAACGTCTGTTAAATTTACTTATAATTACTATTAATAGATAGATAGATTATAGTGGTGAAGGGTTTATTTATATTTATAACTAGGCAGAGGAGAGGGTAGAGCGTGGGGTGATCGAAGCTGAGTGATCGGAGCTGTGAAGGCGAGTACTACTTAGTTGAATACCATGGAAGGCTTGAATAACAAAGAGGACACATTTTCCATATCCTGACTTGTTACAAAAACCTGATTGATATTTTACACTACCCCCCAAGTTTTCATTTCCCAACACCAAACACCCCCAAACCTTTTGAATCACATATCTAGCAAAGGGTCTTATAGACTCTTTTCCAGGCCGGCCACCTCATCCTCTCCATTCTGTCCGCCTCAATCAATTCTGCCGTGTCAATCTCCCTCTTTCCAGTAACCAAATCCATCTCCGCCGATCTCATAAACGGCGTCTTATAATAAATCTTGTAAGGGATATAAAAGGCCAATACCACAGGCGCCGCTAAATACGACAAGAAAAAGCCCTTCGCAAGATTATCAGAACTCTCACTGCCATACCCAATTGGCCAGACTGCAGTCCAAAATTGAGCGATCAAGACGAGACAGTTAAGTATAAATCCCACCCAGGAGCCCCAAACACCGACCTGGGATTTAAATGCCAACTCATCAAGGGAATGGCCTTGCTTTTTCCAGGCCCGACGGAAACGGATATGGGCGAGACAGATGGAGCCCCATGTGAAGAGGGAAGAGAGACCAGACAGTGAGTAGAGCCAATTGAGCGCTGTGTTGGCGGTAGATTGCCCCCCAGCGACGACGTAGCAAAGGAGACCAAGAACAGAGGCGAAGATGATGGCGAAGAGAGGTCGTCCTTTTCGGTCAATATATGCGAGGAATTTGGGGGCCTGACCCTGCTCAGCAAGAGCGGCAAGTGTGCGGGAAGATCCGTAAATGGAGGAGTTTCCAACCGAAAGAACGGAAATGAGAATGACGACGTTCATGATGGATGGGAGAACTGAAATGCCGGCATTGTTAATGGCGATGACGAATGGAGACGCTTTGGCATCCTCGGAGCTTGTTCCTAAGAGACGTTGATCACCGTAAGGAACGAGAAGACTGACGAGAGTGAGGGATACGAGGTAGAAAAGAGTGATGCGCCAGAAGACCTGCTTGATTGCGGTAGGAAGTGTTTTTCGGGGATTAGCAGCCTCTGCAGCAGCGAGTCCAACAAGTTCTGTACCAGCAAAAGAGAAAGCAGCTGTGACGAACACACTGCAAAGTCCTTTGAATCCATTATGGAAAGCACCTGAGGCGATGGTCATGGGTGTTCCGTTCGCATTCTGGTTTGCCGCATCCGAGTATCCAGCATAATTTGCCTCCACAGAGTTGCTGTGCCAGTAACGACCACCAATGTACTCGCCGTCTGGTCCACCGCCGCAATCGAGGATAATTCCCAGGATGATGAACGCCACCACAGCAATAACTTTGATGATAGAAAAGATGAACTCCGCCTCTCCGTAGCCCCTAACCCCGATAAAATTAATACAGACAATGACGACGTAAAAAATGGTGACAAAAGCCGCGGCATTCGTATTTGCAGCTCCAGGCCAAAATTGCAGAGTAATTGATGCAGCCACGATTTCCAGCGGCAGGACGACGAGCCATTGAATCGCATAATTCCATCCCATTGCGAAACCCCAAGCAGGATCCAAAAAGCGAGTAGAGAAGGCCGAGAAAGAACCCGAGACTGGAAAAACCACGGCCATCTCTCCCAACGCATGAACAGTGCAGAATAACATGATTCCAATGATACCGTATGCAATGATTAGCGATGCAGGCCCGCCGCTTGAGAGGGCGGCTCCTGAGGTCACGAATAATCCAGTGCCTAGAAGAAAAGGTCAGAATTCTGTTTCGTCTCGATTGTTGGAGGCCATCTCACCAATGGAGCCACCGATTGCAATCATCTGTAGATGTCGACCTTTCAGCTTCCTCGAAAGTTGGGAGTTTGCCGTGGCCTCGGCAGCTGCTGCATGATCGAAACCATGGCCTCCAGCGACGGCTCTCTCGCTTGATTTGGTGACTGAAGCATTTGGATCCCGTTTGAAGCTATCCACGACTCGTCTTGTCCAAGGCTCTTTGGGTGCATCTTCGACGTATGCTGGCGCCACGGCATTGCCGCCGTAGCTGTCATCAGACGAGTGCTGCAAATTTTTCTCGGGATCTGCGTCGTCCAATTTCACCGAAGGCATTTTGTGGGGGGAGATGGAAGTTGTTGTCAGGAAGAGAGAGATTGGGCTTCAACGTGGGCGCAAACGATAGTGATGGGAATGAAGAAGAGGGAAGTGAAACAGGAACAGAAGGAGGGGAAGTATCCTTGACTTTATGATGCAAGTAGTCTGGCCGTGATTTCTCCTATCTCTGGCTAAGAAGTTGAAGAATGCCTACTAGAAGTTTAGTGGGAACGCCGTTGGATCCAGCCAAGGACGCGAGAGAAGCTGCCTATGAGACTAAGTAGCTCTCGGGGGCTATTGTCGAGCAACTTTGGGTCAGCGGCCCTTTCATTTCTTACGTGAGGTATTACCCGGCTCTTATCGGTTGTATCGCAGGCCAATGGGGAGATACAAAGACCAGGTACTTTTCCCTGTCTAGCGCTGACTGGATCCCAGGAAGACGAAGATCGCGTGGGAAGTGCTTTGTAGGATGGAGTTGATTGATAATGGAGTTTCCTGGTTGAGGGATGATTGTCGTCTACCAAGCCGGCCAATTTACGGGACGAGGCGAAAGAAGCAAGTCGTAGTGCTCATCCAGGGGCTACACCCCCACAATATGCAAGCACGAGAATGGATCCATGATGATGTCCATGATGTGGTGGCAGACGGGGAACCGACGCCGACGCTGACGCCGTCTCCTCGCCCCTGCAGACTTTCTCTTCGACTGTAGCTTTGACAAGTTCGAGTTAGATTTTACTCGGAGATGCCCGAAAAGATGCGGCTTGAGATTGAGGGAACAAGTATTTCGATTTGTTTCTCTATTTGGATCCTGCCATCGACTTGAGCTTAGTATCGAGATGTCCTTGCACAATATGTTTTAGATAAGGCGAGGAAAGCTGGAACTCCAGCAGAAGTCTGATGTCGAATGCGGGCACTCCGAACTTAAGGCGAAGAAGCATTCGCATAGTGGCGACAGAGATAATGAGTACGCATTTTTAATCGACGCTTCTTAAATCACAAAGTATCAAAGCTGTCGTCAAACACCTCTTTTCGGTCTTAGTCAACATTTAGGTGCTTCAAGAGCTAGTTCATCAATTGGCAACAGCAGAGGATGCGACGGACTAGAGGCAGAATCCTCCAAAAGGTAAAATTACCACTATTTCCAATTATAAATGCATCCTTCGTCATTAAACTCGTCGTTGTCGTTTTGCTCGTAGAAACATCTCGCACTTGCCAACTGACTATTAGTTATTCATTCCTCGTCGCAAGTTTGTCGTCACCGCTTCATTTTTCCAGATCGAGTAAAACCCCATAGACGTCCATATCTGTTCTTTTTCATCTTGCTTACCTTTATACAGTTGAAGCATTTCGCGTGCACAGCGCTAATGGGGCCTTAGCATTCACTGCAATTGGCGTGGAGTGAGTTGTGGAACCCTCAAGCGTTATACGCAGTCTCTACAAATCGCATTGAATCAATATCAAACTACCAATCATGCTGTGTTAAGCATAATTCGATAATTAAGTATGGCGAATAAATGAATCAGCGAGATTAACATACGATCATAAGAGGTGAATGGTCTCAGTCGAGCGCGGGATTGAGATATATAAGTATCTATCTATTGCACACAAATTACTCTACAGTTTACTGGCTCGACATCAAGACCGATGTCCATGGGGAGAGTTCCTCCAAGCTGAGTTGACCGCTGACTAGATATCTCTCTTCGTCTCCAAAAGGTCGCAGTCACGTTCTTTTTGCTCCTTGCTTTCCAGTATCATTGTTGTCCATCGTTCTTGTTCCGCCGCCGCCGCCATGCTTGCTGCCATTCTCGCGATGGCCATTCTTGAGATGCGCTCCTGAATAACCTTGCCATCTCTACACTACGATCTTACCTAGCTGTTAGGTGATACTGCCTACACTCCGGTGCCTTCTCACCTTGATCTTTGTTATGCCGCTTATGGCAAAGTAAATCTGAAGATTTCTAAACTCGGATACTCATTCAGACCCCCTTTTTTAACGAAGCACATGGGCTGTCTAAAGTGTTTGTTTTCTTTGACGCGACGACGAACATTTATAACACGAACCCCCAGCCATTCTTTGAATATCTTTCTCCTTCACCGCCAACACTTTTCCCCCTCCTCCCCATCGAAACGTCTTGGAAATTTGGGCGAATTTGCTCTGCCAATCTATATTCATATATCCATCCAATCCTGCTCAACCTTCTACTTCGATTTCGAGAACGACTTATTTATGATTTAGCAGGTGGCTTCTGGGCGATAGACTGACTGCTAAGATCCTAGACACTGCTCCTGTGGCAATGATTGGGATTTCAGAAGAACGATGGGCGTGTAATGAGTTTGCAAATCCGTTTATATAATTCTGAGCCGTCAGGAATACCAAGCATTTCTTCGACTATCGAAAATGGGGGGTGTGAATCCAAGTCTCTCCGAACTCTGCACGGTAGATCTCATCAAGCTACGCATGAAATTCCTTGTTAGAAACTTAGTTTCTGATCCGAGTTTAGTCCAGCCTTGATATCGATATGCATTGTGGAACATAAGAGTTTTTGCTAGCCGATGCTTAAATATTAGGGAGAGCGTCAGACTATATTCTATGGATACATACTACGAATTTCAAATTACCTTCAATCAAAGCAGCCATATCATGAATTTAGGCACATTCCGTGCAGCGAGCCTTAGAAGTGCACTATTAAGATACATATCTCGATGAATATATGGAACAGCTTCTAGTGGCGCTATACTCTCTAGAAGGGCTATAAATGAATTTTGGTCAGGAATATCTTCAGAAATATTCATAAGCCGCGAAATGGGATACATGCAGTCGAATCTTATTTGGTTCGTCTCAACCACTAGCTGTGAGTGTTACGAAGTGTCTGAGGGGGTTACATGTGGTTTCCGTTATAGCTGTGTTCGTAGTCATTTGTTTGAATGGTGAGTATTTCGGGATGGCCCTACACGCCCGCGCCTGTGGACATTCCCTTCTTTGGCATTCATCTTCATGGAGGTTTGATTGAATGAACGGTCGTTTAAATGCAGTATTGTATCTCTATTTTTACTTCTCTTTCAACAGCGTAAGACTATGCAATTCCAAGTTCAAGGTTGACGAGCTGAGACATGGAGATGCGGGTTCTTTAGGTACCCACTGAAGCCCAACAGCTGTTTATCGTTCCTGTCGTTTCATCTTATAGGTTAATTATCACCCTGTTGACTAATATATTTTTGTGAATTTAGGATAATTCAAGTTTTGAACGAAAATACGGTCTCAGTTGCAAAGACCTACCTTATGGTTTCGCATAAACTATAGAATTCAAATCATCTGAAATTACGCTTAAGATCCAATTATGAGAATTAAGGTGATTTTAAGTAAATGATTTCGCAGGGCTGGGTTTTCTTAGATTAGTTATAGTGATAGTAGTGTTATGCATTGTTGTACAGAGCAAATAGAACTTGTCACGAATAAATGCTGGGAACAAATTTATCTAGATTGACCGGCTGTTTTCCTCTTTCTGCAAAGACTAACATTTCAACACTCAAAAGTAGCAGTAAATGATACTAGGTGAATCGCTGAAAACGGATGTTTTGAAGCTGAAAACGGCCTCATCGCTTATTTTATTTGGCTGAATAGGGCAATGCTCGTTCCCTTGTATATGGATGTTCTAATGCGACAATACATTTTCTTTCAAACTTTATCTTAGGAAATAGCTTGGTAATCTAGACATACTTCTTCAATCAAACTTTTAATTAATGCTCATCGCCATTACATTTTCAGGTGCGCAAGACGAATCGCGATGGAAGCATTAATCATTAAAGCACGACGTGGGCTAGGATTAGATCTAGAAAAAGAAAGACATGCCTTTCAGCCAATGTCAGAACCCGATTATTGGGTCATCGACAATTCCCGACAATTAGTCCCACGCCTTCCGCCTTATCCAGTCGATACAAGAAGGGCGCCGAGACAATCCACGAAAGATGCAGATCGTGAGAATCTCGCGTATCACGAATTACCAGAGGACATTAGAAAGCCTATATATACTCCCGCCCAGCTTCGTGCATCACCGTGGGTGCTGCGTCGTCACTTTGATGCCAAGCTTGAATGGGAAGACTTGGAACAACTGCGAGCGCATCAATCCGAGCTTCAAAGACTTGCTTCGATATTGGAACAAGTTGAAATAGAAGCACAGCAGCGGAGAGCTGCTGAAGGGGATCGCGATTATTTCCGACATCAATTAGAGCAAGCCAACAAGATCCTAGAACTTACTCGGGCAGCTGAGCGACAGTCTAGGAGGGAACGAAATGCCATGTTGAAGGAGGTCACAGCGGCGAGGCATGATTTAATGCATTGTCGACGAGCGCAAATCAGCATGAGACAGGAACGAGATGATTTGGGAAAACAGCTACGCGATTCTAGACCAGAATGTAGTCCGATAGGCGTGCTTCACAAAGAAGTCGTGGAAGAGCTGGATCAGTTAAGAACTTGGACTCACAGGCTAGAAGCAGAGCTTTTTCGCGTTGGACGCCGCCGTAACGAGCAAGATATCAACGATTTGCTCAACCAGAAGAATTACACTTATCTAAAGAGAGAGAAGGACAAATATCTGGCTCGTGTGGAGGAGCTAGAAGCCGCGATACTCGACGCAGAAAATGCAAGTCAGGAGGATTCCGAACTTCAAGAGACGAAACTCCAAAGGAACGAAGCGGAATGGGAGAGAGATAAATTCCACGACCAGATCTATGGAGAAAATGGCTTGCATATGCATATTTCTAATCTTCAAGCGGTGATTGAGAGAACCTCACCTCATACGCCTGACAAGCAGTTCCAATTCAGCACTCTGGAGAGGTTACTATTGAATATGACGGAAGAACGGGATCGATTGGTAAGGTTGAATGATATCCTCGACCGAGATATTCGCGACATCGGAGTTAAGCTGAGGAATGTGACGAGAGAAAGGGACATACTTGCAGACCAGCTAGACACTCGGGAAATCGAACTTGAGATACAGGAAGTTGAAGTGTTGGATTAAGTAGGAATGTAGGTTTAGATAAAAAGCATGTCGAAGTCTCGAAGCTGCAGCTTGCGTGACAGTCAAAAGTAAACCAGCTGTTCGACCAGATATTAGAATGCAGTTTGAATCTAGAGATAGCGACAGAGCTGGAAACTACTCGGGTTGCGGTAGAGAGCTTAAAAGAAGTAGATTATCCCTCTCAAAGCGCAAATGCAACACGGAGTGTGTAAAGATCAATACGCTTCTCTCAGGAAGATGCTAGAAATGAAAAGGACTAATGTGCGAGGTGCGAGGTGCAAGAGCTGTACGAACTAAAAGGAGAACCTGCAAGCCATGAAGCATTGTGAATCAATTCGAAAATGTATTTTAGCTGAGGAATATCATTTAAGTTAAAAGGAAAAGGCTCATAGTAGAGTTCAGAGATTGGGAAATAAGAAAAAATCCTGAGCGAAACCCATTATGATTACTATTTGACACGAACATACATCCACTATATATGTGCTATATATTAAAGTTGAATAAGTCCAAAGGAAAGTTTAACACAAAACTCTATTTTCCTAGGCATTTAACTGTTATCCCTCTTACGCAGCTAGATATTTATAAACGAATCTTACTTAGACTAACAAGCTGAAAACTCTCTATTTCATAAACGGTTTAGGTCTTTTATGTAGAAAACTACATAAATAGGGAAATCAAAAAGGTCTACCCAAACACTTTAAGTCTAGGCTCATGAAACTACTGAGTATTCCTCACGAAAACTAAAAGACTATACGCAATTCCAAATCTCACACATGGCCCACCCATCTTCATAAATATACACACAAACATATATAGATACTTAGACGGCCGGGGACTTCCTGCTTCTTAGTGGGAGATATTCGATTTTTCTCAATATTAAGCCTAAATGCGAATTGTTTTTTGATATAGGATGCGATAGGTATTTTTTCATTGCCGGCGAATAAATTGTGACGAAGCTATAATCGACAAAAGATGACAATGATAACACTATCATCCTTAATCAATCAGCCCACAAACGACAACAAACAATCTAAAACTGATGAGAAAAGAAAAGGGGTTTCTCAGGATTTATGTACAGAGCTAAGTTTCAGCTCAGCTATACGAGATTAGTAACGATCACCAACATGGATGAATCCTCACAGCAATTAGGAATCGCAGGTGCATTTTCTTCGTGATGGTTCTTGAATCTTAATGAATTCGAGGGATATATATATAGAAAAGTTGAGAAATAAGTACAGAAGAAAGAAAGCTAAATGCAGGGTAACGCACAGTAGACTCACGTGACACATCAACTAGTGAGCTTACTTATTAACAAGCAAACTAATAGGATCTAGTCATGTTTGACACCGAACCGTCACAAATTATAAGGAAGTTAATGATGTGATCCTAAACTCAGGAAGAGGGAGGTGGAAAGAAAAGGAGCCACAACTGTGGGGAATTTCTCTTCACTTCCCAACCTTCATTCGTGTGTGATCATTCATACCTTACCTCTAAATCTCGGATTCACAAGATATAAGCGCGAGAAGCGGTGAAATGGCATCCTTTTATCAAGTATTTTACTCTGGGAAGCAATTTTACACAGCAGCAGTGACTCGTCATCTTGCTCTAGAAGTCTACTAACTTTCTATGTGCAGGGTGAATGTAAGATATAAAAATAAGAACTTGTCTATAAAAAGAAGGCTACTTAGGCGAATAGATGTGTTGCTGGATGACGGTCATATAGTAATCATCTCCACTCAACTACCTCAACCTGATGGTTTCCGGGGGGAGAAAATCTACGAGGATATTACTCAACAGTAAGCAAGGGGGGAAAGTGAGAAGAAGAGTGGAAGTGACAACGAAATGACAGGAGTTTTGGGAGAACGGGAAAAACTTCTTTGACAGTAACCATTCTCATTTTCCTTTCCTAACTATACAAACTTAATCTCCTCCGCCAACTGTATCTCAGGAATTCGCATAACCCCTTAGAAAAAGAAAAGGATAGTCTGGAATAGGAAAGTGGGGTTGCCTTATCCGGTAAATGCGAGAGGGAAATACTCTTGTTGGTGATCTCGCAGAAACTAAGAATACCAGAAATTAACCATGGACTGATTGCAGTCGATTGGGTGCAGAGGACTGACGTTTCCAACCCTCTTCTGGCAATGCCTTATAAATCTCCTGCACATCTCTTTACGCTGCTCTCTTGATTCTCAGCCCACCCTTACTTGTTACCTCTCATCTACGGACCTCGCTGTAGTATCGTTGCAAGAGCAGTGGCGTAGTCTTAATCCTACCTGCCCATAAACTATCATTTGCTAGATTAGGTAAAGAGAATTTGGCACGAGAAAAATCAGTACAGCTTGAGAATTCATAGCTGCAATGGTGAAGATCACAGGGCTCAAACTTCTAGTATATAAGTTGTTATAGAGATAAAAGCTTTGAGCACTTCTGAGAATTGTTTGCAGAGAATGAATGAATGACTGCAGTTATGGAACAAAAGTGAAATATTGAAGAGAAGCTCCTTCATCTTGAAGACACCTAGGTCGTCATGGAAAGGGTATCCGCTGTTGATGTTGACCAGAGCTAGATTCTATTTTATGCTAAGAGAATTGCAAGTCTTCGTTAACAAATTGATTGATAAGATATCGTGATCGAATCAAGGAATCTGCATTCGTCTCAGAATCTTCGTGACAATCTGAGTTGAGGAAGATCAGAGACGAGTATAATTTCTAGTCTTTGTCATCGCGTGTAGGATATGCTCACGACTTGCGTGTGGTTTATTGTCAAGACTAATCTACCACCATCTCAAAATTCATTGCCATATCCAAATTTCCAGCCATCTTTTCCCTGACTTTCTGCGTATTCATAGATAATATTCACCTCTTTGGACTCTTCTACCTAGACCTAGGCGAAATAAAAGACTTCACGTCTTGACATCCTACCATACAAATCGGTATATGCTCCTCATTCTCTGGTGACTTGTTTGTAATCAGAGAATAGACCTCTTTTTATAGTTTTCCTTCCTCAGCATTAAAGCGTCTCGAAATCAGAAAATCGACACCAAATATCTTTCACTAAGTAGAGCAAATCATAAGCAACGCAGCCAGCTATATAATAAGCACGACCTGCCTGCCCTATCTGTTAGAGAAAGACAAACAATCAGTCCATGGTCAATTTCTAGTATTCTTAGTTTCTGCGAGATTACCAAGAGTATTTCCCTCTCGCATTTACCGGATAAGGCAACCCCACTTTCCTAGTTTGGATATTGCAACTTCAAGACGACTACTTGACTAATAAATGCCTTGGTAATCGATATAGGAGCTCTATATCGGACATAAGTTAATAGAATAGATATATAAAGTGTACTCCCACCATGATTCACAAACATCAATCCCACTTCCACTGTCCTCACTCAATCAGAAAATCTTCACTTTCCAAATTATCTCTAAATAGATAACCATGGCCGTCGACCACTCGGATAAATCCAAGCCATGGTTCCCACTCGCCGGCCTAGCCAACGATGGCTACTCCAGAGAAGATGAAGCAACAGCAACATGCTTCTGCGGCGCTGTCCAACTCGCATTTGTAAGCTCCTCTCCCCCGTCATCCATCTATCCACCTCCTCTGTCTAACATCTCCCTCTCTCCCCTAGCCACCATCCGGACCAGGCCTAATCAAAACCTTCATCTGCAATTGCACCGACTGCCGCAAAATCACCGCATCCATGTTCGCATCCAACTTCACCGTTGCCGACACCCACCTCAAACACCTACGCGGGCGCGAAAACCTCACTATCTTCAGCCAGTCCAAAACTGTTGCCGGTGGCAAAACGGGGCATGCAATGGCTAATTATTTCTGTACTACATGTGGATCTTTGATGTATCGTGTTGGGGAAGCGTTTCCTGGAATGAGCATTTTGCGGATTGGGACGGTAGATGATTTTCATCTGCATGAGACGAAGTTAAGACCCGAGATCGAGCAGTTTACCAAGGATCGCGTGAGTTGGTTGAAGGGTGTGGAGGGGGTGAGACAGGTTGAGGGATCGGCGAGTGGCTAGATTGATGGGGAAGTACTGTGCACTCGCTGGTGTATGCGAATATGAAAGAGATAAATTATGATCTTATTGATTCTGATCTAGTGATCTAGTACTGTACATCAGAAAAGATATAATTTTTACTTTTGATAGATGCGTTTGATTTCATGATTGAACCTTAATGTGAGTGAGCGAATATGATTCATGGAAACTTTTTGTGATAGCAAATAGAAACCACCTACCACATCATTTTAAGCTCTCCAACGAAAGACAGTGTTATGTTCCATCGAATGAAAAAGGGAGTCACGGTGTCACCAAAACAAGTAAAATCCTACATAAGCGGGGCAGAAATTGGGAGTACCTCGTTAGAATAGAGTACAATAAATACTTGCTTGCAACAACGAAAGCGTTACTGTAAAATAACACAAAGCCTTGCTTTCGTCATTCCGAAACTCAAGTGAATAGAAGCCAATCAGTAAATTTCTATCATCGTAGTAATGCAAATCCGCAAATCCCTTTCATCTCATCTTGCATTCCAGACTCTCGCAGATACCCAGTCTTGATTTAGCTGCTAACTAGAAACTAGGTTTAAAGGGAAAGTCTCAAGAGGCAATGATTACTAGCTATCTGTACCCTTCTGGTTAGCAAAAAAGAAAAGTTAGGTTCTTGGAAAACAACTGGTGTCTGTAAATATGACTACAAACTTATGGGAATTATATCAACTGTTATTAGGTTTTGCAGGCCGCCGGTCTGTCTAGTACGAGCCGCGGACCCATCCTCAAACGGCGAATTTGAACAGAACGATCTTGGCAACATCGTCTATGATGAGTAAACCTGAATACTGAAGGCGAAGTCAGCAAGTGGAGGCAACACGGTACTTGTTAGTTCATATTGAGGTGATTTGACGCTTGAAAGCAAGTGTTAGGAAGTAGAAGCACAGATTTGAGAATATATAATGACTGTTGAAGTCGCATTTCATACATCAACTCAACAGTTGATCCATCAGTTTTAATTTAACTTTCAGATTTACCAAAATCAAATGTCCAATAGCCGTTCTCTAATATCTCCTCTCGACCGTCTTCAGCCCATTCATTGCCAAAGCCATCAACACTGAAACTATCACTGCTATAAACCTGATTGTTCGTGATATCCGCTAGTCAAATAATCTTATTTACTTTACCCCTTTTCTCCCTGCTAAGAAATGCCATTACGCGAATTGTTCTGCAATAAACATATAGCCTCTCCCTTTCACAAAGTCCCTATCTAGATCTCTTTCTTCTTATGCGCCAAAAGCTGACCTCAGTCCTCCAACAACAGACTCCGCAATCGCCGTCACTGAATTCATCATCTAACCCGGTAATATCGTACTTTAGCGGGAGGGCGTTAACATTTAGCATTGCTTTGAGGTTGTGTATTTAGATCCTTTTATAGCTTAATCTCTATTCAAAAAGTTGGGATTTTATTGGGCTTTCTTTTTCTTTAAACGGCACTGATGGGCAACTCACAATCAAAAAATATATTTTACAAGAATAGGAGGCGCTATCTAATGCAGAAGTCGTGCCATTCTATTTTAGCTGTATTAAGATTTTAAAGCAGGATATCGGAGATCTTCAATTCAATATCCTTTCTCGTAATATTACAAAATATTGAATAGCGGTAAGGCGTCAGGTTGCAAATGGAGTTGCCCTTGAATCCTTCGCTTCAAGGACACCACATCCAAGCGGGCCCCACCAAAGAAGCACTACGGGTTTCTGACGCTATTACTTATAGTCTGTGATATGTCACTGCTATTGAACTTAGCGGCTTCAATCTCAAGCCTGAAACGAGGCCCAGTAAACTTGGGCACAAACGGCTAGAAGGTGGCCTAGTGTGTGGGAACATGGCGCGTACCCCGAGTTTCTTTTCAAGGACTACCTTTCAGTAATACCTCCTCTCAATTATCTTCTGATCCAAAGATTTACTCATTAGTTTAGCTACATACTTGCAATTAGACAACACAAGTATCTCGACCCTCAATCACTAACAAACGACAAGCCTCTACCCTCCCCACCTTTGCGGCAAGAAACACCGACCCCAAATTAACATAACACCCAAGAAAATGTTAGACGCCACCGAAAACATCCTGCCTCTCCAGCACAATCCCACATTCGGTATCTCAGACGCCATCACCATCCTCTCAGGACCTTCCGCCCTCTTTATTCCACAATGGGACGAAGAGCTCAACGAAGGCGCCTACATGATCTCTAAAGATCCCTTGAGCCACCCTCCACCACCCACCCCACTTTCGAACTTACCGATTTATTTCTGTGAGGTTTGCCAGTTGACGTGGTTTGAAGGCACTGAGGGCCAAAGTGGCAGAAGTCATCCAAGTCATCATACGGCTTATCATATTTATAATGGGTTGAGTAGATCGCTATTTGCCAGGGTTGGGAGGGGCGAGGTAATTTTTGGGGAGAATTCGAAACATAACTTTACCTATACTTCGGAAGTTTCCGAGACGAAAAGCTCGAGAGAAAAGGGAGAGTTGGAAGCGGTGGCTTTGGCTCTGAAGACTGTAAGAGAAGAGATCGTTCCGGGAAGGAGAGAGATGGTTAAGGTGGCGGGAGGGAATAACAGCCAGGCTTCGATTCGCGATGTTGTTCGTTTCCGACTCGTACTGGCCACGGACTCGAGCTTTGTTGTCCAAGGCATTTGTCGAGACTTGCCAAATTGGACGAATGACGAACAGAGCGCTGGACGTGGCGAGGTGGTTGAAGGTTCTGATGGATTCCAGAGGATTTTGGAGGAGACGGAGAAATTGTCCAGTTTTGGTGTGCAGGTTGTTTATTATTCGTTAGCAGGAGAGGACATTGAAAGTGCGCATACGGTGGTGAAATAGTTGGTATTATTTTTAGGAATTGCAAGATGTATGGTGGGCCTCTGTGTGTTGAAAGAGATGTTATTTCTTTTCTATCTTATTCCTTTATTATCTTTTACTATAAATGTGACCACTATATACCCTTCTTTAGAAATCAGAAAATTAGGCTTACAACCATAATTACTTAGTATTATTAACATATTTTAACACTGTGCCTACTCTCTGCATAACGCTGTTGTGTATAAAAAGAGTGTAAAAGCAAAAAGAATTGCATGGCCCTTAATCGTAAAAGGGATAAGCGAAGAGGAAATAATAACCAGATATTACATCTCAAAATGCAGGGTATAACCGTTAAATAACAAAGCAGTACGCTACTTCGTAGTTCTTAAGCAGCATCATACGTCAATGATAATGGCCAATCATTGCAAGTCTAGAGATTTGAGAATTAGGTTATCCAGTGGAAATCATTTATTTGTTAATTATTTTCTGACTAATTGGTGCAAAAGCTTCAATTAATACTTAGAATCTAAAACTAAGGGGAGAAGGGAAAGAGAAAAAAGAGAGCAGTGAAGGAGAGAAAAGCTGGGTAGAGGAGCGTGCGTCACATCATGTGACTCACATGATAGACTAAGCGCCAGGCCAGTCACAAATTCAAAGTACAAAAATGGCTCTCCACTAGAAGCAAAAGTATGGCCAGTCTTCTTGAAAATTTCATTACTTTTTACTTGCCAAGCAAGATGCACTGCTAACTCAAGCCCTAGCTGAAGCGAGCCCCTTTTTAAACGAAAAATATTACACCCCGCGCACAAAATCACATAATAATGATTTTAAGTAGCCCCAGGACCGGTCTCTTTCAACCTTGATCAATATTTTTCTATTCCATCCTTAATAATGGCCGGAGAACCAACAATCTACACCCTCGACGGCGAAATCCAATCCTTCTTCGCCTCTCACCCCACCATCACGCGCCAAGAATGCGACGACCTCGCAACATCAATCGCAGGCGGACCGGTGACGCCCGTGCCAATTCAAGGAAGTTGGAGTTACACGGTCTCCACACATTCGACCAAGTCACAAATCATCCAATTCCGAAGTCAGACATCTCTCCTAGATATGGAAATCCTCAAGCTTGCAAAGGAAATTCATGGTGAGTTTGCGGTGGAGTGTGCTTTTCATGAGGAGATAGGGAGCACGGAGCGTTTGGCTGTCTATGTGATGGATAAGATTGAGGGGAACACTTATGTGGAGGTGAGGGATGTGAATGATAATTCTGAAGAGGGGATTGCGAGGCAGGAAAATACTGTTAAAGATCTTGCGAAGTATGGAATCGATCACTTCTTTCTGAAAAATAGTTAACCGCCGAAAAGGTTCTTTGCCCAGGCTTGGAACAACAAACTAACCAAGCCTTTGGAATTCATAGCTGCAACTCGCCTTGAGTTGGAGAAGAAGCTGGAGCTTCTTATAGCCTCATTACCCTCGCGTTTTACGAAGGTTTTGCGAGATCTCAAACCTAAACTCCCGTTGTTGTTCACCTCAGCTTACCCTCTCGTTCTTAGCCATGGGGATCTCGGCGAGATGAACATCCTCGTAGATCCAGAGACACTTCATATCAAGGAAATAATCGACTGGGCAGATGCGGAAATCCTTCCTTTCGGCTTGAATTTATCTGCATTGGAGAATTGTCTTGGATATATGAATGCTAGTGGGTGGCATTATGGTGCAAGTCGGGTGGAGATAGAAAGGGTCTTTTGGGAGACGTTCGGGGAGTTAGTTGGTGGGTTGGACGAGGAAGAGAGGGTAGCTATTGAGGTTGCTAGGGTTCTAGGGGTCTTTCTAACTCATGGATTTGTCTTTCAAAACGCCGAGGAGAGAGTTGTGGTAGAGAGTGATTCGGCGATAAAGTATTTGGATGCGTTGATATTGATTTGGAAAGGTGTAAATGATGATGAGTTTAGCTTCTAGCTTGAAAGTCTGTCTCCACAATAAGTTGCAATTCAGAGGAGCTAAATAATCCAGTCTGAGAATTTGATACTCTTTTTGCCATAGATCTATGTCGCTATCGGGGAATCCTCTTTAAATTTTCTCGCTTTCAGCTCCTCGAAATCAATATCCGTGTCTCAAGTCAAAGCGACGAAAAATTGTGTTCATTAATGTGGATTCAATCAGGTCACTGAGTCAGAGATGTTCCTTTCCTATAAGCGATACCGAAAAGTCTTCCAAGTTCTACAGAATCAGGCCTGTGTAGAATATTCCTCATTAGAGTGGATCGCTGTCTTGAAATATTCTAAAAATCTGCCTTTTCTAATACCGTGCCTCGAATCCACAAATTAATATACGACGAAGTAAACTAAAAGGAAAAGCGTTAGGAGGGGTAAATACCTGACGGGTGAGATTACACTTTCAGGGGAACATTTTCACTTGTAGCACTTATGAACCCGAGGATCTGGATATAATGCCTTGGCCCAGGTTTACAATTAATAATCTAACAGCCTGCATCACGACAAGGGTTGGACTTTGAAATATCAAATTTCAGTATCCTGAATTATATCCACATCTCAAGAACAATATATATAAACAAATCCCAGAATCACCTGCATATACTGTATGCAGTATGCTTCCAGTATCGAAAGTTTAAACCTGCAGACCCCCAAAAGAAACTCTTCAAAAATAACGGGCTATAATCTTCTCCCCTTGGACCTGAGTGTCTTGGCGAACTCATTGTCAGATTGCAATCAAAGGGCTCTAGATTGGCTTTATATGGCATCGTCTGCATGCATGCGAGTGTGCATGGCGAATCCAAAATCCCCGCAGGCATTGTTCCAGGCGCCGTCCTGCGCTACGATGACTTTGTCGCGACTCATATCAACAAGACTACTCAAATCCATTTGAGTGGTATATTCATCCCCTCGTACAGATAGTTCATCTGGCTTTACAAGCAAAAATGAGTGTGGATATGCGAAGTCCCAACGGTAAGCTCTTGAAAAGTCTGAGCGAAGTGAATTGTGAATCGACAGCCTACTGATAAAAATAAAGGCTGGCATTTTGATACTTGAATACATCCAACCTTTGTTTTAAATGTATCAAAGAAAACCTAGGGCTTGAAGTGAGATAGCAAAGGAGACAATTTAATAGATAAGCTGAGGCCTCGATTGAAATAAAGACTCAAAATATTATTGTCTTCTCTAATTATTCAAGTAGATTGGGTTGTGACAGTTTGATTGAAATCTGGAAATTCTCTCTAGTCAATTTGCCTCCGAAGACCTTATGTGGGTCGTATTCGACTTCTTGTGATCGATACTGTGATCGGCGGGATTGAGTTCATCTGTGAATCTCTTATCTTGGGGGTTTATATTTTGCTAGATCCTGACTGGTCACTTGTCCATGTCTTCATCGACCTAAAGTTCCAACCACACTTCCAACCATGACCGCCACCTCTCTTTCCCAGGCACTCTCCCTTTTCTTGTCCCCTTTAATCCCGCTTGTGCCTGGAGGAGGCTGACTCCCACGCATCACACATTCCCGTATCGCATCTCTCACACTATTTCTATTATTTCTTAATGTCCTAGCACTCACGCCTCCTTTGTTTAAGATCTCCTGTACCTTCGTACTCAATCCACTTGCTAAAGATCTCCAAAAGTAGCTCGGTAAGGAGCCTGTTTCCAAGGCGGCCAGGAGCGGTTGGAGGAAGTTTGGGGGAGGGGTGGTGTCGGATGGGAGGAGTAGATGCAGAGGTGGGGTAATAGACGAGAGTAGGCCCTCTAATACGAGTACGTTCTGACAGCGAGCGGAGACTTCGAGGAGGGTGCGATCGAGCGTTGGGAGGGTTGCTAGGGAGCGAGAGAGGGATGCAAGAGAGCTAGTAAGGGCTGTTCGCAGGTAATCTTGTAGAGAATAAATGAGGAATTCCGGTTCCCATTTATCCTTCTTCGACTTGTTCGGCCCAGCCGGGGAGAGTAAATATAGACACAATAGGGCAGATGTCGTTCGCGATTTCGTATCGACGGTTTGCGAGTATGTTGTTGGACTGCTACCAGTGGAAAGACTGCTCATTGAGAATTCCCGAACAATTTGCTGGGCTCTTTGTAAAACGGATCGCTCCGCAGGTGTTATAATTGTCGATTGAAGAGTCCGCACAACCTCCACCTTTTCCAGACCATAGCCTTCTTCCCCGAGGCCGTTTTTCGAGAACAATTCCCGCAGACTTAACAATGTGTTCGCACATCGCACTAATGCCCTGTGATCTTCCTTTTGTGCTTGGATCTTCACAGGAGATCCCAAGCTCCCAATTTCGGCAAGCTGGATCTCAAGTTGTCGTCCCAATTGGAGACTCCGTCCAACGGACCGCCCCAATCTTACAGTTTCCCATAATCTGCTAGCAACAGCCTTGACTTCTTCCGCAGTTTCATATCGCACTAAAACCTCCTTCTCGAGTCGTTTATATCCATCATTAAGACTTGCTACCTGAGAATCTATCTCTTGTAGAACCCGTTCGCTCGAAGCTGTTTGTTCCTGAGTATGGGATAGAAGTGGCAAGGCGCTTTTAGTAGTGAGAGTGTCGATATGGGTATTTATTTCTTGAACATCGAACAGGACTCGAGATAGGGGAGTTGAGAGGTCGAGAGGGGTGTCGGTGGGGTTGTTCGTACCAAGGACAAGGCTATTTGCGAATCCAGCGGGGGAGAATGATGGAGACAGGAAAGCATCGTAGTCGATATAGGACGTGTCCTCTTCTACGGTGGTCATCGTGAATGTCTTGTAGTGGTAGGTACAGCTGCCATCTGATTTGAAGCTCCAATGGATTGTAATCTTGGTTCGAGGTGAGCGTTAACCTGAGGCTATTATGCATCATGGACCTTAGTGCACGGGCCGACAATTGGCCGAAGTAATGACTAATGACAAAGTGAGCAGCTTTCCCCGCGTGCTCCGTCCATAAATATTTCGATATTCGATTCATCTTTAAACAAGAGCAGCTCTCGAGTTCGTAATGCAAATGGCAGGATAGGCAAAAACTGCCAAACTTCTTTGATATACGCAATCTCGTCAGCATGAGCCTGATTAATATCCGCGAGCTCCTCGCCTTTCCGAAAGGCGACAACTCGAGCGACACCCTCATCGGAGGCATACATTGGAATCTCACCACTTTGGACCATTGGAATTACACCTATTACTCAAATGGCACCTTCTCCAATGGCTCTAATTGCTTCCTCATCTTCGAACCATACACACCCTCCCTTATCGAGAATGGAACTTTTGTCAATAGCACGTCATGCTACTCCCCAATCCGCCCGATGGGACTGCGATCTAAGATTGGGCTAGGATTTGCAGTCTTCTTCGCGTTAAGCATCATGTTCACATTTGTCAATCTGCGAAAACACGGACGGCTGTTTCTACCTGTTGAGAAACGATTTCGTCCTATAGGCAGAAGGTGGCAATGGTATTGGATGCTGATAGTTGCAGCTTTTGGATTGGTAGCAGGTATAACAAATGTGGATGTTGATAGATACTATTTGCCGGAACTTCCCATCGTTTTGGCAAATTTCTTTTGGTACTTGTGTCTACCTACGACTCTTGCGGTGGTTTGGGAAAGTGTGAGGCATTGGGGAAGTTGGCAGGAGAGACAAATGATTGATCCGGATCCATTCTCATTAAAGCAGAATGACAAGAGAGCAAGAGTTGAGTTATTGATACCAGTAGTATTCTACTTCTTTTTCTGGCTGGTAGGTCCACCCTTTCATATTTTTGCAATTGGTCTAACAAAATCCTAGAATTTCTTCATGGTGGTACCCCAACCATGGGGAAAGATTGAAATGCAAAGAGATCCTGGTCAAGCCCAACTTATTGCGAAGCCCACAGCAACTAATATCCGGTTCAAACTAGGGGCATTCTTTCTCTTTGCAGGCTGGCTTACAACAGTTTTCTCCCTGCACCATTCCATCCAGCACTATAAACCACGCAACCGGGGGCTCTTCAATCGCATGATCGGTCTCATAAAATATATTCCGCCAAAATTCATTCTCACACTACTTCTGTCTCTCGTTCTTATTGGCTATGAAACGGCCTGCGCTTTTGACTTCGATATTTCCCCTCTCAAGCTTCACACTAATACCGCGATGATATATGGTCTTGGCTGGGGACCCATCGCTCTCATCTTCATCGTCTACGAAATAGCGGGTTACATTGACCCAAATGAAGACAGAGAACTAATTCGACAACGACGAGTTCGAGGCGCGGAGATCGATCGCGAAATGGGTATTACGAAGAAGCCCACCTGGTGGAATCGACGACAAGGAGACAGCTACTTAAGTGTACATGACCGAATAGCTAAGAATATCTCGGAAATCGGAGGCGAGGCACCTACAACCAGAAATTTGGAGAGTGCCATTGAGATGCGGAGCATGACTGCAAGTCAAAATCAGACGCAGAAGAAGCATGATCTTACGACGATAGGGGCAAGTCTACTCTTTCCAAGAGCATCCAGAGTGAATGAAAACGCCCCTTTCGACGAAAATCTCTCCCGGGGCCGAAATCTAGGAGCAGCCACCGAGTCTAGAGCTTCCTTGACTAACAGGAGCGATAGCACGAATAGCGGAGTAACCATAAAGGCAACCCCTCAAAAAATTCGTTCAATGTTGGATGTATGAAAAAAATGGGAAAAACTGGCGTTAAGCTTGCGTTGGGGGTTTATAATGAGGGGGGACTGTCACGAATCATGATCTAATGTGGGAACGAGTATTGGTACTAGGAAGGTGGCGTCAAGATCTTAGCCAGAGATATAAATATATCCTGTTCCTCCAATATAATTCTGGATAACTATTACCCAAATGCTCTGGTGGTTTACGATGGCGAGTTCAGCACAAGCTAAGGTGTGAATGTCTATCCCTCGGAATTCAATATGCTTCAAGTCAAGAAGTCTTTACCTCCGTCGTTCAATTTCCAGCCATGCAGCGTCCAAACGAAAATAACTTTTCTCAATGACAGTACTTTGTTTAGATGACAAAAATATTTTATCCCAGTTGACTTCACCTTTGCAAGTGCAGGCCTGGCGAGCAAGACTCTTTCATTTCTAGGTACCCAGATTGAAAATTATATAAGACTTATAAGACACAGATCGTACTTGAGAGATTGGACTTGATTTTCTCATGATCGTTAAATACCTGCTGCAAGCAGATTTATATTCTCTGCCGCTCCTGGTCGATCCCTAGAGTACAGGTGGTGAACTGAAAAGCTAGTTATATCTCATTATCGGTGGGCCAGGTGGATCATGGAGTAAATTGAAAATATTAGACAATTCTCCTTTTACTTTCTTTCCCATTGGGTTTCAAATTCTGGTCATCGTTTCCATCTCATACTTTAATCCTTCCCTGAACAAGCTTCCGCCCCCGTCTACTAATAAATGGTAATTCCTTTACAAATGCCAAAACCTGAACGGGCCGTGTGAAACGACTTCTTCTGTTTCTTGTTTTCTCTATGTCTAGAAAGAAGCACTACATACTCAAATACTCAAATACAGAAGCAGAGCTCAGTTGTCGAGACTCATGCAGCGGATGCTCTTCAGGATAATAAGGAACTTGGTCGATTTATAGGTATGTAGACTACAGTAACTTATTTGACTCATTCCTTAATTGCCGAAGTTCATACGATTCCTCTTTACTAAATTCCAAAACATCACTGAACGTGGAAGAAAGGATTTACAATATATTGAGCTTCTCACAACAATTTAATAACCTCCTTCTTCTGTCCCTTTACAAAGCTTCGCCAAGCCCTCTCTCTACATTCATCACACTCCACATAATCCATCAAAACGGTTCCCACCCATCTTTGCTTCTTTTCCATTCCCGAATGCTTAACGTCGCTTTTCCAAGCAACCACATAATTCTCCGGCCGTAATTCCACACTCCCAACCCTCGTAGCTCCATTTTTGCCTTCAAGTACGACGAGCGCGCAGCAGAGCACTTGATCCTGCCAATAAGACCTTTCAGATGCGCCTGATCGAGGGTCTATTTGTCGCAGGAGGATACCTTTTAATAAAATTGTTGATCTAGAGTCTAGGATCATGGATTCGATTCCAGCGTCGACGAGACTCACTTCAATCAACACATCACAATCTTCATCCAAGAAGATGGCACACCATGACATGTCAGAGAGACTCGCCGCATGGCTGTACTTATTCCAGGTGCTTGTCCGGGGATCTCGTCCAACTGTCAGTGCAATAGTTGGGGCCTGGATGTACAGTTCTTGCGGTAAGAGACGCAAATCCTCGTAAGCGTCCCAATTCTTAGCATAACACATAGCCTCCCAGTCAATGAAGCCTTCTGGCGTTTCAACGGACAGTTTGACATCGATTCCACTTCCAATAAATAGTCCATGGTGAATCAAAGCAAACGTGGGACTCTGGTATATAGCTTGCCACCCCGTCCACGACCAGCTAGGAAATCCAAGTCTACGTATTCCCGTCCCCTGCGATCTCCAAAACAAATTTACCAGAAAAGCCTCCATCAATATCCATTTTCGAGACGAATCCCTTCCTATAGCTTTCCTATGATTAATCAACGGCCCCAGAACCGGAATCCCAAAATAATGATTCATAGGATATGGGCCACTCTCACATCTCTTAATGAGACCTAACATGCCATTCAGTATATCATCTTGATAACTCAACTGTCGAGTAGTATATCTTGCTAGTTGTTGATGAATATCTCCGGCATTCTTCCATATATTGTCGTACATTCTCAACAAAGGGCAATTGGAATCGGCGCATAAGCCTCCTTGAGGGAACATCTCACAGGAGACTTTCCATCCTCGTTCGAGATTTGCCATTTCTCTGTTTGAGCGCTGGAAGAAGACCTGTTCGTCTGTGAATACAATCCAATGATTCGAGAAAACACCTTCTTGGTATGTCCAAGCACGAGTCATCCATGTACTGTTTCGGACTATCTTCCGTGGATCCGTCATACTGGACCAGAGCGTATATTCGCCGATCTTGATACTTGGCTGTTTGATACGAGTCCGCGTACTGACTCCCGGAAGGCCATAATCGGCATCCGATCCCGCCGCTGCAATAATAGTCGCAAACGCATGTCGGTAGATATCAGCCATTTGGTTGAGCTGCGTTTGGAATTCAGCCATGTTGCTTTTATCCAGACAATATCTGTCAACCCAGAGATAGCGGAATCCAAGCTCCTTAACCACAGTTATTGCATCTTCGACAGTTGTTGGAAGACGGGAGGGAAGGGAAATTCCACCCGGTATATCTTCTTGAACTGCTGCTGGGCCCCAGACGTAGCTTAATGCTATATAGTCGATGGGACTACGCACTGGTACTAATTCTCGAGAATGGCAGTCAATGACACAGATAGGAAGAACTTGTATATCTTCATCTTGCTGGAGCTGCTGGAGTTCATCCATCGCCGCGTGTTGAAGTTGCTTGATCATCTTGCACCATCCCCTCAGCGGCTCATAATCGACTCTCTCATGATCGAGGAGGACAGGTATTTCTGGCTCCTTACTATAATTCACAAAAGGTTCTTCATAAGTGCCAGACATAGCTTGGTTTCCATCTGGTAATACAGATGAGCATGCCTGCACGATCAGAGACATTCGTATCGTCATCTCTCTCGCGGGATTCCCATTTCTTGTCCCATTTCGAGTGGCTTGACGAAATTTGTTTATAGATATAGCATCAGTAATTTCTCTTTCTTTGCCTTGAACCATCGATAGAAAGAAATTGCAAAGAGGGCAAACCGAGTATGCTGAAATTTGACTGAGAACGATAGCTGGCTCAGGATCAATAATAATGTTCCGAGTTTCAGGCTCTTCTCGAAACAGGTCGTCCAAATTGATACTTCTGCATCTTGGGCAAAGATCTTCTTGGGAGTTGCCTGCTGCCATAGCCAAGTTACGGGGTTTGAGGTTTAGTGTATCGATCAGTGCTGATATTTTGATGTGTGATGTTGGTTAGAATAATGTGTGGAAACGGCGAGTGCATAAGCGACTATTTCCTTCCAGCTAGTGGCCCCTTCTCTGCAGAAACTCCCCTGCTCGTTTTTCTCCACTTGTAAGATTTCTAAATTAGAGTACAATCCTCTTTGTTTTTAAGCTTAATCTCAACCTCATATACAAACAGTCACCGATAGTCGATACATCGGTCATGGGGTACTCATTCGGGTAAAAAGCAACGAGATCAAGTACGGGTCCTGAGATAGGCGGCAGTAGCATGGGATACATGAAGTGGGAAAATACATTTTGTTCCGCATAGCTTGGGAGCGGGGCTTCCACCCGGCATAGGAAGATTTTCATGCGATGCTGATTTTGCAGCGAGAATTGAAGATCGGAACAGGGAAATTCAGCATCTAAGGAGCTGTTTCGCCGATTGCTATGGCCAATGTAAGCGGAGAGGCTTGAGCGACTTCAAGTAAAGAGCCATTCTTGAGTGATGCTTTAATATGGGCTAGGAATTCGTCATGTCAACCTGCGCTAATGCCTTGCATTGAACGAGCATTGCCAGACTTCCCCTATGATAGTACGTTAAGGAGTCTTGTTGCTGCGGCGCACTAAATTTTCAGTGCAGAACATATTCCATTACCTAATATGTCAGTATTTATTCAATAGCAGGATATTTTCAGGGCTGCTCCAATTATTCTCAAAAACTAAGCTCTAAGCCATCTGGGCTCTCAATACTGTCCGGCCCGGACGGGGAAGCGATATGATTTCCTAATTAGGTTAGACGTTAGACTAGGTTCTAGTTTTTACGACCTTCACTCTTTAGACTGTTTAGACTCAACTCTAAATCAATGCTCGACTGTATTTTCCGCCTCTTATAGTTCTGTCAATAAGTTGCAATAGGATATTCACACCTTCCGAGAGCACAGATCTGCAGAGAGGAAGCCAAGGCCAGAAGCTTCTTGGCCTAGGTATTCAAAAGTTCTAGATCTTCCCCACTGAAGTAAAAGTGGTAATAAATATTCTAGATGGCAGAGATGTTGTTATCATCAGCACCGCCAACTTAGAAGCGTAAAAAGCAGAATGTTGTGGGCTGATTAGATCTGAAGTCTAAAATCCAAACTAGTTCTTTAATTATCGCAATGTATGATATCCATGAGGCGAGCTAAAATAAAGTCAATTTCATTATTTATTATCGCTCTCTTCATTATTTGACTTGCGAGAAATTTCGGCATAAGTTGTGAAGAAAATGTTCCGCACATCTCCACATCCAGAAGCAGGATATCAGCGAATCTATACCAATACAAACCGCAATATATCGTGCTGGACACTGGGAGTAACTAGATCCAGAAGGACGAGCTAGACAATATCTTCTACAACCGCACCAAATATTTGCTACAACAATGCAGTGAACAGTTAAGGTATTCAGTGTAGTTTACAACAGAAGCTGTATCATTATGCGTAGTCCAGACTACGGAAAGTTGACCAACTGGAACGAGAGATCAGCACATGCTTGGGACATCATAGACTTCATGCGGACAATCTTGATTCTAGAGGCACAATGAAGCTCTCGGAGATGGTAGACAGGATCCTTGATAGCGCAGGAGATGAGAGAAGTCCGAGCACTTTTTTTCAAGCACTAGAGCTTAGCTTGAAAAGACCAAGCGAGAAGTCAAGTTGCGTGGAGTTTGCTTCAATCAGCCTTTCTCCGCGCCGCCAGTTTTTGATATAGCACCTCCTTGCTGCTTCCCAGTCTCAGTCTCAGGTATATCTCCACGCAGATCATCCTTAGCTTCTATAAACCGATCCGCCGTTCTTACGCCGCGATACTGCTAGGTGGTCTTGGAGAGAATTCGCTGATATTTAAGAAGTACGGAAGATTCAAGAAATACAATCATGTGATAACCCCTAGGAATCCACTTCCACTAGAGTATTAGTGATCAGTTGTGTGTCTAGAAGCGCTGCTATGCGACCCTCTAACCCGTGTAACTTTACCCACTCATCCGCGATTTCTGTTGTTTTCAAACTAGAAATTTGGGGTTTCAGTGGTTCAAATTCTTCTAAACTATAGTAGTATCTGGCCAGTATATATATGGCTCTATAGGAGGCCTGAACGTCTCGCGTCTTGTATTCTTAAACAGTCTGAAACCCAATCGGGGTTTAGGTCCTAGACAGCCTGAAATTCGGCCCGGTTTCAGGGCTTTCCCTCTAAGACGACTATCCTGTTTCAACAATTTCTCTTTAAGTGGGACGTGTATCATATGCAGTATCTACAGACAGTCGGTATAATTTGGCAAAGGAAAGAGATGCCTGACGTTTTAGAGGTCTTTTTCCAAGATCGTCTAGATTTCTGACGTGATTAGTACAACAGACTGGGAAGAGAAACATCAAGAGGATTCTGAATTCCGCCGGAGTAAGTGGTTCACGCGAGGGTGGACTTTACAGGAACTTCTTGCCACCGAGAATCTAGTATTCTTTGATCAGGCATGGGTCGAAATTGGCACAAAGATGACGTTAGAACCCCTCCTCTCGACCGTGACTGGCATCGTGAATTTCGAGAATTTTATGAAAGCGAGTATAGCGCAAGATGTCTCGGGCATCGATGAGAGAAACAACTAGAGTGGAAGACAGGGACTACAGTCTCATGAGACTTTTCGGTGTGAACATGCTACTCCTATATGGAGAAGGGCACCGAGCATTTCTCCGCCTGCAGCTGGAAATCCTGCGCAGCTCTGACGATGAATCCATTTTCGCTTAGCAGGACAGTGGAGATGAAACTCGAGAACTACTTGCATCCTCACCAACAGCTTTTCAGCACTAGGAAACATCCATAGATTTAGTTTCCATTACGAAACGCCCGCATATGCAATGACTAATAAAGAGCTATGCATGGAAAAAAAATGAGGGGGATAGAATGAGAGTACCAGGTTTGAAGTCTAACAAGAATTCTCAAGCCTTTTTTGCCGTAGTTATCTATATCCGCAATCATCATGTGGAAATAGAAGTCAGGGTTTCAGGGGATTTAGTAGAAATCTGTCTAAGTGTCATGTGATCATGATGCTTCCTTAGTTTAGCCCTCTAGCTGCTAGCTTAGCCTTCAGTTTCTTAAGAAGTCATTCTTGGAAAATCAAGAGCAATAAAATAACGCAAATACCCACTTGATCTGAAATGTGACCTGCCAACAAAGCCATAAAACCTGATAGGTACCACATTTTGAATGGCTAGCTTTAATGTCAGTCACTTATTCAAATGTAGCTTTAAGAAGAAATGAAGCTTCATAGATAGAGATTCATTGTAGATCTCAATAGCAACTTCAAAGCGCTGGGATCAACATCGACTAATATAGCTCGAGATCAATAACGACTTAATTCAAACATTTGTCGTTATTTCATGAACAGCTTCCCAGGTCTGATTTTCTATGTCCCAGATTCGGGAGTAATGATTTGCTTAAGGGTGATGAAACGCCAGTATTGGCTATAATCGATGGATCACTAAAGTCCACTGCCACGAACTGCCTTTGAAATGTTTTATAATTAAAATTTTGAAGATGCCTTATTATTTAAACCATTGAGCTTTAGACCTTTAAAGATATTCAAAGCATTAATAGATAGACAGGTAAATGGGAACAACCAAATTTTAGTGCCTCGCTTATTTAGGCAAGATAGATAGGGGAAAGCAAAAATATGCGGACGTAGATGTGCAGTATCTCAGGTTAGCTAAACTATTGTCTCTCAAGGTGCAGTGGAAATTATAATTAAATTTTTAAAATGTTTACATCTATGCAGTCATTGTCTAAATGCAATAATCGAACATATTCTGCTCAACCAGGAAAATCGTTCAGATTCGTCACTAGAAAAACGCTGTCAATCACCTCTATCATTCTATCCAACTCCTCACTCAACCTCTTGAGTTCCCTTTCCCTCTCTTCCTCCGCATCACGCACTCTCTTAAATTTCCCTCCTGTCTCTTCCATCGTCATAGCATATAATCTTTCTCGTTCTACCCGTTCCCTCCCCTCCTCGTAACCATCTTTCGCAATACTCCAGATCAGAGGATCAATAGAACAGGGGGACTCCTACTAGATGCTCTTAGTCTGATCTGTAGGCGAACCAATCGAAGAGCATGCAGTGGTTCTGTGATGATATGGGTGTTTGGGATGTAGGATAGTAGGCAACTCTACTTATTTCGGTCCATTGTGCGGATAGTCTGAAAATAATTATGGCAGTGCTGGAACTGTGTATGAGGGGCTTGTTCTGTGGCTTCTTGGTTGTCAGCTTTCGGGGATCTATGACTGGCTTGAAATTATCTTTGAATCGAAATTCGAATAAGAATCAGATTGGAGATGATGTCATATTGAAGTTGCTTACTTTTTCTGATATTGTTTGAAAGGAGGCAAATTGCTTCTGTCATTGTTCTCTAAAACAATTGTCGGTGAGCATTAATTGCCCCTTGAACTTCACAAATTGGTTCTCCTGCCGTCTCTCGTCTCCAATATCACTTACCATAGGTCAGCCCGGTTAACCGGAGAGTCATAGGCGCCATATGCACACGTTGCTAGGCAGAAGAAAGTATATCCAAAAAAAAATCTTCAGCATGACCACTCGAAAAAAGAATATTTTTGTGGAGAGCTGAAACAAAGCCTAAACTAATAGGATACAGAAATGAAAGTGATTATTTCAGATAAATTGGACTCCTGATGCAGTTCTCGTATGCGGTTGATAACTTTCAACCTAGATCGACATGTTTTATCCCACAAGCAGATGCATCATACCGCTTGTGCGAGTATTTCAAGAAAAGCAAGCTTAAGATAGATACGAATCATTGCGGCTCATTTGGGAAGGGAAGTGCAGAAGCATTGAGGAACCCAAAACCTGCTACGAAATAGATAAGCCTCAACCATAGTCTCGTAGCACTTTCAAAAGATTGGAAGGAAATCGAAATAAAATATGTAAAGGAGTACAGCATTTCCCCATAAATTCGTCTGGCTTGAAGTGAGGAGCTCCAAATGTTATTGCTAGAAGATAGTGACTTGTGACGTTGAGTAGTATTTGTGGCGACACCAAAAAAGCAGTGGAATGAACTTTAATCTATTCACGTTCTGCAAGGACAATTTATACCGCAACGTCGTATTGAACACAACAGATTGACAGGTGGAAGTCGAATGTTCCTCGCAGCTTCCGTCGGGAAACGGTTGTTGGTAAACATTTGAGTAACAGAAGCTGGAGAGGATGAAGAAGACAAGACAGACGTGGAACCAATTGTCGTGGAACTCTCACAGATCTAGAAAGACTCCCGGGATTCTAAGCACTTCACATGATCGAATCCCATCCCAAGTGATCCCAAAAAGCAACGTTCCTCGCCCTTGCGCTATATTGATACCACAATTGCTGTTCAAGGGTACCACGAGACAGCTGAACCTCCGATTCCACCATCTCGGATGCAGGCTCTTCCACATCGATTGCTGGATCACCCTTGCATCGCTGCACCAAGATTGTCGAGGCGGGAACCACTTCCACTTCCGCGTTCCGCTTGCGCCAAACAACTATTTATACAATAATCCGTTGCTTTTTTGCGTCAGCCGCGGCAATGAGCTCGGCCAAATACGCTGAAAATATGGTCCGGATAGAGCGGGCAAGAAAAGGAAACAAAAGATAACAATCCCGCTCTTCTGGTGATCCTGAAAAGGTCGCTGGCTGGGGAACAATTCCGGTATGAGCGCGCCACAATCTATTGGCCGCTGACTAGGTTCGGGGGTCGAGAACGAGCCGAAGATTCCCACAGAATGTGCGACTAGATAAAGGCAGAGGAGAAGTGGTACGACGGTGAGACATTGATATCCATTAGAGAAGGATGCTTCTCTCCTACAATGAGGGGGTCGGACCATTCGGGGCCGGTAGCTGGCTTATTGATTACAAGTCATAGTTCATTGTTCTTATTGTCCTTTTTGGGGATTTTTGGATCAAGCATTGGGATATATTGATAGAAATAGATAGACCTTGACACATGGCGAATAAGAAATCAAAATCACCACCCAGTTCCGCAGCTGCAGATAAAGTTCCAAACAAAGTTCCAACGCCCACATGTCCTGCGAGCGCTATCCATTCATCCAGCAATCGTTTGAATAGCACGAATATGATGTTGAAAAGCACTTCATCTAACAAACTTAATGAGAGATACCGTGAATAACACTCGGGCTGAAAGTCTGTCGGAATAGTGCCAGGTCGTCACGAAAGTTGCTTTTTGTAGAAGAAGAGCCGCTCTTAGACGAGCTTTTGGAACTTTTAGACGAGCCCTTTGATGATGAGCTAGAGGTGGAACTAGAGCCAGCCGCGCCCTCGGGAGCCTCGAAGGCAAAAACAACGTCGGAGAAGAAGCCTCTGAACTCAGGATCATCCAGCAAAAGTTGCCTCCACATGAATGCAACTTCCCCTGGCGGATTTTTGAATCCAGGTCCGAGGCCAAAAGTCCCGATGCAGATTTTGACGTGTTTGTACCAAACAGCAATCCGCAAAGCTGCTCGCATTTTGTCCTTCATTTCTTCTTTTTCATCTTTGAAAGAATACTTGGTTTCTGAGCTGTCTAGCTTAGGTCTTCTGACTGGTGGAACGGAAATGATTGGAAGGCCTGAAACATATCAGTTTCATTTAAGATTTTTAAACAAAATCTAAGAATGTGACTCACATTTGTATTCTGAATATACTTGATAGTTCTCTGGCCCGTCGCGGAAGACAACTAATTAATGTTAGATTTTGGAGAAAATTCACATGGGCAAATATACATACCTACGTTTTCTGACATTATCCCAGCCTTTGGGGGGATAGGATAGTTGACTGTAGCGGCGCTATTCGACGCTGGAGATGTGAGAGTTGCAAATAAATTGCTCCGTCTGCAGAGACACTCTTCAGGGGCCATAACTCCTGTATCATGAAGTTAGATATTTTCTTTAGGAAGTAACGGGATAAACGTACCTGCTTCCCAATCTCCTCCCGGTCTCTTGTCATTTGCTGGCATTATGACAGGTATTGCACGTTCTCCTGCAGCCCATTGGATAGCGCAGTCAACAGGATCCCCATTGACGAAACCTAAATTAAAGTCAATTCCATTTACGATTTAACTATCCCTTAGTAAGTATTCACCGAACTTGGTCTGATATGTAACCGCTGCCCCAGTACCTATCAAGGAATCCGAGTAGCATAAGTATGAGATGGGTGGGTAAATTGTGCTGAAATTCTGACGAATATAAGGAATGTAGCTCTTCTTTGCCTCAGAAGCAATTTCTGATGGCTTTGGCTTCGATGGCGGCATTGCGATCTCCAAATATATATTCAATGTGAAGGAAGATGAAGCAGTGTGAGACGAGAATGTAGTGGGAGGTTGAAGTGGAAACACTGCCAAACATTCCAATGAATTGAGGAGTGAAAGGACATAGGTCTGATTATATAGAGATCATGCTTCAAAAAAAAAGAATATCGGGTTGGGAACAGGGGAGTAGGGCTGAATCCAAGCCATCTTCCAAATACAGCTACTCCCCTTCAAAAGAAAAGGAAAGGGACACGGACATTGAAAAATGGCCAATGCTTGTAACCATGGGGTTGAGCGTGGGACCTACCTCCAGATGCTTATTATGGTTGAAGCCGCTCGATTTCCTAATCCTAGCCTACAAGAAAGGCCCACAGAATAGGAAAGCAAGCCAACCAAGATCATAACGGCTTCGACAGTGCGAGCTCAAGATCGATCTGTATCCCCCTTGAACTGAGATTCGCGAAGGTAGATCTTGTCATCCTTGCTACGACGTAGAACGAGAGAGATATGTCTGTGAAACAAGAAGCCCTTGAGAGCACATCTGTGCCAAGGAAGATGAATTCGCGTAACGGAGAGTTTTAGATGCATTCCTAAGCTAATGGCGTTATTGTGATAGACGGGGTATACAATAGAGCTATGCCTAGAAGTATCCAAGAACCGGATTCCGGTATTACGAGGACAGACGACAAGTTTAGCAGGGATAGCATATTCCCCCCCCTTTAAGTGAGGGGTAATATATGTTGATAAAAAGATGCGGGTCACTAGGTATCAGATTGTGAGTGATTTTGTAGATGATCGCCGAGCTATCAGAAAAAAAAGGAAGTCGATATGCTTAGTAATTGATCTAAGCGGCAAGCGCGCTTCACTGCCGCACTGTCTCATATCGCAATAGTGTATCAATAAAAAATTATATCAAAACAAATCAGGCCACGCACCCAACCACACAGCTCACTGCAAGCCCTTGAATTCCGTTTTGGAACTTCAAGCACCTCGATCTTAGCCGTCGTCCCCCCTTTCTTGCCGATCGGATGGGAAATGGTCCAACCACGTCTATCGCAATGCGCGCAGCAGGCCTGGGGGCATGCCAAGAGGAGACTTCACATGTCTTGTCGGAGCCATGCACCCCTATCAGTTGCTAATCTGCTTGAGACTATACCCGCAGATCCAGATCATGTCGTTGTCAATGGCTTTATACGATCAATCAGGAATCAAAAAACAAGGTCCTTTGCTTCCGTTGGTGACGGATCAAGTCTTGAACCACTGCAGGCGCTCCTTACACCAGAGCAGGCCCAAAGGTCTGGCCTCTCCATCGTTGTCCAATGCTAGCCACTAATAGGTTTCACAGCCTCAATACGGGCACTGCAGTTCGCCTTACTGGATCATGGCGACAGTCTCCGAATCCGAAAGCACAAAGCCACGAGTTACATGTCACGGGAGTGGATATCATAGGCACTGCGGATCCTATCGTATGTAAGGCTTGGAATATCAGATGCACAAAGTTTCTATGCTGATCCAACCATCAGACGTTTCCATTACAGAAGAAATACCACAGTCCTGAATACCTGCGCACAATGCCTCATTTACGAACCCGAGCTCCTTTCAATTCTGCATTACTTCGATTTCGATCTCAGATCATAGCACAACTGACGCAGTTCTTTGCGCAAAAGGAGTACACCCAAACGCATCCTCCTATAATCACGTCATCGGATTGCGAAGGTGCTGGAGAGGTGTTTGATGTTGCAAGTAGTCACAAAGGACCGGTGACAGAGGACGATGATGGAACATTCTTCCGATCCACAAAATACTTGACTGTCTCTAGTCAATTGCATCTTGAAGCTTTGGCCCAATCAATTGGTAAGGTATGGACGCTATCTCCAGCGTTCCGTGCAGAAAAAAGCGATACTGCCCGCCATCTCAGCGAGTTTTACATGCTGGAAGCGGAGGTAAGCTTCGTGGAAAGGATGGATGATATTATGGACTTAGTAGAAGACATGTTACGGTATATAACAAAAAATCTTCATCAATCTCGAGTGGGGCAAGAATTATTGCGCGGAAAAAGGAGTGGCGAGACTGAGGAAGAAGGTTCAAAGAGGTCTGAAGAATTAGAACGGAGATGGCAAGGAATAATGAGTGAACCGTGGCCCCGAATAACATACACCGAAGCAATCAAATTGCTTCAAGCAAGCACCGAAACCTTTGAATATTCTCCGACTTGGGGACTAGGTCTCCAAGCCGAACATGAACGTTATATTGCCAGCCAAGCCGGCAAAGGCTCACCCGTTTTCGTTACCTGCTATCCGAAAAAAATCAAACCATTTTACATGCTTCCTTCGACATCTAATCCTTCCACGGTTGAATGCTTCGATCTTCTGGTTCCTGAAGCTTGCGAAATTGTTGGAGGGTCGATGCGTGAGCATCGGCTGAAACCCCTCATCATGTCAATGCGCGAGCTCGGGATGGTTTCATCCCCAGAAGGGACGCCCGCGGAAGAAGCAGATTTCGGCAGTTTGAAGTGGTACGTGGATTTGAGACGTTGGGGTACTGTTCCTCATGGAGGATTCGGATTAGGGTTCGATAGATTATTAGGATATTTGGCTGGGGTGCAAAACATTCGGGAAATAGTTACGTTTCCCAGATGGGTTGGGAGATGTGATTGTTAGAATGGGTTCGAAGTGTACAGTACATTGTGTAAGAATATGTTGTTTGGTATTTCTCCTCTAGGAAGTGAGTACAAGAGGGCTAGTTCCTGTACTGCACTCTTTCAAAGGCTTGGTTCGTTAGCCGTGTTAAGAAACTCAGCTTTCAGCAAAATTTGCAGTTTCTTGTATTGTAATAAGTTTCATTAAGCTTATCCGTCGTGCTTGTTGCCTTAGAGTCCAAAGAACTCGTAAGAACCTGCCATCGATTTTTGTTTCGAGGAATCAGCACGTCTAAGGGATGGCTAGAATCAGGATACATCACTGCATTCGTGGTTCGGTCAGATCTGCATCCCTTGCATTTATCGCCGAGATTCATCATGTATTTACTGCCGGATGAAGAGGCTAAGCTCCCATTGAATTGAAAGGAGGCCGGTTATAAGCTCTCAAGATGAACCACAGATGCAACGAAATGGAGCTATTCTACTAGCACATTTTTATCCAGACTCACCATCATATCATCTAACATAAAAGTTGACGATGCGGTTGTCCGCGGCTTACTTCTTAGAAGACCTTTGGGGAAATCAGAATGATTCATCTCCACAAGATGACAAGTATGTGAGAACTTGAATTTGAGCTTGAAATTCAGTTCAATTTAAAATTCCCAGTCGAATATCGCGGGTAGTTGCTCCGTGTGAAGAACAGTTAATCAGGCTTCCGGTCTGTGAAGTACCTTGTCAAGTGCTGTATTGCTCCGAATATTCCAATAGAAATATATGGCAAGCGTTGGAGACTTGACTGTGAGTAATCTATATGAGACTTGCGATATTGATATGCGGATGGTCGTAGAGCACACGCTTAACTCAATTAGTAGCCCTTCACTGAAGGTTGCCCCATTGAGAGCTGCGCAATATTTTGGAGACCCACTTCATCCCCCATCTCTCTTTCATCCTTTCATCTCTCAGCATAATGTACAATGGATACGCAACAACGAATTGGCAATTTCTGCGGAACTCCTGCTGAATATATCACATACTTGGAAGCGAAGGTCAAAACAGCTGACTGTATAGCAGCAATCTTGGATCTTAGATTGAGATGGATATTGTGAGAACGATCCGATCTTATGGTCTAAATCTTAAGAGGTAGATTTATCTCTATACTCTTCCGTTGTTCTTTGATCTCTTTTTTGTTGTGAGTCATCTTAGGAATAGCATCGGAAAATATATGAGCATAATTCTAATGCTTCACCGCATTCCAAAGCACATTCGTCAATCACTCCCAGTCTATGTTACCACTTATGAATCACGATTCTGAAGTAGAGATTTAGCTATGCAGAGCCGCAATGTCTATTTAATCCAAAGATCTGCAACTTTTCCACCTCTCAAACCATCTAACTTTCAAACATTTTGGCAAAAGATACCCGATTATCAAAACAAATTACAAGTATCTGTTCTGGAACGATGTCAGGTTCAGGTAGATACCCACCGAATACAGAAGATCAAGGTGGTGATAGTGGGGATTTTGCTAATGTAAATCTCACTGCAGGTGCAACTTATGGAGGTTCAGGAGGTAGTAAAACGCCTTTCTCGGGAGGTGGAAGCGTGGGAAACACACTCGCAAACAGGGCGGCTCTAGCGGCGATTTACGGAAAAGGGCCTCTTGGAGGAAATGCTCCCAAGATGTACGGAAGAGCCATCGGTAGTCGTAGACCCAACATGCTTTTTCCAGCTTTCTCCCCGAGACGAGCCGGTATACCAGGAATGCCAACGCCGCAGGTTGGAGGTGGCACGCTGATTCCCTCTCAAAGCGCAGAAGTAATCACCTATCAGGAAATTGCGACGTACTTGTTGGGTATAGGTTGCGAACCGAGGAAGGTCAATGAAGCTATTCGGGAAGCGCAACAGAATGGCTCAATTGAGGAATTGCCAGCTATGCATGATTATTTTAAGGAGGGCCCCAACTGGGATCAGTGTAATCCAGGGAAGTCATTCGAAGATATGAAAGGTGGAGGGAGAGGGAGACTCGGGGGGCACGGCAGAAGAGCAGGGTAGATAGTCAAAGTCGTCTCTCTAGCTAAAGATAGGGGGTAGACAAAGCAGGAAGCTGAACTTGAGGTTCAGTGGAGGAGTCACGGTGCGATTGCGGTGGAATCATGATGAGATATACTAATTTTTTGGTTTGGATTCCAGGGCTTTTCGCAATAAATGAAATGCATACATAGTCTTCAAGTATTCTCCTAAATACTATCCATCCATTACTCATTTTTGAGATAAACAACATACTATGCTTGCATCATATGAAGTGTAGCCATAGTGAATGAGAGTCCATTTAAAGCTATTGTCTCTTAACGCACTCTCAATTCTAAGACAATGCCTTTGTCCAGATTTTTTAAAACCAGTTCGTTTGCTTTGAACATAAAATCCTCGTTTCGAACCTGAAGCTCTAATTCTTCTTTTCTTTGAGCATAACAAAAAGCAGCTCCATCAAACCCACCGATAATGATGATACCTCACTCTCTTTACTCAGTTTTCACTCAACCTCTATCTCCGAACTCTAAAGAATCCCCTCGATATCTCGAATCAACTATATAAATCCTATCTTGTTTCTCTCTCTCTCTCCCGTCGTTCCCATATTCTCCAAGTCAACCCTCCAATCTACCTCATCTCAAACAAATCACCACACATAAATCCAATTTCACGAAAGACAACTCAAATAGCAGCAAAGGATGTGTAACCTTGAAACCACATCGTGCATAACTTGCAAAGTCAGACTACTCACCCACTTCGTGAGGTGCTCGAATCCAAATCGCAAGGGGCATATGGTGGGAGTGGCGTCTGTTCTGGATTATTGTGGGAAGTGTTGGAACAAATTTTGTCAGAGCAATAGACCGAGTGATGGGAATGGGAATGGGAATACGGAGGCGGGTAGAGAGGATTATAGGCAGTAGGAAAGGTATGGTTATGTTTGATATAAGGGGGGTAAGTGGGATTTGCTGATGAAGATTTGTGAGTATTACATTTTGATGATCTAATAGCCGCTTATGCTTCGGTGCATAGAATACTTCGGTGCATGGGATATATGCGGCTAAGGAGTAAGAATCACTGAAATCCACCTGGAAGCTCTTCTCGTCTCAACTATCTAAATATAAGGTTGAATTTTTGCAGGCATTCTGTCTAAGCATAGAAACTATTTCTTGGTTAGTCTATTCTGTTGTTTATAATCATGCAGTCTAGAGGACCTCTTGGTCTGAACCCAATTGGGGACGAACATGTCTCAGCTGCTTTCAATGGTTGATTGAAGCCTTACGGTTCCATCCAAACAATTGGTAATCTTACTTTGATCATAATCTTAACACGACCAAATCAATAATCACTCCCTGCCTCTGATACCTTACCTCCAGAATAAAAGGAAAATCCCCATCCAACAGCCACTCCCCCAATCCAAGCCAACCACCTATTCTTACCTGCATACCCCGTCCAAAAAGCTGACCCAACTCGCATATATCCCACCTCACCGAGCACACCTATTGAAAGCCTCCGTCCCATTCTGGAAGGGAGGATTTATGGTTATGCGGCATCATGGCACTTGCCGTTTGCCACCCGCTGCAGCAAGAATCCCATGCATAATCTGAGACTTGCAGCTCTGAATACGATATCCTGACATCTCGGCGTGCATACGCATGTAAACATGTGTATGTATGCATGTAAGCATGGGGAGACGGACCGAATAGGGATTATCCGGGATTTTGGGGAGCAAGTACAGTACCAACAAGTTAATCCTTCATTGATCAGCGCTGTGTTCAATTTTCTGGGGCAAAAGGGAGGTGATAGCTAAGCAAGTAGAGGTGAGGCTCTACAGCTGAGAGTTGAATATACGAAAAGGTTATACTTTCTGCCTAATGGGGGAGCACAACATATATATGTACTCAGCCTTGGAGATAGCAGTGTAATGCATGCTGACGAGGTATTATTGGATTGCGCACGGGCTTGTGTGCAGATATGCAACAAAAGTTTTGGAAGCTCGAGTGGGCTAGCGGACATTTGATGTGAAGTTTTCTGAGCTTTATTGAATTTTGCTTAGGATTAAGGTATGATCTGTTTACCTTTTTACAATAAGAAGGATATAGCTATGTCTTTCGGTATTGTTACCTTGACGCGGAGATGACTCTTTCGGGTACTCGATAAAGGGAGGCGAAATACTAAGCGAATGCAGCTGCTTGAATCTAAGTTATTAATTGTCCCCTTATGAGGGCCTATGATTCACCGAGTCCAAGTTGGCCTCGATTTAATTTACGATTCTCCAAATTAACTCCTCCACAAGCATCTTCTATGTCACAGGCATAGCCTGCTAGCATACTTAGCGCCTTGGACAGGCACTTACTCCTATATAGATAGCCCCAGGCACATAGGAGAATAGCTCCCTGTACAACCACCATTGTCCTACCAAGCTCTCTATCCCCGTAGCCTATGATATTCTATAAACGCACTCCTTCTACTCCTCCTACTCTCCCCTTAAATTAAATTACGTAGGTAGTCAAAGTATCCAAATACGCCCAAAACAAACGCTGCACAAACTACACTTATTCCACTCACAAATTCCATCTTAATGTTGCATATTGAAGAAATCCAGTCACAATCCTTACAAAACAAACGCCTCCTAAATCAATAAATAAAGGGAAAAAAATCCTAGTTAAATTTCTTCATCAGCATATACTGTATAGCAACTAAGCGGGAAGAACCACATTTCGAACCACCACCTGAAAGCTGGCAAGAACTTATAATGATATAATCGAGAGAAAAATACTATCCACTGAACTAACCGGGAAATATTGGAGAAGAATAAAGGGGGGGGGCTAAGATGGGCTTTGTAGCGGTATAGGAGAAGTGAGAGGTGAGTGTGAGTGTGAAGTTGCAAGACGAGGAAAGAGGAGAGCGGGGGAGAAGAAGAAGAAGAAGAAGGAGAAGAAAGAGGTATAGTAGCCATAATTTAGAGTGAAGACTAGCAGAATGACGAGGAAGAATTGTGTTCATATATGCAATTACGAGTCTCAAAAGCTTTAAAAGCAATAAACCGTTACTTCTTTCCCGCAAAATAGATTATACTCTATAATAACAAGATAACAATATAAACAACCCAGAGAGTGAGAGAAATAAAAACCAACATACCAAGGCCGCTTAAAGCCCGAAGAGTTGTGAAATCTTACATATAAATAAGACGAATAGAAAGTCGTGTCAAGAAACTCCACCCCTTTTTAAGTTTGTAAAAGAGAAGGGCTTGCTTTATCCCCTTTAGTAAATCATCAGGTACTTAGGATATCTATCGACTTCACCATGCACTTTTCTGATCATTCACTTCTTAACGAGAGGATTCGGTCTTTTCTTTGCTTGTATATTACGACCTGAGGTCTCGTGTTTATTATTGTCATTTGATCTCATACCTTCTTATCTTGAAAGGATAAGAAAATGGAAGATCTTTACTTTTGCAAAGATTCTCTTCTTCTCAAGTGAAAAGATAACTTATTTATGTCGATGAAAAGGCTCCCCTTTCGATTTCGATTTTAATTTAACCTTAATTCAATACTTAGCATCAGTATTCCCCGCTATTCATTTCAAATACCAAATAACTTAAAGTTATTTAAAGTTAAAATTCATTTTTATTTATCTTACAGAAGGCATTTCAACTTTATTTTTTTCTTTTTCTTAAAGAGAAAAAGGAAAATATAAGATTTTAGGGACTTTTTATTATTTTACTCTTTCTTCATTTAGTAGCTAGCTAGCTAGCTATCCTTTACTTAAATTATACAAGTAACTCATCTTTTCTTCTCTCTTCTCCGCGAAATATCGCGAAGCCCTCAAAAACCTCCAGCGAAACAGAAAACTAAAAAAATAAAATAAAATAAAATAAAAACTCCCAATGTAATGCAAAAGCCCTCCAGCCCGCCGGTAAGATGCAAGTGAGAAAGAACAAAAACACCGTTAATAGTGCATCCTCAAGTTCTCCATCGGGGATTCATGCCGCTGTAAAAAAGAGCAAAGCAAAAAGGGGAAAAACGAAAGAAGAAAGTGTGGTATCGGAAAGTAAAAACTCCAAAACTCCATTCTTTCCTTATAGATTTCGTACGTGTGAAGAAATCCATAGCCTGCCTATTCTAAACTCCTTTTTGCACGCCAAAGTATCAAAGTAATCTATGTCCTCCCAATAGTGTATGTGTTGAAAAAAGTGGCTCAAATTAGACGTAGAATTTTCGATCCAGTACTCTGATTGCTCTTTGATCTTCTCCAAGATTATTCAACTTGTCGTGTGGAATGTCTTTCGGTCTTTGTTCTCCGTTCTCTTTTGGACTGTGGCTTCCCGATCGGCTGTTGCTGCTGTTACTTTTATTGTCTGACATTACAGACACGGAGTTCTCCGGGTGTACAAGACTCGAGATGCTGGGAATGTTCTGGGCTTGAGTTGTGCCATTTCCATTTTGCTTTTGATTCTTTGGAGAAGACTCGCGTTTGAGTGATGCTGAACCAGGCGACTTGGGACTAGGTTGATGTTGTGGAGGGGTGGTGGTCCGCGGACTGATGGTTCGAGACGAAGCGGTTCCAGGAGTGCCATTCATTAAGGGGGTCCGTGCAATATATTGCTGGTGTTGCTGCTGCGGTGGCGGTTGTTCCGACAAACGAGGATCAATGACCATTCCACTATTTTGAAGGGCTCTTTGCGCCATTTGTGCTTGTGCCTGCTGTTGTGCTTGTTCGGCAACAGCTCTAGCTTGCGCAATTCGGGGACTTGGGTTTGATTGATAAGCTGGAATCAAATTTTGAGCTGTTGCATTGCTCATGCCTCGATGAATTTGTTGAAGGGGAGGTGGTGGAAGTGACGAATCGGTAAGTGGAGGGGGCGCTCGATCGAAAATAGTCGGCTGCCCCTGGTGGGCTCCTGATGCAGGGAGACCGTTTTGATGATGTGGGCTATATTGGTGAGATTGGTATGGTGAGGTATGGTGAGATCCGGGTCCTTGATGGTGTTGATAGGGAGAAGCATGTTGTGATCCTGGGGTTGGAGGTGGAAGAGCGGATTGGTACAATGATCCAGGATGGTGTGGAAATTGTGTTGTTGACATGGGGGATGATGGCCATGCATAGCCTTGTTGAGCCACTTGATATGGCGATGGGTAGGGAGGTGGACCTCGCTGGCCTGCAGATTGATGCATCTGTTGATGAGGTGATTGCATGTATTGCCCTTGTTGCATTGGTGCTCGCGTGACTGGTGGTCCTTGAGCCTCATGCACTGTTGATTCCGGGTACATTCCTTTAACTGGGACAATATGTCGGAGTTGAGGGTCGTTGGTAGGTTGTATCAATTCTTGGGTACTCGAGTGAGGGCGGGAATAGTAGCTGATGAGATGAAGATGTTGGCCTGTAGAAGTGGTGATGCTAAATGACTGCTTCATCAACCCATCTGGCTTGTATCGGTATCCATCTGGTCCCTCACCATCCATTTCTATATCCTCATCACTCGCTCGTGCACTGTCCGGTGTTTTCCCCGAGACTCTTCGAGCCGGCGGCGGGGGAACGAATTGGCCTCCACCCCTCTTGCCCTCCATCTCCCTGTATGTTAAAAAGCTTCCCGAAACTCTGCTTGCGCTCCACGATTTGCCATCTGTCCATCTTCGCATGCCTGCTTCCCGTTCATCCCACACAAACACCGACCCCGACTTTATAGATTGTCTCTCCTTCTCCGACAATCGTCTTTGTACTCGAGGCAAGAGACCTAATCGGCAAGCTTCGAATAGCTTGATCGCATCTGCGGGCGTCCGTACATGGCCGTGATATGTGTCCATTTTTGTGTGGATATGGTACTCGAAGGTGCTTCAGAAGGCTGTGGTTGAGGGAATTGAATTCAGGAAATGCAGAAGAGAGCACCTTTCTTTCACGAACTCTATTGCCTCCTGGCGTGTCACTGGCCGTATCTTGCTTCTTGGTGTGGGATCGTGGAGCTTCTTCGATTGCCGTTCTTCAGTACGCAGCTACAACTTCTCCGACGTACCATGAAGCTTGTGGGCGGGACTGACGGCACCTGCACGGCGGATAGTGGGGATGTAGTTATTCACGGATGGAACTTTGTCGAAGTTCTTGAGACGCTTAATGAATGATAGGCTTCGCTTCAGATGAATGTTAGCAGATGTAGCGTGCCACCATTCTGTGAATGCGAAAGTCGACGCGAGGATGAGACAGTTTGAAGCACAAGGTGACAGAAGCTTAAACTAAGCCTCCATGGGTGTGTGCGTCGTCCTGTAGGTAGTCGATACAGATCGAGTTTGGATCGCGGCGGTATGTCTTGAGCTGGTGCGCGGTAGAGATGTGTAAACGGTCCGAGAAACCTTTTTTCTTCTTGTTTGCCGTGGATGTATGTGATTTATGGCTGCTGCTGTTTGTGGTTTTTGGCCTAATAATGACGCAAGGCTATGGCGGCTTTTGGCGAGAACGGGAACGGGCAAGAGGGGAAATGTGATATCTGCAAAGAACAAGAGGAAATCGATGCTAAACGTACCTTGACTTGATTCAGATGAGAAAAGGCGCTTGGCTTTTTGGGGAGGGGCTTTTCTTAGAAGAGGTTCTCTGGGAGGGATGTTTATTTTGTGAAGAGAGATATCAGGTAAAAGATATTGGCCGAATGGTGGGTGTAGTGGGGACGGACTGATGTGTTTTATAATTGAATGCGAGTTATTGAATCTTTACTTTCGAGAAAATTAAAAATAAATGCAAGGTTCAGTTGAAGAAAGGTCGACAGGCAAGAATAGCCAGGATTTATCGAGCTGTTGGAGGTCGAGGCAGGGGAGGATAAGGCAGATCTTGTGGTAGAGTAGCAGAGGTTCTGCTTCAGTCAGCCAGGACGGGCTGGGCTGGTCCTCATGTTATGTTTATGGCGAGGTAGGTAGGGTTCATAGAAGTGGAGGAGCCGAAGTCGATGTTTGATGGAGATGCTATTATTTCCACTAGTCTCTCGTTGGTGGGAGGCCTAGATTAGGTTTGCAAGTACAGGGTAGCCATGGCTGAGCCCATCATTGCTAAGGGGAGGGGTGCTTTAGGCATTCATCATCCACCGAGGAACAATACTCCAAATATATTCCCCTTTAGGCTTGGTTCCATGCGTTTAATGGGAGCCGGACGCATGGGGTATGTTCTCCCTGTTGCGCGTGCTGTATTGCAGCTAACAGAGCGGCAAACAGGCTTTGCAAGCCACTCTCCCGTTCTAATGAATTAGTTGGCCTTCAACAGGACTCGCACAACAGGAGGACAACGGGGAGGGTCAAAGACCGCTATTCACGCAAGCAAAGAAGAAAGCCGAGGCCCAAATGCCGATCGAAACATGTTCCCGGTGTTTACTTGCCATTGCTGTTGTCCCTCTTTGCAATTATCAAAGAAGCTGGAGCCAAAGTCTATTGTTCAAGGCAAAGCCAACGCTCGCCAAGTGGAGATTGAGCTGCTTTGGGAACTAGATCACTGGAGGGTATTTATAACAATTTACTTGGCGACCAACTGTGCGGAGCTTCTATCCTGACAACAAAATAGAGTTGACCCACGCTTGTAGCGCTATACTTGACTATTCAACCGTTTCTCTACTTATTAGCCGCTCTCCTTCTGTAACGGGCCATGCGTCGTCAAGCACTCATTAAGCCTCCCTTTTTCTTGGCTCGACGTGGGGTTATTACCGTGGACTCGTAAGCCCCCTTTGGATTGAGAGGTCGTCGGCATGGAGGGGGAATAGATCCACCGACCACCCCTTGCTTCTTACTACTGCACTGCTTCAGATGAGTATGATTGCAGACATGAGCTTATTTCATCGCCGAAGCTCGTCTACAGTCTATTTCTCTGGGGCAATTATGGATGGTCGGCAAAAGAGGCTTGGCTGAGGGAATGTACTTGCTCTCTGAGAATGAAGCATATTCAGAATGCGTTTCTTCTGGATTCTCCCTTTTTCAGAGAGTAGAGTGATCACCGATTGCTCGGTGAGCGAGTGTTTCCCAAAGAAGCATTCCCGGTGTTGCAGTACATCTAACCGTTGCTGTGAAAAGCCTCCCCGCAGAGAGAATTCCTCTCTTGGAAAAGTACGACGGGGTTGCGCCGGACGCAGAATGCAAGTCAGCTCGTTCAGCAGTATCATCTTCAACCCCAGCTTACATCCAGCCTCTTCAACGCCCCCATTGGAAATCTCAGTTCTTGGGTAACGCTTTGCTCGTTTAGGCATTACCAATCGTGTCACGAAGTCGTTCTAAATCCGGACGCATCCAATCCACTCCACCGGTACCCAGTAGCGAAGCAGATGACATTTTTCTTACCTACAGCTCGAATCGTCCCAAAGCGATGTTTGATACCGCCTTGTGAATCCCCTTCATGGTGGAAGAGCTCACATGCCTTGCAACTCCAGAAAGGACGAGGACTGTGGATCAAGCTCTAATGCTTTATTCAACCAAAGGCTTCCAATCCCGGGGCTTAACTGGCACATAAGTCCAGGTTTATCCACGATGAACAGGCCCGGCGGAGACTGGTCATCGTAATGCTCGTCGTTTCGTCTCATCCTGCGGACAAAAGATAACCCAACAACTACCCTTAGAGTGGAGGTTTTCGTTTGCAGGTTTCAACCCTCAGATTTAAAGTACGTTCGGTCTGCTATGATCATCATTGCGCGTCATGCATGAACCCATCAATGCTTTGTTTCAACTCCGAACAACCAAGGTAGCTGATCGAGTCCACTTCAGAAAGATGATTCGTGTTCCATTGTTCTTGTGACATTCGTCACGATGCCACCCTCGCACCTCATTCTAGGTGAAATGGAAGGGAATCAAAGTGCGGATGGTCTCGCCTCCTCGGTTGGTACAGGCCCTAAACCAAGAGCAACGCCTTTCGTTTGGAGCCCAAATCATCAATCACGTAGTCAGCCTGTTACAGATGGCCGGTCAAATTTCATGTACAGCAACCAACAAACGGACAAATAACAGCTCATTACAGAGGAGGATCTTCAAGCCGTGTATCCCACTGATTCGGATCATGACTCCAAAGCACAATTCGTGTTCATCCTGTGGACCGACTGATTATCCACAGTACGTACAGAACTGCCGTCCACCTTGCCGTCATTGTTGTCGGCGAACCCTGGCACACGTCTGACCATGGCTAGCCATATTACGTCGAATCAATCCTTTGCATGCCATCGATGTCTAACCCCTACGGGATTATCCCACGACACACCCCTTTCGCCCTTCCCACCCGATTTCTCGACGGTCACACCATTATCATTTCCCATTTTCAAGTCCACTGCCCCTCGCTACATATCACTCCTTGTGACACCCCACTTCCCAATCTTCCGGAGTTTAGCCTCCGCCGTGTGCATGGCTTTCAAAAGATGGACCAAGGACCAAGCGGACCAAGACCAAGTGCATCAAGACCAAGTGCATCAAGTGGATCAAGTGCATCAGGTGCATCAAGTGGCGGCCTTGGCATCTCCCTCCCATCCACCAAACTTTTAAGCATAGATTTAGCTATCATCCGTGCGCAGAGGTGCAGAGGTGCAGAGTGCAGAGATGCAGAGATGCAAGAGATCCTCCAATGCAGATTCAGATCCTCCCTCCCTTCTTTCTTTCTTCCTTCCTTCCTTCCTTCTTCTTCCTTCCTTCCTTTCCCCTCGTTCCTCGTTCCATGGATTATTAATTAACAACGCGCGCGCGGGATCCTCCAAATCCTCTTTTAATCAACCATGACTCACAAAGACACACCGGACTCCACAACTGCATGTCACCTATTTATCTCAAGGCGAAGATTCCGTTCTATCCGGTAAATCCGCGGATGTACAGCGACACCGCCCCACTCATGTGAATCTAAAGGGGAAACTCGGAACGAGAGAAGACTGAAATAAGGTTTATGGTTAAATTTTCACTTTATCGCTGACGTAGCAGCTAATCACAAGCATCTAATCCAGCTCAGCCTATCTTCGTACCCGTTACCCGAACCGCTTTTTTGTGTCACCCGAACGACACTTTCGCAGAAGAGCGAGGGGGCAGTGATAAGGCAGTCTTAATAAGGCACAACACAAACCAACCAAACCAACAGTTCTTCTATCGCTCCATTTTTCCGAGCAACGTTGCCTTTCATGCAAAAGCCTATTGGCATCAATAGCCAAATCAACGCTCTGGACGGACGAAAAGACTGGGCAACGCCTTGTGCTCAAGCCCCATTTCTCAACGCTGTCAGCTTAATATGCTCTCCAACAAGATCAATCATCGTGTGAACGTTGAAAGGAGAGAAGGTAAGTCAGAATCCCTGCAACAAGGCTTGCTTGCTGGAAGAATACCCTCCGTTGTCTTAGGTAAAGGTACCGCATCACCAATGCTTACCCAAAGTAATCTCTTATCCTGAGAATGCGAGAAACACGGCGTGGCTGAGGTGAGATTCCTATTCTTCGTCCCATGATCATTTTGCTCCATGATTGCGGCTCAGCTGTTTTCTGGATCAGAGAGTAAGAAAAAGGTTAAATGACGACTTTCTCATCCCACGATAGGGCGGCTCGTGCTCTCGCAGTTCGGAAATTCCCATGTCGGGTCTTCCGCAAGCGTTAAAAGCGATGTATGTAAGCTTTGGAATAAGGTTCCCTCTCGATACCGTGGCCGTGATGTCGGCCTTCCTTTACCGAACTTCCGGGAAAAGGATCACATATTAGCAAGACCACTTATATTACCCTCCACGTCTCTTACGTCAAAATCTGCTCACAGCATTTCATCCCGCTTCACCACACGAGCAAAAAGGTCGCAACTCGTCACTCGTCACTCGGATCATCGTAACAAGCTTAAAAAGAAAATTCTTCCGTCCACGCACCGCACCCACCCCACTCCCGGACAGGAGTGGGTGACGCGGCCCCTCGGGTCCACTTAATCTTTAAATTATGGATGAGCGAGGCAAGCGGTGATTTGTGTTTCCCCTTTTTCATAAATCTTGCATACGGTAATGTAATTGATGGATAAAATTTCACCAGGTTTTATGAAGACTTAGCGAGCGCATTATTCCTTGCTATTATTACTTCCTGAGAAAAGGGTAGAGAAAGGAAAAATTACATGCTCATGAAAGAAAATGCTGCGAGTGGTAAAAAGAGCAAAGATGAAGGCGATGGAGAAGATAAAAAAGCAAAATAAAATAAAACAAAAGCCGCTCCAGCCGAGTCCCCATGCACGAGCACACAATAGAGAAGATACTCCGTATATAAATATATATCTCCCCCCCAGGCTCTCCCTGTTAAGAAGTTGAAGAATGGGATATTTTCCGGATCGCCGCCGTCACCGCCGAGCCGCCGGCTAGGCAGGGTCACTTCCTGCAAGGAGAAGGGAAAGGGTGGTATAAGTCTGACGTGAGAATCTTCAATTTATCTGTGAACGTTTGGCGCGGGTGGCCCGCAGGACATAAGGTCAGACGCGTTCTTCTTGCCTATTTGGGGAAAAGGGGCATGCTTCCAAAACAGGATCGGGGACCGGGAAACTTAAGATAGGTATGGGGAAGAAGAGATGGGCGGCGGAAGATGATGATGGGTACGAGGAAGGAAGATGCAAATGCGGATGAGGATGCGTTCATATGACGTGAGAAGGTCATGGTTCATCCTTATTTCATTGTACGACAACGTGAGATTTTACGTTAAATTAGACGGAGGGTATCTTCCGTATAATTCTGCAATGGTGAGGCAAAGCCTCTCGTACGTACCTTCGTTTCTTTCTTTCCAACAAAACATACCATTCCCGAGGCTTTCCTCCAGAAGGAATAAACGACGTTAAATTGATATTCCGCTTTTTAGCCCTTCCATTCCTCCCGTTGCGTTCCCGCCTCTCCTCTCTCCATCCCATTCCGTCATCAAACCTTATTCTTTATTCCAAATTCTCTCTTTACCGCGCGCTTCTCAACCGCCCCCCCCCCCCCCCCCCCAAATTTTCCTCTTTCATATTTTTAACTCGCTTATAGGCGCAACACCTTTCCTCCTATGCATTCTTTCGACCCCTTTTTCGCCTCGAATTTTCAAACCCGGGGATCTTCGATGACTCCTGAATTTTCCTAGGTTATACAAAGTTAGAACGAGAGGAAATGTCAGAGAACGGGGGAATCGGGTGGCGCAGTGGAGGGAGAGTTTACGTTTTTTGGATGGCTACTCGCCCGATGAGCGAGGAGGGAGGGGAGTGGTTACCTAAACTCGATGGTTCGATATGTTGTTGAGAGGCACGGTGAAGGAAAGGGACGGCAAAGTACGGGCCGGAGGCTGGGAGGAGGGTGTGATGGAGTATTGGGATATGTCCGTATGGGGCGAGGGAGAGGGAGAGATACCACTATGGACGAAGAAGAGGGGGAGGAATGATATGAGGTAAGGTTTGGTTTTGAGATATTTGGAAAGCAATGAAGGAGGGGGGAGGGGGAAGGGGGGAAAACTTAATTTCGCAGTCTTTCAGGGATTCTGAATGCAGGGTGTGTGTTTGTGTGGGAGTACAAGATAGACTTGCTTGGGGCAAATGGGAATGGAATCTATGACCAGTTCATTATTAATGGTTATTTTTTCCCTGTTAAGTTGAGGGTGTGGCGGATAGGGAAGGTTTCTAAGGAGGAGGCAAAGTTATGCTTGAAGCCACATTTAGCATGCTTGAAGCTACATATAGTATGCATGCCAGCAAATCACCAGCTTGATCTGCCCTAAGGATTCCAACATACTGTATTTTATGCCTCTTTCAGCAACCAAGGTTGTTTCTGTTTCTGGGACCATGTGCACCAGGTAGTTGGATGGATGGAGCGGGGAGGGAAGGGGCAAAGTATGGTTATACCACATACACATGCATATATATCTCTGCCTGTATGCCTTGTACGCCTGTATGCCTTGTATGCCTGTATGCCTGTATGCATGAAGGATTACTGTTTCTTCTCTGCGGCCCGGGCCATTATTTGATGTGAGATGTTTAATGACGTTAACATTTCGATCTCAGCCCCATGCGGAAACTAATTCCCCATGAACCCCTTCATTCCCTGGAACATGGACTCGCCCGAGACTGAGACCCTTACGTGAAATGAGAAGAATGAGGAAAATATGTCCACCATGCATTTACTCAATGGCTATATTATCAATCCAATCATAGAAAGGCTCTCCACATTCCCATTCCAATTCTCATTCACACCTCCTCTTCCATCTTCCAGGGCTCTCGTCCTCTATAAGAGAGCGAACTATACATAATACATATTTTTAGGACTCGTTAATTGTGGATGCGTTTGTGTAGATGTCACCCCATACAAAAGTCCCCCCCCAGCGACTGCAAGCCAAGCGGTAAGATGTTTTAGTATATTCGGACTCATGCACGTCCTATCATGCATGATAGAAGGAATGAAAAGGGAGAAATCTCTGCTAAGCCTACCAGAAAGGTCATCTTCATTTGATCCGCCATACCTTTGTGTTAAAGTCGAGTCAGTAGTCAGTTTGCTCGTATAATAAGAAAACCATTATTTGGTCATCAATACAAATATGCAAACTAGTAGATTAATCAAATGAGAGATCTATTTCCAATTAACGAGTCTCACGAAATGAATTGTAAATGTCTCATTCCCTTACGTATTCATAGCCCAGAACAGCATAATACGATTGTGAAACTAGTTTATGCGCGTCTAAAGTTATAAACATAAATAAAGGTATTATCAGGGATACTCTACCTTGTCTTGTACAACATGTGGTGAGAGCGGAGAAAGGGGTCGTTTATGCTTATGCTTAGAAGAAGAAGAAGAATAAGGCATGGTGAGTTGGATACGAATTATTACCACGTTTGTTTTTTCGGTTTTTTTTTTTTTTGGTTTATTTAATTGAATTTGTATAACTATTATTTTTTCCGAAGGAGGAAGAGGGTGGGTATGGATTTGATTTGGGGTAAGATATAATAAGACGGGTTGGCATTTACCCGATTGGCGTTTACGAAATGGGGGTTAGTTTTGCTGTGCCTTTTTATGTAAAAAAGTATACTAGCTCGGGTTTCCTGCGCTGTTAGAGGATAAGAGAAATGTGTCTTTCATGGTTAGTTGGGCTTTACATGAGACCTTACTGTTCAATGGAAGAGGGGGAAAGAAAACAACTAAATCTGGTTTCTATTTGAAAATGAAAATTAGACATAAGTTTGTGTAGCGTATACTCCTTCTCTTTTCATTGTGAAGTTTGATATATAGACTAGAATGGCAAGCAGGCAACGCTCAAATGACAGATTGAACTAAGAGAGTATCTCACAATTACCACCTATGCAATGCAAGAAACATGATACCTACTATATTAGCCGCTCAAGAACTCCTGAAAATACATTTTCAACCCCATCCTTATAGCCTTTCGCGTTTGAATGTAACATCAAACCATTCCTCTATTTCTGAGTACCAGCTAGTCTCTTCAGAGCCAAATCCGATGAAGCTTTTGATCTATTATTGGAGCTCATCCCTCGTATTTCTTGCATCATCCTCTAGTTCTTCCTCGAGAGATTGTGTAAATGTCGAATCTCTTCCTTGATCTAATATCTCCCCAGTCCAAATTATGCCAATGACAATCTCCTCCGGACTAGGGACTTTCTCTTTGCTGTTCAAGTGAGAAGAGACATGACAGTGTACTGACTTGTTTAGGATCATTAATATCCTCCACCAACAAACACCATAATAGGAAGTATATTACCCCGCGGCGGAAAACCAGCCTCCTCAAACTGCCTCTCATGAGTAATAGAAGATCCTTCGGGAATTAACGTCCTAGCATCCACATCCAACTCCCTCTCCCTCAATTTCATGAACGGTGCAATAGAAGTTTCTATATCCCCATAACAGTTCAGAGTCAAAACAAATAACTCCTCAAGCGTATCTCTCACTTCTTCAAGCATGTCCACATCCCAATCATACCATCCCTCTTTCATTCCATCTCCAAAAGTGAAGGAGAGAAACCCATCATCAAATGCTATACTACAAGTCCCCACCCTAAAGCTCTTCATGCATTTAACAGAAAGCAAAGAAGTGACATCATCACCAGCGAATGACTATTCTCGCATCCCCATGCAGTAGACGGCAAAGCAGACAAAAGTTTCGACGGTCCTGCAGTAAGATTATTTGGAAATTTTGCTCTGCGCATAGTATCATCTAATCACCCCGAATTTATATGTCCTTGCAATGAAATGACACTGAAAACACGAAGCGAGGGTAGGAAAAATATTGACATTTCACATCTGTAAACGGAGAGTAGCAATGAATAATGTCTCTCTCCCTTCCACACGTACATAGGCAGTAGATTTCAGTGCTAAATTACATATTTTCCTTCTCCTAAACCCATAGCCCTGTGCTATGATATAGTTATCAAGTTTCTCGGGTCGCTCAAATTAGGGGGTGTAAAGGATAAGCGAGAATTTTAAAATAAGAATTAAATCTCTTCAAACAATGTCTATAATAGTTCTATGCCCGATTCTGATAGAGCCTTAAGGGACATCGGTTGAAAAAGGATGAGAACTTCTATCATCATAGCTACACTCGCCGAGCATGAACTTCTCTGGCAAATCTTTCATTGTGATAGCGCGGAACACATGGTGAATCATTCATAGTCTTTGCAGAAAGAACCGTACAATTAATGCCTAGTGAGATTTGAGGCGATACGTCAACGAGACTTGGGAAGAAGGAAAACAGTATTGAGAAACGATCATTTAACGTATCACAGAAGACATCTAAAGATCTTGCATTCATATTCGCTAGACAAATGCCAAGTTCCATCCTGAGTTTAAAGTCGTTCCCACAGTCAATGAACTTTTTCCAGCCTTGGCCCAGTCCCACCACGACACTAAACTCAACTTTCCCTACGAATTCTTCAGCTAGACCGTCCATGACTACCATGCCGGTGACTGGAACTGCTGTGCATGATCAAGCTACTCCGCCTATTACGAACATGACGACGACCAACTACCTTAATAATAGTATCGAATGGTTTGCCACTGTTGTGTTCAGACCAGTTTGGCTGCAAGTCGGGATTTTCGAGTCAGTCTCGCTATTTAAGAAAGAGTGTGACTAGAAGAGGGGAATAAGGAGTAGAAGATAGGGGTAAGGAGAGGGAGGAGGAGAAGTCTCAAAAGGTTGAAAGCATTTTCCTCTTCAACGTCTCATATGTTCCTGAGACATTTTACCTCCCAAAACCACCAAAAGAAGAACTCTAAAAAAAAAAAAGAAGCGAAGACTTACACCCTCCTTATAACAATCCCGCTGACCCTTTACCTCCTCAATCGATTTTACTTCGACTGCTTCCTTAATAAGTCTATCAATATCATCAGCCTTGCAGCCAATACTCAGCAAGTACATTTGAATATGCTTGGAAGTAACTATTGATGTGCTTTTATCTGGTATGAGCTTGCCTCCGCCGATCTCTAGTGGCTCCATGTTCTGTCCTGGCCAGGCTGAGTAGCGGTAGTGCGGTGTTGCACTATGATTGCGGTGTCCTTTGCCATGACGTTGGCTGCTGGGCTGTCGGGAGAGTGACATTGTTTCTGGTTTTGAAGGGAGAGGGAGGAGGTTGCTTTAATGCGATATATTGGTGTTGGTTTGTGATTTGGTACAGATGGAGATTGTTTCTTGACGGATATGTTCTGGGGTTTGATTATTTGAAGATATGGAGATTCCTGGGTTCTTGATTAGCGTTTCTTGCTTTTGGAGACTCTGAGATGAAGTGATTAGTTTGTGATTGGAAACATTCAACTGTGGAATGATGAGAAAAGTTGATGAATGTTCGGAACAAACCTTTATACACTTGAGTCTTGTGAAGAAGCAGATTCCAAATTTAACGTGTGATTCAGAACAAAAGAACCATTCACGGTGCCCCTTTAGCGAGATCGTCACCATGGCTGGAGGTGAGATGTGCATTATCCTTTATAGAGCATAGTGTATTTCTCCTTTAGTAGCCCAGAATCTCGAAAACTCCTTTCCAAGAGTGCTCAAAGCTGGCAGCACTTAATGGCTGCGAAGACACATCCCCCGATAATCCATTGACACAACTCCCAAAGTATTCCCATGATCTCAATCTAACTCTTGCCTTCATTCACAATCCCAACACAGACCCTCCACCATATCGGCCTGTCAAAGGACTTGTCAATGTATCTCCCGTCTCTCCCACTACTTCGCCCACAGGATTATTCAGAAGGCCACCTGCAGCATTTCCCACACCTTGCCTAACCTCTTTGATACCTGGTTGATCAGTCCCAGGAAGCTTGGAGATCTGATCCTTTACTGTGTAAGACGCTATTCATCCCATCTCAACATTAGCACATTTCAACATACCGAATAGAGACAGGAAAGTAGACATAAAGGGGAAATACCTTTGTTCTCGCCCATGGTCTCGAGAGCTTTTTTCTCCATCTTTCTTTTAGTTTCAGGGGATACGCCGAAGAGGTAAAGGTAGGCACCGACAGCAGCTACGATGCCGACGAGGAAGACAAGTGCTGTAGACATTTTTATTGAATACAAAGTAGCTTGATGGTTCGTAAATCAAAATGGTTTCTTGGGCATTAGCTGCGATTAATATTTTGTCTGCCTCAAGTCGTATGACGTCGATGTGGGGAGTCCGTGACTGAAAGCAGGATATTACATTTATCTGACATGAAATCCTTGCGCCATGCAGCAACGAACGGTTTTGCATCGCATATGCAATGAGGCCATAAATAAATAATCTTCACGATGAATAGACAACATCTTTGAATTACATCTGAATAATGAGAGAAGAGAAGCATGCTCATCGCGGAGTAATCTTCGCCAAGGGCCTAGCGCGATCTCGCTTAGTAGCAGAATAGGGGATTAGACATACATCCTCTGCTTTGCCGGGGCTTCTCCCTCTTCCTTCCTTCTTCAATATGCATAGCCAAGTAGCAATGTCGCGCAATCAATAGCCTCGAGTTGGCCTTAGTTGGATTTTCTGGTTCTCGCATTCATCCCAAATCTGCATTCCATTTCCCAGTCTTTTCCAAGTCTCTCTATTTTTCACATTCCTCGGGAAGGCGCAAGTGCCCGCATCTAAACATGCGCGAAGAATTCTGCCTTCTACAATCTAAGAAGACCTCAAGGCCTTTTTCATGCGTCTTGTTGGCCGAAGACGCATTTCTTTGCGTGGCTTTAAACCAATACTAGGAACGCGAGACGTAAATATAAGTAGTCTTCCATTCTCCATCTAGTATTTCATTATTTTCAAATAACCGACAAACATTCTAAGAAACAACCTCCTTAAGCACACCCCTCCCAGTATCCACCGTAGCAATATTCATCGTCTTCAAACAGCACAGTCTCTTGCCATGGCAACTCCCATAATACAGCATTCAAAGATCTTTGTCTGCTTCCCAGGCTACGGAAAGAGCTATCTCTGTCAGAATATACCAGCTGAACACGTTTCACGTCCTTTCCGAGAACTCAATGCGCGAAATTACGAGCCAGGCAAAACTTTCCTTGCAGCACATGGTGCATACCTAAGTGCTGTCTTGGCTCAAACTGCACTACCTGGTGTACTTCTCATCGACGAAGGCCTTAACATCATTGACGAGCTCATCAACCGCCAGATCGAATTTACCATTGTTTATCCTTCATTGGAACGAGTCCAAGAAACTCCAAGTATAACGGCAGCAGCTGTTACTGCCCTCGTCGCTAAACACGCATACTACAATGGGCTTAAGTTCATCGACTTCGATAATTCCTTGAATAGAGATATACGGGAAACAAAAATAGTACTAGATGATAACCAGTTTCTCGCTGGTATAATCGACGCTCCGTTGGCTCGAGAATTCATACGTCTACCTCCTGTCAAAATGTATTCCGCTGCAACTTCAACGACGGTCGTGGATATCACCACATCTGCCGTACTAATGGGCTCCAGCACACAGGCAAATAATAGCGTTGAAGGGTCGCCTCGGATCTCCCAACGACCATTGTCATCCTCAAGCGTCTATACGAACCCGCATGATATCTATTCTGGAAACACCAGTAGACCAGCATACAACTACAGCTCGACTGTACCACTTAATAGCGGTCCTGGGACAGCAGTAGCAGGAGAAGCTCCTTCAAACCCACCCAAAACTGCATCATACACATGGCTCTGGACAGCACTATACTGGATAGGACTCTTTTTAATCCTCGCCCTCATCACTCTACTCGGATACACAATCTATCTCGCGAATCTAGAACGCAGCGTCTGGTATGAATCTGATCAGCAAACGCGTCTCGAATTACTGAACGATGCAAGTACATGGACGGAAATGAGGAGAACTGTAATTCAGTTGTGGCCTTTTGGGTTGAAGTTTAGCACCATTGTGCCATTTCAACGACAAGTGTCTGAAGCGTTGTTAGTGAGTGTAGAGCGGTTGATGAGGACTGAACGGTTCCTGAGGGGCTCCGAACCGAGTTGGTTGTTTGACTCGACAGATCCGCAAAGAGTGGTATTCGGATTTGGGCCTTGAGGCTGGACTCCGAGGCAAGAGTTGAGATGGGGTGATCTAGTGTTTAGACCTAGAGGTTTGGTGAGAGTCTATATTATTCCTATTCACCCATCTCTTAGTAAACTCTCAATTTGTTCAAATAGTCAAATAATCACTAAAAATGCAGTTTAATCGTCTCTGTTTTTGATCATATTTGAGGGGAAGCTCTGCTCTATCTCCTACTACTTACTTATAGATTGCACTTTCTACTTCCAGCACGTTAGCAGTGCTACAAAGGGCCTTTACGTGTCAGGCAACCTGACGAAGAACCTGGTGCTTTCCAATCTATCATAGTAAGATGTATCTTACACGGTTTTGTATAGTATAAAGTAACATGTTGAGAAAAAAAACTCTCTTAAAAATTAGTAATCTAAAGGTCCTAATAGAGAATTAATGCGAGGGTCTTAAATTCTCCTAAGATCTCCTAAGAGAGCTAGACACCATCTTTTCTCGAGGCATCAAGATCTTTCTCCTCTACAGTAATGGCTATAAATGATCTAGCTAAATGGTCTATAAACACACTATCAATCTACCCATTTCAATTACTGTTGGTATTTATATCGCTGTCGTTATTCTTAGACCTTCACTAAGGCTCAAGTGAATAGAACAAACCCCTGCAAGAAAAGAACAATCCGATATTTGATCATCGAACGGTTAAACTACTCCGAAATCTTGGAAACAAGTACGGTTGAAATATCATTACGTAGAAGAGCCAGTCATTCACATTCAACTTATTTTATAATTTACATTGCCTTGCTTGAAGTTTCTTTATGTAAGGGGAAAGAGCCACCATGACTAGTACTCTGTACATAAGTCTCTCGTTCAAGCACCTCAGCTCTATTCACGCGAAGATCGAACGCCTGTACAGGGATACATTAGCAAATGTACAACAGGCTATGAGCCGTTTGCAGTGGGGGAATACTTCCCTCGGACGTCAGTACGGAACGTTAAGGCCTAAATCGGCGTGACACTGTTCATAGAAATGTGATTTCAGCATTGCTTTGGGGGGAACTTGCAATGGTTTGAAGTTAGCCAGTGATAATAAAGAAGTAACGATAGTCAGTTAAGTGGAAAGTGGTTAAACTCTTTTGACAATGCATCAAGGCTCAATATACCGTATCGTTAAGGGAAGAAAAGAAAAAAGAAAAAGAAAATAGCTGCGTGACGAACGAAAACCCCTCCTCTTGAAACGAAACAGTTATGGGGGAAAAAATATATTTCCGAAAGGCAGACTCTCTAAGAATCTCATAAAGAAGGAACCGACACGCCGTCAGGATAGCCATATCAGCACTCGGATTAATCTCTTCCCTGCATCTCAATTGCTCCCTGATCTCTTCCTTCGGTCCCTTTAAATAAATCCTTGGTAAGAAATTATGAAGCCACAAATACAAATGCGAAATGACACATCATCCTTGTATCAACACCTCTCACTCTAACACTCAGTATAAAAGAAGGCACTCCCAAAATCTTGGGTTCTCCAGGATCGCAATCATCGCCCACGGAATACTAGAGGGGCTGCTCTCTACTTTTCCCCCCTCTACTTTGCAGTCAATCTTCTTCATTCTAGAATCCCATTCTGAATCCTCAAAGTGGAAGCATTCGAACCGTGGCTGTCCATTATTATATTATTTTTGTTGTCATCTTCCACTTCAAAATCATGCGAGGAAGTAGACGTCCAAGTAGTTGCAAGATTACGCATCTAACTTCATTCCACTATTCCGCCAGTCCAACTTCCAGCCTTTACTTTTTCCCTAGACCTTGTAAGTCAGTAAGAACGGCGAAACCATGTGGAGTTTACATATTCTACCGTTTTCTGCCTTACTCTTTCTTTGATACATATCCAGTCAAAATGGTCCCCTTCTTAGATCACCTTTTTATACGTGACACATATTCAATCTTACTTTCATTGGCTTATAATTTTTCAGGGAATTATCTCCCTCGTGTAAACATAAACTCAGAAGGAAGCTCAAGGTTTCCGCCATTCACCTCTCAGGCCATAGCTGCAAAAGCTTAACGCCATCTTTCGAACAAGCACTAAACACCCATAAAAACACAACTCCATAGTTCATTAGTAGTGTCAGATAGCATGATCCTGATCAATGAAAGATCACCTTCAACCGAGACAGATGATGGATCTTCTTCACCTGTATTTCTAATCCATTTAGTCCCCTCTTATTCCTATTGTTAGAACTTACTTTAAAGGAGAAACGGTCTTGTCAAATCGTTGTCGTTTCCATTTTCACTGCATCACTTTCTCCACCACCATCATTTGATTTTTCCTCATCCCGTCAAATTGAAGCCTATCAAACTCAAACTCACTCCTACTCCTATTACTTGTCATGTCGGCAGGAGCAACTCCTCGATATGCAGAGCAAATGCCCAACAAGAAACTTGCAAAACCTCCACATTTTATTTCCGCATTTTCAATTCGGTACTAAATTAAGTATCTCAGAATAGATACATATATAATATATATATTTTTGCCATCCCCTTCCCAAACCAATCCTAAGAACAGATATGTTGAAATTGATGGAATTTTGCAACCTCTGTAATGCATTCACTCTGAGTTATGAGTGTTTTGATATTACTTCATTATATATGCTTCTACTTTTATCTTTACCAATCTGCCTTATTCCGAGATCTAGAGCTCCTCAAATAGCTTTGACCGCTTCCATGCTCGTTTGTAGCTTAAATAAGCTTATTTCTTTTGAGTGAGAAAGGGACAAGTATTAATATAATAAGCTGCGTTTTGCTGTCATTTCCACATCTAGCAAACTTACTTTCAGCAGTCGCTGTCATTTCATTCCACATCACATCTCACATCTTAGCACGAACAAAACTTTTGAATGTGAATAATGAAAGAGTCACATCATTGCGGCCATACATTCTGGCCACTTTACCTTTTCAGATAATTGTCGTTGGGTTTCTAGCTAGATAAGAGATGGGGAGTACGACCTTCGATTGAATGGAGTTGAATCTGGGAAATTTGGCATGATATATTGAAAGCTAGGGGGATATGTAAAATGCAGGATATGAAAGAGTCTACCTATTAGGCACGCAATAATCACAGCTTGCAGATTATAAGCAATGGTTAGAATAAACTTCAGGCATTTCAAACTGAATACACGCCTTGTTCTCTGAATATGAACAGCTCCATCCTAAACTCCACGCCAAGACTCCACATATTCTATTCTGACTCGAACAGTCCAATCTCAGCATCACCATATTATCTAGGCCGCCCAATTGATTCTTTCTCCAAACTCACAAATCTTCCCCCTCCCCACCAACCATCCTCAAACCCCCCCTCAACATGCCTCCCTTCCCATTTCCATTTCCATTCCCCCTCCCCTTCTCCCCCCCTTTCCCCAACAACCCCTCCCTCTCCCTCGCCAATTCTTCCCTCCTCAACCCCCTTCTCCTCTCTACCTCCGCCACCAATCCCTTAAAATAAACCTCCGCTTGAACCGTCGCACTATAAGCCACCGGTGTCCAACTCCACACATTCCTCTTTTCCGGGTCCGCTCCAGCAGCTAATAACGTCCGCAACACTAACAAATGTCCATTGCTGCTCGCGAAATGTAGCGCTGTATTCCCATCTATATCTGCATTTTCCAATAATTCTTTGGGCGAGCGTTCGTCTGTGTTTGCGGCGAAGGTTAGCAGGATTTGTAAGACGGTATCATGACCGCCGCGGGAAGCTTCCATGATCGCATCACGGCCGCGGATGTCTCTGCGTGAAATGCCGGCGACGCGGGGACCGGATGAGCATAAGAGATGTACGATTTCGGTGTGTCCGGCTGCGGAGGCCAGCATAAGCGGGGTTTGGTGGTCTTCGTTGAGCGAGATGGAGGAGGATTCATGGCCGAGGGATAACAGGAGGGAGACGATAGAGAGATGTCCAAGGGAACAAGCGAGGTGTAGAGAGGTGTTGGAGAGGCCGAGGGGGGAGGGGTCGGGGTTGTGTAGGAGGAGGGGATGGGATTTTAGGATGCGGGTTAGGAGGAGGGGGTCGGCGGTGTGGATTGCGCGGCGGAGGCGAAGGGAGGGGTCGATCCTGATAGGCAAAAGGTTAGAGTTAGAGTAGGTTGGAGAAGGGGATGCTGGATGGAAGTGCGGGGGGAGGAGATTGTTTGAAAGGAGAAGCTGACGAGCTATTATTGGAATTGAAGGGAAGAGAAAGTCTACTTACATGATGTAAGCGACATATCTGTATGGTTTTATTTATGATTGCAGATTGGCATCTTCCTACTTGACGTGCAGGAATCAAAAGAAACAATATGGGTTGATTCGGATATCGATAAACGATAAACGACGTAAGAATCGAAGTGTGGAAGATGATGTCGTTTGGTGTTTGTAGCCTTGTTTCTGAGGTTATTTTTACCTTTTGTTCATTGGCTGAGAATAAATGAGCTTAAAACAGACCTCGTCTCAAGTCAAGAAAACCCAGAGAATCCGAGATTAGAATCAGATCCCTTTTTGCTTTTTCTGGGTTTACATTAAATCAGGTAGCCGGTATGATCTACCTTGAGATGAATCTTAACGTGTTTTATCTTTTCGTCGGTCCAGACTCTACTTCGCACTTGATTGCATTTTCATCTAACCTTGTCTCAACTCCCAACCCGTTTTTGTTTTGGAAACCCAAAATCAATAACTTCAACTTGATTTTTTTCAGGTTCTAAAAAGGAGTATCATCTATAACATTAACATTTTGAACCCGAGATTTATAGACCGATGACAAAATTGACATGCAAATAAAGAACCTGAAGAAAAAAAATCGTAACACCCAATTCCCATCTTTGCACATTGGAGGAGAAATAACCAAAAGGAAGCTGATATTTCCCTGCGCCCGTGTTGCTCAAAGATGGGAATGTAAAAACACCAGCCCTTTCCGTTAGCACCCCATCTTGTCCATTTCATTCCTGCATGATTACAACCACCCCCTTTTCATTCTCAATCAAAAGACGTCTATGCGATGAATTCACGACGGCTGTGTCTTCGGGCCTTTCCTCCCTTCTTGGCGGCATCTCCTCCCTTTGCAGCAGTTGCAGCCCCGCCTTTTGCGGCAGCACCAGCGTTTCCAGCTCCAGCTTTTGCGGCGGTGGTAGCTGTTGCTTTGCCCTGTTGAGAAAACGAAGTTAGCAATCGATTTGAAGAATTGTAAAAATAGGAATAACGTACAGCTGTAGCAGCAGCCTTTCCTGCAGCGGCTTTTGTGCTAGTAGCAGCAACGGAAGAGAGGTTGGGATCAACAGCTCCTGGGCCTGCGGCAACAGCTGAAGCAGCGGCAGCTATCAAAGATGAGTCAGCGATTATATTAACAGATGTTTTTGGAGTTCTTACCAGCAGCAGCCAGTCCACCGGATCCATTGTTGGAGGCGACGTTGGCAGTGTTGTCATTTCCGGTCACAACGAACTTGGTGCAATCATCGGCGGAACCACGTTGAGCAACTGGCATGAGAACTGGCTGATGGTTGGAGGCTGAAGCCAAGGTGCAAACACGATAGTTGCCAGCGGGAAGACCACCAGTCACAACAGCTTGGAGAAGACCTTGTCCATTACCAGCATCGTTGATACCCTTGAAAAATGCGAATTGGGTAGCGTCAAGAGCGGCTGTGGGGTTCAGACTGCTTCCCAAGTTCTGAACTGTGACGTGAGTATGCCCGACGACTTGACCGTTCTTCAGTGTTTGGGGTGCAGCATAATATGTTGCATCGGCATTGGTGAAGGACCCAGCTTGAAGGTTTGCTGTTTGAACACTGATATTGAACGTGGTGCCGGAAGCAACAGTCTTTCCAGTTACAGGGAAGGTGATGACTGAGGAAACCATTGATGTCTTTGCGGGGATTTGCCCCATAGCTATTCTACTGTTAAATCTACTCTTGAATCTAGCACACCTACTACTTACGAATACCGTTACATGAACCAGTGAGAATTTGAAGACCGTTCGTTAAAGTCTGACCGGAACAGAAGTTGATGAAGTTGTCTGTTGATGTAGCCGACAATGCCTGACCAACCTCCGCAGCACCAACTTCCTGTGAACCATCTACAAATGAACCACTTTGTATCGCGTTTGCGTTCAGAGTAAGACCTGATGCGGCTGCTCGCGGCTCGACTGGGTTTGGTGCTGGGCCAGCATATACGCTTCCAACAAGCGCAGCGGCGAAGGCGAATTTGGTGTAGAAAGACATTTTCGAAGCAGAATTGGGAGTAAAGCTTGTAAGGGTATTTTGTTGTTTAGGAAGTGAAAGAGTGAAGACCGTTGAGGCGTGGTGGTAAAATTAGATGCACGGTCAACGTGATCTGCTTGACTGGCAAGATGAATATAAAGAGAGAATGTGAAAGAGAGAGAGGCCCGCCGAAGATATGAAAGCAGTGAAGAGATAAATGCTTGTGGTGGTGAGTGGAGAAGAGAAGGGAGGGAGAGGGTATGAAGCAGAGTACTTATTCAAAAATCTTGGCATAGGACCTACGATCCTGGTGGGGCTGATGGAAATGGACAAGGAGCGGCTATGATCCTGCGAACATTGGTAATGGAGAGATCCCGTTCTCGCATTGAGGCCATGAAACCGCATTTGAGGTCTGAGATGTCGCAGCGCTGGATGCAGGTTGGGATTGGGGCGACCTGCCATCTGAAAGAAGGTAAGCGGGAGATCAGGCGAATTTCATAATTTTAGTCTAATCTGATCTTTCACGGCGCTCAGATGGCTGTCATATGCTTAAAAAGCGATGCAATTGGCTTTCTGGGTCGGCTGTGGAGAAGGGGACGTTGTAAGCGGAAACAGATGCCGTCTGATGGCAAGGTCGTCAAACTTCGCTTAAGGCGGCCCTTGGCGAAAAGGGGTGTGGGCTTGTCTAATCAGGATTACTTGATCCAGCGAGTAACCACAATGAATGGAGCTGAGAATACGGAAGTACGGATACGAAGGAACATTCGGAACAATATCAGATTCAACTTAAGACTATTAAGTTTGTGATAGTGTGTATCGAGGAGAAGAGATGGAATCTTTAGATGGAAACAGGGTAGGGTATTGTGAAAGCCGAAGAATGTGGACGACCAAAGAGCCATTTTAATTTTGCTGACGATCGGATGAAGATTCCATTGAGGCATTTTGAGCTTAGATTCAATGTTCTCGCCGCTATCGAGACTCGCTCTGGAATAATCTCTACCCAATCCGTATGATCTGATGTTTTACCTGCTAGACTAATACATCGTACAAAATAGAGACCAGCATATGTCTTTGCTTCTCGGTTGCCATTATATAAAACTGTGATACTGTACTTCAGATGTACTTTGGTATACATTCCGTAATCATATCTCTTTTCAGTATCAGTTCCTGGAGAACCAATCAGTAATTGCCTTGGAATTATGAGTGTAATAATATAAGGACGTCACACAGCTTTTTCAGCGCATACTAAAACAAACAACCTGGAATCATTCTAATGCAGAATCTTATTCCTTTCTGTGCGAAACGATCCAAACAGAAATATTCTTCAGGTGAACCAGTTAGAAAAGCCAAACACATTCTTCTTGATCCTACATCATACTCAGCCTGAATCCCATTGTTTTCTGCATTTTGTTCATCCTTTTTATATTTTAAGCTATTCAAAATGACATCACCTATTTATTAAAACTTCAATCTGCCCAATCCACAAATCTCCATTTTCCAAATCTGCTGTAATATCAGACGAGCCATTGACCTCATCCTCTCCCCTGAACTCTAACAGGGTTGTAATGCAAGTGCGAGCGTGAGCCGAGCTCTCGACCGGATAATTCTCCTTCCACACTGCCCATCAAACCTCCAACGCAAACGGACGTTGTGTTCTTGTTCGAACACAAAGCCCATATGTCACATTGGCACAAAACAGATCTTCGAGATCACCTTCCACATGATCATCCCTTCCTCACAATTGCACCAATTACATGCCATAAAAATGTGATGGAGGCGTGAAAATCCTACTTTGCTAAGCTTTTTCTCTCCTTTTTTTTCTCTCTCGCTCTTCAAACTCTGGGGTTCAGAGCTATGGGACCTCCGGCGGACTTGCGTGCCGAAATCAAACCAATCTTACGAAGGATTCCCTCAGGATTCCAATAGTCCTACCATCGATCTCTACAACACAACACAACAGCAAACTTCAGCCTTCAACTTATAGTAACATCGGATCATGGCTTCTCAGATGAATTTACACGTGGTTCTTCATGAATCCTTTATAACCACAGCCCTACATCGTTTTACCTGCTTACTGTACTTGTGCCCGCAGAAATCCATCTGCCATCTGATAATATTTTTTTCTTCCCTGCCGTTTCAGTACCTGTCTCAGCCATCTGATAAAACCTCCATGCATCGATCAGGGTCCCCTGGCCTGGCCTGGTCCCTTTCTTCCTCCCCATCTCCGTCCCCATCTCCATCTCCATCTCCATACCCCTGAGACCCACCAGACCTTCCTGTGGGGACACGTTCCCGGCATGGATCCGCTCCGCCAAGAAGCTTGGCTTTTCTTTCATCCGGTGTCTAGCGACGGCAGAGAATGGCAGATATAGACAAACTTGTTTGTTTCTTTATACCAAGCCTCTGGAGAGAATAATGGAATGAGCTCTTGGCAGGTATCAAGTTTATCGAAGACAAGCAGCGTTTGTTTTGGGAGCATTCAAATACCCATCCGTTCATCCGTATTGTCTTGTCAAAATCCGGAAACCCTTTACTTCCGTCACCCTAACTCGAACTCTTTCTCCTTCAATTTCTCTCTGCAATGCATCATCCGTCCCAATTCACTCCACCCACCACTGTTTTTATTCCCACTTCTTAGATGTCGAAGTCTTGTGTCTCCCGATTTCCTAAATAAATACGCTTCTTTTGTACAATTTCTATCGTTCAAAAGGCAAAAAGCAAGCCCTCCCCGCCATACACAAATCCTTCCCCAAACCCCTCGTGGCGTTTGGAAGATCTAAATGACATGCAGTAGCCTCAAGGCCGTCCTGAGATAGAAATTTAACCATAAAAGTTAAAATTCGAGCAGAAATGCGGGGGTTGAATCCTTCCTTTGCTGTGGCACGATGATTCTTGGCATGAGGCTATAAATCTTACGATGTTTTAAGCGATGGGGCCGCGTAGAGCACCACTCAGTGGAAAGGGGGATTCTTGGGGGTTATTATATGTGGTGTGTGTCCTCAAGTCTCGATCTGAAGAGGAAGGAAATTGAATGGATTGCTAATATTGACAGCGAAAATAATTTCAACGCTCCCACACAACACAGTCAAAGATCCGCCTCATCAATACTTCTTTCGGAAATCTTGCGAAGAATGCTTCTTTTGGGGGAGACGTGTACGCCTGACATTGACGCCAAGTCTCGATAAGTGTCGAGTTTTAATGTAAGCCTTGACTTTTCCGAGGGTAGGGGGTTGGTGGTGATGGGTAGTGAGTCGGCATCAAGATAGGATGATGGTATTAGTGGGTGGAAGGAGGCTGCTGAGAGACAGAGGATTCCGATTGCTAGTTCGAGGATGGACCTGGGGTTGTTAGTTTTGGTATGAAGAGGATAGGGAAGGGAGAGGAGGGGAGGGGATTCATACCATACGGCAAGAGGAACACAATCCAAGAAGAAATCATTTGAGGTGAGGAGGAATGTCGTCGTTGGGATCCGAGCGAAACATGCTATTGCAGCACTGCCAGTATCATCAGCAAATGAACAACAGAGACTGTATTCAGAAGGAAAGGACACTTACAAACAGCCCATCCCCAAAAGGACCTTTGCAGCAGACTTCAACCTATCATTTATTTCTCTTCCATACACCACCCAAATCCCCATCGCCACCAGCACCGCATCCGTCCCACTTCCTAGTCCCGCAAACCCATACGCCGCATACGCACTCTCTCTCGCGTCGGCACAACTGCCATTCGCGCCCAACCATCCGGTCCAAAAATATTCAATCGGTTTACATTTCAACAATACCGTCACGAAATACCCCACATTCCATATCGTTGTGAAAATGGATAAAGAGAAAAGATAACATCGTTGCTCAGCTGTTTTTGTGTATTTGTGGAGATGCAAAGAGATGGATAGGCGGATGAGGGAAATGGTGATTATGTAGAGGAGGTCCGACATGAACCAGTATTTTAGAGAGAGGGAGAGGGTTTCTGGCTCGTCGAGATGTTCGGGTTTACTGCCGATGCCGTGATGTACGGAGAGCAGGCTGCTGGTGGTGAAGAGGGTGAAACTGATCTTGAAGGGAGAATTTGTCAATTGGGGATACTGCGGTAGGCGGAAAGGGGGGGTGACTGACTTGAGAAGCTAATAGGAATAGGTCGTCAACGCCGAAACTTCGAGTTAATCGACATTGTATGTAGATACGGATGTAAACGAAGACAGTGGTCAAGATGAAGGAAACCCCCAGAAGAGAATTTAAGAGTTGGATTAAGTCTTCGAGATATTCGACACTGGTGATATACATAATGATGGTGAAACTTCAGGAAAGGACAGTGTTTTTGGGTTGTATGGAATTGCAGATGTAAAGGAAGGGAAAGAGAAGGAAAATGAAGCTGTGATTATCGTGCCTACATTTCCTTTACATTTCTTGAATCCAGTCTTTGTTTACAGTTTACATGGCCATTTGAAGAACGCATGTTCTTTCTAGTGGTCTCGATGCCAGAGAAATGAAAATAGCAACGCCTTCATTGAAATTTTAACGCCCCTCCATTCCAGAGAAATGTGTTAGGAATGCGGCTCACTACCACCTCCCTTTTCAACGTATCTAGAGTGATTGATTGTCCTCGAAAAGAAAACAAAAGAGCTTGAACAAGAAAGAGAGTCTGAGGAACAATAAGAACTTTAATATCCAATGAATTGAAGAAGTCAATTCGAGCTTCGACAACTTTGATCTTTGATCGGTGGCTTCCATCGTAATCATGCTTCCTTCTAATGGCCCTTCCATAGTCACACAGCATGCGCCGACAGTACCACAAATGTACATGCCGACAGTCACAAGAGGTTCGGAATAAGCCAATGTGCGTAAAGTCGGAAGCACATCTAATGCAGTATCACGCATCAGCCGTAATGTGTAAGCCCCTTTTTGGCCATGCAAGTGTTGAAGCATTCACACCTATGTAAGATCTAGTCAATGGCAACATGGCGACAGGGCGAGGACTAGCCAAAGGCCTCTTTTTTTCACTGGAAGGCTCTCGAAGATAAAGCACTTAATAACGAGTTCCCACTCGACAGGTGATGGTCTTACGGGATGCAAAAGTACGGAGAAGATGATATTATCATGAGCCGTATGGAGGGAAGGAAGGAAGTATCACAGGCTGGAGTAGCTTAGTTACAATGCCACGCTAAGAAAGCCAAGCCGCCACAAAATGCGGTGAACAAGAGTAAGAGACTAAGAGTAAGAAGTAGTAGTAAGAGTTACAGTAACAGTCGTAAGCCGTAAGAGGAAGTTCAGCTTGCAAAGGTCAGCTTATAACAGAACACAATCTACAATCTACAATTACTGCTCATTTCTTCACTTGTCAAACTCTGTTCGTTGTTCAATATAAGTTCGTTTGTCTATATTCAATCCTTCAATCCCCCCTTATCCATCCAATTGCTCGCCTAAGCTTAACCTTTCCTGGTCACGGCGCAGATCCGCCGTGATAAAACGCAATACTGTAAAGGCCACATTCGATATCGCAAAGGCATAAGGACAATCCAATACAAGCCAGGTGAAATGGCATCTCCGTCTCCTCCAGCAACACCAACCGATCATCAAGAACCGTACGAGCGCGTGGTGAAGCGACCAAGTAAGTTCTTTTGCTATCAATTTTCCTCTTACGTAGAACTTCCCAGCTAGCGAGAAATGAAAATTCAATCCCCCCTCCATCACTCTTTCAACCCACAACTACAAGCACAAGTGAAAGATTCAACATCTTCTATCCTTATCCTTATTCTTATTCTCCCTCGCGAACACATCACATACCATCTATCATATTATTCACCGCATACGCTAATATGTCAATCATGGAATCAGGAACTCAATCTTGTCCTCCTCCCACCCTTCCTCGAGTCGTTGCAGAACAACATGTGCCCATCCCCTCCACAGACAAAGATACCCAGCGATTGATCGTCGTTCTATCTAATGCCAGTCTCGAGACCTACAAAGCTGCGCATGGAGGTGGCAGACCAGGAGGTCCTCCGCGCGACGAGAAATTCTCTCTACTCAACAGCGACGAGCACATCGGTGTCATGCGCAAAATGAATCGCGATATTAGCGATGCCAGACCCGATATTACCCACCAGGTTTGACATGACGAAATCATTTACCTGCTATTCGGATTGCTTATCCTCAATAGTGTCTTCTTACCCTCCTCGACTCCCCGATCAATAAAGCCGGCAAACTACAAATCTACATCCACACCGCCAAAGGAGTCCTCATCTCGGTCAGCCCCACCGTCCGCATTCCGCGTACCTTCAAGCGCTTTGCTGGTCTCATGGTTCAACTCCTTCACCGCATGTCGATCCGATCAGTCAACTCGAACGAGAAACTCCTGCAAGTCATCAAGAACCCCATCTCCGACCACTTACCACCAAACTGTCAAAAAATTACGTTGAGCTTTGACGCCCCACTCGTACGTGTTAGAGAATATGTGGAGGGATTGGACCCGAACAAGAGTGTTTGTGTGTTTGTTGGAGCCATGGCCAAGGGAGAAGATACATTCGCAGATCAATACGTCGACGAGAAGATCGCCATCAGCAACTATAGTCTCAGCGCTAGTGTGGCATGCAGTAAGTTCTGCCACGCCGCTGAGGATGTATGGGGAATCCTCTAGTCCGCCTCGTTTCCTTATCACCCCCTCGAGCGCGGATCGCTTACGACAAGCCCCCGGATATGATTCGATACATAGAGGGTTGATGGAGTGTTGGCAAATTTGGGATGGTTTGGTCGATTTACAAGGTGAAAGCGGGACCTTCAAGCATCTGCAACGATCCTAACATCGTTTGCAGTGCTTGCTAGTCGCCGGACTTGCTCATCTGTGTGCTCTGTCTCTGTTTTTACAACCAAAACACTAGGCGTTCAACATCAGATGCAAGACGCTTTAGTCGTCTTTGTGGTTTCCACTTCAACTTGGACCACAGTCTCTTTTTGTCATCCTTCATAAAAAAAAGTGTCAAGTCCCAGTGGACTGAGTAGCTAGCTCATTGGATGCTGATACGAATTTCCCCCTTGGCATACTGGCAACCACGTCCAGCACGCACGGAACGACCTGGCTTTCTTCGTTACTGCGTTGTGGGTGGTTATGGGTAACGATATCGGATGCAGGAAGCCGTGTTGGGACAGACAAGACATAGATAATGGTTTCTCATGATTCATTTGATGGTAGCGGTAGCCTCATGTATCGATCCACATTTACATACATACATCTACTTACATATGTACCCCTTCCAGAGAGTACACATGTCGCTCATCTCCGTGAAGCTATTCCCCGCAGCTCCAGCACCGAATCGGCTTCCGGGGGTTTCTGCCCACGACGCCCCCGTAACAGTATATGCACCGAGTTCGACCATATGAAAACTCCGAACGTAGCAGCCCACCTCTTTTTTCTGTGTCCGATGATGTAGCCATCCAGAGCCAAATCATAGCTGGGTCAAATATTCAAGTGGCCGGATCGTTGGGCTCTGGTACCCAAAGAAATTTGATGGGGGCGAGATCCTTTCGACCCAGATCCATCATTTTGGACTGGCTTACTTACATCCAAGTTGGGCACAAATTTACCCCTCCAATTGTGCTACTCATTTTCAATGTAACCCTAGACCGCAAAACCAATACCTACCCAATAGTCACGTCTTTAACGAAACACAATTCAAGCAAACCCTCCCCCAATCAATTTCTCCCCATATCCAAATATGGAGATGTGTGAAATCTGTTTGCCTAGCATGGATATGGATATGGATATGGATCTCCTGCATGCATGCCACGTCTTTCCCTTCTCTTTCTGTCTCTGTTTCTACCTCTCCTCCGGCTGGCTACTCTAAAGTACCCCCCGCCTCACCGCGGAACCGAAGACACCTAGAAAAAGAAAAAAAGGAGGGCAAGGATCGCCTCGTTTTTCTGAAAGGAGGGCTGGTTATTGGATGGCCAATGTAGAGGCGAAAAGAATGGCGGCGAATGATTGAATGAATATGCAGGTTCGGTCGGGGGCTGAGATGATGACAGGAGAGGTTGTTGTGAAGTTTAGGTGAAATAAGGCACGCATATGCGCCCGCCTTATGCTGGGATGTTTCTTGTGACGGGTTGAGATTACTCGTCAGCGTGCATATATTTGTCTTTCGACTTTGATTTTCTCTTCTGCTTGCTGTCTTTTCTACTCTCTCTTTTTTTCCCTTTTTTTCAAGTGAGTTTGAGTTTGATTACGGGAACTTGATTCAAACGAACAGTTTTGTATTATTTGCTGGGTTGATTTATTCATACGTTCTATCCGAGAGCTCGGATTGGATTGGAAGCTGAGGCATTTGTTTGTCCACAGTCCAGTGTGGAAGAGAAAGGCAAGCAAAGGGCATACATTTGCGTTTTTGTCTCGGGGACGAAGAGTTACTAGGTCTTTTGACTTTGGCAAGAAGGGAAGGGCCAGAACCTCTCATCTGACCTTTTATATCTGACCTTTTATATCTGAGCACACCTACGACAACTGCCAGAACTTACCGAGAAGACCCATCCCCATCTCTTACAGAAAGAAGGACAGTGGCTTTTGGAGGAAGGAAGAGGATTCTAGCTTGGGATCTTTATTGTCTACCAAAGAGAACGAAGTAAGGTATTCTCACCCCACCTTCCACTTTCGAGCTTTTTATTTCGATCAACCCCCCACCACTATTTCGAAGTGCGAATCCCATACTTGGATCCCGAGCTTGACTTCTTCTCTTTTCGACCCTCTACATTCGTCACCCTGAGAAAGGATTTCCAAGTCCTTTTTACAAACACCTCTCAAGAAAGAAAAGGGACAAGCGAAACGGACGAATAATGCTTGCACAATCCTCTGACTACCGCGCCCCCACAATCGTCACAACCGCCACGGAAAAAGAAGCCCGCCGCGTTCTCGAATGGCAAGAAGACGTCGCTCGATCCATATCTTGTCCTTCTCCCGACCTACCCCCTGTTCGTCCTACTTCCTCTCCTCAACGCCAAGCTGAAGATCAAGGTCTCCCTCCCCTTTCGGACGCTGCACCTAGAGTCGTGTATAGGAGGAGTGAAACGTTTCCGTTAGGTGGTTTACATATCGGAGAGGGGAGGGAGAGGAGTGCGTATGGGCAGGGAGGAGACGGGGAGAGGGAAAGAGAACCATTTAGATTGGTGAGGCGAGAGACTGTCACGACGGAGCATTACCATCCTCGGGATAGTGGAAGGACGGCTTTCATGGATCGCGAAAGAGAAGTAGAAGAGAGAAGGGATTCCGGCTATGCGGCAGCGGACAACATCTGGGGCGTCTCCAACAAAGTCGTCGGCACAATTTTGGGAGCCGCTGCAGGTGCCGCATTCGCATATGCAATGGTTCAAGGCTCTGATCCCCCTTCCAGGTCACGAGAACCTCCTCCATCGGGAATCAGACACACGACTCGAAGAAATTCCGTAGTAGGGAGTGGGATACGGGAGAGAACAGCAGCGAAAATTAATTATCAGGATGAGCTAGATGAGGATGACGATCCGCTAGCGTATGGTGGTGGAGGAGAAATGTATGCTGAACGTAGAGGGAGAATCGCTTCTTCGAGGGTTAGTCAAGGGAGGGTAGAAACGATTCCGTCGACTTCGGGAGCGAGTCAGAGTGGAAGGAAAAAATACGTCACTTATACGATTGCGACTGCACCTACTCCTCCTCCGGCGGCAGCAGCAGGTATTCGCGCGAAAGATCTGCCTCGGATTGAAGAGCGAACTGGAGGGAGTCATTTCTCAGAAAGAAGTGAAGGCAGGAGAAGCCGGAGGAGTAGAAGTGAGGTTTCTGGATGTAGATATCCGGCTGCTATTCCTTTGCCTCCTAGTACTATTTTCCAAGATGACCGAGAGAGAGATCGGAAGAGCCGTGTGTCTTCGAGAAGAAGTGGTGGTTCTGAAACAACAGTGAAGCCCACTAGAGCTGAATACGAATCTTCGAATACTGGAGGGGGGAAGAGTAAAGTATACAGTACAACAAAGATCCGTGTTGTTCCCAAGAGTTCGGCGAGTATGGCGAGGGAAGAGAAAGATGCTTTAGAGGATTATAGAGAGAGGAGATCGCAGGCTTCATTTAGGCCGAGTCAAGTTAAGGTGCCGAGTACGGTGGTTAGTGCGAGGAGGAGTGCGGTTGGGGGAAGGGAGTATGCGGCTAGTGTGGCACCCAGTGATAGTGTCAGTAGTGTGGGAGGGAAGAGGGAGAGGGAACGTTTGAGGATGAGGATGGAGAGATAGAGGAAAAGTTTGATATCGACAGTTTGATGGTTGAACAGCACAATATACATACATACATGGGACTGGAAGGGGGGTTTTTTTTAGGGATTTGGGTAGATGGGATAAGATGGGATGGAATGGAATGGGACAGGATAGGGTGGGATGGGGTGGGATGGTTTAATGAATATATGATTTATGGAGGACTTTTTCGAAGATATTGAGAGGAGAGTTTCACGACATGAATATACATGAATTTTTTAAGGAGTGTGTTATGTTGTACATAGAAGATTCCATTTTCTTGTCTTTTCTTTTCCATTTTTTCCACTTTCCATTTCCTCAGTACATTTTCCATTTTTGATAGTCTTAAATATTACTTATTCATTTCACGATGAGTCTATTTTTCCTAATCTTCTCATCAATTTCCTAAAATGCAGACCGTGAAATAAGAGGAATCATCTCAATAATGGCCTTTCCTTTATCTTCATTAGTAATGATAGTTTGAGAGATCCCAGCCACGTCACATACGGTATCGTGTATATGTGGTTGGTATGGAGGGATTTTGCCAATGAAATCACATTGGAGAAGTAAAACCCCAGGAACAGACAGATATTCACCTAACTTTATCTTATCATCTCTAAAATCATTTCTCGTCCTTCTTGTATGAGAAGGCAAAAGGAAAGTAAGAAGTAATTCATCAAAATAATTAGTCAGTCCGTCACTCAATCATTCAGTTCAAGTTATGATTGAATTAAAAGCTCTCCTAGGCTTTTTGTCCGAGCAATCTGCGAAGAAGAAGAAGAAGAAGAAGAAGAAGAACAAACTCAATAGACCTAGAATGAAAACTAAATAGTAGTGAGTACTGTCTGTCACCAAGAGGGGGAAGAGGAAGAATGGAGGAACGTGAAAACAAAATTACGCCCTTAGGCCCTGTATGATCTTATCTATAGCTTGCAACGATCGTTTCTCTCCTTTTAGAGCTTTTTCCTTGTTTCCTTTCTCCTTTTTAAGTATTTTTCTTGGAAGGTATTTGATTACTTCGTATGCTGAGGGGTGATTATAATTTATATTTATATGTTGTGTAACAGAAAGATTCGCGGTGAAGTGAGAATCAGTGAGGTAGGATTGTAGGTTATAGATTGCTTGTGAATGAAGATTCTTTTTTTTTCTATCTGGTGGGTCTTCTCAAGTGAGTGAGTGAGTGAATCCATTCAGGATTTATACTTCTCTTGGAGTTTTCTTCGGAATCGGGGGTGGGAGTGCCTTTTTGGGGGGGGGGGGGGGGGGGGGGGGGGGGAGAGGAGGGGTTATTTATATTCGAGGGAGTTTGAGTTAGATGTTGAATACATGGAAGGAAGGATTAGTAGATTGGTGGATTGATAGGGATCTGTTCGTACGAGGAAGTTGAGGGAAAAGTTCAGAAGTATGATGGGTGGAATCTAAAGGACATGGGCGTGGTAGGTAGTGACGGTAGTAGTGATAAAGTATAGAAATGACAACAAGTGACAGCGAGTTAACCCCGTCATCGTTGGACGAGGAAGAAATCCAAACAATCCAAAGACAAGTGACCCCGGGAAACAAGCTATACAACTGCATGTAAACTTTTTGATATTATTATCAACTGAGCTTAAAGATTCTTGAGACTGGTACATAGGTGCTCTATTTTATAGTGCAGGAGCTTCGACTTTCTGCAACTGTTGTTTGTTTGTATGATGCGTAAGTTAAAAAGGCTCATGTTAATGATCTCCTTCCTCTAGCGAAGACATATATTTCTTTAAACGCCGAAGTCGGCTTCTCATGAAGGCATGGCGAAGGGAAACTTTGCCTTTTGATTACAGGTGGAAATAGGGCAAGAGGGGAGGAAATGACGTTTGGAACACGAGAGATTATCTTGGGTAGGTAGTTGATCGCAATAGATAGGTGACAATAGTGGCCTCTAGACAATGAGAATTAAGAGGTGGTAGTAGTGCTTGGAGACAAGGAAGAAATTCTAGCATCGAAATCAATGAAATGAATTATAATAGCAACTTCTTTAGTTTTTTTTTTTCATTCTCACACATCCAAGTCTAATCCCAGTATGAATAAATTTGCTTCATCGTCCACGATCCAGGATGAGGAAAAAGGCAGTGCATCTTTCTTCGTCTGTAAAAATCTAGGACTCGGAGTTTTGCCAGAGACAGGTCCTGATCTACTTTACTGTAGCGATTTCTTACTTTTTCTACTTGCTCTGTAGACTTTTCTTTTATAGAAGTCTTGTTCAAGGAGTCAGAACCTGAGAAGCGAGTAGACGCTGATACGGTCTGTTCGAGTAGAGAGCATCTGAAGTGAATGCTTTGTTTTAGTAGTGATTTTTATTGATTTTCTTCGTGAATTTGCTCGAGTTGAGACTCCTACCTCGCTGTATAAAATGAACAGAGAGATCTAGAATGAATCTCTAAACTATGCAATATCCCCGTTGATCTCCGGCAAATGGCAACCTGCAATGCCTCGGTCTTTGGCCAAAGTTGCCCGAACAAAGGCTTTGTTTACAGTCGAGGAATGCTGTTTTAGTTTACACGAAAGGGTAGAAACTTCTAAAACTAGTGAATAGTGGAAGTATGGCTCGCGTATATTGAGGAGTTGACAATAGGGGGTGCAAAGGATAACGAGTACTAACACTTCATCACAGACGTGGGAAGAGGGTCATGCAAAATATTGGAAAAATGGGTTTGAAGGAAACTAAAAAAGGCTGAGAAAGGAGCTTCTCTGTAGGTAACAAGACTAAAGATACCAAGACAACTGCTATCTCTCTCGGCTTTTATATTGAATTTCCAGGTTTCAGCCTAGTTAAACTGAGTGAACTGGCCACTCTACTACTTACTCGATGCCAGGAGCAAGTCACTAATAAAATCGCTTTTCCTACTGATGAGCGATTACTAAGTGAATCACAGTGTGCTTTGAGTATTTATACCCCCCAGGAATCGGAAGATGATTATACCAAGACTTTTGATGATGATTATGACAAGAACTACGCTGAATATCCATTTAGGGATCCGCCGGTAGATTTTGAACGTCTCAAAGAATTAATCAAGACGAGAGGCTGGTTTGGGGTGGTTGGTTTTAGGGGAAGGGCCAGCGAAAGGGGAATCGATAGTGACTAGTAAAAGTGAAATGTAGATTTGTGATAATGAAAGTAGAAATGTTAGAAATGCGACGGTAGAATGTAAAGGAAGTCTGACCATAGGAAAACGCTTAAGAGAGACATTTTCTCCAAGCTCAGGAGGTTTTTAGCGCAACTTGAATCACCAGACATTTCTGGCTAGGCCGTCGACTTATTCCTCCGCACCATTTCCTCCTCCGTGAACCTTTTTTTTTTTTTAACTACATACCCCTCGACTAGGGCGCGGATTGGACCTCTAGTCACTAGATATGAGCAAAGGCGATCTTACCAAAAAAGTGACATAGTAAACGGAACTTCGAGAAATCTATCGAGGACTTTCTCAATTCCCAATTCCCCGGCAGCACCACGAATCGCAGTCCAATATATGTGTAACTTGCTTCAACAGCGAACTTCCTGCTCTCGGAATTAGAGTACCGCTCTTCATTGTCTGTTTTTCCTTATCAGAAAGTCCAGGGTCTCTATATGGCGATTCATCTAGGTAGAAACTGTCTTCTCGCAATCTCCATCTTTTTCGAGTCTAGGTTATATCCAAGGCATTCCCGATTGTTTCGATACGAAGCTGAATGTCTGATTCGATCTCTGCATTAGAAGTATAGGTGGATTGTTCTGCCGTAGTTAAGGACATCCCGAGGATAAGAACGTATTGGAAGTTTGCGAAAAGTTATGTTAGGCAATGCAAAGGAGGTATCGTTCAAATTACAAAGAAATTGGAAGAGTCTATGACCCTTTCTATATTCGGACTAACCAACGGGCTAATCTATTAGAACAACCAATATTTTATAAAGTTACAGAAGTAGAACAACTAAGTAGAACAATCTATTCCTATCTTGACATAAAGAGTCCACAAAAGATTTGCCCCGTCATGAATTGTTTTTAGCACCACCAAGAACTGTAAACATAATATCGAGTCATATCTGAAACGACGCTCTCTTTCGCAGCCTCTGCAGAGTTGAAACCCTCTTCTAGCTTCCTTCCCTCTTCCACCTTCCACCTCCTTCCGCCTCCTTCCACATTCCTTCCTATTCATTCATACAAATCCGATTGCCTTTCCAAGGAGTCTGCTAGAATTAGCGACGGTACATGAAAGCTGAGCTATTCCAATGGAGAGCTTGGACTTGCGATCAACACAATAGCCCTTCTCAAATCTATTTATCTCGCACCCAGCAATGATGCAAGTGGCATGATGTCGGCAGATTATTGCGTCTCTTCCTCGCAATCGTTGACAGCCCCTGATTAAACAGCAGGGTTGCGATTGTGGTAGATTGAGGTCATGTGGCTGTGGTTGGAGGTTGTGGGGTTGAGGTTGAGGTTGAGGTACATGCCAAACGATCAAGATGTTCTCCGCTCCCGTGTTAAGACAACTGGTATCACTGAGACTACCTTGACTACCTTCATCATCGGCGACCTTACGTACCGTATGTTCGACGTCGGAGGACAACGTTCTGAAAGAAAGAAGTGGATCCACTGCTTCGAGAATGTTACCACGATCCTTTTCCTCGTCGCCATTTCTGAGTACGATCAACTGCTTTTCGAGGATGAGACCGTCAACTGTATGTAAGAAGCCCTCACTCTTTTCGATTCAATCTGCAACTCTCGATGGTTCATCAAGACCTCCATCATTCTGTTCATCTGCAGCTTCATTAGTATTTTAAAGAAAATTCATACAAGGGATTAGGCACGTTGGGTGCAGTAAGTGGCAGAATCGGACTTCTTTCTCATTTCCGCAACGGCGACCGAGGAAGAGATATGGACATGTGTCTAGACTTAGGTTAGGACAGCAAAGAAATGTTGAATCAAGCTACGTACGGGAATCGCACAGATAGCTGTTGGAGTGGACAGCCATTCATGACAGCTAGGACGTCTGCAATACGCCATTTTGTACTTGTGACTGAGGTGTTTTGGTCCTTTTCCCGAGATTTTAGAGAGCCCTGAGAAAGAAGAGATGATTATATAGGTACATGATGGAAGCTACTAGAGGTTGGCTATTGTTCTCATGCTGCACATAGTAGAGGATGTTCTCTTTATAATTCTCTTTCAGCGACGAGTTTCAGCTTGAGGTCCAGTGGAGGCTGTTCTCTTTGTAGTTCTCTTTCAGCGACGAGTTTCAGCTTTAAGATTCTGTCTTCTGAATCATATCAAACTTGAAACTCAAGGTTCAAAGGAGTTCATTCGAACAATGAGAATAGAAGTGACAAGAAGGAGAAGCCCTGAGTGCTGATAGTAAATAGCAGGTACACCATCTTGATGCTAGACAAGATAAAATTGCAAAGAAATGATAAATATCATGAGACGCTCAGTGAAGATAGTCGACTTTGAGGATCCTGGGGAGCGTTTAGAATTGTAAAAGACTGTGTAAATGAGATGTCTTCAACCTTTCTAAATGGAAATCCGTAGTTTCCCAACATCAATCTTCTCAAAATGCCTTGATGGTAGTGATATCCATTAGTGATGCTGTATCTGAGACCTACAGAATACAGAATGGTCAGCAGGATGAAGGATTGATGGTTATGAGGGAATAAGTTGAACGATGAGTTTTCTAAAACACACAATATAGAGAAGGAGAAGTGGGGAAGGTATTCGATGATTGGCATGGATTTGATAGTGATGAAGTGGAATGGTTTGAGGAAAGGGGATTTAATTGTCAGGGCTTCAAGAACGCTGCATTATAACGTCTAGCCTGAAGAGAAATAGACAAGAACTGTCATTTGTGAGTTTCTCCTTGAGAAATTGAATCTTGCCAATGCTAATATGTGAAGATGCCTGTTGCAAGCTTGCCGCACTGGTAAGCCCAGAAGATTTGAAGGGAGATTTTTGAGAGAAGATAAAGAGCTATAAGTCAAACGATATCCATGTGTGCAGTAGCTGCTAAGCTATATGATGTAGAAGCATAGTCCTGTTCCATAGTAATTTGAATTTTCTACTCGGCGGCTGAGAGAGATATCGATTGCTTCGTGGGGAGATTATATTTTGAAAAGTGTACACCGTTAACTCCTTCCATATATGCTTCTTTGAATGTCGAACAATGACCTTATTATCATTCTCAGACTCCTTTATGGTCGCTGACCGGGTCCTCCAGGGCCTATTTCACCGGGCATCTTTTGCGCTCCTTCAGCCTTTAGCCTTTGCAGCGTCTGATCCCGCTGGTATTCCATAACCCTTCTTTTCTTGAAGTATTGGACCTATAGCAGAACCACAATCAGCTAAATTTACCCTCGATGACCCTATTCTCCCCCGAACGAAGCCTAGCCTAGACAAACTCCCTAACAACACAGAAGAGATTTAACTTACCCAACTCGTCGCACAATTTGCCTCAAAATTCCTTCCTTCCTTCGCACATCCCTTATCCGCCTTGTCCTTCTCCGTCAAACTATCAATTATGCCTTCTTTATCTAAACAACTGAAATACGCATCTCTCGCCTCCCAACACCTCGATCGTTGGCTTCGGTCTGGAGCTATAGGTGCGCCGTCTGGTCCAATTTTGGGCGGAGGTAGAGAAGCTTCTGTGGTGGTGTAGGAGCTGAAAAGGCCCATATTTCGGGATCAAGAAATGGGTATGATGTTTAGGAAGTGATGGGACTCAAGTTGGTGCTCTGAAATACATTAGTAATCAATTAATTCAAAAGGAATAAATAGTTAACTTACCAGCAATACAAAAACCAACTCAATGTAATCAAGTCAGTTGCACAAGTGAAGAGCTAAATAGCAAATAGCATTCGCCTCGGGAAAGTGGCAGAATTCCGAAACTAAACCCTTTCCAGTGAGACAGCTCCAAAATTCTGGCATTGCTAAAAGATATGACAACGCCAACGCCCTCGACATAATACATATATTCTTTCTCCCACTCACTAATCCGACGAAAATAGAAAACCATGAACAGCCACAAACAAATACCTCCGAGATAGTCCTCATCGATTTCCCTATCCTCTGTCTCCCCATATAAAACCAAGATTATAAGCTCATACATGGCACGACGAAGACGGCCCCCACGCCCGGGGGCCCTGACCGAACTACCCCCTCTAAAGATTCTCTCGCAAATCATCCTCTTGCAAATAATTTACTATTTCGTTGGGACTTCCTTGATTCTCTTCAGCGCTCTAGTTGCTGGCAGACATTTCAGCGTGGATCTGGTGTTGAGCTGGAGGAGTCTGAGGGGTGATACGACAGTCGGCTGGATGTTGGGATTGGTTTGGCTGTTGAATAGCTTGGTCGGGTTTGTTTCCTCCTCCCTCGCGTCCCGTGGCTAAATGTATGTTTGAACTGGATATAGAAAGCTAACAACGCGAAAACAGAGTAATCTCCCTCCTCATCCTCATCTCGCGCAGTAAACTGATTCCCGATTTCGCGCTCACCATCCACTTCATCCACCTGATCATAACATCACTCTATTCGCACTCCATACCGCGGAATTGGTTATGGTGGTTATTACAGATTGCGAGCGCGGCGTTGATGACCAGTTTGGGTGTGTGGAGTTGTCAATGGAGGGAGTTAAGGCCGATTAATTTTGGGGGGTCAGGTACGACGCAAGGGACGACGACCGGGGGGAATGGAGAGGCTTCCACGGAACGTAGTGGAGGGGATGAAGAGCAGGGTTGGGGGAGAGGCTCGAGGAGGGGGAGAGGGAGAGATGGAGCTGGGGAATATGAAATGGTAGGGTTGAAAAGCGAACTGGATCCAAGTGCTGGATGATACTTCATAGATCTAGTTTCAAATGGGCGCATTAGAAAGGGGGACAATAGGGGCGTTTTGGCTGTGAACCTTGTAAATACTAGTGAGTCCCGAACAGGCTTGGATTATCATGTTTCAACGACAGGAGATACCCAGGCAGTGAATACTTTCATTAATCCAATTTTCTGCTTGCACCAATCCTTCCAACTTTAGTCTTAGAAGTGCTAATAACGGTCTTAGAGGTATGACCTTTCCCTTATTTTACCCTTACTATCAACTGGTGGGTCCCACAGCTCTTTACCAGGACCAACTGGTAACCCATCAAGCTCTATGCCCTCTTCTCCTGGCTTGAAGATCTGGGTTCCACTCGTACTCGTTCTAGCCACTCTTGGCCTCCTTGCTGCCTTCACTGGAGAAAGGCCCTTTGCGGGAGATTCAATTGGACTTGCTAGACCGCTCGAGCTCTCCACAACCTGTGCTATTGATCCCGTAGCCAAGACCTCTTCTATATCTTGGATAGGACTAGCAACAGCACTTCCCGTGGCGCCTAAAATGCTCCGATTGGCGTCTGCTACATCACTTGGCACATTTACCTGGTCAAAGGAACCCGGGGTATACATCTCGGAAAGCGTACTCTTCCTTCTCTGTCGTGGAGCTCTTCGAGGCGAGAAGGATGGCGTGCTGGATGCGGAACCTGTCTCGGGCTGAATGAAGAATCCAGCTTCAGTTCTTGTGGAGCTCGTTCTGCACTGGGCTAGAGTAGGGTCGGGAGGTTGGGATCTCGCAGAATTGGATTCCCCCGCAGTTGAATCTACGCTCATAAGCAAAGGCTGAGTCCCATGGTCTTCAGCGGCTACTAAGGAGGCAGCGGCTACAAGGGGGTCTGCCAGAGGAAATACTGGAGTTGTAATTGCTGAATTCTTCCAGGCTGGTGTACCACTTTCATCAGGTGTTATATTTCCACTATTTGGTGTGTTGTAATGTGGACTGCTTTCCATGCTGCTGCTGTAGATTTCTCCTCCCTCCTGTGCCATTCTTCGTCTCGATCTTCCATCACTGCTCAGCCTAGGGCTTGAAGCACCAGATGATTGAGAGCTGAATTCCGAACCACTAGCAGGGAGAGCAGAATTTAGGCTGCCTCCAAATCGGCGTCGCATAGATGCCCATCTTTTCACAACTAGTTCTCTCACAGGCTGAACAAAAACATGGTGAGGCTCGGAGCGAATCACCGGATGCAATGTATAGTTAGCCGTGATTGGCTTCAGCATAGTCACCCCATGATAAGATTTGGTAGTGTCGATATTATTTCCTTTTGGTGTGGACAAAGGTGGTGTCATCGGTCGTTTTCTAGCATGCTTCCCCTCTAAATTCTGTTTCTCTTTTCTCTCAGTATTCCTATTATAGCTCTTATCCTTGCCATTTTTTCTACGACACCAAGCCGCACCCGTCGCGCTCGGTTCAGGGTCACAGTTGCTACCACGAGGTAAGTCATCTCTCTGGCTTTCCAAAGAACAGCTGCTGGCAGAACCCTCTGTGTGATTTAGAGCCCGGTGAACTCTGCGCCGTCTGCCCGCTTGTTCAGATATGGCTATAACTGGTGTTTGAATCCCAGCTGCTCCAAACGGTGGTGATGCCGCTGGCGATGATCCATCATATCTACTAGGCCATAACTGCACTGGTGAAGTATTTCGAGCTTGATGCCCGAAGCAGGGAGAATATCGAAAGTGGGTGTGTAGTCGCAAGGAACTAATCATACATGGGTTTGGAGGGAGGCTGGAGATGTGCTTGTCGAAGTTGGTATGATTTGCTGGAGGATGCCCGCCAATGATTTGGTCCGGGGGAAGAGTAAAGCACGCACCGAGAAGTTGTATTGCAATCATGTAGGCCAGATCATGCATTGTATTGGGGTCAGCTAGATAACTGTCTGATACAGCTCGACGTCGACTTTCGTATACTGGCTTCGAATTATTATCAAGCTCTCTCATCCAGATTCGTGGGCTCAATTCATTTCGATGCCACCGCGGAAGTTTCTGCAGGCGACTGGTCTTGGACTCAGGCGACCACCAGTAAGGTCTACCTGTCTGACAGACATATTGCCATTCGTGGATTTCTCTATCAATTATACTCCAAGACCGCTCCTCGGCTTCTTTATCTACCTCTGGCTCATCTTGCGAATCTGAATGTCCGTCATATCTTCGATTCGATCCGTTGCTTACGGCCGACAAAGATCGACCGAGTTCTCGTTTTGATTTATTGTAATTTGCCATGTATAGTATCTGACTATTCTCGGAGCCATTCTCCTCAGATCGGTCAGTGTTGGCTCTCGTGTGCGAGTGCGAGTGGCGGCTCTTAGATCTGCGTGTGGCATCGCGAACTCCGTGGGAGAATTTCGTGGAGGAAGGAAAGGCTGACACTGCGTCAGCCTGACTGGGGACTTCGGATCTTGTGACGGGAAGATCCTCATAGCGATTCATTATGATAAAATGTTTTAAGGATTGAGATTCATGAGGGCGATGGGTAAGTGAGCGAGTGTTAGGAAATGTTGAATGCAGGGAGGAGATAGGTTAATCATGACAAGCATTTGACGGTGAGATGAAGAATAAACCAGTACTGAAAAGGTTGAGATCGTACCTTCTCAAAATATCCCGAGTAGGATACGTTCGAGTCGCTCTTTCCCTCTAGGTAAGTGGGTACATGAACCCCTTACGCAGTCCTCGCTTGGAATCATGTACTAAGGGTTTACGATATCTGTAGGGATAGCATAAGGCTGAACAGAGAAGGATTTGATTTGTTGAGAAAGTCATTCGCGGAGGCTTTGGTTTGGGGGATGTATGCTATAAGATGAGGAGCCTGATGGAAGCTCCGGAGTGAAAAGTTGGGAGTTGGACGGCCTCATGAGAGACTTGGAATTTCTTCTGAATAATATGAGGGGTGTAGACAGGTGGATGCTGAGATGTGGAATGATGGCTGAGAGACATCAGTTAAAGAGAGAACTAGAAATAGAGAATAATCCTAATTACATTTCTACTCTAGATTGAGTTACTTAATAGCTTATTTAGCCGTTGGGTTGGGAGGTTTATTAGGTTGAGGAGTAGGAGGGGAATTATATAATAAAGAGCGGGATTTATGTAGGTCTGTTAAGAATCTATTATAATGTATGTAGGAGCTATGAAGGAGTAAAATAATATAGTTGAAAAATTAAAGAAAGGCTTCCCTAGCACTATTAGTTAAACCCTTCCTCCCCCCAAAAAAGAAAAGAAACAAATTTATCAACTCCAAAAAATTTCAATGCAAATCCCCTTTAAAATAAGCCTGGCCCCTCAAAACATCCTTCCCGCTAGTCTTTACCCTAATATTCAGTTCCCCAGTCACCTCATCATACACATACCTCCTAACCGGAAACCCATTCCCCTGATCCAGACTCTCCAAAAACATCCTCGAACTCTCATCCAATTGCAATCTCTCTTCATCTACCACACCCTCTCTCAGCTGATCCCTCCGCGCACGACTAAGCTCCTTATCAATTAACCAGCGCTCCATGCTATAAAACCGATCGGTTTCAAGCGGAATTACGAATTCGGGGATTTCAACGGTTTTGAATGCCCCGGGGACAGTGATGGGATAGAATCCTTTCCAGAGTTGTTTTAAGCCGTGGAAGAAATTTCGCGGAGGAGATTCAGAGGGGATGAAATAAGTTTTCCTCCAGAGATGGCCGATCCCACAAGGGTTTTCTTTCCAGATGTGACCGAGTCCGTTGGGATCAACTTGTCGGGTGAAGCCGGATAATCCTGGTGATTTGCGATGGTAGTCTTGAGTTGCAGCCACTGCATGTGCTACTACAGGATGAATATATTCGTATGTTTTCCCTTCTTCGGGGTAATTTCCTGGACTGCGGGGTAATGATCCTGTAGCCTCGTTGCCGAGATAACTATCTGTAACAGGGACGATTCCCCAACCACCATAGCGTTTCCTCTCTCCTTTAGTCGTGGCTGTCTGTTTATTCCATTTCGCATATGCAGCCGCAACACTAGAGTCGTAGCTATCAGCTACGTTGCGTAGTGCGTCGAAGTCGAAACCAAGAGAGGTATTTTCTTGCACTCGGTCAACCATCCAAGCAAACGTGAGATTAGCCATAGCTTCAAAGTCTCCTTTTGCTTTATGCGGGGAAAGGAGGTCTGTTGAGCCACCACCTAGATTAATATGCACTCCGGGGAACCAGCATTGGATGAGTTTCTTGGTGCCTTTGTTGTCTGGCGAAAATGACCAGATATTCGGGGAGAAAGGGCGTCGATGCTCGTCCAGCGCCAAAGCGTGAAATGCGTATTCAATCTCGGGATGTATGGCAACGTTATGGAATTGATAGGCAGCGTTATGTTTAGAGAAATCAAATCTCTTGAAAACTGGCCAACCTAGGGCGCCGACCTAAAAATGGTGAGACAAGGTTTTCATAAATAAGCACCGAACTCACTGTATCGAATACCCCAACGACCTTGATATTGACATTCCTATCACATGATTGAAGCCATGTACGTCCAATACCTCTACCCCATTCTGTCATTTCAATGTGAACTTCCGCCTTCTTCTGCTTATACTGATCATACATCTGATGAAATACATCCATCTGAATCTCGCTGTCAGCTTGTAGCCTTAGGTTGCACGCAACTTTAGAGATGCTAAAGCTAGAATGAACATACCATATTATTTGTACAAAGACCGACTCTAGCTACGAGTCCCGCAGCAGCCCTCGCCGTATAAGCTCCTCGAGAAAATCCAAAGAAGTATATCTCATCCCCCGGATTGTAATTATTAACCTAGCATAAACCATCAGAGACCATGTTGGCCGAAGCAGAAAAGAAACCAATTACCAAAAAATTATAAGCCTCACAAACATTCTCATCCAAGCCAAATCCCTGAGCACCAAGCAATCCCTCTGCCAATTTATTAACAATAGCACTTGGGCCCCAGCCTTTCGTATTCGCCGTATCAGTCGCAGTTCCAACACCCGCATCATAAAACACTATCTGATGTATAATTTGGCCATCCTTAGTCTTCTGGAATTTCGCGATCGCTCGACTAAGCTTGGCGATATTTGATGGTATGTTTTTCTTTCCATGGTTTGCAGATTGCCATGTTCCATCACAACAGATTATAAGTCGCTTGAAAGGATAGATCTTTCGCAGGTCTTCGTGCGTTGGTTTCGCCATTTTGCTTGTTGGTGATAAAGAAACATAGGAGGTGAGTCGCCATTATGTAAAAATAAATTCACAGAGTTGTCAGGATCATCACGCTCATAGGAGAGAAACTGTTTCCCATGGCACCTGGGATCCTTTAAAGTGGCGGCGGCCATGACTTTTGTTAGATTCAGAAAACCGAGAATAAGGAAGCCTCTCGCTCTTACTTATCTAACAACGTGCACTAGCACAAGGTAGTTCATTGTTACATTCTATCACGCGGATATTTCTAGAATGGGTCTTGTTTCTCGAGGCGGATAAAAAGTGAGCTGCGCGCATGCTAGATTGTCATCAGCACACTTGCGTTGATGACTTTATCAATGGATACATGACTGAAATGGAGGTAGAGATCATGTGGTCGGTAAAAGGTCACGGTGGAAAAAATCAAGACATCTCGCAAAACATGTAGTTAGAAAACCTCAACTGAGAGCACGTGCCAGTAAAGTAACTTGAAAAAGCATGACACAAGGAATGAATTCAATATGTACACTTCTGACTAGCGTCAATATACAAGCCCCTATTTGAAACGAATATAAGTGAAGGAAGGTCCTAGCCCAATAATTTGACTCTCAGTGTAAATCTGAAACATTTAATAGGAAACGGCTACTATAAAGTGCAATCAAAAGTCGTCGTCGCTGCTCATCTTGGAATAGAGCCATCTGCTTTCGGAATTCGGAGCTGGAGCCTCTAGAATGCAAAAAGTCCAAGCATCTTCAAGTAAATGGGCATAAAGACGGAAGCTCACTAGATAGATATGGAGAGTGAGATCGCCGATGAAAATTTTAATGATGGTAGAAAACAGGATTTGGTTCATCGCCACATGGGCTGAGTTGTTGCGCTAAATCGATCAGGTCATGGCTTCATAGTTGGAGATGAAGCCTTCTACAGACTTTTCTAATACAATCCTCTTTGCTCTTACCAATATGGAGGTCGCAAGCCCGCGAAATTTGATGCGATGCTACTATCCCCACCATCGTCCTTCTTCCTTTGTCCGGTCAACTATGTCTTGTCAGTACTCTACATTCCATGTTGCATCTTGAAATTACTCACCTCCAACTGCACATGGCGATGAAGATGAACCAGCCAATCGACATAACTCTGCGCCTCATTATTCCGATCTTCCACTAACAATCTTGCAAACTCATATTCAGCACCATCCAGACCTTGTCTTGCTAGTTGGATGGTCAAAGCCTTTGATCCGCGCATAGTCTTCAGATATTCGAGAATATTCCGCACTTGCGCACTAAGATGTGTTTGTAGTATAGGTAATGACGAACTGTAAGGATCGAGTGCTTTGAGGTTGCCCTTATTCTCACCAAACAGGTCAATGAGAAGATTGGGAGAGGTTTGTGAATGAAGCCAAAGATAGCAGTTTTGGCCGTTGTCGATGAGATATACCCCTCCTTCTTCGACACGTGAGAATGAGCACCTTATTGAGGGAGGCATTAGGAGATGTCCAGTTTCTGGGTTTGCGAAACCATCTTCGGGTCGGAGATTGTGAATTGGTATCATTCGAGGATAGAGGTATAGAGAAAGCTCAAGAGCTCCCATGCTCTTAATCATTCGCATGTCGTGGACTCGGCGATCGGAGGGCTCTTGTCCACCTTTGAATGCACGTGATTTAACTAGACCGAGCATGTACATGCTAAACTCTTTCAGGTGTTCGGGAAGGACTAGTTGTCCAGGTGGATGAGAGCCGGAGAAGTTCTTTCGGTAGCCGGCGAGAATGTCAACGGTCTTTTCGGACAATGCTCCTCTTATCTCCTTTAACGAATTTGTCAACATCTTTGAAGCAGCTTCTTTTGCAATAAGCGTGTAAACTGCGTCCTGATCGACAAAGTTCATGCATTCTTTCGGGAGGTCGCTCACACTAGCGATGACATTTGAGCAGCGAACTCTTCGTTCCCCGCTAGCTGTTGTATAAAGCAGCGCGCTTTGGAAATGAGCATCAAGCTTCGCATCTAATTTACCGTCATAGCTGAACATAACACCCATAGCCTTATCCGAGTCGATCACACCCAGTTCTACGTCAGCTCCAAATGTATGATGGATGAAGTTTCCATGATACGAAGCGACTTGGAGACCGTTCGAACATCGGACCTTCATCAGCGCTTGATATCCGGTCTCGCGTGTAACGGTATGTATAATCTCTAGAGACAACTTTTCGGTGTCACGTGGAGAAATGAAATTAGGGTAATAGAAAGTCTCTCCGCCTGTTGCGGCAGAAATGTGGCCTATACTCGAAGTTAGACATTAGTCACTAGTGAGTATTGGAAGAACTTACCAATAGTAGCAATGTCGAGATAGCCACCACCGGGAGCAGCGAGAAAGAAATCAATCCCCACTCCTGCAGCAACCATTTTGTCCGCAGTCTTCCGCCAGCCAGGGTGTTCGGTGTTGAAGAGCTTCTTCTCAACATCTCCGCCATGTTGCTTTCCATCATCACGAAGAAATAACCGCCCGGGACCCCATGTCGGCAGGGCAGCCAACGAGCAAACAATCTTTCCTCCAGTCTTTTCGAGTGCAGCCAAGCCAGCATTAATTGTTGGTAACAATGCAGGCTCTGGATTCTTGATTTGGGAAAATAATGCTGGTAGTTGGCTTAGTAAGGAAGTGATGTTTGACCTATAAACTTGTTAGAGGTATCTTTTCTAAGAGAAAAAGAGCATACTTCGATTCGTAAGGGTCCACAAATAAGCCGTCACTAAGCGGGACGAAGGGATCTTCAATGTCTGGCATGATCATCATCTGTGCTTGATCCAGCGCGGGCTATGTACTGCATTAGAGATGTAATAATTTCAATAGGAAGTGGCTTTCTTACATTCATATTGTAAAAATGTATCTCCTTGTCGAAAGTAACAAATCCTACCTTAGATCCTGCTGGTATTCTTCGTTGAATCTCCACCTCTTCAGGCGGAGAATCATCGCCACCGTAGAGAGCAGCCATTATGCCTTCACAAAATGCTTCCAAGAGTCCCTTATTCAACGCTTCTTGGCCCACGTCTATTAAGAACAGCCATCTTAAACCAACAGGGTCCTTTGACCAGTATTCCTTGGGAACCAAAAATTCCACTGTCCCTCTCATTAATTCGGGCCTTTGCTCTCTATCGACACGGGCACCTTGAGGAGTAGTGGCAGAGAAGTAGTCAGGTGGAACATCATTCGCATAATTGCACATATTACACACAAATTTATTCCCACCTGACCTGAAAACCATGAACGGGTTGATATATGCTCGACACCTATGACATCTCGGCGGGCCAACCTCTCCAAAATCCAAGACTGGTATTTCAAGTTCGCCGGGTTGCAGAGAAGCCAGCGGCTGTAGGACAAGCCCGAGAGGTAGCCCCGTTGAATGTAAAGCATCTGAAGTTGAAGGTATGTTATTTAGTGAGAGACGTGTGAACTTCGGGGACGAATTGCCCTGGTCGTAAGCCACGAAAGAGACAGCTGCTGGTGGGGGAACATGGTGTTCGAAAGTTGGGTATATGTTGTTGAGATAATGCTGTGCTAAAGCATCTCTCGACCTGGGGATGCTTGGTATTTGATCTGGATCAACCCGACCTTGCGCTGAAGTCTGAACGTTTGTGGTGAAGCCAGGATCTACGGGACCATTTCTTGAGGCAAATTCGGGAGGCGCCACAGGACTAACAGGATTAAAAGGAGCATTGACTGGCGCTGGAAACTGTGACATTTGTGGTGTGATGGATTGGTTCAAAAACTGGGCTCCAGGAGCTGCTGGCATGACTGAAGGGTCCGCATTCAGATATTCTGTAGGGGGAGCCCCGCCCTGGGGCATGCCATTGAATGCCGCAGAGGAACCTTGAGCTTCAATAACGTGATATGCGTGTCTATCCTTCTTCTTCTTCGTCCGTTCATGTGGATTCGATATTTGTAGATTTTCCATTCCGAGATTCTGGGGGTCTTCTGGACTCATTGGGCCGGCACCTAGGAATTCAGCCTGGCCGCCGTATGGAGCACCGCCCTACTTAAAGGTCAGTGAGCTGATTTTTGACTGTAAAATATTTGGTGAAGTTCAAGTAGAATTTCTGTCCTTACTACATATGGAGGATGCGCCATCTTAACTTCTGGTGCGGAGAATTCTAAAGATCAGGGCATTGGAGATTTGAGAGAATGCAGCGAGAACAACATTAAAGAAAGAGAAAGTATCAAGATGTAGCGGGGCATGCAAATTATAAGAGTATCTTCCGGTTCAATATAAGTTCATAGATTGATATCTGTCGCCAACTTTCACTTCGGCTTAGCGTTGTTAGATACGGCTAGATCTTCAGGCACGGCCAGGCCCCTGCAAAATTCGTGACAGCGCGATTCCAACTTCTGATTCCTCTTACCCTTGAGTTGAGCCATCCATCTCTTCAATACTTTATTCCTACTCCAAACCCATCGGTTCCCGGCTGAGCACGCTCCTTTCCTTTTTCTTGCTGCAGCATGATATCACGATGTTTACCTTCTGTTCCCTGCAAGGCGCTCAGTCCGAATCATCAGCCTCGCAATCGCTATTGGAGCTTGATGGAGGTGTCAAGGTGTTGATTGATGTGGGATGGGATGAATCTTTCGATGTGGCCAAGCTGAGGGAATTAGAGAAGTAGGTTGGCATATTCTTCTGGATGCGATGTATTGGGCAGGTCAGTGGCATGTATCCAACAATATAAGCAGACAGACATCAATGAAATATTTCTCATCCGACCCTCTGCCTCTGCCGTGCCTGATACCTCCATCTTGGTCTCCCAAATCCCACCTCTTTATGCATTCTCTTTTTACTCCTCTTGCTAACAACATATCTGCAGACAAGTTCCGACCCTTTCAATAATTCTACTTACTCATGCGACTATCTCGCATATTGCAGCTTTTGCGCATTGCTGCAAACACTTTCCCTTGTTCACCCGAATACCTATCTATGCGACTCTTCCTGTCATTCAGCTCGGACGGACACTTTTACAAGACCTCTATGCCTCAACGCCTTTAGCATCGACTGTCATCCCCCCTGCAGCCCTATCTGAGGCTTCTTATTCCTACTCGCAGTCCATTTCGGCCAGTCAGGACCCACATATCCTTCTTCAACCTCCTACCGGTGCAGAGATTGCCTCGTACTTCTCTCTTATTCATCCTCTCAAGTACTCGCAGCCACATCAACCTCTTCCCTCACCATTCTCTCCTCCCCTTAACGGACTTACCATCACTGCCTACAATGCTGGACATACTCTGGGAGGGACAATATGGCATATTCAACATGGCCTTGAGTCTATAGTATACGCCGTAGACTGGAATCAAGCTCGTGAAAATGTTTTAGCTGGCGCAGCATGGCTTGGTGGGGCAGGAGCTGGAGGTGCCGAAGTCATCGAGCAATTACGAAAACCTACGGCGTTGATATGCAGCAGTAGAGGCGGTGAGCGAGTTGCACTACCAGGGGGAAGAACGAAAAGAGACGAGCTTCTACTTGATATGATCAAGTCCTCGGTCAGTAAAGGAGGCATTGTTCTGATCCCTACGGATTCTAGTGCTAGGGTCCTAGAGCTTGCCTATTTACTCGAGCACGCTTGGAGGACGGAGGCAAAAGATGATGATAGTCCTTTAAGGATGTCCAAATTATACCTTGCAAACAACAGTATTGGCGCAACGATGAGGTATACGAGGAGTATGTTGGAATGGATGGACGATGCTATCATTCGAGAATTTGAGGCTGTAGCTGGAGGTCAGCAGAAGCAACAAAGCGGACAGCAGGACTCGAAGCAAAATCAGCAAGGTGCTGGACCATTTGATTTTAAGCATCTTCGATTACTCGAACGAAAGGGTCAAATCGACCACATTCTCAATGAGACAGACAGCTTAGGCAGATCAGTAGGAAAAGTTATTCTTGCGAGCGACACTTCCTTAGAGTGGGGGTTTTCGAAAGAAGTCTTACGAAAAATTGCAGATGATAGTCGCAATCTAGTAATCCTGACCGAAAAAATGGGCCAATTCAGCGAGGGGCAGGCGAGAGGACTAGCAAGAACTCTTTGGACATGGCTGGAGGAGCGTCGTGATGGCGTTGCTTCTGAAACAGGCACAAATGGCGCAACTCTTGAGCAAGTTTATTGTGGCGGTAGAGAGATTCAGGTCAAAGAAGCAAAACGTGAAGCATTGCAAGGCAATGACTTAGATGTGTATCAACAATGGATGGCGACTCAACGCCAATTACAAACAACCCTTCAATCCGGAGGTGTTTCAGCACTTGAATCTTCTGCAGATGTCGTAGACGATGCCTCGTCAGATTCCTCGTCGGACTCCGATGATTCGGAGACGGAACAGCAGGGAAAAGCTCTGAATATTTCAACTACAATGGGTCAAGCGAACCGGAAGAAAATAGGGTTGAGCGACGAGGATTTAGGTATCAATATTCTCCTTAGAAAAAAGGGTGTTCACGATTTCGACGTACGTGGAAAGAAGGGCCGTGAGAAGATGTTCCCAATTGCAATTAGGAGGAGGCGAGCCGATGACTTTGGAGAGTTGATACGACCTGAAGAATACTTAAGAGCGGAGGAGAGAGATGAACCAGACAGCCAGGATACGCGCCAGGCAGGCAAATATGATACGAAAGATACCCTTGGTAAAAAGAGAAAATGGGATGACGTTGCAGCCCCGAATGAACGTCGAATGTCAAATGGAGGAAATAAGAGGCAGCAGATCAATCATGGGGATCAGCCTGATTCTCCTAATATTTCAGATATTAATGACCTGGATGAGAGCTTTATCTACGAGCCGGAAGAAGTTTTTGGACCTTCTCGTTTAGTCTTTTCAACAGAAACTCTCAAAGTCAATCTCCGTCTCGCTTTCGTCGACTTTGCAGGCTTGCATGACAAGCGCAGTCTTCAGATGTTGATTCCCCTCATTCAACCTCGAAAATTAATCCTGGTTGGTGGCATCAAAGACGAGACATTGATTTTAGCAAGCGATTGTCGGAAACTGCTTGCGGCTCAGATTGGGAGTTCAGAAGGGACAGTTATTGACGTCTTTTCTCCTGAGATTGGGGTGGTGGTCGATGCAAGTGTTGACACGAATGCGTGGTCTGTCAAGCTCACAGATGCGTTGGTCAAACGACTACGATGGCAAAACGTGAAAGGCTTGGGCATTGTCACACTTACTGGCCGACTTAAGGCAACTCATTTAGATCCTACATCAGATTTAGAGGGAAGCAATAAGAAGCAGAAGATGTTGAAGAGCGGAGGAGGAGAGACGCCAGCATGCGAGGCACTTGATGTCGCTATGACTCGAACAGAAATTCCTACTTTGGATGTCCTCCCTTCCAACATGGCTTCAGCCTCAAGATCTATCGCGCAACCTCTTCATGTTGGTGATCTTCGATTAGCCGATCTTCGCAAGATCATGCAATCTTCTGGTCATACGGCAGAATTTAGGGGCGAAGGAATTTTACTTATCGATGGTTCAGTGATCGTCAGGAAAACTGGTACGGGAAGAATCGAGGTGGAGAGCATTGGTCTAGTCACAGGAGGCAATGCAATGCAAAAAGGGAATACCTTTTATGCAGTCAAAAGCAAAATTTATGAGGGGTTAGCCGTCGTCGCTGGAGGATAGCACGGCCCTTTATGTAATACCAAGTGTATTTATGATGGATAGCCTCAAGGTTGGCTAAAAGTCCATGGCAATTTCAAACAGCATTTCATGCCCTTGTTATTTTCTTTCTACATGTTGTGGTGTAACCAATATTTAGAAATTGGGCCAGCATTAATGTGAATCATTGTGCTTGAGTTTCTGAACACCCAAACACCAAACAGTTCATGCACAGCAAGTCATTAAGCATGAGTCAGTCATCAGTTGAGTCAGTCATCAGTTGACCCGCTCATTCATTCTCTCTTTGACTTTTAAAAGCCGTGTCCTGTCTCCGCTCATTTTCAGTCATCACGACCTAAAATTCATCTAATCACCTAAATTGACGCATCAGCTCCTAAATATGCACGTCTAAACTTGAGTCAGCAAAGCATTTGCTACAGCACTTGGACATTTATAACCCTAAATGCCTTCCCAAATTCTCTCAGATAATCCATCCTCCTTCAACACATCACCAAGACGCAACATCAACCTAGCTAACTATCAAGAAACAACACTTGAGGCAGACCTAGCGTACCCCGTTAACCAAGTCATTTTCACATACGGCACTCTCACTAACCCTCTTCATACCTTCCAACAAGTCCGCTTCTTCTCGATAAGAGTCATCAGCATCTTTGGACTTCAAATCGGCTATTACCAACATTTGGAGGCTGTCTCTGATCATAGACACGGCTGGAACCCCTTTCACGGACAAGACCCAGGACCATTACCACCAGTCATCCCCCATCTTCAACCAAATCGAACTTAACATCAACTTAGTCAAGCAATCAGCAAAGCAAATGGAAGAATTCGGGTACAACACTTTCCACGGCCGCGACCCAGGCCCAGTACCACCAGGTCGTCAACAGCCAGGCCTTGGTAACCGATTCGCCAACACTCCTGGCCTAGCCAACGGCATGCTACTTCAACCCGTCTTCGTAACCCAAGGCTGGCCTGGAGTACCTGCACCCACCCTCGCAGTACCACCCGCCTTCGGTGCTCCAGGATACTACAACTACATCACCAGCTACCCATATGTGGGCCAATACCCCGCCCCCGCCCCCAACAGCAACGACCTGCCAGGAATCCACCTCCGCAATCCTACTGGCGGCGTCGGTCTGCCTCCTGGCTTTGCCTACCTCTTCCCGGAAAAACATGCCTGGATCCACGTTTTCCGCACTGGTGCCACACCCCCTTGGGAAGTAAATGCCTTAAACCCGAATGATCTACAAACGCATAAAAGGATCGCTGTGCCGGCTAAAACGACGGTTAAGGAATTGATGAAGGGGTTGGGGTGTAACAATGAGGATCCGAAGAAGAATAAGTTGTTTGAGGTGGTGGAGGGTGGAAATGGGACTTGGAAAAAAGGGTTGAAGATGAGCGGGGACGAAAAGGATAAAATGAAGAAGACACTGGAGAACTTTGGGTGGGTAAGGGATCCGACAGGACCTGGGGGCTTTGTTTGGTTATACTTGACTAAGGATTGAGTATAGGGAGGGTGGAGGGTGAAATTCGGGGATTCTTGTGGTGGACTATGGAGTGAGAATAAGTCTGAGATGGTTATTTCAATTGACGTTGGATTTGGCTGCTGAGTTTTGATGGTAGACTTTTGGGTTGGAACTGAATTAGATTTGCTGCGATGAGATTTGGGAAGTGCGTTGATTTTAGACATCACAACAAAAACAAATACAAAGTATTCTCCTATGGTATTCTAAGTGTGCATGCGCATGGCAGACTCCAGTGGGAGTCGACTGTGAAGAGTGAAGCGTTGCTTGTGAATACCCAAACTGCCTTTGTCTCTTTATGTTCTTTCAAAACCGCAATTCCAAGGTTTCACTACAAACTACAAAGAATGTACATACTCAATTTGCGTCTCTCCACCTATCATTCTCTAGTTAATGGTCACTGTATGAAATATCCTCGTCTGAAAATGTTCACTATCTCTATCTCTAGGCTGTTCAATAATTCCGCCAGCAGGTGCAGCTTGAGAACCATGGAAAATCCTCACCCCAAATGGACCTCAGTGATGCTCTAGAAGCCTCAATTATACCTCGAAATCCCGCCTATATACACCCAAGCCAACTTTGCAGGAGGAAAGTTTCAATAACTACAGCATCGGATATCAAGTCTGGGTAGATGTTTCTATCCCCTTGCATTTCCCGCATAAACAACAAGGACAATTTTCTCGATAGCCTAGACATTAGGCATGTCCACATTACATTGGAGTATTGGGTCACTGAAGGAGAGTAACACCAGTTCAAGGTTTTGACCTCGATATCGTTTCCGGTCTCTTGCCCAGTAGCCCTGCTTAAGATCCCCGCGTTACTCTTTCAGGAAGGGCCATGCGAGATGCGATAATGGTGGGGCAGAGACTGATAAAGGTCTGATCCGCTTTATATATAAATATATATAAAAACCAAAACTTCCCGCCTTTTAACATCCACCTCCTCCCACACATCTCGTACTCCCGCTCTCCAGCATAAGTTTTGTACGCTCCAAAATGTCTACAGAGCAAGTAGAAACCTCTCTGCCAATCCTCGGAGGCAAGAAAACAGTACTAGAACATCCTCTTGGACCCCTCACTGCTAGTGAAATCACTCGCTCCGTATCGCTCATTAAAGGATTGTGGCCTTCCAATACGAGCATTCAATTCAAGGTCGTTACTCTTCAGGAACCAAAAAAGGCTGAGTATACGCCGTACCTGGAAGCCGAACGTTCTAGTAAACAAACACCTATTATTGAGAGACGGAGTTTTGTGGCATATTATATACGCAATACGGTTGGTCCCAGAGAGAGATAGAAAAGCTGTAGTGGGGGGAATGGATTGGCTAATGATGTCAAGGATAAATTACACGAAGCCATCGTCAACCTGAATCTCGAAACAGTCGAAAGTAACGTTCGACTAGGACCAAACATACACAGCAACGCAGATGGAGAGGAAATTGTTGCGGTCGAGAGGGTAGCATTAGAAGATGAAGGCGTGAAGGCCGAAATTGCCAAACTACAACTCCCTGAAGGAACAGTTGTCATCAGTGATCCGTGGATTTATGGTCAGTTGCAGATCATGGTATGTCCTCAAACATATGTTAACCCTCTGCAGGCTCCGACGGAAGAAATGATGGTCTTTTCACGGATGATAAACGCATGTTCCAATGCTTCCTCTATATTCGAGATCCCAACAATGCCTCTGAACCAGACAGCAACCATTACGCTATGCCTCTCACCATCTCTCCTGTCGTCAGCGCAGAGACTATGAAGGTAACTCGAATCGATATCCTCCCTACCGGCGTAGACAATACCATCAAAGAACCCTCACCCTACAAAGTCCAACCACCCAACGAATACATACCCGAAGCTCAAACTCTCCGAACCGGTTTAAAACCTCTAAACGTCATTCAACCAGAAGGAGCTTCGTTCACAGTCAGCAACTTCAGTGAACAAGGTCATGCCATCACGTGGCAAAAATGGTCTTTCAAAGTCGGCTTCAACCAACGAGAAGGCATGGTCCTCTACGATGTTCATTATGCCAACCGACCTCTATTCTACAGACTTTCCTTATCTGATATGAACATTCCCTACGCTGACCCTCGACATCCATACCATAAGAAATCTGCTTTTGATCTCGGGGATGCTGGAGCGGGAATCATGGCCAACAACCTACAATTAGGCTGCGATTGTCTCGGCTCTATCCACTACCTCTCCGCCGTTCTGAACGATGATAAAGGAGGTGTCCTCGAAATGCCTAATGTAGTTTGTATCCACGAACAAGACAACGGCATCGGCTGGAAACACACTAACTACCGCACTGGCCGCGCCGCCGTCGTTCGAAACCGCGAGCTCGTTCTGCAAAGCATCATCACTGTTGCAAACTACGAATACATCCTCGCTTTCATCTTCAACCAAGCCGGGGAAGTACAATACGAAGTCCGAGCGACAGGTATTCTCTCCACCCAACCCATCGATGAAGGTCTCACCGTCCCCTGGGGCACCGTCGTGCACCCAGGCGTTTTAGCAGCCCATCATCAGCACATTTTCTCCCTTCGAATCGACCCCATGCTCGACGGCCCCTTGAACCGCCTCGTCTACGAAGAAGCTCATCCGATGCCCATAACCCCCGATTTCAACCCGCACGGCGTCGGCTACACGGTCGTATCCACGCCCATCACCGTCTCAGGAGGCTACGACTTCAACACCGATACCAACCGCACTTTCAAGATTCAAAACTCGGCCATCAAAAACCCCGTTAATGGTCTTCCCGTCTCCTATAAGATCCATGCTCCTCCCTTTCAGAAAATTCTTGCTGCACCTACCTCTTACCACTTCAAACGCGCTGAATTTGCTGATCACAATATCTACCTGACTTCCTATCAAGACGGTGAACTCTACGCCGGAGGAAAATACACCAACCAATCACGTGGAGGAACAGGAGTAAGATCTTGGGCTGACCGAAAAGATAACGTTTTAGATGAAGATATTGTTGTTTGGGTACAATTTGGAATCAATCATGTACCGAGAATTGAAGATTTCCCCGTTATGCCGGTGGAGATACTGAAAGTGGCGTTGAAGCCAGTTAATTTCTTTGAGAAGAATCCGGCGTTGGATGTGCCGCAGAGCGAGCAGAGGGTTAATAAGAGTGTTTTGGCGGCGGTGAATCATGGACAGGAGGCTGGTGAGGCAGTTATTGGGGAGGAGGGGGAGGTGTGTTGTGTTAAGGATAACAGGTTGTGAATATGATGATATGATATTGGGATATGTAGGGGAAGGGGATAGAAGGGGTAGAGATTGCTTTTCTGGAAAGGAATAACTGCATAGCTCTCTCGATGGAGAGTGGCTAGCTAGTGTTTATAAAGCCAAAAGTCATGCAGAAATACTTTTCCCTCCAAACTCTTTGATTCTCATAAACTTTATAATGTATTTCAAAATGCTTACTCAAAAAAGGATAATATTAAGTGCATACAACGTATATGAAATTACCAATCCTCACTTCCATCAAAAATCCAAATAAATCATCTAAAGGAAAGAAAAGGAAAAAACTAGCCTCTACAGTCATCTCATACTCACTCTCAGAAAGTGAAAAGGCGGTCTAGCAAAACTGTGCCGACACCCTGGGGAAACCCCTCCAATCTCAGGTCAAGTACTAGTCTAAACGGCGGCACCGGCCACTTTACCCCTCCTTTTCCCCCTTCTCCTCTATCATTCGCCCTTCAACCCTTGTTATGCGTGCCGGAGGAGGAACCCTGAAAGCTTTTGGGAGGAGCCATCTATGTGTATTGAGGAGATTGGGCAGGTGATGGATAGATGGGGATACGAGGGGAAAGGGGAGCGAAAGGGAAGGGGGAAAGAAGGGATAGGAAGATGGGGAGAAGGGAAGAAGGGAAGAAAATGCTAATCACTATTAAAAGCCTGATTATTTCGTGTCCCGGCTCGTTGGAAAGAGAAAAAAGGGAAAAACTTCAAATTCCCACTCATTCTGCTTTTATTCATCAAAGGAGTCCTCATCTTTATATAACAAATCGACCCTCTTTTTTTACAAATCCGAGTTCTGGAAATAGGGATTCATATCAACCATATCAGATGTTTAATTCCCGCCGCTAGCTCTGGGTTTATAACATACACTCTTTTCCCCCTACCTCCCACCATTTATTTACACTTTCGAGGAATGTTTTTATTTATTCGGATGTTTTATATTATAGAATAACGTCTTTAACTCGATTTCTTCTCGGATTCATGCATATTAAAAGGTCATAATGGCAACATCACAAGATATTGAGAAAGACGCAGCACGGAATGAGAGCGAAAGTGATATTAGAAAGAGTGCTGTGATGAATTATGGTGGTAAGAGGATGGGGGTGGAGGAGAAGGATGGGCTGGATGAAGAAAGGGGAGAAGGGGAAGAAGAGGGAGGAGGTGTTATAGAGAGAATAAGAACGAGTAAGAGTTGGAAGGATGTAGGCCCGCCTCCTGATGGGGGATTGTTGGCTTGGACTCAAGGTTTGTTTTCCATCTTGCCCTCTTATTTCGGGGTGATGGAAAGAAAGTATGAAGTAGATAATTATAAGAGGAAAGTACTTCAGACTTAGAACTTGGGAGGAAGAAAGATTTGCAAGGCGAATAGAGCTAATGAGAGAATCTGCAGTGGCTCTCGTCCATCTCGCCGTAATAAACACATGGTAAGCACTCTTCTCCTTCCCCAAAGCCTTACCCTAAAGCTAACTTCTAGCCAGGGGTTTCGTAAACTCCTTCGGCGTGTTCCAATCTTACTACACGACCGCACTCTCTAAATCGCCCTCAACAATCTCCTGGGTCGGGTCCTTTCAAGTCTTCCTCCTCTTCTTCATCAGCACCATAGCTGGACGACTCACAGACGCCGGATATTTCCGCCTCACCTTCCTTACGGGGTCGATCGTAGGAACTCTAGGGCTGTTTATGACTTCCCTTTCGACTGAGTATTGGCAGTTGTTTCTTGCTCAGGGAATTTGTTGTGGACTGGGTAATGGATGTTTGTTTTGTCCTGCATTGACGTTGTTGAGTACTTATTTTGAAAAGAAGAGAAGTCTGGCGTTAGGAGTTGCGGCGGCGGGGACGGCTACTGGTGGTATGTTATCCATTCTTTTGTATCTCTTATATCCGATGCTCTTGGTGCGAATGTCTCTCAAAACGGAGAGCATTCAAGAAAGCCCATGCTTGGAACTTGAAAGACCTGAAAGTTGGAGTTGTCTTGGAGGCACTTTGTCTGGCTCGCATTTTTGTCTTCGCCCGAATACTGACTCGGAGATCCTCAATATAGGTATGCTCTTCCCAGGTATTGTACGAGTAATGTTGCCAAGGGTAGGCTTTCCATGGACAATGAGAACCCTAGCGTTCATTCAATTAGGATCTTTGACTATATGCAACATTGGATTAAGACCTCGAGTTGCTCCAAGAAAAAGTGGTCCTTGGATTGATTGGGAGTCTTTTCGAGATGTTCCTTATGTTCTCTATGGTATTGGAATGTTCTTTGTAGGCTTTCCTGAATTCTGCTTGAATTGCTGCTAACAGTGTTATTAGACCATGTGGGGACTTTTTTTTGCTTTCTATTACCTATCTTCGTTTTCGAAAACCGTCATCGGCCTACCATTAACAGAATCTTACAACATTCTCATTTTGCTCAACGGAGTAGGGACTTTTGGACGGGTAATTCCGAATTATTTAGCAGATCGGTATTTTGGACCTTTGAACATCATGATACCGATGCAACTTCTGTCGGCTTTTCTGTGTTTCTCCTGGATGGGTGTCTCTTCCCGCGGCGGTACGTACGCATGGGCCGTTGTGTATGGCATAACTGGCGCCGCTATCCAAGGTCTTTTCCCCGCGGGTCTTGTAAGTCAATACCGGATCTCCTATTTTTCACTGCCTGATATCAAAAAATAATAAAACGGGAGCTTACATCTATTCACGCACTCTTTCCGCGGTCCTCATATATACCCAAAACGGCAGCTCTAGTCTAATCTTTTCTTTTCAAGTCCCCCAATACCCCCTTATTTAGGAAATTACTAATCCCCGATGTTGTAGACTAGCCTCACCACCAACTTGAGGAAAGCGGGCGTTCGGATGGGAATGGTTTTCACTCTTGTCAGCTTTGCAGTCTTGACGGGACCTCCCCTCGATGGTTTGTTGATCCAGCGCAAACATGGTAATTACGATTATGCGCAGGTTTTTGCTGGCTTGTCCATTCTCGTCGGATGTGGATTTTTGACTTTAGCGAGGATGGCGAAGTCTAGGGAAGTGTGGGTGAAGATGTGATTCATGCATAGAGGAGACTCTCTTCCTTGGTGGGCGGGATAGTGTGGTGACACGGGGAGGTGTTAAGAGGATAGATGGAACAGCTTGGGTGGATACGTTGGCGTTGAAAACTGCTGAGCGCTGCATCGGAGTTATAATAGGTTTCAGAGGATGACTATTAAATTTCTATTGATCAATGGAAGAATCAATAGAAGATAAACTAGAAGAATTGCAAACTCGGAGGAAAATTAATGAATTCAAAGCAGTTCTAATGCTGATCTTTGGCCACCTCTTAGTCTATAACTTTTCAGACCACTTAGAGACCTAAACTTAAGGCTCAAGTTCCACATCTCAACACAATCTTTCAGCGGAGTTTGACGTGCAGCTCCTATACATTAACCAGATCTACGCCAGCGTAAAGTTTATCAACAACGTGCTTCAGATTTTCAATCCGAACCCTAGGACGGAGGGGTCTTTGTGAACCGCAGAGTCACGTGCGCATCTGGATTAAATGTCAAGAGAAAAGCGGTCTAGTCTGACTGGGTAAGAGGCCGTAGTTGACGAAGCGGCGCTTCAAAACGAGTGCCGGGCTATTCAAGCATAATTCATGTCAGCTTTTTCGTCCGGTCAAGGCTATGACTGGCTTCTCGATTGGAACTATCACCATTTTCAGACTTACCACCGGATATCATTAATCCGCTTTTGCTTGGTGGCAACGATGGGTAAGCCTTGCTTGACTGAGAAGTTGTTCTTTCAGTTAGCTAGGATCAAGTGGAATGGAATTGAGCGGTCAATAAAACTATTTAGACCGTCGACGAATATGTATTACGTACACATGCGAGTCACGACGCTTATGTTTCCAACTGCGTGGGTGTCCATTCTCGTGTTGGACTTTGATTCTGACTCGTTCTTTGTGTATCCTCAAATTCGTGAGGCCTGAGAAAAAGGTTCTTATCCAAGCGGCCAAGTGATGGTGGGTCTGCTTCTGCCTTCCTGTTCTGTTGACCCCTTGTTCGACCTATACAATTTGACCTTGATGCCATACCCTGCCATAATCCCAGAAAATCTTGAGCTTACAGCGGCAACATCCAGAGTCTGATGATCCACCTATCCAGCCCAGCGTCAGCCAGGTCGACAATCGTTCTGTGCTTGTGCTACATGAAGGAGGTTATACCACTACGGATCCATACAATAATCATTTGGGATCCGCTGGCTCTCGGAATCTGCAGCGAGAGATTCAAGGTTGAATCTAGAGTCCTAGGCGGAGAGAGGTGCTGTAACCTGCGATATCGCCCTTGAATTTCCCCTCTTCTCCTCTCCATCCACCTGCGCTTGCTTCTCTTTCCTCGCACTAACAAGGCTTGAAGACCTGCTTCGATTCCTCACACCCTCTACTATCAAAATCCAAGTAGTATAACCCTCTTAGCACAGAAGAACCTTTAATGTCCTTCTAGAAGTCCCCTCCACTTTGGTATGGAAACCCTGGCTCAACTTCAAGGCTGGCCTCCAAGAACTAAGCCGTCTGAAAGACTAAATAATGATTTGCACCAAGCTCTCCTTCGCAAGACTTTCATTGGCAGAGTCGTCTCTGTTCGTTGTTGTTTGTCTCTGCCTCGAACAAAATATGTAATCTACTTGGACTTATGTGAGGGGGAAAAAAAGAAGTTGAGGTTGCAGGGGTGTCAGTCATTTGAACCCTGTCATGTTAAATAGACCTGGCTCTTGTCTTTTCAAAAGGCTCTGAGATTGCATGGAATAATACCACCCCGAGCGGCAATTGCTATCGTTGTCACCTTCACCTTTGAGAAAGTCAAGCATTGCCTCAAAGTCTAGGAATCAATTGCTATAAGACAAGTAGCTTTTCTTTTATCTCCTGAGTTGACCCTCCGTCATCCCAGCACCCCTCCCGACTTCTTGCCGACAAATATCCCACCTTTATCCACAACATGTCCGCATACACAACCGCAAACAATTACCCTCATCCATCTTTGCACGGCCCAGACGGAGGAGCAGGAGGAGTTGGAGGAAATAGTCCACTGCCAGCGCATCATCCGATACCTGTACAACAGCAATACCAATTCGAGCAAAAATTCGAACCTCCGTCGCATCAGCATCAACAGCAACATCCACATCATGGAATCCCTCTACAGCACCAGCAGCAACCTCCCCCGCCTCAACAATACAATAATGGACACATGAATGGGCATGGCAATGATGCCCAACATGGAGGAGCTGCTTCTGCAAGTGGTGGTGAAGCACCAAAGGGAAACCGATTGCGAAAAGCATGCGATTCCTGCAGCATACGCAAGGTGAAGGTAAGAAGGAACAAGGAACAAGGAACTTGAGAAAATAAATTTGTGCCGTGAGAGGTGCTGACAATATTATTCTAGTGCGACGAATCTGGTCCGCCGTGTAAAGCTTGCACATCCTTAGACATACCATGTACATTCGAGAGACCAAGTCGGCGTCGAGGTCCTCCAAATCGACATGCGGAAGAAATCAAGAAGCGCAGACTCGAGTCACCCAATGCCACGGCATTTTCTTCCCCAACTTCTCCTAATAATATCGCCGCGACGTTGGCATCGTTCTCTTCTCATGCAGTCCTCTCCGCCGAGTCTATCTGTCCTTTCTCGGCCCTCGAGCTTCTTGTTGACGATTTCTTCACGTACATCCACCCACTTGCGCCCTTTCCTCACGAGCCGTCGTTCAGAGCTGCTTTCAAGCACAGAGAAGATCTCAACAACCCTTCCTTCTTGGCATTATTGGCATCAATGGTTGGGATCCTAGTAGCTTCGTTCCCCCGAAAACCACGACTCCACCTAAAAGCGCAACATCGCCAACAACTTTTCCCAAACTCAATCAGCTTGGTGGAACGCTGTCATAAAGTGGCAGTTGAAGCCCGGGGAGCGGGATATCTTGACAAGGAATTATCAGTCTACGATGCAGCCACGAGTTATTTCTTGGGTTTGGCAGCAGCGTATACCTTCAATTGGCGACAATGTCGATTGTATTTTGGCGAGACTTTGAATTTTATTAGAGTTCTAGGTGCTCACAAAGTCAAAGATCCGGGACTAGTGTCGGTTGGAGCTTTGCCTGCTACATTCGGGGGAGAAGGCGATCCTTTTAATAGTGGTCAACCAGATTCTCTTGACTTCATCCGACAAGAAATCGGCCGAAGACTCTTTTGGATCATGTTTGTTGGCATCAGGTATGGCGGTCTAAATTTGGTCTCATAAAAACATGCTAATTCAACAGATCGATGCAACAACTTGGAGCTACCTTTGGAGAACTTCTGATCCCACCTCCGACACCAAACGAGCCATATCCTCCGCTTCCCTTGGAAGTTGATGATGAGTATATCTATGTTGATCACGTTGATCCTCAACCACCCGGAATAATCTCTAAGCTCACTGGGTTCAATCTCGGAATCCAGATATACTCGACGCTCACCCCTCTTGCGACAATGGAGATGGCTTATGGAATTGACCAAATCTTCGATTATCATAGGCAGAAGAGAATTTTAGGAGAATGTCTTAGTGCAGTGAAGCGGGTCTTGGATTTGGCACCAAATGATCTGGTGCTTCAACCCGGATCGCAGCCTGGAGAATTCTCACCATCTGATGAGCGACCTTACTTTCCCCCGATTCCAGAATATCCTGGGGCTAGGGCAAATGGCAATGACATGCTTCCCTGGGCTTCAACAAATCGGGATGATCGCCGAAAGTTGCAGTATGAGATTCAGAAGGCTAACATTTATGCGAGTCAGCTTGGAACACGGTCGTACATTGTAGAGAAATATTGGAATCTTCAAGATGCCTACAATAATGCCAAAGGCGACGGCAAAATTACCTCTCCGGGTTTGGTGGCAAGCGGTTTAGATATGCTGTTACCGAAATCCTCAACCAGCAATTACGATTCGATTGAATTGAATGTTGTTAGTGAGCGAGAAAACATAGTGAAGGATCTGCTCCGCGTTCTAGGAAGTATCAGCCAAGTCAACATGGAGCCGAATGGAGCCAGTTTTGTAAGCTCTTGGAATTGATCTGTATTGTTTGTCAAGCTGACTATTATAGATCAACAAAATCCGCCAGATCGCGTCCACATTGATCGATACACCACAAAACCGAAAAGGACCTCTAGCTCTGAAAGCAGAGGAGTATCTCGGAAGATTCTTGGATGTTCTGATGAAACTGGAGAGAATTAGTCCTGGAGCATGCAGAAGTGAGTCAGCGGATGGATTTGCAGATGAAGAAGAAGAGTTACGAAATTGGGCCGATTTGAGGGAATATCAAACTCGTTTTGCGCAATCTGGAGGATTTCTAAATTAATTATAAGGCGGTTGGGGATAGTACCTGGAATGGAAACGGCGGTTATTTGCTTCTATTATGGTGGGAGTCGCAATGGATGGTTTCACGGCGCTGAGTACATTGTTATTAGGGGTAGCTTCGCGAGTGAGCTTTTACTCGATGACTTATGACAAATACTTTTGGAATGAACAAATGGTGCAGACGAGACATATGGGTGGGCCCATCTAGCTAACTATCAAATAGCTTTGTATTATAAGAAAATCAAGCGTACTTATATCACTCTATAGTTCTTCCTTTGTTAGACGTGTATACTATGTCATACTAAGATGCGAGCGAGATGGGATGGCATTTTTCTTGTTTGGTTGGTGATATATACTTCTAGAAGCAATATTTCGAATCAAGGTACAAAAACTATCTCGATTCAAGTAGAGGCGGGTGTGAAGGTTTGTGAGTTGAGAAAGTTTTATTATTATTTCTATTTCCTTTCTTGAGGAGGGGAAGGAGGAAAGGGGAAGGGGAGAGGGGAAGTGGATGATAGAGGTGATTAAATTATAGGTTTACCTGCGGATATACAGTACTCTTTGAATCTTCTCATTAGATATTATTCTAAATAGCCCTATGTCCTGTTCTCATAACTACAAATAGGAGGAACGCCCCGATCTTCAAACGCTAGGTAAATCCATACTATACCCATATCTATCTCAATGCCGCTGGGTTCTTCAAATGGGACAGAAAAAGGGAGGGCTAATGAGAATATTCACGTATTGAGAAGATGGCCTTTTGACTAATTCAAGGGATCATGATCAGAGATGCATCACGGACAAATCAAAGTTATAAATAAGAAAGAAGCAGTAAAAGGACTAACGCCGATTTAGAGACTTAGCTCCTGCTTAGTAAGACGCCTAGAACTAACTTCAGTCGATGAATTTCCTGACTTTCACCATCTTTCTACTGTTGGAGATAGTTCTCCGTTCTGTTGACTTAACCTACTGAGTAATGGAGTTTTGAGCTGGCTAGGAATCGAAGACAATTTCGATTGAAATTTCGAAGGGTTTTTGATGACGAGAAAAATTCAAAGAACGTTGTGCTTGTTTTCATTGATTTCTCATTTTGATCTGGTTTTCTCTCCCAATGTAATCTTGGAAGCCCGAGACATCCAAGGCTCCCGATCAAGTTTTATTGTCAACTCTATTTCATATTTCTAGCTAGGAAGCTTCTGCACACTAATTCCAAGCTTCATACAAATCAAAGTCTACGTCCACTTCGCATTGATCTAGGCGGACAATCACGTTATAACCTGATGGATCAAATAGCTGTCCGCAGATCTTCCCATTCACGGTGCCCGCCTCATTAACACATTTCTGATTGATAGCCTCGACATTGTAGCTCAGAACATAAGCGGGTATAGGAGAGATATTCTACACGATGATTTGTCAGAATAGTCGTCCGGTCATACCGTATAGTCGGAAAGACTCACTGCACCGGCACACGCCCAGATGCCCGTCTGGTCGCTGGCAGTATTATCGCCGCTGCACCTAATTCGATTGCAACCGGCTGTGAGATTGAAGTCTACATCTATCATTCCTAGAAGTAGGCCAGCAGTGATAGTAATATTACGCGCAGATCCTGCCTCCCAACCATATGGATTGTGTCCATCTTGTGGTCGATCGCAGCAGATGATTGAAACCTATGAAGCCTATTAGTCGTTGGCTAGCTTTCATCAAACGGTCATGACCTACACCGTCTTTAAGTTGAAAAGTACGGGCGCCAGAAGAAAGGTAACCAAATTGAGGTACGGCGAGACACTGATTTCGCGTGTGAGCTAACACTGCGATGAGCTAGGTGTGAGTCTTACCAGAGAAATTAAAACTAAAGTGCCGCTGAGCTATTAATCGGGAAGTCAGTTATTTCCTAATACAGGATGAAGTGCAAGAACACACACAGCCACCTGCTGGGAGACTGGGAGATCAAAATAGGAGACTTGATAGTACGTACAGTAACGAAGCGCATGATGTCGAACTATGCGATTGAGGTTTGAGTTGTGCTGGGTTTCGGCGAAATTTTAATGTTGCTTGTATTTGATGCTCAGGTAGTTTGGATTCAAGATATTTCAGCAATCTGTAGAGGTTGCTCTTGCTTCTCAATACTTGCAGTTATGAAAGGTCTGAGAGATATGTTGATATTGAGAGAAAAACAGTCTTACTCAGAAGAAGAAGAAAATCCACTGCGTTCTTATATTCCAATGCCTGACTGTTGGCCGCTGATTTTCTCATCAACCTTGTTGTGACTCTATCTTTTCATCGATCTCATTGTGTACAGCCACTGTGAGTTTTTGGCTTTAGAAATATATGAATCATTGAGCGTGATGGCATAATTCGCTATTAGAGCCTAACAATTTTATAAGAAATATCTATCTTGGAAGCCCAATATATCAAAACTGGGGTCTCGTTAAGCTTCTCAACATTGTCAACTCTCCTTTGGTTTCGAAACACATGGTCTTCAAGTGAGGTTGAGGTTATTTTACATTTCATCGAGTTTGATATCACTAGATCTAATCTAAGGATTCTCTCTGCCTGTAATAATTGTTCAATGTCCTTTTGCCTTTCAATATTTTCAACGGTTCCTAGCTGTCTTCCCTCCTAAATACGTGAATCGCCAATTAATGAATGAGAAAAGGGAAATTCACATGAATCAAAAGCCATTCCCGAGACACCAACCTAAATGGAATAAACAGTTGGCTAAGCGGACAACTACATTCCTATTTCCGGTCAAGTTAAAGGATCCTGTAAAGCGAATCATTAGAATAACTATTAGTTCGTGTGATTAGTAATGCTTGCATCAAAGCACGCTCAGATGATCACTTGTCTGTATTGTAGCTATCACCAATACAATTGACTTCTGCGTATGCATCCTCTTTGAGACTTTGAATATTCCCGAGCACTATGTTCCTAAGACTATTGCCCAGTTGTTACGTCGCTGCTAAGGGCGCCATCCCAGTTATTGACATCCGAGTCATTGTTTGGCCTAGTATAACACCAGACCGAAGTCTGAAGTTTATCAGTCCATGAGTTCTTGGTTCAGTAAATGTAACATACGCACCTTCGGTAACATACGAGAATCTGCGGGTAGGGTGGAAACCTAATGCCGTCTATAAGCTAGTGTCGAGGTAGGCTAGGCACGAATCTTAGAGCAGAAACGACGATGGGTACGACTGAGGCAAAATGCATGATATCATTAAATATCTATAGGACGAGAAAGAGGAATTTGATTCAAGATGTATGTTGTAGTTAATATTTATCGATTTATGCGATGGGCTGAAGTTTGGGTAGCCTAAAGAGATTTTTTTTGGCTTATGAATGCTTGTTGCAGTTATCGGAGGTTTTAAGAGGTATTTGATTGAAGTTAAAAGAAAAGCAGGCTTCCTTAGAAAATACTACTTGTTTATATTCTGACTCTTGGCCAGTGTGACTCGATCGTTATGAGTCGCTGGAATGTGATACTTTTGGATTTCTATGGATATTCAAGGAATTGAAATAAGAAAAAATAAAATATTAATAGAAACGTCAAATGAAACAAATTTCTATGATATGGCTCAGCCCTCAATTTCAGAAAGCCTATGTAGTTCTATATCCGCCCCGCCCCTAAGTTCTTTGGTTCTAGTTTTATCTATATCATGAGGTTGTAGGGGAGCCGAGGACCGAATTCACTACTCTTGAGTTTCAGTAATATACAGTCTTTTTGAACCCATCTTCATATCATTTAATAGTGCTTGTGTTCGTATCAGCCCAGCATAAGCTCAAAGTCTAATAAGCGGTCCGGCTTGGTATAAGTTCATCCTCCAAAATTCTAAAGGAAAAGAGACTACATAAATAAAAGTAATTGACACAAGCTGCGTCTTTCTTGCAATATATCGTTCGTTCCATCATTCCATCTGAAGTCTAAGAAGACCGTACACTTTCAGCTATTCCTTTCCTTCGCTCTTCCCATTCTCTTTCTCTTTTTTTTTACTCATCTCCAGTAATAGCAACATTTCTATTCATCTCTTCTAGCTCAACTATCTATAATTCGTGTCTTACCAGCAACAAATCTTATAGCTTCAGCCTTATCTCAAGACACGCGATGCTGTACTCTCGACGGCAACATCAACGCAAATTTTCCATTTTTCCTAGCGCAGAATAGTAATGTCTGTTATATAGGAGGATGGGCTTGTAAGGCACTAGGACTCTGTAGAAATCCTAGCTGTACTGGCGTCTAAGGTCTCTCGTGAGAGGAACATGTACGGCAAAAGCTATAATTTGTTCTAAGCTATGATGAGTGTGGCAATCAGATGTAACATGCTCAAGATCAGCTGGCATGATATCCTGGTCAGAGGCTTGGAATGTATGATCAAGGATATTATTGCCTGGCTCTTGACTGGTGCATGATGTCACCTAGATAGTTATCTGTAAGAAAAGCAGGTATTGATGTCGTTCAATGTCTCAGCGAGCTTAGTGGCTTCACAAAAGCTCGACTGAATATTAGATGAAAAAGCTCGAATAGCTTACGTGAGGAGCCGGTTCCAACATTGACTTCATGTCAATAATGTTGAAATAAATTGGATTTAGGTTCATATTTATAAGGACACTCTTTAAATGGCAGAAAAAGTACATCTGGGTCTACTGTCCTTGTGATATGAATGAGATCGATCCATAACTCTTAGATAAAGTATGACAGTGTACTCCATGAGGACTCTTCCGCAGCTACACGAATGCATTTGGCAACACGAGAGTACTACTCTTGACGCAGAAAGTGGAATTATTTAATCATTAAGCCATTTGAACAAGAAAAGAGAACCTATATCTCCTCAATAATCTTTCCATGCCTCTCTCAACGAAGTTCAACTCTAACAAAAACTCATCATCCAACAATGGATATCATCAACGCCGGAATTGATGCCATCAAAACCAGTGTTCTACCAGGTACTAGGAAGATAACTTTCGATGGTAATCCCTCTCACTCCCCTGAACCCACCCAAGTCCGCCTGCTCACTCGCATTTAAAGAATGGCTTGCCCTCAACGAATTAATCTTCGAATGGGCCGAAAGCTACGACACAAAAGTAGTTCTCTCAATCACATCTACGAATGAAGGTTAACTTTCCTCAACAGGACTGGCCCCGCCTCTCTGCCATCCTCGCCCCCACACTCTTCATCGACGAGACCCCCCTCTCAGGGCAATCCTACAGCTCACTTCCACTCTCCACCTTCATAACTTTGATTTCCGACTCGCACCACCTCGGTTCCCCCTTAATCACCTCACAGCACCTGATCGGAGCCTCCAAATACCACGTCCATTCCCCTGACGAAATCATCGGTTTCTATCAGATCCGCGCAGCGCATCAGAGATATCATCAGGGCTTGCTGGCGGGGAAAAGGACCATTGATAGTAAGGGGCACGTGCATGGAGTATTGGAGATGAAGTTTGTGAGGATTGAGGGGACATGGAAGGTGGGAGGGGTGAAGTGGGATGGGAGGTGGATGGAGGGGGAGCTTGAGAAGGTTTTTAGGTTGGAGGGGTGGCAGCATTATGCTGGGATTTGAGGAGGGGTTTGCGGAAACGATAGGATGTGGAGAGTCTTTTCTATTTCGAGCTGTTGATGGATTGACTTATTATGAAACTTTATGTAGCGTAATGTGACGGAACAGGAAGTTATTAAACCGACAGTACAATTAATAGTAGTCCTTAAGAAGATAACAAGCAGCAGGATCGATTCCATCCTCTCGTTCATCACCTCCGAGATCTCGGACCAAACACAGTCTCATTCCCTCCCCTCCTACCACTGACCCCCATCGATTCACCTCGAGATCTACAACTTATAAGCCAAGACCAAAAAAACCGATCAAAAATAAGAGAAACTTACTTACAATTCAAAGCCATTAATACCTAAACCCTACTCATAACTTCCTCCCCCTTATCAGGATCAGGTATAGGTTCATCATTCTTAGGCGGCGGACTTGCCTCTTCTGCTTGGGGGCAAAAACAAATCGAGACGTAGCGAGCCATTGAGATCAGATGATGATATTGAGATTGCAATTAGACTTGTGTTTTGAGATGAAGTGTTTGTCACAGCTTGTTGTTTCTTTGTGAACTTGGGTTGAATGGACGAGATGAGAAGTGGTAACGAGGGGGAAGTGGTAGGATATATGTCTGTGTGATGGAGGGGTAGTTGTATCCTTGTCCATTGCATCATCAGTTTAAAGATCATACCACTCAATAACATACCATCAGGACACTTTGCATACATTTTCATCTACACATCTTTCGCCTTTGAAATACTAAGGGGAAATACCAAGGGGAAATCCTACCAATACTAGGACATCTTGCTGACTATTTCACCGTAGCTTAATGTAATAACATAAAACTTAGAAGGGTAGTTAATAGCTTTTTCAGATGTAGCTGTTGCAAAGTTATCAACTTGAAACGTTATATACACAGAGTAGTAAGTATAAATGGTCATGAACAAAATAAGGGTATGCGTTCCACGCCTAGACACCTGTTACTAAAATACGTACACCCCATTCCCTATACCTACTAGATCAGTGTGCCCACCAATCTTCACTTTTACTTTTGGAACCATGGAAATTTCTTCCTACTCGATTCTAATGTAGTAGATGACGAGCTTTCTAGGTGCAAGCTACGTTGGTATACTTCCTGTTATAATCATTAGCACTGCAGGTTCATTTGAGATGGAAAGGCAGGGACAAACCTCTTCATCAGGAGGCAGCCGACAATCCAAAATGAGCTCTCTCGCTTGATCATGTCGGCTGAGATTGGGGTACGGTATGACTTGACTCTTCATGATTGGCAAGATCACTTCCGATAGGATCTCGAACTTCTTCCAATTAATGCGCTCCCCATTTGCACCTACAAAGGTACGACTTCCTTCTTCAGCTGAAACAAGGTCACGTCGATGGAGTGGGATGAAGGGAATACGAGGCAAAGAGGAATTCTCCCAGGCTAATCGGTAAGAGAAATGACTCTTCTGGGTGCTCATGAGAAGTACTAGTCTGGCGAAGCGCTTTGTGACTTCCGGTGGTACTAGAGCCCGAGTTTGTGCAAGACGATGTATAGGACTGCCGTTGATTCCAGCCAGTATAGCAGCAAGACCATTATAATTATTCAATTGTCGTAACTTAAGAGCGATGGTCATAAACTTTTCCAGCATCAACGCTCTGTGCTTTGCCTTGTCTCGCATCAAAACCATGCTGGCAACCCATTGCGCGATGTGGTTGAAGTGACTGATCATTCGATTCACATTAGCCAGAGATTTGCATTTCTCTTTTTGTTCAAGGGGAAGGCTGACATGGCGAACTAAATCTCGTAGTCGGAATGAGGAGAACATAACCCAATCAATCCTCGTCATTTCGTCTGCAAAATCATCTTCTGGTATATCCATGAAAATATGATAACGAAACTTCGTTAGTGGCAATGTTCCACTGGGTATCATTGTTGTAGCCTCTTTCTCGTAATCCTCAACAGTTTGAAAGGATGGTGATATTGAGTGTGTAGGTGAGGCGCGTCCTGAGAATGTTGAATCCCCACGGGATTCCTTACGCTCTATGCTGTCGTCTTCTTCATCGCCAAGGTGTAGATTGGCAACATCGAGCTGAAAGTCGTTGGTGTTATTCGTCCTTTGAGCTACTGGAGAAGCAGGAGTAGATTCAGTAGTCCTGCCGTTCTCGATGTCAACGTCAGCATCTGTTCGGGCCCAGCCTGTATCATCATCCTCCACGACCCTTGATTGAAGCTGCGCCCTCATTTCCTGTGCAGCACTAGCAAAAATTGGCTCGCTAGAGAGCTGATTGATGAAAGCATCTAAATTCCTGCTCGTAGTGGGGCTCGCAAAATCTCCAGGATAGCACGAGACCCATTTGGCTAACACAGTTATGATACGGAGCTGGGCAGCTGTACGTGTAAGGTAATGAGTGTTCCTGTCTTCTGCAATACGTTCCAAACGATTTACAATAGCAGCGAATAATTCACCAGGAGCTGCAAACTTGCGATATAGGCAGAGGAAGATATCCGCAAAATTATTGTCAGCCCTGGACATGTTTAGGGCGAGGAGACGATCCACAAGTTCTTCGAAAGTCACACCGGTGACCCTAGTTGGCTTATCGAAGAAGCTGTCATCGGTTCGTTGAAGAATAGGTATATCATCTGAATAATGATAGGAGGAATCTGCATCTGGTTCTTCCATATCTAGGAAGGAGCTATCGCCTTTTCTAGTGCTAGGGGATACGGTGGAGCTTGGCTTGCCGGGTAGCAGCCTGGTCGTGGAACTAGTAGAGGAATCACTGTGATTTTCAAGTCTGAATGCTGGGTGAGCTGAAAGTGGTGGAGCGTCGTGAGGGTCAGGAATGGTGAATTGTTGTTGCAAATTCGTCCGACCATTAGATCGCGTTAGGGGGGGAATACCCCTTGAAGATAGTGGGGGAGGCGAGAGGAAGCCTCGACCAATGGAGAACTCTGAGCTGGCACGGCTGTGTTTAGATTGCTGGCTGAGAGGCCTTGAAACACCAGGGTCCTGAGGCTTTTCGAGATTTGCAGATGATATCGCTCGTCGACGGGAACCATTGGTTTCTTGAGATTGACCAGCTAAGTTATGTATGAGTGATGAATTCTCCAGATTGACAATGGTTGAGGTATATATTACAACGAAGCGAGAGTTCACAAAGTGATAGGAGATATGGTAGAGCAGGAGGGTCTTATTTGAGGAGGGATTATCTTAGTAATGGTAAGACCTGACTAGGAAGGTCATAACCTATATGAAACCCAAGGAGAAGTGACGAGGAAGGAAGGATTTGACTGACTATTTCTATTTGCCATTACCGCCTTTAACATCGAGGAGAGGCATGCTCTCGCACTTTCACTAAAATCGAGGGTTAGTATTAAATGCCAAGAGATACGCAGGAACATTGGTGTTTCAGGTGAATCTTAGGATGCCCGTCCGCATTGAGAGTATATTTCTCAAGAAGATATACATACGGGACAGCAGTTGCTGCGGTTCTGACAGCTTCTACAACAGAAAGACAAGCGGCTTCCATGCTCTCAACATCAATTTGGCGAGTATTATCTGGATTGTCGCATTTGCAGGAAACAAGAATGGTAGGTAAGGATGAATTAACCAAGGCATCTTGGGTTATCAGCAGCTGAGGAGGCATCGATCGAACCGGAAGACTTACTCAATGTCTGTGGTAATTCAGAAATACTTTCCCTATTCATAACATCATACAGCAACATAGACCCATCTATCTTGGGGACTATATGTCCATTGATTTGTTTTGGCCATTGTATCCTTCGCTCAGGAATGATATCGAAAGATTCCAGATCCAGTTCGATTAGACTGACGGTATGGAAAACATTATCCACCAACATTCGCAAGCTCGAAGCAATGGAAGTTGGTAGCGTCCGCAGACCGAGGGCACGTTGTATAAGTGTACTTTTTCCCACTCCAGCACTGCCAATAACCGCTATGTTTATGTCTGCCATTCCGCTTCTCGATTGAGGCTATATGAAGGGACTGGAATCAGCTAGCAATTCACATTATCACTGAGAGGATTGAAATTAGAATGGCATACCGGCAGATTCACAAATTTTTCTATCGGCGGTCTTCTCTTGGAGCGTGGATATGGTTCGTTCTCATTACGGCGTGTTTCCAGCTCCGAAATCGTCGCAGATCTCAATTCTCTTGCCAGAGAGAGTGATTGTGGGGATTGGTAATTCCTGAAGAACGGATCGTCTTTAATAGAAGCAATAGAATCCCGATGGCCACGCGTTTCCGAATCCTCGAGCACCCTAAATCGCGGGTCTCTGCTGCTGCTGCTGCCAATCTGAGGAACTAGGGGGGCCGAGGCCGTACGAGACAACACTGATGGCCGGTGTGGAACACTTGTGTTTGCTGAAGGAGATGTTGGAGATGAAGAAGAGGCTTTGGATTTTCGATCGCTGCGATGTTGCGATTCGGATTGGAAAGAACTTGAGGACTTGGAACGCTTCGCCGTGAGCACATCAGGCTGATCCATACCTCACTATATTACAACTATTATTATAACTGTAATTAATACTTAGCTGTAGTCGATGCGGTCCCTTGTCAGGCAAGTGATTCATGCGTGCCCGCCAAATGTGCGGTAGGTGGCAGCGATTCGCACGTAACGCATTCTGAGGTGTGGGGATCAGGGAAGGAGAATCATTGAAGCATATTAGAAGATTAAACGATTTGATACCTAGGTATCCTGAAGTGGGATATAGAATAGACTATTTAAACATTAATAAAGAGAAGAGATAAACAGAATAGAATCGTGTCAGGCAGGCAGTTCTAAACGTGCGAATATATATGTACATATATAAGCTACGGGTTGAAGAATGGCCACAGCCAAAAATGCAACAAGAAGACACGTGAGGTCTCAATTGGTTGGGAATTGTACGCTCTACTTTCCCTTTTTTATATTTTCCTGCCTCAAAACGCAATTAATTTTATTCCTAGATTTTTAAAGATTCCCTTGCTCAAGTTTCAATTATTAATAGTCTCCGGAGATTTAAGTGTGTTAAATTGAGTTGACAATTGCTACGTCAAAACAAAACGACAGATTCTCTCTCCATTACTCCTCAGCTGAAAGTGCACGCATACATACTTGTCGGCTAATCTTCACACTCCTAGCTAGCGCTGGAAGTCGTTATTTTTAGCGGGAAAATGCAAATTTGGGGAGTAAAATTATAAAAACTCATCAAACCTGCCAATAGCATTAATCGCACTATTAGCTTCAATTGCCCCATATAAAATTCAAGCGAGAATTAATAGAGATGCACGGCCGAATGGGTTATCGGGATCGGGGCTACCCAATTGCGTATATATAATTATATGAGTAAAATATAAATTTTATTTAAATCGTAATAAAAAGTAAATAAAAAACACGGGTGGTTTATTTTCATAATATTAAAGCATCTTATAATAGGATATTATTATTATGAAAAGCGATCTCTTTAGCTGAGATCCTTACTCGCTAAAATGCGTAAGGTGTTTGGAGCCTTATTAGAATCTTAATAGCTTCAAAGAACTTGGCCGGGAACCTGGCATCATTTTCCAATTTCTTGAGCCTATACACCAGGCAAGCGAGCTAGCGCAAAATGGGGATAGAGCCATCGTATTTGCCACAAAACTGGGACCTGGCTGAAATAACCGGTTAACAGATTGGGAGAAGTAATTATCTACACAATAATATTGTTCAAAATTGAGACGAGAATGACAGAACAGCAATATCTTTTGAGGCTGAGAGGGAATGACTATTAACTACGACGAGAAAGTCGAGGCTCAAGCGGAGCTTAAACTGGTGAAGGAGTTCGCATTAGACCCCTAACCAATGGTATGTCTTTTGACTTACCCCTAGTCAGTGAAAGAGAACTTCTACTAAAAGATTTAGTATGCATAATTTCGCGAAAATCGAGAGTCAGGATCGAGAGAATTTCTTGAAAATACTTCCATGGCGTAGAAGGAAAAGTGAAAACCCTCTTCCTATCCGCCAGGAATAGTAGACGCACAGCATATGTTTAGACTGCTCCCACAGCGCGAGCTCTGAAATCTTTACAAGCTAACTCAGGGACTTCACGGGTCTCGGAATCTACGGAATATCTTCACCTTACATGTTCTGCTAGAACTGATTGTGTCACCTCTGAGATTTCGGTCCTCTCTCCCTTTGTCAGTTTTTCCTAGGCTGAGTCGCTTCGAATAGACCTTCTCACCCTTGCTAATACGGCCGTCAAGCTACTGTGAATTTATTGCTCGATCGTACATATCACGAAGAGTGGCAGTCCCAGCATGCGATGGCGACGAAACGGATTTAGATGTGACTTCCACGTCCCCGAATTTTCTCTTTTTCCCCGCGGATCATAACTTGGGGAGGGGAGCTAGTGAACCACGACAGCATTTGCACCTCGCAGCTGGCTTGCAGATTTGGATCTGACTATTATCTTCCAGAGTGGTTATTATTGGTAGTGCGGGGGATGGTTGAGAAGGGTGAGAGAAAGGACTTTTTCAGAACAGCACTCGAAAGTGCGAAGAAACAGTTGCAGAGTACTAAGCGTACTTCAAGACATGATAGGAGAGCTTCAAAAGGAAGTGTGACATCAGTATCACTGAGTGAGCAGCGGAAGAGAGGAGGTGCTATGGAGCTCTGAGAGAAGCATGTGAGAGAAGTATGAAAGTGACGAAGTCCTATCACATTCTCAACTGACACCATGTGACTATAAGATGGCTTAGGGTAAGCCTTGTGACCTTTCCTCATCGAGGAAAGTCCACTTCTAATGACTTAAAAATGACACAATTATCTGGTAGGATGGATGAGACCTACGCAGCTCTACGACCTCTTATGTAGTTTGGGCTTTGATTGTGCGATGTGATACGATTGTGTCACGATGAAAGCTTCTTCGCTACTTGCCACATCGCGCAGGGAGGACTTCTCTACTACTACTTGATGAGGGCCCTAAATTGTCTTTGCATGGCTTTGACGGATTTGAGATCGAGAATAACGTCCTTCTGATTAACCCTCAATGGACTGTTTGCTAGTACCTAAATTGCATCAAATTGCATTCCCGAGGCACACTCCTGAAGCACATTTCCGAAACCTATCATCTGCCTCCGAGGCTAAATGTTATGACTACCAGAGACCCGTTCAAGCTGTAAGATCCGGTGACTGAAAGGATCTGTGAAGGTCATAAAAGATTTGCCCGGGGTTAAGGTCCTGAGGGCTACTTTCACTTCTCGAATAAGATCAGCTGAAAAGTTATGTATGCTTTCAGCCTCTTTCAAAAACTTAAAGTTGTCGTGACGGAGAAAGCCTTCAACTGCTGCTGTAGCCACCATATTTCGCACCGAATGTCCCTTTGGTAGTAATGCCGCTGAAATAACGTGCTGGGAATTGAGGTAATAGACGTTCGTGTGAGGATCTCGGGAATGTTTGTTCGTTAGGGGAGGATTGGCCATAATAATCTCCTTGATATGCTGAGCCATTGAAGACTCCATACCCGTAACACCGCACATGTCAGCTAATCTGACAAATTCGATAGTAGCAGTAATAGCCTCTTCTGGCGTTGATTTACTGAAGACGACTCGACCAAGCCATAGCCACTGAACTAGCATTTGAAAGCTTCGAATTGACACAACGCCATCTATCTCTTCTAAGATTGTCGACTGCTTTTTGCCCTCCTCAAAGTTTCCTCCGAACATAGCTGCAAAATATGGGGACTGTTTGCAGAGCAGAGCCTTCGAGAGTACATATTCGCCGCCTGAAGAACCGATGCGGATCACGACTTGAGGGCCGGTATAAAGTGGGAGGAGGCTACTACTATATTAGTATGGAATGATAATGATACCTCGAATTACTCACGACGTTGTGAAGGCTTCGAAAGGCGAATCGAGAAATCTCTTTTGGTGAATTGCGCTTGACATCTTGGTGCTTTAATGTCTGATGTGTCTGATGTTAAGGCTGTTACGAAGTCAAAATCAATATGCCTTCTTTTGGGAGAAGAGCAATAAAGGGGAACTTTTAGTTACATCCCGATTTCTATTCGTTAGCGGCTCATCATGGCAACCCTTATAAGCTGTGCAACGAGAGTGTAGCGAGGGAGCTTCAGAATTTCTCTATTAACAGGATCTGTGGGAATGATTTCAAGACGGGCGCATCTCTTGGGTGGTGAGTGCCTGACTTCTAACATAATATAACCAAGGACTCCTTGGGATCAATTTAATCGACTCGTTCCCTACTGTCGTAGAGCCATGGTCAGTCGATTTCTGTGACCTCCCTCTTCTCCCGGCCTGCCACACGATCAAATATACAAATTTAGTTATCGACAACCATCAGGCCGGTTTGTATAAATCTTAGGCTTACGTTGGCTATTACGCTAAACCTATTGAGTTTTTGATGGACAAGGGATTTTGGAGGTCAATGACCGGGAAACATGACTACAAAGAAGGCTAATGTGTAAGCTTTTCTAATTCTCATGAAGCAAAGTTGGTTCCGTGCACATATCCGAAACAGAAGCTATTAAAGCCGATGTCAATATTATTGGAAAAACATATGCGTTATTGGCAGAGGTGTACCGGCGATCTGGCCTACTAGAGAAATGTAGTTTGCGGGTAGATTTCAAATGGGTCTAGGGAGCTCTTTGCTGTAGGGATTTATAGAACGGTCATTTTGTTCGAGTACTATTTATCCAAGGTCGATTATGCGTGCCATCCTAGAATCGAAGACAATCGTACCACTCAAGCAATAGACTATTGATAGGTTAAAAAATAGCTTTACAAGTGGCTAGTAATGTCCTATCCCGAGTGATCCCGAGAGGTGATAATGCCGTTGTCTTTCGTGTAAAACTCTGGGATTGTCGGATAGTGTGAAGGGTCCTATTGGCTAAGAACTTCAATAGTATCGTTTGCTGCCGCTTACTGTACCTCGAGCCTCTGAATATAACTGAATTCTCCAATCGAGATGAAAAGACTAGTAGCACCAGTGGCGTCCATTACCGGAGCACCTCGAGCCACAAGAATTCTAGGAAGTTTTCTTCCAAGACTAGGGCTAGCATCAACAGGTCTAGCAATTCCGATACTAGCCTAACGTGAAAGGTAGATAAAAAGTGCGTCATAAAAAAGTCAGAGGGTTGTCCAGGATTGTGGGGTGGTGGTGACTTTGCTACGTAAAAGTGAGCTCACCAACATAGTTGGTTCTGGCATATGTCAAAAGAGTCGCCCGCTTCATTGGACTAAAGATGTAGATGGGCAGGGAAGCCTCGACGAGAATCTATCAATCTATCTGACTGTCCATGAGAGATCATATCCTGGTGACAACAGTAAATTGTTAGGCCTGAGATGTAGCCTCTGTCGTCGATGAGGGGGAAGGTAATAACAGAGTTGCCATTGAGGAAAATGGCGAATCTCAGAGCAAACGCTAACTGTGTGCTATCCCACATGACGGGAGTTGGAGTGGAGTTGGAGTAGAAGTAAGTATGAGTCTGTCAGAAGGGTCTAAGGTTATGTGATATGCTGACGCTCGAAGTAGATTTGCCGCAGACTGAGTTCAGGGAAATTTATCTGAAGCAGTCTTTCTAAATAGTTTCATGGTATTAAGGTTATCGTTAATGACTATAAAGACCCTAGAAACTTTACATAATATAATGCTGTTATTTTGGATCGAAGGTAAAAGCACGAAGATGACTATTACATCTTCATGCATGGTAATGCAAAAATTCACATGTTGTATAAAATATGTTTATATCTCTTCCAATATTATAGACCCAGTTGGATTTTTCCACATTATTCACCAGACCTAAATCTGATGGAATTTGATGAAGAATTGGATCCAGGAGCATTGTTGGCATGCATAGTGTAGCTCTGGAAGAATCCCGTTGGCACAGCTATGGAAGATAATTACAAAGGCTTGGAATGCGATACCGGAGAATTATATTGCGACGTTATACAAGTCTTAAGTGCACATGACGCAATTTCTGGATAGCTTCAATTGCGGTGAGAGCAAAGAGAAATAGCGTCGCAGGTGGTGCTATCGTGGCTATCAAAGTGGCAAAATAACAATTAAACGGCGGTGGGGTGCAGCGTAGGATACATTCCGAGGTATCATGAGCCTTAGACAGAATTAGCACACGACGTCCTTTCCATAATGCAACAAGAGGCAAAAAGCAAAGGCTAAAGCTGATTAAATAATAACAAGGCTGAATAAGACCTACTTCACGAATAATAACCTCTGCACCTCGGACCCTCTCTCGCCGCCTTCTCTCGCGTCACAAAGGAGCAAGGTCATCTGACAAGAAACGTTGAGAAACCGCATGTGCCCTCATGCACTCCGCCTTCTGCAGCATGTATGTATGTATGTATGTACATACGCCCGAACACGTCCTCAAAATTCATGCTTTGAATCCTTCCAGCCAGCCAGAATCCTTCCATCTGCTCCACTAACTTGCTTTAGGCCGCCCTCCCTTTTGCTCCGTGCCCTGATTGTGAATCTCGGCATGCATTTACATTTACAGACTATTTAAATTCTTGCCCCCGTGCACTTCCGAACGGAGTTGCGCGCTACACAACCCGTCATCTATTTATTTAGTGTGTGTCGTGCCCCTTGTGTACCTCAAAGGTTCCTTGCATTTTGGAGATGCTTTCCCCCCTCGAGTCTGTGTCTCAGTGTACAGTACAGTACAGTACAGTACTACCTTCCGACGGTCTAATTGTATTACCTTGAAGGATCGACGAGTACTACTAATTGAACCCTCGAGGCCTCTCTTAAATAATGACTACCGTTTTGACTCTGCCGTTAGTAGATAGGCCTTTCGTGAGTACTTGTACTGTTTCGTAGAGTCTCAATTGGCCAGTTGGAAGGTATTGTAGCTGATATTAAACAGAAACCTCTGAGAAATTCAAAGATGCATCCTCTCCAGGACCCCAAGCGCAAAATGAAGAAGGGGGAGCCATTCGATCCAGAGGAACTCAGCCGCCGTCTTAAAGCTCATTTGCTGGAGCAGAAAATACAGGCTGATAAAAGGCGTTTTGCAAGGGCAGCTGCTCAGCAGAAAGCTTTTTATCAGCATATGCCGAGTGGAGCTAGAGCGGCATTTGAGAAGACGACAACACCAGAAGGAGTTCGTCAGTTTCATAAATTGTCACAGCCAGCTCTCAAGCAACTAGAGGGGTTGTGTTTAGATGATACAGTTCCGGGGAGACTACCGAAGACAAGTCTTCAAAGAACACAAGCATTGGATCAGGCAGCGGCAGAGAGAGACAGCCTCAGAAACCGAAATCAGTTTCAATGGACTCACGGTATGGAGGAAGCTGCGGGGGTAGATAATGAGAGGGGAATATATAAACCACCTACGAGGAGTTTTGATGCGTACGTATTCCTTCAAAAGCGAGGAAACTAGGAAGTTTAGGAAATGGTTCTTTTCATTCCTCGAAGATGGACAGCTGAAGCTTATTTGGCTCTCTTGCCCTCTTCTCATCGAGTAAAACTAACTCGGGTACCTTCCAGAGATGTTTTGCATGCGCGACGAGGACCTGGCGGTCTGGTGGAGGAAGACCCTAGTTACACAAAAGTAAAGACAGGGTTAGATGCGAACGATCGGCACGACTGGGCACAGCGAGATGAAGAGGAGTTAGAGATCAGATGGACGGTGAAGGAATTCATGAACCCCTTCTTGAACAAGAGACATTCTTTATGGTCACTGAGAAGTAAAAAGGAGCAGTCGTTGGAGCATGGAAAGAATGAAGATAGAGTCTTGGCTCCAATCCCCGAAGAAGGGAAACAACAAACGAAGAGTGGTTTTCTAGGCCGTTTCAAACGTCGTTCTAGTTAACAAATGCCTACTTCTGGAACAGATGGTACTATTGGGGTTAACTGACTGGATTGGGAAAAGGAAAATGGCACGCGCGAGGCATTCTTGTACACCGAGTAGCGAGATTGAGGGGAATAATGACTGTGATTCCATACGCACTATCTTGCGCGGTGCCATGCTTATATCCCGTGTCTGCTACTCTCTCGCTCTTCAGGTTGAGGAATGGAGTCATTGACTTATCTGGATCATCCAGTTTCATCCGACTCCATAATGAACCACGATCAATCGATTCATGGGTTGTCCAAATACAATTCTAGGATCTAGTGATGTTAGTCTAATTTTGCAGATACGTAAAATAATACTGACCAGAGACTTAGCTTCCGTTCATTTGTTCGTAGCTGTAGAAGAAGCTACTGCATTTTGAAGTTGGAGTCAATGTCCAAGTTTCCATCTCTCCCCATTCAACAGGGCCTCAATAATTCTTGCACTTTCCTCTGCTAGCTCTCTTTGTATCAATTCCGCTACCTGAACGCCATCATCTCTGGAAAGTACTTGAAGAATGAGGTTCGAGTATTCCCTCACAGCTTCTCCATCGGCAGAGTTCCTTGCACTATTCAATGCCTTCACACCATTCTCAAGACCGCGGTCCTGGTTCCAGCTTTCAGCACCTTTACCAGAACGTCCTTTGCCATATTTCGGCCATTCAAATGTACTATCGCAAGGTCGTAGAGTTGCAGTGTTGATCTCATCGAGTTGAGATGAAAGTTTGGGGTAAAGTTTGAAGAGTTGCTGTAATTCTTTCGAATCATCTAAGACTGTAAAAGGACCTTTTGAACCGGCCGCAGCGACGGTTCCTGCAAGAGGTTTTGATGTATGCTCAGTGCTGGGCGCTGGCACTGGTTTCGGTGCTTGAATAGCTTCTTTTGAGGAGTCGATGGTCGGATGTGTGTCTTTGTGTAATTTAGAGCAGGCAACTGAGCAACTGCAAGGTAAGAGTTAGCTTCAATCTCGTGATTGTTTAAGTGATTTTTACTAAGGAAGAAGGCATTGACTGCATTTGTATTTCGGAATCGAATTTTTGCATACTCCGCAGAGTCTCTCTTTGGGGGTCGCTAAAGCTGAATCTTTAGATTCAATATTTTCTGGGCTGAGAGTTTCGACACCCTCATCGTTGCCTTCTGCCTCTTGAATTGACATTTTTCGGGGGGCTTGAGGAGAAGGCGCGTCGAATAATAGCTCATGCTAAATTTATTCTTGTACGGACGCGCCGGTCGATCTGTACCAAAAGAAAAAAAGTTAAGGTTTCGGTCGTCATTGCTGATTAATTGCAAAGACTACAGCCTCCCGTCTTCGTCCGAAACCTGACATTTATATGTTGGAGTGGATTTGCCTTCAGACTTACCGCAATACAAACAACATATATTACCCAAAGCTATTCCAGCCTTGTCCCAGATTTTATCACAAACACAAGCAATGGCATCCGGAAGGATTTCTAGGGCAGCGAACTCTCTATTAACCAAGACTCGACCATCAAGACCGTCAATATCAGTCCGCCATCCAAGCTCTGCAAGATGCGTACATCAAAGTACTCGGCTTCCAGCTATGGTAGCTTCCAATGCGAGGACAAGACCGATTTTACATCCGCTGCATCAACCATCTAATATGCTGAAGAAATCAGCCGCAGAAGGTGGAAGCCGAAGTATCTTCATTCAGACAGAATCAACACCAAATCCAGACGCCCTTAAATTCCTTCCAAATCATCCAGTCCTACCTCCTGGGTTATCAACACCCTTTATCGAATACCTATCTCCTCGCTCAACTCTTGCGCCTCCCCATCCATCGCCCCTCGCAGCACAGTTAATGAACGTCGATGGCATCACATCAGTGTTTTATGGGCCGGACTTCATTACAGTCACCAAAGCCAACGATGTAATTTGGGCACACGTGAAGCCGGAAGTGTTCAGTCTCATCACGGAAGCGGTCACCTCTGGATCACAGATTGTTAATATTACAGAGAACAAATCAGGGGAGGCTGGCCAGGAAGGAGGAGAGGGAGATAGTTTGAGTTATAATGAAAATGATAGCGAGGTTGTGGGAATGATCAAGGAGCTTTTGGAGACTCGAATTCGGCCAGCGATACAGGAGGACGGAGGAGATATTGAGTTCCGAGGATTTGAGGATGGGAACGTTATGTTGAAGCTACGGGGCGCCTGTCGGACTTGCGATTCGAGTACCGTCACCTTAAAGAATGGTATCGAAGGAATGCTTATGCATTATGTAAGTGCTTCAAGTGCCACCACGTTTGCATGCAGAAGCTAACTTGGAGGATTTTAGATTGAGGAAGTGAAGGGTGTGATACAGGTTTTGGACCAGGAAGAAGAGATCTCAGCTCAGGAGTTTGCTAAATTCGAGGAGAAACTGAAGCAACAAAAAGGACCTGATGCTGTTGCATCGACCATAGGTAAAGGAAGTTTGGATGCTGTTCCCGGCTAAGAGAAGGACATTTGCGGGGGTCAGGTTAGGTTTTGAAGCAAACGCGGGCTACAATATTATGTTGCTCGGACTAAAGCCTTGTTTCACAGCGTTGAGAAATACCCAAAATGAAGTTTCGGCATTGGGTTTCTAAATAACCCCTCTTTCTGCCGCATGCTTGAGTGAGGCGTTCTGTTCCTCCATCCTGAGCAACCCTCCCATTCTCTAGACAGAACGCCATCTGCAGCGTAATTGGCTAAAGTCGCATAGCTCAATCAACAATGCAGTCACGAGAAATTGATTGCATAACGAATCAGAAAGTAAAGCCCTTGCAGCCGGTCGACATCCTTGAAAATGCAGGATGAAATGGGTGTCAGGGGCTCGCATAGGACATGAGGATGAGGATGCATCCTTGTACGGAAGATATGGCCGGACTCTCTTCCGCCATCAAATCATCGTCACTTCTTGAATAAACTTTTGCTGGTCTTCCCCACGATCTGAAAAGAAAACTTGGGCCATGGTTTCAAACGAAAAAGAAAGTTTTAACGACGGTGCAGCATAATGTGTGAAAGCCTCATGCTGACTTGGCCGGTAGCCCAACCTGAACGAAAATCCGGGGTAAAAAAGAACACAACTCTCTTATTGTTCATCTGACGGGCTTCGAAACATTGCGAAAACTGAGACAGACAATAGGGATATGTGTAAGACAAGAACGGGGTCAGCCGAATCCTTCACTAGCCAAAGTGCTTTTGCTTAAATTTGAACTTGTTATGCTGGCACGCTGGACTTCACCCTCATAGTGGCGTCGTGGAAAAGAGAGCGGCTATAATGGGGGGGATCATATGAGATATAGGTGGTGCGACCTTCCAAGATTCTCAACCATCGCCTCACAAAACATTGTTTTGTTTGCCGAATCCATCGTATGACAGCTATGGTCATCATGGTTTGGATAGCCTTTCTTGACGACTTTTGATCTAGGGACCTTACGATGAAGCGATCGCGCTCTTCTCAAAGGGAACTAAAGGATTATAGCATAATAGCGGGGGGCAAGGGGGGCAAAGGCTTAAGCTTCTTCCTACACAGATTCCAGATCCCCAGATTTGTAGTCTCGTCGGAAACTGAGTCTGGCTAGTCTCCTGGCTCGCTAGCTCTGTACGTTAAGAGTGGCTATCATCGTCAGTGAAACTGAAGGGAGTGGAAGTCGCCAAGCACAGCAATAACGAAATTCCATGTATGTAGTGTACTGTACTGTACTGTACTGTACTGATGTATAAAACATACGTTCGTGACTTGCATGGCATCAAGCTGCACATATGCGGAGTGCTTTTCCTGCCCCTCTTTTATCTCTGCTCCACTTGGCCAAGTGATTGATGAAAAGACCTCGACCTCGACCACCTCAATCTTCCACCCACTGCCGTCGTCAACCCTCCCTCCCGTCAGCTTAAATCATTCTATGGGCAAGGCAAAAAGAAGTCCGGGGGCGACTAGCAGCAAGAAAGGCACTTTGACCAATATTTATCCTTGCAAGTGCCCTGGTCATCTTTTAGCGCTAACTTCGCGCTTGCATTGAAAACTCCGCTTCCAATGCAGCTGCGAACAAGGCAGGCATCTCCCTTCTCAACTCATCTGCTTCCTCTCTTCCTTTCCTAACGACTTCCTCTTCTCTTCCCCCTTTCATCCTGTGCTCTTCCTCCAGAATCGTGTGAGATAGCAATATTAAGCTCCAGCAAGGTCTATTATCATTATCGCAGACCATCTTCCTCGAGTTGTACGATCAAATCCAAATCTGCCAGTCGTGTTGCATTGGTTCTTCCCCGCATCCACCTTGAACGTTGCGCCTGGTCCGAATCCCGCACGTCGCAGAAACTCAATCCACGAATCCTCCTCCTCATCCTTCACCAAAAAATCACCCAAATACCTTTCCCTCTTCGACGGCACTGTTTGAGAGTAAGGCCACCGCCTCTCATCAATAGTTGACAATGGGCCACGAATAGTCTAGGCGACTGAAGCCTATTTATCACTGTCGCATGCGCATCAGGCTATCACGTCCTGTTCTTACATACATCTGGTAATTGGGCGATCATAGATGGTACGGTCGGGAATTACGTATTGCGAAGAATTCAGGTTAGAAGAGTTTATGATTTTGTGCGTCGGTCTGTGGTGATTATACTAGGTTAGTCTTTCTGCAATTTGCTGAACCAGGTCCTTCATAGACTAAGTAGTGTTTGGCATAGAAGAGTTGAAGTACAATGCTAATCCTTGCGACAAGCAGAAACCAGATCCTAATTTTGTTTTAAAGCCTGTCTTTTTCGAATATAATATCCTCGGAGCAGTGAGTGCTTTTACTATCTCTCTCCTCTCTCCAGCTATCTACAAATCTACACGTCTCCGCTGCGGGAAAACATTGAAACCTTCATCATGTATCTTCTTCCCAATATGCAGCATAAATACCTTCCTAGATAGAGCTCGGTCACTTTTGAAAGGGCCGGCTGGGCAGAATTAGTTCATGTGGTTCAGTTCAATTCAAAGGGCCGCTTTATATACCCATGGCTTGCTGAAGGCTATCAACTGTTCACTGAGTGGAAATGATGCAAACTATTTTCCTTCTAGCTAATGCACAGCTATAAATTTCGTGGAGGGCAAGAGAGTAACAGTAACAAATTACTGATCCGCTGTCTAGGTAATTTTCAGTCACAATATCTGAACCTAATCCTTACTCATTTTGGCCTTGCCTTGTCTACTCCTCTAATACTTCTGGGATTCAACATATTCCTCAGCCGTCTTCTCCCCTCGTCTTCTTGCACACACTTTGAGCCATCAACTGCTGCCTCATTCGACTTATCCTACCTATTAAAACCTTTCGGATCGCACCGCAAAGGTTCCCGACTGCACAATTGGGGTAAAAATTATTGGAGACAGACAATTATTGTACTGGTTGTATCATTTCCAAGCGAGCAACTTATCACCGAAACACTAGTTATTTGCTCTAGCCTCTAGCGTTTTGGATACTGAAATTAGATTACCATCCTGGAAGAACCGAAGGTATGTGAATTGCAAATTCTTACAAGCCTCTATAGACAGGAGCAACAACGACAGAGTCATGTTCAAGGGAAATCTTGTCTAGCCTTCTTCTGAGCCAATTATCCTTCAAGCATATGTTTCAACAAACATTCTCATTACATGTTGCCATTTGCATGAATTGCTTGGATATGCATCATGGACTAGGCTCCAAAATCTTGTTAGAGAACTGACAACTGCGGTTAAGTCTGGACTCTTAGTAAATAGTTATACTCTCCCCTTTTTATTGTCGGCTAAATTGCCCCTTTTGGCCTCATACACTTCTCACCGTCTTTTCACCTTCGGTGCAACATGTTCACTTTCTTATAACTCATACTATCTCATTTAGTGCCAGCCAGACCACCAACTCTTCTCATGTTCTAGCCATCAGTCCAAGATTCCGACTAACTTCACATTCTATCAAGTCCATCTCAACAACTATCAACTGCAACTGGCATCCATTTATCGCTTCATTGCAGTCTTCGCTATTGTTCGCTATCCACCTCTCTCCATTCTTCCCTTACTCATCATACTCACCCTTCCCCCTCAGCTCTTCTGCCATCGATCCGCTCTTCAGTCATACTATCCCGCCATCCATCAAGACTCTCACAGCCAGTCTATAACACCCTCCTCAAAGCCACTGTTTAGTTCACCCTCAACCTGCTAGTCCATCCACTCTTAACATAGCAAACTTTGTTGATTCGCTCTTTGCTCCTGTCTTCCCTTCTCAAATCGGCTCTCCAACTTCAAAATCCGCTATCCCTATAGCGCTCTGTAACCATGAGCTCTAGTAACAGCAAAGTTGGTGGTCCAGGCAAGGCCAACCAGTCCAATCCATCATCTTTAACCTCTAGCAACACATCTATTCTCCTTGACAAGTTCAGTGGTAGACGATCAACTCCAGATTCCGAAGCTCTAGCAAGCTCCGACGACGAAGGTGAACGACAAGATCACCAGCAGCCTGCAGTCCCTACCCAGAAGCCAACTCGCCGAGCCTCATGGTTGAATGATACTACACCATCTGGAACACAACAAACTCGCAAGGGATCATTTGCAAGCAGCTCTATGTCTCCCACAACATCACACCCAAGTACTCCGTCAGTTGAATCTGGAAACTGGGGCTCTCACACTCAAGGCGGCTCTGGCCGAGGACATCCTGGATCAAGCTCGTTTCCTTGGAGCAACATCTGGAATAATGAGTCCCGCAAAGAACCTCCTTCCAGACTAACAGAAGTTTTACCTTCGCCAACTTCTATGTATCCTCCAGGATCGGCTGGAGGTGGCTTTTTCAGTAGTGATGCAGCTTCTCCTCAGAGAGATACCTCGAACCCTACTATTCCTTTCGCCATTCCTCTACACCCTACACCAAAGACCTACAGATCGCAGTCATATTCGGTAGGACAGCTTGACCTCGACCAGCCAGCGGGTGCAGTACCAGCAGGCGCTATGCCTCTCGTAGGACGAAGTAACAGGCCGCATCAACATTCGGGACTCCACCACCGTCCTTCTCGACCAAGCATGCTGAGCGAGATGACTAATGATGGTGGTCTCGGCAAAGTTAAAGAGGTTGATGATGACGATGACGATAGCACCAATGGCTCTAATCATGGTGTCCAGTTGCATTCGAATGAAGCAAAGACAATCGAGATTTTAGCAAGAGAAAATGCTATGTTGCGCCAACAACAACAATACCAGAACCTCCGCGCCGCCAGGCCCCGCTCTTCGACGTCTAATGCATATGCGAATATCAGCGGTGGATACAGTGGTTTACAAACCGAGGCACTGCCAGAGGAGTCTGAGTATGCCATCGACGAGCTCGATGAATTAAACGAGGTTCAAGCTGGCAAAGGAATGCTTGGCCGCAGAATGAGCGAGTATGCTGCTGGGCAAGCACGAATACCTTCTTACGTGTCTCTTGAGAACCGGAAATTGGAAAATGTCAAGAAAGCATATTGGCAGAGCTCGCTTGGATTTGGGGGGTTGGCTGACATTCCTCAAAGCAGACGTCACTCTTTTGCTGATGTACCGGCTCGACAAGGGTCTGTTAGCTCGGTTGGAGAACAACTATCTATGCACGAGAGCAATTTACAGGAAAGCTTATCTCCGAAAGAATTTCAAACCCGTTATCAAGAACCAAGCGGGTATTCATTGAACGATCATGGTAAGCAATATTCTAATCCTTCCAATGTTTCCTGGACAGAACATTGCAGCTTGGTAAAACCATTAGGCTTACAAAATGCGAATACAGCAGCTTCATACTTCGGAAGTGTTGCAGCTTTGCCTCGAAATGCGGAAGCCTACAATTCAGTACCCTTCCAACAAGCATCAGCTTATCCATATGGTGTCCCCAATCAGTATTCGGGTGGGCGACCATCATCTCCACATCGAAACATGTACGGTCTTCCTCAGCCACGACATAACCAACTTCTCTACATTGTCCTATTTAAGTGCTCTCGGGCCGATGTTTTCTACGTCCAAGAAGGCACGGGACTGTCAGTGAAGCCAGGAGACCTCGTAATTGTTGAAGCAGATCGAGGCACTGATCTCGGCACGGTCGCCAGAGACAATGTGGATTGGACTACGGCTAAAGAGTTGAAAGAGCACTATGCGGAGGAGCATTACAAGTGGCTCATGATGTACTCTCAAGGCGCTGCTGGAACTGCCGATGGCACTGGGGCTGGATTGATGGCTGCATCTAATGGAATGCAAGGTAGTGCAGTCGGTGGCATGGGACCTCCAAGTCAACATGGCATGCAAGACCCTCCCACAGGTGAACTGAAGCCCAAGATCATCAAACGTCTAGCTCAGAACCACGAAATTCAAGCTTTGCGCGACAAGGAAGGAAACGAAGCAAAGGCGAAGCGTGTTTGCATGCAGAAAGTCAAGGAGCATGGCCTCCATATGGAAATTCTTGATGCTGAATTCCAAATGTAAGTGACTCCCACCTCGTCTACGGTAAATTAAGCTCATATATCATTACTACATAGGGATTGGAAAAAATTGACGTTTTATTATTTTGCTGATGCTTACATCAACTTCAACTCACTGGTCACGGACTTATTCAAAGTCTACAAGACTCGAATTTGGATGTCCGCTATCAATCCTGCCTCGTTTGCTAGTCCATCGCTTGGTCTTCAAGCCCCAAGTGGCATTGGCCCTGGGGCTGTAGGAGTCAGTAGAAGCACCCCAACTGAACGACGTCCTCAGCAGGCTGAGCAACCGTCATATGGTGTTCCCCAAGCTAGTCGAAACTACCCAAACGTGTTCACACAACCTTTCACGCCTGGAATGGATAGGGGCACCGTACCAGGCGCACAATTCCAATCCCCAGGGTACACATATGGCTACTCCCCTTTTAACTCCCCTCGTAACGTGGCCGCCTCCTCACCCGGTTATGTGTCAACAATGATGGATGCCTATCCTAGTGCCTATCAAGGTTCGGCTGATTATCAAGGACCCGGACGCTTCCCTTCGCCGCATGGTACAACACCAACACATGAAGACTATTCTCGACAAGGAAGCGGACTCGTGACTCCCTCTGACGCATGGGTCGGCGCGTTCCAAGGACTGTCAATGAACTCTCGTTAGGTTCAAGAAGCTTCATCTTTATACTTCCCTGAGTTTTAGACGATTACTAGCTCATCAAACCCTCAAATTTCGTCTGAAGGTCCCTCAGGGTGGCAATGCCATTGCCGTTTCTAGAGTTGTCTCAGGTAATACCAGAAACTATATACTGCGGAAATGACTATCGCTGCCATTCTCGCGCTCCATGAACACAATCAACCTCGGTCCTCAAGCGTTATTTCCACCATACTTCCGCATCGTATTCACCTTTTTTACGTCCTTTAATTCGGTGTTCTTAATTACAAATTAGAAGCAACGCTCAATTTATCTTAACGCAATCGCAACGACAATAAACCTCATACGAAAGGATTAAAATGAGCGCTTGTTTTTCAATTCATTCCACCACAAGGTCTTGCTAGAAGGTTGAGAGGGGCTCATCAATTAGGAGTTTTTTTCTTTTCTTTTCCCATTTTTCGATCACATATTCAGAGACTTAGGACGCGCGTTTTGCATGGTTTAGATAACTGGAAATACTTTCGTTGTTTTGCCTTCTCATTTTATTGCTTGTAACATGATATCTCAGCGCATCAAGAAATAGCGCTTGGAAATTTCGCAACGAATTCATGAAAAATGGCCCGGAAAGAGCTTCATAGATAGATTTTTTTTTGTTTTTTGTTTTTTTTATTTTATTTTTTTCATGATCGGGTGGTGTCAAGGGGATCTAAAAAAGAAACTGGTGTGATTTTTGCAGGGACACTGGACTGGTGAATTTGCTTCGGAGGCACCGAGAATCTCTCAAATACATGTTTGTAAAGGTGAAATACTTAGCGGGACAAAATACAGATTTTATATGCGCTGTAGATGCTGTTCCTTGGTGCGATGTCGGTTTGGTCTTGATATAGCCCCAAAGTAAGGCCTGCAATTGTGTTTTCTCAATCAAAATGCGGGTTTCAGTCGTCACATCTCTCTCTCTCTCTCAACCAGTGCAACGTTAGAGTAAGACATGTCTTCATTTGGAATTGGATTAGTGTATATCATTTTTGTGAGGTGAGGGTTGGTCAGTAACTTTTGTTCTTTTTAGAAGGCACGCGAGTTAATTCAACTCCTCCGCACCAAGTCTTTTCCAGCTCCATCTCGCCTCAACAATCAAAACCAAAACCTAGAACATCGACGCACTATGGCGAAATCACCGAACAAAAGAAAGTTAGAGAGTAAGTTAAATTGGAATCTCACTTTCAAGAATATATCACAGGGAATGCAGTAAAACTGACGGTTTCCAGGTGCCGTTCCAAGCAAGACAAAACACCGGAAGCTGGCACAGACACCAGATATAGGAGAGCACGACAATTCAGATGATGGACTCCTCGTTCGATTCCCTCCCCCTGCTCCAAAACGCGTCAAGAAAAGCAACAAGATGAGGGAGCCGGAACCTGCACGCTCTAGTAGAGCTGATGAATACGAAGAGGATTTTGGCCGAACTGAAAGCCAGTGCGCATATCACTGAATCCTCCATCGAGATTTTATGCTAAAGAGTTGTACTGACTTTTTGAAGGTATTTTCTCGCATTCATCGCTACTGAAGCCAAGAAGAAGAAAGCCAGCCAGGAATCGAGCGAATTCTTAGAGAGGTTTGCACAAGTTGCAGCGGACGAGGAGAAGAAGGTGTTGGAGTATATCAGGACAAAGTCTGCTGAAGCGTAAGTACACTTGGCAACTTCGAGAGGAGTACATGGCTGATGATTGCAGGGCCAAAATAGACGAAGACTTTAAGAGATCATTCAAATCAGCCTTTCTCGCAGCGGCGCCTTTCGACTCACAAGCCGATGAATTTGGCGAGAACCTTGAAGCTGCTGCTAGACGTCGTCCTCCATTTTCGTCATTGAAGGAACAGAGTAAGAAGCTCGTTGACAATGGCTTAGAACTAAGAGATTTATACAAAGACGTTGTGAAGAAGAGTTCAGCAAAAGATATCTTAGCTTTACAGGAGAATGAATGGGAGAAAGAAGATGAGGGCGTTTTAAAGTTGTTGAGTATGGGGAAGCAGGTTGGCCAGCAGAGAATTGCGATGATTTTGCAGGCGATGAAGATTCCGGCATTGGAGGAGGGATCGGAGGAGAAGGATACGGCGGAGGTGTTGTATGGGGGGTTTGAGAAGAAGAGAGATGTAGAGGGTGAGGGGATTGAGGCGGTCGGATGGGGAAAGGAGGCCAGGAGACATGCGAAGGGATTGAAGAGGTTTTATAAACCATCTTCGAGGGAGAAAGTTTCAGCTTCGAGAAAGTAGCCTTTGTGGAGAGACGGCTTGAGAGTCGTGTTGGGAGATTTTTGAGGAGCATTGCTAATACTAGATACTCGAACTTGCTATACTAGCTATATACTTTAAGACTACGCAAACAAGGAGATTTCATAGAAGTAAATATAGATTGATACTTCGTGATTTTTAGATATCACAAAAAAACACTTGCCCATAGTCGTCTAAGAGTGACATGGTGAATCGGTTTAACTAGCAGTTTCTAGGGGATAGAATATAGCGATGTTTCCACAAAAGAGCTCTTATTCTTATCAACCGCCCAAGAATGATCAATCCTCGAGGAACGCTTTGTAATAAAAAGGTAATGTAGAATAAAGGAAAATTCGAGGTGGATTTATACACGTGACTGTGTCGCTTAGCTTTTACACTAGTAAAGTAGAGCCCACGTAAAAGAAGCCGGAATATTTTGCAAATTAATTGAGAAAACAATCAACGACAAATCGACAACCACCGACCAACTCTCTTTCAAGGTCAGTAACTCTGCGAGGAAGGCATGAAGATAAGAATATCGCGAGGTCATTTTCAATGGCATTGAATTGCAGCACTTTCTAGCGATCGATCGATTGATGTTCATCTTTTTCGCTTTCCTCAATTCCACTCCTCCACCATTTTCAACCACTGATCAAGGCTGACCGTTTGCGATCATAGATGGGAGCCCTCAAATACGTCGAAGAACTTCAGAAGAAGAAGCAGTCTGATGTCCTGCGCTTCCTTCTTCGTGTTCGATGCTGGGAGGTAAGAAATATCGACCCTTAAGCCGAACTGAATCCTTCGATCTCAATTCTTTTAATCCTGGTCTTCGGACCATTGGATTATTGTGGACATCTTTCGATGTCTCTGCTATACACTCGTTGAACTTAGCTGAGAGTGCATAATATAGCTTCGACAATTGAACGTCATACACCGTGCTTCCCGCCCATCTCGTCCTGATAAGGCTCGCCGTCTTGGTTACAAGGCCAAGCAGGGTTATGTTATCTACCGTGTTCGCGTGCGTCGTGGAGGTCGCAAGCGCCCAGCACCAAAGGGAGCTACTTACGGTATGAAAATGACCCGACTTCCTGGCGGCTAGGTGTGCGAAGGATTTCGTTGGACATCTCAGCTGACATTCGTTTCTCCTAGGTAAACCTACCAACCAAGGTATCAACCAACTCAAATACCAACGATCCCTCAAGTCTACTGCTGAAGAGCGTGTTGGACGTCGCTGCGCCAATTTACGTGTTCTGAACTCGTACTGGATCAACCAGGACTCCACCTACAAATACTTTGAGATCATTCTCGTTGACCCTCAACACAAGGCAATCCGTCGTGATGCCCGCATCAACTGGATCGTCAACCCCGTGCATAAGCACCGCGAATCTCGAGGACTAACTGCTACCGGCAAGAAGTCTCGTGGACTTGGCAAGGGTCACGCATTCAACAAAACAACTGCTGGTCGCAGAAAGACCTGGAAGAGGCACAACACTCTCAAATTGCAGAGATACAGATAGATATCTTGATTGGGAGTCTTGTTTACTAGTTCTTCAGCGACATGGTTGGCGGGGATGAATTTTTTTCATGGCTTCGGGTTATCTAGCCTTATGAATGCATACACCAAGCTCTACCTATATCCCGCGCTACTGAAATGAAGGAATTGAAGCGTCAATTATGGCATTTTGAGTGATTCATATTATTTCAGTGATCTCAACCCCTGTGATTTCCCCACGATTGCTAATAGAGTAGATCTAATCTCATCGATAAGGATTTATTCCGAAAGGATTAAAGCAGAACAAGTTCCTCGGAAGGATGCTTTACCAGGATGCATTACCAGGATGCAACACCCATATTGATTTCTCGAGCGTGTCTTGGTAGGAGCCTCGATCCTATTTGCATAGACCAAATTTGATTCTAGCCAGGGAGTCTGTAGCTAGCTAGCCAGCCGCCTATGAAACTAGGAGACCCTTTCCAGGACCTCAATCAATGCACATGGCAGCTCCATAATGGAATACCAGGACTTGAACATTCCAACAAGATCCATAAATACAACATCATCTGAACAATGAGCGAATGCCTCGTAAGTCAACTATCAATTAACTAAACTATTTTCCTATACTTTTGGCAGAAGCTCAGAATCAGGCTACTTCGTATTCTGCCAACGCTAATGCAAGCACTTGGGCGAACTTTTTGAAGACAGTCAAACAGCTAGCAGAAGGCCACAGTGACGCCGTGCATGACCATTTTGGTTCTCTTAGTTTCTCTCGATGATTAAAACTAAGCTTCTACAGCTTCTGCACAGCCTGCAATTCGATAATTGCGACCGAATTCTTCACAATGGTTCCTTGGTCGAGTCGACTACTTACTCCAAACTCTAGCAATGAGGCAAGCTCCAGTATGCCGAGTGCGACTACAATATCCCCTTCACGGACCCAGGAGTCAGCTAGAATCACAGAAGAAGATTCTTTCCAGCACACATATGGCATTCCGAGTTTATCAATAGTCGCTCATGCTCCACAACCTTCCCCTTCAAAGCCCCAACGCCAGGGCAGCCACGGTCGATCAATGAGCCATCCTTTCCCCTCCTTATTCTCTGGGAGAAGGAAACGCCAAGACAATGGAACTGCAGCTCTGACGAACCTTGATTTCACAGATGACGACTTACTCTCCTCTGATTCTACAAGAAAGATGCAGCCGAATCCTGGAATGAAGACATCTAAGATGCCGGATGTGGAATTGGTGTTGGGGAAGTGCATGGCTTGCGATTCTACAGTCCGCTGGCCAAAGAACTTGATGCTTTTCAGGTGTACAATTTGTATGACGATCAATGATCTTGGACCCATAGGCCTAGAGACTAGGAGTCGTGATGGGCAAGCAGGGAATACTGGATCAAAAGCTGCGATATCCACACGTTCTCAGAAGGGCAAGTTCTGGGGAGACCAAGAGAAAAGTACACCACTTGTTGCTCCTTTGTCTGTAGAGAAGACAAGACAGATTGTGGATGGCTGTATTAGGGAATATCTCTTGAACAGACTGGGCAATGATGAGACAGAATCGTCAAGCCTAACACCTTCAACGCCCTCTCCTCGACAGTCACCAACCCATGGAGATTCAGAAGTCATTACAGAGCTAGATACGGTCGATATTACATTTACTGAAAGTCCGCCTGGTACATTGAAAGCACCTCCTATACGCCTTCCTCAACGAATAGCTGGCCAAGGAGCACTCAGACCTGAACCACCTCTTCATTCCCAATCAATGCCATCACCCTCTCCAGGAAACTTTGGAGGCCGATATGTAGAGCCACAGAAGCGCAGGGTTGCTGCAAATTTTTCATCAGAACGATATCCTACAAAACAACAACCAGGATCTAGTTATTCTAATACTCAGCATCCTCCTGATGGGGACGATCGTCGCCAGAACATTGCCAGAAACTTGTTCCGGCCTCTAGAATACTACATAATCATCTCATTTCAATCTCATGAATGTATCAACACTTCTTTCAGCGCTTCAAGACTGGGTCATCCTCCAAGGACAGCTAGTGAGGGCGGGAGAACAGTACCAGTACAAAGAGGAAGAGTTTCTCAAGATGAGAATAGGGAGTCTATCTCGGAGTTGGATGCTAAAACCCTGCTGTTGGGAGACTTTGCAGAGAATGGTACTTGGTGGACGGGGAATCGAGCAGGAAGAACTTCTGTGAGTTGTCCTTTTCTGAGTTCGTCTTTTAAAAGGGGTCACTGTATGTTCAAGAGAAATTTTCAGCTTGAAGTTGGGTTATTATCGATCAAATTGTAGACACTTGACATGTGTCCAATCTTTTTGATATTAAACAGTTATTGTTCGGCTGACTTTCAAATCTTATAGGATCGGCATCGAACTTCTCGAAATAGTGCGAACACATACTCAGGTTATGATATGACTGATTATAAATCACCTCGAATCGACTTTGTGCAGCTTAACGAATGGTATTTCCTTGTTTTGAATGCAGGCAGATCCTGGCGACGAATATTAGACGAGCTTACCGGCCATGAAATCGAACGCCCTTCTAGCCGAGAGCTAGACGATATCGAGGACCAAATCATGGAAGCCCAGGAAGCTACTCAACGAGTCTTGCTAAAAGCCACCGAGGGCTTGCTTAAGAGACCCGGACGTCCCCTTCAGGAACCCGATGATATCCGATTCCTACTTATTATTCTGGCAAACCCACTTTTGTATCCCTCGTTTATCATTCCAAGAATGCAAGACAGGAGCAGGTCTCGATCAAGGTCTGAAGATAAGAGGCCTCAAACTAGGACATATGTTCCATCGGGAAGGTAGGTGTTCAGCGCCCTGATAGAAAGTAATAACACTAACTCCTTAAGTGAGATACCACCTAAGCGAATAGTCTCCCCGTCGCGGAACACACCCTCGAAGAGCAATGTATGTATTTCGTCCCGTTGCCACTAAAGCTCAAACTTGGTATCTTTATATTCGAAGAGGGAATCTGGACTTTATCCCTTTTTGAGTCGTATTACTGACGCTATAATAGGCAGGACAACACTCAGGGATCATCAAGCGGGTGTTAGGCCTATTGTCAAACCTTCCAAACGAGTGCCATCACCATTTAGTCTCTTGGTTTTCAAGATACTCCGAGGGCCAATTCCAAAGAACTGTGGATTTGATCGGTAGCTTCGTGACCTACAGGCTTACAAAACAGCATGGAAAACGACGGGAAGTTGCCCAGGATCCTACAGCTGGCTTGGTACCGAGCGTTTCGGGTGGAGGAGTTTCCTCCGCCTCTGCTGCAGCTCTACATGCCGCTCTTGGGCCTATTTCTGGAGCTTCTAGATCGGTTTCAAAGAAACCTGATCCGAAACCAAAAAAGGTGATCTATAATGATGACTGGCAAATCAAAGCTGCCGCAAGAGTGATGGCATTGCTATTCTCTGCCAATAATAGCGGTCAAATGAGAAGAGGGGATTTACAGTTGATAAATTCTCCTCAGTTGGGTCTAGCTATGCGAGGGAAAGCCCATGGGCAAATCTTAGCTACAAATCATTTCTACAACACTTTGTTGGACTACTCGGACTTGGTTGCTGATTTTGAGGCTTGGGAAGGACGACGCACTAAATTCGCCTTTTGTCAATATCCCTTCTTTCTGAGCCTTTGGGCGAAGATTCAGATCATGGAGCATGATGCACGCCGGCAGATGGAGGTTAAGGCAAGAGAGGCCTTCTTTGATAGTATTATGACTCGAAAGACTGTCAACCAATACCTTGTTCTCAAGGTACGAAGAGACTGTCTTGTTGAAGATAGCTTGAAAGGAGTCAGCGAAGTTGTAGGCGGCAGCGGGGATGAGATTAAGAAAGGGCTACGTATCGAATTCAAAGGCGAAGAGGGTATTGATGCTGGAGGTCTGAGGAAAGAATGGTTCTTGCTTCTGGTTAGGGACGTCTTTAACCCAGAGCACGGTATGTAGAACAACTTAACCTTCTCATTATTCACTGCTAATAATATACAGGCATGTTCACTTACGACGATGACTCTAAATTCTGCTATTTCAACCCAAACAGCTTCGAAACTTCGGATCAGTTCTTTCTCGTCGGCGTTGTTTTAGGCCTTGCAATCTACAATTCTACGATATTAGATATTGCGCTTCCTCCTTTTGCATTCAGAAAACTACTCGCAGCTGGACCTGCTGCTGCACATGGAGCTACGTCACATGCTAAGCCATCAATGACTTACTCCTTAGAAGATCTGGCCGAGTATCGACCTTCTTTGGCTAATGGTCTTAAGCAATTACTTGAATTCGAAGGCGATGTGGAGACTACTTTTTGCAGAGATTTTGTTGCCGATGTTGATAAGTACGGACAAATATTTCAAGTGCCTCTCTGCCCTAATGGTGAGAAGAAAGCAGTAACAAATGCAAACCGAAGAGAATTCGTGGACCTTTATGTCCGCTATCTTCTGGATACGGCTGTTACTCGGCAATTCGAACCATTCAAACGAGGATTCTTTACTGTATGTGGTGGAAATGCATTATCTCTCTTCAGACCAGAAGAGATTGAGCTTCTTATTAGAGGCTCCGACGAACCCCTCGACATCGCCTCTCTCCATGCCGTTTCCATTTGCGATAATTGGGGAGCAGTGAATCCTCAAGATACAGAACCTGTTCTTCAATGGTTTTGGGATTCCTTTCAAAATGCAAATCCGAGAGATCAAAGAAAACTTCTCAGTTTCATTACAGGCAGTTCTTGTATTCCTGCTATGGGAGCAACTAGCTTGATTATCAAACTTTCGTGTCTCGGAGATGATAGTCCTAGATTTCCTGTTGCGAGGACTTGTTTCAATATGTTGTCTCTATATCGCTATTCTTCGAAAGAGAAACTTGAAACGATGCTTTGGAGAGCGGTAAATGAGAGTGAAGGATTTGGATTAAAGTGAGGGGAAATAGAGTGTATTTGTTCATGGAGTTGGGCGTGGTCTGGGTGTTTGCATAGGGAAAAGAGAAATCACGATTCTGGAGTTGGCTGTTCTTTTGTTTCTAGCTTTGGGAACTTAGGAAAGGAAGGAAGTTTCTGCGCATTGGGGTGACATTCGTTGAGCTTGGTAAATGGAAATACCCACACGGCGGATAGAGACTTGGTGTATGCAAGTACTGTACAGTTGGCAATGGTTGTTGAGAGTAAATAAAGAATTACATTTACATAAGAGCTGAAAACGACGAACTTGCTCTTTGAACTTTACTCTGAAAGTGATAGCTTTTGATATTGAGTTTTGGTGCATGCGGATGATTGTACATTGACATTCCTCTTACACAAATGCCCTTTTACATTCATTCTAACGCCTATCTGCCTAATATCTATACATTTTCTCTCTTCCCCTTCTCACACCCTAAAATAAAACTATCCCCTACGCCTCCCTAGCAGTAGCATCCAACTCCCCTCGAGCCTGGACTAAAATAGCCATTTCCCTCTTCCTCCTCGCGCCCTCGAGCCGCGATAACTCCGCATCCCGTTCACTCTTCTCCCTCCGTTCCTGCATTTCCTTAATTTGCTGCTTTTCTTCTTCTGTTGCGCGGACGGGTCGAGCGCGCGTTACAGCCATGAGTTGGGAAAGGATCTCTGAGGAGGTTTTGTGCTTGATGTTTAGGGTTGTTGTATGTGGTGTTGGGGGGGATGAGGTGGATGAGGTAGACTGGGGAGAAGCAAAGTGCACTGTGAGGAGAGAAGGGCCAGTTTGGTCGGTTGTGCGGGTTATAGTCATTGGGACGGCGGGATTGTGGTATTTCAGACGGGGGAGACAGTTCTGCCAGAATTTCCTGAGGGAATGGACGGCTTTAGTATATAGTGCCTTTGTGAGTTTGGGGAGGGAGGGCGAAATATACCGTGGTCCCATATGCCCATCGTTGATTTTAACAGCGAAATCCAAGTGGATTCGCGTTACTTCTGGAGGGAGAATCGCTGCGCCGGGTCCGAGTCGTATTTCTAGGAGCTAGGGAGGGGGGGTTACTTGGAGCTCGAGATGGTTTTGGGAATTGTAATGGATAGTATACCTTCTATGGTGGAATTGTTAGTTATTGTAGAAATGGTGAGGAATTGGTGAGGATGGAACTTACAGCCCGCAGCTTCGCCATTCTTTTTAATATGTTCACCATCCTGAATATTATTATGGCGAGTTGCTGTCGAAGGAGAAGACTGAGGAGAGATGCGATTTCGATATGGAGGTTGTGCCAATTCGGCTGATGATTGGATGAAGAAGATCCCTGTTCGCAAGGCTTGAGAATATATTTTGAAGGCTGTAAACTTCTTGCATTATCCGCACACTTTTGTCTTTACAGGTCATCCCTTCAATGTTAATTTCTTCCGGTGCGTTCAAGTTTGCTAGGAAGGTGGTGAGGAATACGGAAATTCCTATTGCAGAGCTTCCTACTTTTCTCTGTCCCGGAATCATTAGAAGCCTGCATTTGAGGCGACCCCTTTCGCCTGCTCCAAAGTCCATTCGGAATCAACGAAGATTTCTACATCTCTCAGAATCGCACAAACCAGATATTCCTCATGAAGGATCACCAGCAAAATCTGCGAGGTTACCATTGCAATGTGCGGGCTGTGGAGCGTTGTCTCAAACTCAATATGACCAAGAGCCTGGATTTTATTCTCTAGCCAGGAGATCTGTGAAGGAATACCTGGAAGGTCCATCTAGTCGTCCGAAATTCGACTCAGCTGAGGTTGAGGTTCTCAATGCTTCTCTAAAAAATGCCAATCCAGAGATTCTAAATTCTTTAGGACTGGAGAAGCCTTCCCTCCAATGTAAGAGCTTCCCAAACTCAACCAGAACGAATACTAACTCTCTTCATAGCTCAACCCCAAGAACCTCCCATATGTGATCGCTGTCATATCCTCAAGCATCACCATACAGGGGTATCCATCTACCACCCCTCCATCCAATCCCTCCAACAAACCATCTCGGAATCCCCCTACAAATACAATCACATCTACCACATAATCGACGCCGCCGATTTCCCCATGTCCCTAATCCCAGGAATCCATAATCTGCTATCCCTCACACCCCAAAGATCCCTAAATCGCCGCTCTAAATCCGGTCGATTCTATCATGGCCGAAAAACTGAAATCAGTTTTATCATTACTCGTTCGGATTTGTTTGCTCCTCTAAAAACGCAAGTGGATTCTATGATGCCGTATTTGACGATTGTGTTGAGAGACGCATTGGGGAGAAGTGGGAAGGATGTTAGATTGGGGAATGTGAGGTGTGTTAGTGCCATTAGAGGGTGGTGGACGCCGACGTTAAAAGAGGAGATTTTTGCGAGAGGGGGAGGGGGTTGGATGGTGGGTAAGGTGAATGTTGGGAAGAGTCAGTTGTTTCATGATGTTTTCCCAAAGGGAAGAGGGAGACAGGACTATTTGGAAAAACCTCTACCCGCATTTTCATCTCCGGAAGCACTCACTGGGGAAGGGCGGATTTCTGAATTGAGAAACGAGTTGGCTTCGGAAGAAAGAGACGAAAAAGAGCTAGAAAAGCTAGATGAAGCTCTAGATACGGAATCACTTCTTCCCCCAGCACAGGTTGAGACGAATTATCCAGTTATGCCACTTGTGTCCGCCCTGCCAGGTACAACGGCATCACCTATCCGCGTTCCCTTCGGTAATGGAAAAGGAGAGCTGATCGATCTCCCCGGTCTCTCACGAGGTGATCTTGAGCTCTTCGTCCGAGAAGAACATCGTTCATCTCTAGTAATGCGCTCCCGTATTAGACCCGAACAAGAAGTACTCAAGCCAGGTCAATCCCTTCTCCTCGGTGGATTCATTCGCATCACGCCCTTGACTCCAGATGTCATTATCCTAGCTTACGCTTTCACTCCCATTAAAGCGCATAAGACGTCTACAGAAAAAGCCATTGGCACGCAAGAGCAGACTAGGGAGTCAGGAGTAGAAAATATTGCTTTAACAGGAGTAGGAGAGAAAATCACATCAGCAGGTACATTTCCCCTGAAATGGGATGTCACCAAACAACGCACTGGACCCATTACCGCTTCTGACGCGGGGAAACTTAAGGTTGAACAATTACCCTTCAAAGTTCTATCTACAGATATACTAATCGAAGGCTGTGGGTGGGTCGAGCTCGTTGCTCAAGTCCGAAAACGGTACAGTGAACCGTCCCGTATGAATAACGAATGGGACACTGCATCTCCATCCCCATCCCAAACCACAAACTCAAAACTTCCATCCTGGGACGAAGACGCGGAGATCGAAAAAGAGAAAGAGAAAGAGGAGATCGATCCTTCATGGCCAATAGTAGAAGTGTTTACCCCAGAAGGCAAATTCATAGGGCAGAGGAGACCGATGAATGCCTGGTTGCATATTGCGAGTAAACCGGCTGCGGCCACTAAGGGCAGACCGAGGAAGAGTATGAAAGGTGTGAAGCGGAAGATTAAGATTGCGAGGAGGAGTGGTTGATTGGTTGGGAGATATATGAGGGATGTACAAGTATATGATGGATGTAGAGATTGTGTAGGAATAAATAGTGGATGGGAGAAAATATACCCAACTTTGGTTTTCTTGAAGTATTAATAGATGGATCATTATGTGATATTTGATGAGGATCTGATATTTAGTATAGGTGTGGACTCTAAAATATTATCAACCCCCTCAGCGTTTATTGAAAGGAGAATCTCCGTCTTTAAATCACATGCAAAAGAAAAAAGATTTTTTTTTTTCCCATAAGCCATCTCCTACAAGCAAACATTACCTAATTTACGAGATAAGAATGCTGAAAATATGAAACAGTCTTATTCTCGAGTTCTCTAAACTGCTTTTTGAGAGAATGGAGAATGAGTTCTCTTGAGATTATGCTTTTACTGACTTTTTATGAGGAAGGATTAGGTGAGGTTGTATGAGAGGCCAGCTAATTAATCACTGATATATATGGATATGAATAGGGCAAAAGAAGCAAAGGGGAAACATGACCGAGCTATATTCATAGAACAAAGTCCTCATAATTGCATGGCATAAAATTCGAATTGCGTTGAAAGAATATATTTCTTCTTTTTGGGTCTATCAATGTATTCTTATAGTACACATGCTCGAATGCTCGAATGTCGTCGGCTACTACCCAAATGTCACCTTGCACTGCACTCCAAAAATAAGGTCACTTCTCTTATCAAATCTAAGGTGTTGCTTTGCTCATAGTAATCAATCGTTTCACACCAACCTAAAATCTATTAGTACTCTCTCGAAAAAGGAGCTGGGAGAAATATTACCATCCACAGGCCACATTCCTCAGTCTTCTCACGTTGAATATCTACTTGCAGTCTGCCCGCAGTATCGTAATCTCTAGCTGCCAATGCTTCTGCGAGTTCGTTGAGTCTTTGAATTGTGTCTAGCTTCAAGAGCGTCTCATTATTCAGATGGTCGAATAACATATTCAGTCGCTTTTGGGTATCTTTAACTTGGGGAGCGAATGATTGTGGCGCCTTTGATGCGACTCTCCCGCAATCGTTAGAGATGATTTCAAACATTCTTTGGGCAGACTCGGGAATGTGTGACCGATCACCGGCTGGATACTTGGGTTTCTGTGGAGCCGAAGGGGGTGGAGGGGTAGCTTTGGATGGGCCAGTGTGTGGGCCGCGAGGCGGATCTTGAGGAGGGCCTTGGGGAGGGCCTTGAGAAGCTGGACGATGACTTTGTTGTTGGAATTGTGCAGACGGGGGTTGGCTAGCCTCGAAAGGTGACTGAGCTAGAGCGTAAGAGTTTTGAGGTGCATATGGATGAGCAGGAGGCGGTCTGCTTCCTGCTTGAGGTGGAGGAGGTATTTGTGAAGCTGGTGCCTGCGAATATTGCTGCACGGGTGGGGCGGGAGCATATCTATTTGACGGAGGAGCACCAGCTGGGGGAGCATTATATGGCGAAACACCACGAGGAATTGTTGGTGGGGCGACGGGGTGGCTAAATTGCTGAGCCGGTGACGGTGCTTGAGGAGAATAAGCATTGGCAGCCGAAGAAGGTCTGGAAGGGGGTGGATGCTGGAAGGCTTGAGGATGACCACTGTTTAATGGGGATGTCACTCGGGGTGGAGCAGATCCTTTAGGGGGAGGAGGAGGTGGTGGTATTGCCCTAGCTCCCCCGAAAGGCGGTCTTGGTGGAGGCATCGATAGATTATTTTGGTTGGGAAAAGGAGAGGTAATAGGCGGCACAGACTGAGGGGTACTTCTTCGGGCAGTTGGAGGTTTAGTGACTACTGGTGTATCGTTCCAATTCGTCATATCCTTAGCTCTCGATGGAGGGGGAGCAGATGGAGTTGTGTTTCTGGGAGGTGGACCTCCAAACGTTTGTGGCGCTGGTGCTCCATAGCCAGCTGTCGCCCCTCCATAGGCCCCGTAGCCTGTTTGATAGCCTGTTTGAGATTGTGGTTGCTGGTAGCCTTGTTGAGGTGCGTAAGTACTTGTTGGGGGAGCGTAAGGATTTGTTGCTTGCGCAGAAGCCGGTGGCACGTATGAATTTGTAGCGGGTTTCGCTGGTGCGACTGGTGCTGGCTGACTAGCTTGGTATCCTACAGGTTGGACGCGCGAGGATGCTCTTGTTGACGGTTGTTCTTGACGAGCAGCTTTTGAAGCTCCCTTTCTTGAGGCAAGCTTGACTCGGTTACGAGCAACTTCAGCCGCCGGGTAATTGGCAGGGAGGAGATCAAGGTATCGCTCAGCGATAGACAAATGACCATGGGCAGCCACAATGTCAGCATACTCTGTGTATTTGTCGTATAATTGTGCCAATTTCCAGCCAGAACTCAACCTTTGCTCAGTGTCCTGGAACTTGGTTACGTCTCGGAAGACAGTCACCTTTTCAATAAAATTTTGCAAAGAGCGAGCGTGAACGGAAAACAACGAATCGCCACTCAATGCTTCAATTCCAGCTTTCTCATTCTCTTCGAGCTCTGAGATCCAGATTGTAACCACCTTCTCAAGCTTCGATCCGACCAAATAACAGAATGAGGCATCCTTTGGTGCTCCGGATTCCATGATGCGATCTCCAAGAGCCTCGCATAGGTCAGGGAACTCGGTTGGATTAGCGTAGGTACATAAAGTCGCCATAGATTCCTTCCAATTGGCCAAATCCGCGTTGTACACAATGTCCCATAAATTCTTGCCAATTACAGCGCTCAAAAGACGTAGATAGTTTGGCCCTTGTTGTTTTCGAGACAAATAAGTAGACTGTGCCTTGTCCAGCAACTCCTTGCCACCGCAGTTTGCAATGATGAAAGCGTCTGCAATTCTGTCCTCTTTCATACAGATGGTCATAGCCTTTTCGAACTGACCAAGCATCAAAGCCTTGGTGATTTGTTTTTCTGAAGCCGAGTCCATCTTAGTGAAGAGCTGGAATGGATTGTCAGTCTTTACACCTTTTGTTGCCGCTATTGCTGACAAGAAATCATCTCCATCAACGCCATCCGCAAATAGGGTAGACAATCTACTGTTCTTGACGGCTTCGACCCCATCCGTCTCCACTTTAGTCTCGTCTGTTTTCTCGGTATCTTCTGTCTCAATATCTTCAGCACCGTTTGTGGCCTCGTCCAGCTCTGAAAATCCCAGGTATTCTGTGACTTGTTTTCGAGGGTTTTCGGCAATTAATGTCTCGATCACTTTCCAGTCACCTTTTTCCTCTTCTGACTTTGCTTCAGAGATGTGAGCTTCACAGATGCTGCTGATATCCCCAGCCATAAGTGCTTTCTCAAAAGACTCCGTTGCGCAGCCCACATCGGAATCCACTGAGAATTGGGAAATCTGGATCTTGGACGACCGAGGCTTTCCTGCTTCGCTCTTCACTAATCCAAAACTAACCAACTTGCCGCCAAAACCAAAGGAAGCTCCGACTGGTCTTTCTAGCCATTTGGGAGCTTTAATCAATGTGAATGAAGCCCCTTGAGGCTGTGTCTGGGCCTTTGCGAAGAAATCCTCACCGTCGACTGGACCTTGCACTTGAGTCTGTGAAGCCGATGGGTTCGTGTTTTGTAGGGTTTGAATAGAAATTTTGCCATCAAAAGATGCAGTGGCAGACAACGCAGGGTTATGTGGGTTGAATCTGGTCTGGAAAGTCCAATTCGTAACCTCTGGAAAATCTCCCAGACGTTCTCCAGTCTGTGGGTTCCAAATCAGAGTTCTATTGTCTTTTCCACAAGATAACAGCAAATCACTATCCTGCTGACACCAGGATAGAGATAATATTCCTTGCTCGTGTCCTTCCAATGTCCGCTCAGGTGCGTTTGAGTTCCTCAAATCCCACAACAGTATAACCGGACTAGAATCGTCAGGGGTTGCTGTGAGCAGCTTTGTCGCATTATTAGGATCCCAAGCAATTGCCGCCACAGCTTTGCGATTGTTGTTCAGAGAAAGAGATTGCTTTTTAGTTTTCAAATCCCACACAGCGACATGTCCACCAGACCCTCCAGTTGCCAAGATATGAGGAACCTTTCTATTCCATGCAACACATTCTAGGTCATCTGCTCGAGCTGCAGCAGTTCCTAGTCTAAAAGGATTGTCAATATCGTTGACATCGTAAATGAACAGCTCTCCTTTTGTGCCAGCTGTTGCTAAGATCTGTGGTTTGAGAGGATTGAATTGAAGAGATTTTATGGCACCAGTATGCTTCGTAGTTCGTGACATAAATGCATCGTCTGCTCCTGCTATAAGCTTCTCGGCGTCCCATAAGTCCAAAGATCCATTCTCAAGTGCTCCTGCAATTATGCCCTTTGGGTGATCTGCATTTGCTGGTGCCCAGGCGATGTCATGAAATCTGGGGGCAATATATTGTTAGCATTGCCTCTTTCTAGATAGCTATAGAAAAATCTTACCTCGAATCTGTTATAATGGTAGCAATAGGTTGAAGCTCGAGACCTTGCTCAAGATTGTCCAGACTCAAATCCCACAGCTCCAATTTAGTCTCATCTGAGAAATCCGCATCTACAGCTCCCGCCCTTGTTCCTGTAACCACCAAGGGAACATCTGATCCTGGCGACCAGGCAAAGGTCGCAGTCCTGGGAATCTCCCTTAAACGGACCATAGTTTCTGCTGGTGAGTTTCTGACAAGCCAAATTTCGAATTGCTGAGCTCCGCTGCAGCTTGCTTGAGAGAATAGGAAGAGGGTATTAAGTTAGAGATTGAGTGGGGATCGCAGAAAAATCAAGTCTGGAAGAAATAGAATCGCGATGTGAGTGTTTCAAGGAGTTGTGAGAACACATTTCCCCCATCAGAAAGCCTACGTTTTCCCCAAATTGATCAAGTCACGTGCTATTGCCTCAAAAATATATGAGAATTTCAGCCTCCTTTCACAGCAACTTCTAAGTACCACCGGGAATCAAGAAAATCTTCTTCAATATGACGGATCAAGCACGCTGGAAAGCTACTGTCTATGTTGGGGGACTCTCTCCCATGGTCACGGCTGCAAATCTTCAAGCTGCATTCTTACCATTCGGGGAAATTTCTGATGTATCTTTACCGTAAGTCGTTCATAAGCTCTTAAGGGAAATGAACTTATGTAAGTCTAGTAAACCTGATGCTCCGAATTCAACAGAGCTTCATAAAGGCTTTGGATATATTGAGTTCGAGGATGCGGACGACACGAAAGATGCAATCGACAATATGGACCAGTCAGAACTCTTCGGAAAGGTGATCAAGGTTTCGGCAGCTAAACCTCCGAAGAATGTGAATGAGGGACTTGGTAGTAAGACTGCGTTGTGGGAGCAGGTAAGATATTTCAATCCGATTTATATGAGTGGTTTCTGACTTTGATATAGGAGGGCTGGTTGGCTGAGAATGCTGTCAGCGAGGAGGATAAGTTAGCAGCAGAGAAGGCAAAGTCTGGGGCACAAGACAGACCAGATGATCCTATGCAAGGACTAGAAGGTTTGGATGTTGCTGGACCTAAGCCTGAGTGAGAGGACCTTTGATGGGCTAGCATCTTCGGGGAGGGTTATGGTGGCAAGGCGTTATAAGAGAGTAAAATTCCCAGGAGTTACGGTCTACAGAAGCTACTTATAATAAGTATGGTTTATCACGGCAATAATCAAACAATCGAGAAAAGACACGTTGCATTGCTGAGAAACAAGGTCTGGTGTTCTTTGTATACATCCCCTAGGTGACTATTTCCAATCCGTACCAGCAAAACCATACCAACCGTACCCCTTTATCACTCAGACCATAGCCTCCCTTCTTCCCATGCCACACACCATATTCATCCCTTCAATCCAGAACCTGCAATCTAGTCCTTTCTGTTCTGGCGAGTAAGACGCATTTGCTTGTCGACGACGAGTTTTCGACCCATAGAATAGGCGGCAGCTCCGACAGCAACACTAACGACAATTCCTACGGATACATTAGTACTATAGAGCTTTATTAATGGCTAGAATGAGACGTTCGTACCGAGGGGAATCAACTCCGGAGGAATCTTCCTCAAGTTTCGAAGTCGTTGTGAAATGGTGTGAGCTGTGATGCCAATATGAGCTTCTGTTTTGATTCCATAACATTCCCAGTCTCTCAATTGACGATCAATTGCATCTCTCTTCTACCCAAATCCTCAATTGTGTCCTTATTATGTACATACCGCTATGTTCCTCCTTCTACAAATGGAGCTTTCGTCAGTAATCAGCGCCTGGCAACCCGTAGACATGGAAAACTCACTGGCACAGGCCTCATCATCCTCATAGTAGGACGAAACATCCTCAAAGCAGTGGTTGGCTGCATGTTGATGATTGCAGTAGAGACCTGGTTTTTGTATTTCTGTAAGGATCGTTATTGTCGATGGGAAATATTGTGGTCTGAGAATTAGTAGGTTTTGGGGACCTGCAGACAAGAGCAATTTGCCGCTAAAAGGAGCTCGGTATTAGCCGACTCTTTAACTTCGACCCGCTCGCCCTTCAATCCTCTTAATTGAACGCAATTCTTCACAGAACGTAAACTCTTTGAACTCTCAATAACACCTCAAAAGATCAATTGCAGATATGTCTGACTCCGACCGCGAGACCAAGCCCTTCAAGTTTGTCACTGGTGAGTCGTTGGATCTAGCCTGCCATTCCGGAAGAAAATGGCCTGATAGCTAATTCTTGTTACAGCTGGTATTTATTTACCACCTCTCCAACGATACATATGGAGCCAATTGGTATTGATAGTTGTTTTAATAGGCTTTGACGCTCGTTTCCCGAATCAGAACCAGACTAAGCATTGCTGGCAAAACTATGTCGACTACCATAAGTGCATCCTAGCCAAGGGCGAAGATTTCGCTCCTTGCCGTCAAGTATGAGGACCCAATCATATAGAGAATCATGTGCTAACGGGAGAATAGTTCTTCTTGGCTTACCGTTCTTTGTGCCCAAGTGCCTGGTGTGAGCGATGGGATGATCAGCGTGGTCAGTATACATGATACCCATGGTCGGAAAAGCGGTGGCTAATGGATACTTTCATAGAGAATGGAACCTTCCCCACTCGTCTTGATCAGTAGAGAATTGGATTTCATGGCGGATGGCCGTGGTAGATGGAGGAGGGCGATTCAGAAAGGGCTGTGTACCATACAAAGTCACTGAGGCAAATTGATAGAACAGCTCTATTTGCATTGGTTTTTATACTACGTGGTTAGAAGAATATGGATTTTTGATTATTATGCTCCCTTGGCAGCTCGCAGTCGATCATATCTCAACAAGGCTCCTAGCAAGACCTGGGCCCCATTCCCGCAATCCTCCCGACTGCAGTATTCTGATGGATTATGACTTACTCCATCTCTGCAGGGCACGAAGATCCTAGAAAGATATGTCAGAAATGTTCTATTATTTGAGAATAAGGGACTATTGACTCACATCGATGTGGGACAATGTCTGGATGTATACACACTGTCCAGTGGTCAGCACTTCAATTTCTTATACTCAAGAGCCGTACCTATCGTGTCCAGCTCCAGATGTCATTCTCTTAAATGAATCATCTCCTATGCTATCCCTTGCGCTTGCTTCAACACAGCCAATACAGTCGTCGTGGAACAGAGTAGCAGGAGAATCCGTATCCAGAACCCATTCCACTGAACAGCCTGTCCCCTTCGTACCCTTTTCATTAATTCCATCGATTTCCTCACCAGCGGCGATTTTAGCAAAATCAGCTTTCAATACTTCTTCAAGTTGCAAAAGTTTGGCATCTTCTCGAGATCGAATGTCGAGTGAAAACTGGACGAATCCTGGGACTGTGTTGGTTGAGCCAGGCTTAAGTGTTAAGATGCCTGTGGAGGCTAGGCAGCCAAGCTCTGAGGCTTTATTATGGCTGTGTAAGATGAGCTTTGCAGCTGTGAGCATGGCATCTGAGCGATTCTCGAAATTAGTAGTACCTGTGATAAGAGTGATCAGTATATTCTCGAGAACAGAGAGACATACTGAGAAGCAAAAGACCGCGAGTTTCAAGGTCATCGAAGTAAGCTTACCAGTATGGCAATCACGTCCTTTCACAATAATTACATGCCACCTAAATGCCTAGCTTCCAGTCAGCAATTGCAACAGCACAAATACTCCACCCTCCCCCTCGTCCAAGCGAAAAGGAACCCACCTGCACCCCCTCTACAACCCCAATCTTTTTCCCTTCTTTCTCCAAAATTGGACCCTGTTCGATATGCAACTCAAAATGAGCACCAACCGGATTCACCTTATAGCTCGCTTCCAAAGAGCCTAGATATCCTATTCTTTCTAATTCGGACTTTTGAGTGGCTTTTCCGCCTCCTACTTCGACGAGGTTGTGGGCCTTGGAGAGAGGAATGGCTCCCGCCCAGACGCCCGATGAGACCATGGAGATAGGGAAACGGGCGCCTTCTTCTAGGCGGGTGTGTTAGTATGGGGGTAGAGGGAGGATGGTTTGGAAAGAGATGTACCGTTGGTCCACTTGGAGAGTGTTAGTATGTACTGTTAATAGATAGATATGGACATACATTTATTACACCCATTGGATACTCAGTCTCGATATGAAGATCATTCATAGTCTTTAATGCCTCAATCCCAGCATGAACTCCTAAAATCCCATCATATCTTCCCCCGGTAGGCTTGTACGCGTTAACCATTAACCCATAACATTAGAACCAGGACACATACCTGAGTATCTAAATGACTTCCTGCAAATGTAGCAGGAGCAGTCTTCTTTCCTGGCCTTACGGCAAATATATTGCCTTAACTATCATTAGTGCTCAAGCTTGCAAGTGGGGATTTAGGAGGTGTGTTTCGACTGACCCATAGCGTCGATCTTGACTTCACAACCAATAGACTTTGTCGTTTTGACGAACCATCCTCGAACTTTCTTGTCGGCATCTGAAAGGGTTAGACGAGACATACCAACGTCTGTAGGATTTCTCGAGGGATGTTAGCACTAGAAGTACGCAAAAGCTACTGTTGAATAATTATTTCTAGCATCCCAAGTAGTTGAGAAAGACTGACTACTGAGCCAATCCTCCTCGATAGTAATATAACATGTATTGCACCAAGGACCCCCAATAACTCGAAAATTCATTATCTCGTAATTGGAAGTAAAGATTCCAATATCAATTCCTTCGAACTTGCATGAAGATAGACTCATCACTTGATCAAAGTCTCCTCTCCCCAGTTAACGCTCGGAAATGTTATCATACCCTCACCAAGCAATTCAAGCAGTTCAAAGAAACAGACAACTCACTCGCCCCATCTTTCGCCCTCCCCCCATTCACAAGTCTGATGTAGATCCTCCCATAATCTCTCTCTGTTAATCTTCACGTCAGATAACTGCTTATCGGTCATACTAACGGTCCCAATTCGCCGGTAACATGTTGCTGAGAATGATCTCTGGGTGGGTCGGCTGGTGATGCTTCGCAAGAGAACTTGAGGATGGTAAAATGGGCGGTTCATGATGGGTTTTGAAGTGGGAGAGTTTGTTGAAAGTGGCTTTACTTAGGGAAAATGAGGGGAGGGCTTGATATGAAGGGGGTTTAGTGGGGAATCAGTTGATTAATCGTTTATATTGTTAAATCACATTTGAAGACAGTATGTATATCTTTTATCTTTAAGGTCGCTTCTTGAGTCGCATTCAGGTCACTAACTGAATGAACCTGTGTATACCAGTACAAAGACCGCTAGAATTACCACCGTCTCAAAACACCATTCCCATTGATACCATTACATTCTCATTTGGCCTTGCCTTTTTCCTTTCTCTTTGCAGGAGCTTTCACCTTAGTAATACCCGCAGGTTTTGCCTTTGGCTTAGCTGGAGCTTTACCCTTAGTCTTCTTCACCGGAGGTGGAGTAGGTTCTCTGGTCTCCTCAACCACTTCCTCTATCTCTTCCTCGGACTCTTCTGCATCATCTTCCTTCTTTGCCCCCTGGTCTTCATCCTCGCTGCTCATAAACTTATCGTCCTCATCATCAAATCCAAAGAAGGTAGGAGCCTTACGTTTGACAAGCTCTAGTTCCGAAGGAGGAGTTGTGTCTTTCGAACTCGTTCCAGCCATCACTTCTTCTTCGCTGCTTGATGAACTTCTTGGTGATGTGCTCAACAGATTGTCCTTGTAGTTTCCGGATTTCATAGCTGCAATAACGGCATCACGTGTTCTCTCTCCAGCCTCTTCTTTATCTTCAACCCATTTGCCATCGACTTTGCCCTTCGTACCAGATTTAGCCTCCTCTTGTCTACGCTCTGCGATTTCTACGACTTGTTCCCATCGCTTTCTGCGTTCCTCTTTTTCCTTCTTTGCCATATCAGGTTTGATAGCGAGGTATTCTGCCAATGCCTTGGCTTCGTTAACTGTTCGTAGTCGGCGCCCATCTAAATTTCGACTTGATCCATTATCTTCGCCTTGGTTTCTCTTCCGCTTCGATGACATGCGACCTCCAGCTGCTCTGAGTTGGGATCCGAAACCTCCTTTACCACCACATAATGGGACAGAGAGTCGTAGAGAAAGAAAGTCATCTTGAGGGCTGGATAATAATGCGGAGATGGGCGAAGAGGAAGTCTCTGGGAGTTGTTTGTTTGAAATGGTAGTGAGGATGAGACGGTTCTGGAGCGCTGGGAGTAGTTGGTGGAGGCGTTCTTGCAGTTGTGATATGGTTGTCGCGGTGGAAAAAGGGAGCGATAGAGTAGATGGGAGGTTTAATCCTGGGAAGGAAGTTAACAGCACATTGACTGTTTGAGAACCCATGATGTGCTGGATAGTACTTTGGTTGTTACGATCGAGATAGGTTAGAGGTTGGATCGTCGGCTCAAAAGATGAGGGATGAGGCAGCCTGATAAGGTCGGGTAGGCTTGAAGATTTATCACCAGCCACACCTTCGCTTAGCTTTTTTTCTTAGTAAGCATTTCGCACAATTCCATTTCAATATCAAAGTTGCCGAACTTTTGCTACAAATCCTTTCAACGACAAACCTCAACAAATCAGTCAAGATGTAAGATACCATTGCAGCAATTCCAATAATTTACTCCAATTCTAATTGTTTTCTAGGCTTATCCCAAAGGCAGACCGAAAGAAGGTCCACGAATACCTCTTCCGTGAGGGTGTCCTCGTCTCAAAGAAGGAATACTCTGGGGCACACGCAGATGTTGGAACCAAAAACCTTTTCGTCATCAAGGCTTGTCAATCTTTGACCTCCCGTGGATATGTCAAGACTCAATTCTCATGGCAATACTATTACTACACTCTCACCCCAGAGGGTCTCGAATACCTCAGGGAGTGGCTGCATTTGCCAGCTGAGATTGTACCAGCTACCCACATCAAGCAACAAAGATCCCATGCTCCTCCTCGTGGCATGATGGGTGGTGAGGGCGAGCGTGAGCGTCCACCTTTCGGCGGACGTGGTGGACGAGGTCGTGGCGGAGACCGTGGTGATCGTGGAGACCGTGGCGATTACCGAAGACGTGGTGAGGAGGGCAAGGAAGGCGGTACTGCACCTGGAGAGTTCACTCCTCAATTGTAAGTTCTCGACAGGCTCCTCCATTCAAAACAATTGACTAACATAAATACAGCCGTGGTGGATTTGGACGTGGACGTGGTGGAGCTGGTCGTGGTGATGCTCCTCCTGCATAGGAGATCAATAGTTCTTCTTTTGCTTGCTTGTGCATCCGACAGAAAACCCTCAATTCTCTACAGATGGTAGGGCTGGACAGTAGCGCGTCTGGTCGAGTGATAGAAATCGCCGGGGGTTAGTATAGGTCGAAGGTGGAAGTTGACACTTCAAAACTGTCAGATCGCAATCGAGCTTTTACACACTCCTGCAGATCTCTATACGTTGTGATGTGACGACAATAGATTTCCCACTTATTCTTTTATGATACTAATCTAATGCAGCAATATACTCAATGCATACTCGTATGCGCATGTGGTTAGAATGAGGCATGAGAAATCGTGCATATATTTTGAACGTTTCCACGTCGAAGTGTTTTGTGGCTACATCAAGCTGCTTCTGATGCCACGACTGGTCCCGCTACTACATGCTAGAAACAGCTCATTGGCCCAGATATTTTCTCGGCGGATGGCAGCAAAGAACCTGGATCTCCCCGTATTTAGTTGAGTCCAGCAAAACAAAGCAAGAATCAACGTGATGAAACGACGATTTGATTTCCAAGACCTCGTGACATTTCCAATTATATCGTGGCTGAATGCCTTGTAAGACCCTTCTCCGACCCGATCTTTCCGGAGCAAGTGAGTGAGCAAGTGAGCAGGTGAGCAAAGGGCTGGCGGTTTCCTAACCTCCTTAGCCTCGTTCATGGTCGATTTTCTTTGGCACGGCTTGCAGGTCTGCTCCATCCAGGGCAGGGACGGTAAATGGTAGGCAGGTGTTTCGCAGCGCATGGACATGGGTGGGGCAGAGTTGGTAAGATCCCCTTCGCCCCTTCTTCGCACCACCACCACCTTTAGATAACAGCATTTAAGAAAGGCCAACAAAATCAATTGATCTTCCCAGTTCCTTACATTCCCACATATTCAATCTTCAACGCTCTCTCAATCCATCACAACTCAGCAAATCCATCAATATGTCTCTCCCAAAGACCATGAAAGCTCTTCAGTATGTCGTCCAAATTACCCCGCTATGCATTCCATTCTCAACAATAACCATTCGCCGTGTACTGCCGAGATGGGCCACCAGCACCGACCCAGATCTAGGGGTGTCCGCAACTATCCGAAGCACACTTGAGCTGATGGATTCTCCCCTAGATACTCGAAACCAGAGCATTTTAGCATCGTCGAAGTTCCTCTTCCAGTCTTGAGACCTGTAACTGAACCCCCGCCCACCCTTCGCTCTTCTCTGGATGTAATACTGACCTTGGTATTGCAGAATGATGTTTTGATTAAAGTGAAGGCTTGTGGTGTCTGCGGAACTGACCTTCACATTCATGAAGGAGAATTCCTTGCAACTGTAGGACATCCCTTTCTTATATGCAAAATTGATCGTCCCACTCCTAGTCTTCTTTCATTGGTGGATGCTGTGATCCTCACAACCCTGATGGTTACACTTCTTCAGCCTAAACTATACGATGTCATGCCACGAATTTTAACTAATCCTCCTTTTCTACAGTTCCCTCTCATTCCCGGTGCGTGGTGGTTCCACCAATTGTCCTCTCCTGCTCTTCCCAGCCCTCTCTCTGCAGCTCTACAACCCCACCAATATCAGAAAGCATGAAAGCATGAGTCGTGCTGCCTTATATTTGCTACAATTGAAGGGAAAGATGGAGGTCTCATGTGGTTTGGTGGAAAGTCTTTCGAAGTCAAAGTCTCGAAAACTTAAAGTCTTGACATATCACCCTTTGTCCCATTTCATCGTTGTCACGCTAGTACACTAACAGCCTTCAGGTCACGAGACAGTTGGTGTAGTCGCTGCTGTAGGACCCGAAGTCAAGGGTTTCACTGTTGGGGAGCGAGTAGTGGCCGAGTGGGTTCCGTTTCTTATGGTTTTACATCAATTACTAACAGTATTCTAGTAACTCGGAGCTTTGCAATGAGGTGAGCAACATTATACTCTTTATTTCTGCCTTCTCCTGCGGCAAACTAGCTACCACGGAAGAGACCGGCCGAGCTTCTCTTCAATAAAGAGAAATAGGCTCTATCTCGTTTCCCGTCATTATGAATGGCTCATTCCACAAGCACCTGCCTCCCTAGTAGCTCGAACTAATATTTGCAATAGTGCTTCTACTGCCGTCGAGGTCAAGCTTTGTTGTGCGAGGACTTCAAGGCCCACGGCGTCGTAGGTCTAGGTTCGTTCACCCTTACTGCTCACATAACTAAAGCTAATATAATAAGATGGGGGTTTCGCCGAATATGTCTCATACGTATAGCTCCCTTTCCAATACTTATTGATCGAGATATCTGACCTTCTCTAGCCTGCTGCCAAGGTCTTCAAGATCTATAACCTTTCCGATGTTGATGTGGGTATCCTATTCTCCGATCTCCACTATGCCATTGACAATTTTTAGGCTACCCTCCTCGAACCCGCTTCATGTGCTGCCCACGGTCTAGACAAGATCTCCCCAAAACTTGGTTCATCTGTTCTTATGTTCGGTGCTGGCCCAACTGGTCTCGTCCTTGCTCAAAGTATGGCTTTTGTACATACTGCTTTAAAATCACTAACAAATAGCAGTGCTTCGTCATAATGGCGGTTGCCACGTCGTCATGGCTGCACCACAAGGTCTCAAAATGGATCTTGCAAAGAAGCTTGATGCTGCTGATGTATGTTCCAGTACCCTCCTTGAATGTTCTGAGCTAATACCCTTCTAGGTATATATCGAGTTGTCCCGTGATAACCCAGATGCTCAATTCCAAAAGATCAAGGATGACTACAAGTACGGTTTCGATATTGTTGTTGAGGCTACCGGTTCAGCAAAGATTCTTGAGGATTCTATCAACTATGTCCGGTTCGTCTCCTAACTTCAGAACTTCTTCTTTGCCTTCATTGGAATACTGATATTTTCTAGTCGTGGTGGAAAGCTTGTCGTATATGCTGTCTACGCTAATGCAGCCCGTGTTACATGGCCTCCTAGCAAGATATTTGGAGACGAGATCACTATTCTTGGATCTTTCTCTGAGACCTACATGTTCCGTAAGATTTCCATGTCCTTCCTTGCCTGTGCTCATGTTTACATTTCATAGCGGCTGCCATTGACTATCTCGATTCCGGCAAGGTAAAGGTTCAGGGAATTGTCAATAAGACATTCAAGCTTGAACAATGGGCTGAATGCTTAGAGTCCATGTAAGTATTCTTCCTTCCCTCTCATCCCAGTAGCATTTGATGCTATAAAGGGCCTTAAAATGAACTGACACTAACTTCCCTAATTAGGAAAAACAAATCTGCGATCAAGGCAGCAATCGTCTTCGACTAAGTTGGCATATCGCCTACAGCACAATCCTCGGATATCCCTGATTTGCTTGCATTAGAAAGCAATATTTCCTTTGGCTTGTAGTCTTGACAAAAGTTTAAATAAGAACTTGCAGTGTTGCGCTAAAATCTGATCCTCATAAAGTATCTGAAGTGAATGAAGTCATATTCCATTTTCATTGCAATTCAGTGTCTCCCATATTAATTTTGGCATGCCATTGGTATCTTGATACTTTGCCGACGAATCCTTGTAAGACTCTGAATTTTAGCTGCCTAGCCTCACTTGATTGCAAGTTCGTAATTCTCCTAGGTTGGAGGGTTTCTAGAATTCGTAGCTCAGGCGTCCTTAAAGCACCAAACCACATGTCAAAATACGTTCCTTTCTCCTCCTCCCACCCTCCCCCTCTCCCCCTCTTCCCCTCAAACTTTTTTAAACTTTTTCAAACGGCAGGTCATATTCCTTTTCTAAATGTCAAATGTCAAAGTGTATTGCATATTTACTCTTGCTAGAAATAAGGTAGGCTAAGTAACGTGTCTTAACTTGACATCCACCATATGAAAGGAGAAGAGAGGAAAGAAAGTATTTGAGATTATCGTTAATAATACGGGAAGATGAAGATGAAGATGGATTTATTGGCTATTTTATTTGAGGGCTAAGTATGTCTTTTTACGAGGATTCTTCAAAGTGAAAAGTGTAGAAAGTATAGAAAGTATTTTATTTTGCGCTATTTTCTTATTATTCTTATTAGTTATTTCTAGAAACTATAGGGATAGTACAGTATAGATGAAATATTAGAAGCTAGAAGTAGGTTGTTTGATTATCTACTTCGTAGGAAAGAAGTGGTTGGTTAATTTGATGTACTTAAGACTACTGTTATTAATAAGCTGAACTACTCATCATGAGCTCCTTTCAAAGCTACCTTATTTTAGAGCGAAAGGTGTAGAAGTAGTTCTTTCTAATCACTTAGAAGGGAATGTAGATAAACCTCGAGGCCCTTAGACAGTGTAATCGCATAACGGCAAAAGTCATCATCAATTAATTCATACTACTCCCTCATCCCTTTCTTCCCTCTCCCTCTCCCCAAATCCCAAAAAATCAATCAAATCACCCCCCTCGCCCACCCCACAATCCCCAACACAAAAATAACCACCATCGCGTCCCCACTGACCTGCGTCCAAATCCTCGCATACCTCAATATCACTTCCACATACACTCTCCATTTCCCAGGCAAAAAGTTCATCGCCATTCCTTTCCAGCCTGTTTGTGGTGTTTTTCCTTTTTCGAGAAAGAAGCGAGTGGTTAGGAGGATGATTTCGAGGGAAGCGAAATAGTAGAAGAAAGCTTGTTTTTCTGCTGCTAGGATTGGGTAGGAAGAAGAGAAGGAAGACGGGGGGGAAGGGTTGAGTCGAGAGAGTGCAGAACCAGTAAATGTGCTGCTGAGGGAGATGTAGATTCCTAAAGAGAGGGCGAAGAGAAAATGTAGGATGGTGAAGATGTATGTCGAGGGGGAGGGGATTGCTTCTTGTGCTGTTTGGCCGGTGGAACTACCCATGCCGGGGATTGAAGGAATGCCTTCACCGGATATACCGCCCATCATTTGCTGGAGCATTTTCATCATGGGATCTTCTGCTCCTGGACCGACGTCCATGCCGGGGAATCCAGCTCCAGCTCCTCCTACGAAAGGGTTTGCTCCACTGCCGGGAGGAGGGGCATCGAAACCTTGGAATATTTGGCGGAGTTGATCATCTGTTATTTGTTGTAGGGGTTGTGAGGAAGAAGAAGGAGGGACTTGTCGGACAGAAGAAGAGGAATTAGGATCATAGTAGTGTTCTGAAACAGAGATATCTACTTCTTCCGGATCGGGGGTTGAGGGCACTGGTTGTTCTTCTATTTCCTTATATCAGCAAATAATTCCAGACTCCATTCTAGAAAGAGAGGACAGCGGTAGGAGCGACGTAAAGTGGATGTGTATGAAATATACCTCGTGGAAGACCACCACCTAACCCAATAATTTTATTCAGCCTCGCGCTTCCATTCTTCAGTTTTGCATCGCGCCGTTCTTTGCGGATGCGCGCTTGCTCTGTAGGTGAGGATCGATTACTGGTGATTGAAGAGGGGGTGTCTACTGAGTCGGCCATTATTTTGTGTCTTGTTTTCTCTAGGAGGTAGTAAGGTGAGGTTGAAGGTCTAGGTAATGTCACGTGGATTGGAACTTTGATTTGTCAGCCTTTGACCTACGATGTTTCCTAAATTCAACTAAATTTCTATACATCAGCTGGGTTATCGACTAAGAAACCTCCGATAACGATAGAGTAAGCAGGTATATACCTGACAACATTTCCATCCCACAGCCTCAAAAGGTGTATCGTTTGCGAAGCAATAACATCTTTCGCACTTAGGTTGAAGCCCGATCGCTAAAGCTTTTGAGGCTCTTGATTGTAAGATCTAACTGCTTGTCGTCTGAGCATGTAAACAAGACAAGCTAAGCCAAGACGGTTTGAACTAGTTGCATATTAATGCATGCTCGCTAATTTCCTTATTAGTGCAGCCTAAATTCTCGTTCCCCACTGCGGAGCTATGTTACTAGTTTTTATTCTCACTATATTCGATGAAGTTAACCTACACTAGTCTACTCTAATCTCGTAATTCCAACATCTAGTTTGTCAGTCTGAGTGACCCCGAGAGCGCAAGAAGTCTTGTAGCTCGTTGCTACGGTTTCTTAGGTATATCAACTAAACAGGAGGTATGACTTCTAAAGCTTGTTAGCACCTTAGACTGGAATAGAGCACGATACCGAAGGGGAAGGAGCGAGCCACTTCGGGCACTAATTAAGGAATATATTGCCGTTTGGTAGACTTAGAGTTGCATGGACAGAGTCGCACTTCATGTTTAATACTCGACAATCTCGAATCGGCACGCTACTTAATACTTATGCTAAGCTTAAATATTGTCGCACATGGATCAAGGCAAAGTGTATAGGAGAAGGATATACATTAGAAAGTCCTAAATGCTCGAGTCCTACTCATCAATTCTAACCCTAAGTCTCCTCCCTTCTAGCCTTAGAACCTCAGGAGGTGGCGTAAATCCACTCCTTAAACCCCTCATAGGTGGATATTCATCATGGATTGTGATTGGTTCTGCCGACATTGAGTTTAGGAATATCTTCTTCGGTATATCGTACGGTTTGGGTGCAAAAGGGGTAGTTGGCCACTCTTTTGTTCTTAATCTAGGCTTCACTTTGACGTTCGAGCTCCACAGTTCAGGTTTTCTAGAGCTTAGAATGTGGTACTGCTTTATCCAAGTCCCGAATCCATTTTTCCGTTGTGCTTGCTTTTCCATGACTTCAGGTTGTCGTAGTGGGTTAAATTTTGGTTTGCGGTTGAGTGTTCTCGGGCTATGTGAGATCAACGAGGCACTGGGTGCAGCATCTGAAGATTTGGATTTTTCTTTTCCTTCCCCTTTCCACTGATTGTCCCTTGGCTCTCCTTTATAGAGAGGATCAGGAAAATTGACTTACTCAGAATGGAGATTGTTTGATGGTTGTACGACACGAAAGAAATGTTCTTTCGGTTGCAGATTTAAATTCTTGTAGAAAAAGGATGTAACTCTGGAGAGGAGACGATACTTCACTGTACTTTACTGCTGGCCGCAGATTATATAGAAATGCTACGTAAGGTGCGAATCGAAAACCCTGACCCTTTCTTTTAATTCCCGGCAATTGTCGTTGAATGGGTGAATTGTTTAATATTTAAGCTCGTCAAGTGCGAGCGGAATTAGGCCATGTATATCTATCTTCTACAGTGTTTATTCACAACATAAGAGCTGATAGGAAGCCCCTGATAAAAACAAAGATGATTATCTAACATGAGAAGTGATTCATATACTCTACCGCTGTACATTCAACTCAATTATTAACTCGCCCAACCACCTCTCCTACAAGCCCTAGCCTAAAGATACTCTAGCAATATCAAACAAAGGGTCTCAAGTTCCGAAGCCATCCTTGATTTTTGGAAATATAGATAGAAATATAAATCCTTTCCACATCATCCCACCATGAATTCCATCCCCAACAAACCCCGTCTCGCAGTATGCTACGCCGAACCCTCCATGTGGCTACTTGCCATCATCCCCAAAGACACCGTTTGGGGACACTGGTCCTCCATAAAACTTTATTCCGCTGCCTACCCTTCAGCCTCAGAAACGTATGGGAATGGAGGAGTCGTTAAGGAACTACTTGCTGTAGTGATGGTTGCGAAAATCACTGATATTGCGAGTTTTAAATGGCTGCTAAGGGGGTAAGTCGGTTCCTTGGAGTGTTTTTGTAGCTTTGTGAGAGAGGTAAATGATTCGAAAAGTTCAAACGCTGTGGAGTATCCTCCTCCTTCTCCTTCCACTTCTTTCTAATATAGGAAGACTGACTCTAACATTCTGATTTATTACAGATTTCAATACAAAGAGCAAGAGAGTGAGAAGTGGGTAGAGAGGGTTTGGGAGGTTATTCAGGGGTTTAAGAAGAATGATTGGAGATCAGTGAGAGAGAATGGGGGTGTGGGGACGAAATCGCAGCAGGGCTGGGAAAAGATTAAGGAGGTGGTGTTGAAGGATAAGGAGGAAAAGGTTAAGAGGATTAGGATGATGGTTGCTTGAGGTTTGGTCTTTGGATTTGCAATTGGCAGACAGACAAAGTGGGTGGGGATACCTTCCATTGATGACTTCTTGAGTTTACGACGTCAATCTAATCACCTTTTTCTCCTTCCAAACTTCCACTTGTCCTTTAATGACTCACATGAGATTTGAAGTATATAAAAATAAAGAAGATAGTTTGAGTGGGAAAGACCAGTCGGATCTATATTAATCATTTTTTGTAACGCTTGAATAAATCTCTACCGAGAATTCGCATCTTCCATTCACTCAATTTTATATGCGGCCGGTGCAGCCGAACTCACCTCATATATATATATACTCAAATAGAGTTAGAATCAAACAAACCAACCGGCCGGCCGAGTGGTAGCACGCCCGTCATGTTAATTGGGTATGGATCTTCTGAGTAGCTGCATAGAAGTGATGTGACCAACCCCCATTTGACTAGGCCTGCACCACAACCTAAGAAACAATTGCTATAGCTACTAGCTTCTTAGGAATTCTTTTTTTGCCCATTTTTGGCCGCGGTTTTCTGTTCTGTTCTGTTTTTTTTAATCCTTAGGGTGTTCTTCGGATATTTCGACGGCAGGGAGCTCGGGTGGTCCAGGAATCAGACTATTCGGTTCGCTTCTCCTACAGACATGATCTCCCAAATATCATGCTAGTGTTCTATACTTCAAGTCTACTAGTAGCTACCGTGAGAGTTGGGAAGATAAATGTTAGAGTGTGAACTTCATGTGGATTTTTTTAAATGTAAAATTGCCTTTTTTGAAGCTGCCAAACGAACGCGAAAAACAATCAATTTCTCAGAGACAGAAGAAAATTCAGAAATTCTGGGCTGAGCTACTAACCGTCCTATTGTGGGTTTCTCCCTGGATATAATTTTATCTTGCACAATTTTCCTCTCAAGCTTCGCTTTTTCTAGTCTGTAGTACCTGCAGCGTCACTGCAAGCACCCCGATAGGCATTTCTGTCCTGTACAGAGCACCTTCCTAAGAATTCATCTAGATTCCAGCACAGAGAAAAAAAAAGTGAGTAATCAATTCATTTCAGACTCAGAAAGAGATGACGTTGACATCACCACTCTCAATAGAAAGCATCTATCCCTCACTTGTCCTTCCCGGGAATCATAATATGAAAATCCTGCAACCCCCTCGCCGCAACCTCAAGCGTACAGCTCTTCACTTCCTCCCACAACCCCGTCGTCCTCCTCCCTATACCCGCCTCGCTCTTCGCATTCTCCCCTAGTCTCACAATCTCCATCCAAACCGTTTCCACCCATTTCTCCGTCTCCATCTCCCTCTTCCCCACCCCTTTCAAAAACCCCTCTAATTTCGCCGTATTCTCAATCTTAGCTATGAGATTAACGGCGAGTAAGTCCGGGAAGACGAATTTTCGCGTGTTGACATCGTTGTAGTCGTATTTAAGAAATCGATATTCTTTGTTGTTGATATAGGTGTAGGTGTAGAGGATGGTGCGTTGCCATTGCCCCCAGAATTTCTCTTTTGGGATGCTAGCTAGTGTCCAGGTACCGTCTTTGAAGTAGCAGATTGCAAGGCGAGGCTTATTGATAGGCATCGTTTGTGGATGTTTATTTTTATTTTATTTTGTAGGATACCGGGCTGAGTTGGCTGGCTGGCTGGCTTTTGGAGGTTGATGAGCTTGAGAGGGAGGGTGATCAGGTTTTAGGTAGGTTCTAATTGACTTGTGTGATTGAAGTTGACTGTAGTGAGAATAGAGTTGTGTGTAGATTTATGGTTGATGGGATGAATTGTAGCATGTGTGCGGCATGAATAAGCTACTCATGATTGCTAGCCTTCGTTTGTAGAGCGTTGGAGGGAAGAATATTTTTACTTGAATTAGTATTACGTCTACTTGACTATGACGGAATAGTCTCTTTCAGATGGAAGAGACAATGAATTTTTTTAAAGTGAGTATCGCTAGGACCAAACAAAGACATGATTCCAAGGCAACAGGCAGAAATGGGTTCTAGATCATTATATACAATAATATAGCGTTAGCCTATTTTCCATCTAGTTGTCCATTTCTGCTTAAAAATAGTAAGAACTAGGGATACAAAGCACACCATAGCCGTTCCGTAGATATAGCGAGGAGCTTGAAATTTATTCTTTGCTTGGAGATGCGAGAAAAGATATATTTAATCTGTCTATGAATGATTTTGAATCTCACCCAAACTAGGTAGTTCGTCCTGAGATAAATTGGGAAATTAGTGGGACACGTATAAACTCATTCTACTTTACTTACCCCTTCTACCTTAATCCCATACCTCTCATAATTAAATTCCTCCAAACTCCCTACCTCCTCCCCCCACTCATCATCCACCTCCCCAACCTCTCCCTCCCTGCTTTCCCACCCCTCCTCTCCCTTTCCGGCCAGAACCTCGTCCTCCCTACCTTCACACATCTTCTTCAACCCCTCGTTCGGACACCAAAGAACCCTCATCCCCGCCCTCCGTCCACTCTCAACCCCCGGAACACTATCTTCAAAAACTAAACACTCCCCCGGCTTCACCTCTTTTTCCCCCTCCTTTAAATTCTCATTAACCGCTTTCAAAGCCAACAAATAAATATCCGGTGCTGGCTTCCCCTTTCCTTTCGGGATCCGAGGATCGTCACCTAAGATTTGGAGGCTTGGGGGGAAATAAGAGAGCAGTTGGGGGAGATGAGTAGTTTTAAGGAGGAATTTATCGGTTTTGGAAGATGTTGCGAGAGCGATTTGTATTCCTGCCTCTTTGAAGTTTTTCAAAAGGACAAGGACGCCAGGGAGGATAGAGCAAGTGGGGAAGAGTTCTTTATGGACGATATTCAAAGCAGATGAGTATTCAGCGGGGGAAATGTGGGCGAGGTTAAAATGAGAGAGGAGGATGCGATGGGACTCGGTGTCGGGACGTCCTTGGAGACGCGATTTTATGGTCCAGGTTAGGGGACCGCTATTGTAGGTGGAGAGGACCCGATTGTGCGCGATGGTGAGAAGGTCTTCGCTGTTGATGAGGAGGCCGTCCATGTCGAAGAGACAGGCACGGATTGGGGGCAGGCTGGGGAGTGGGTTAGTGTAAGTTTAGGAAGGGGGATGAGAGGGAGGAGGATGTACCTGGTCATGTTAATTTGTGGTTTTAAGTGAAGTGGTTGAGCAATGAGTGATGATTATGAACTGTCCACAAGGTGAAAGATGAATTCAAATTTATATTTAGAGCTTTGAAGATGTTAAGGAGAGATCGCCAAAAGGACACAGATACGCAACGCACGCCGGTGACTCAAAATCAAATCTCGTCTGAACTTCAGCTAAAAATTAACGTGAGCGAAAATGTGCATGGGTGATATGAAGAAACTTTTCTCAACCCCGCATGAGGGTCCAACTTGGGAAACAATCTTTCTTTCTTTATTGACAAATGCCTCCATTTTCATTATCAGAGGAATTGTACTGTTTACTTGTCGAATCGCCAGCGCCTTAATAAGCGACCTACAGCTCTCTTAACGAATGACATACCCCCCTATATCCATCCCTCTCTCGAAGACTTCTCTCAAACTCCTTCGAAACCCCAAGACTATGCTCCTTCGATAGTCTCCATACAACCCACATCCCACCATGACATTAGTACACATTGTCCTTTTCGAATTCAAAGCTACTGTTGATAAGAGCGTTATTGATGATGTTCGTTTCCCGTTTCCCTTCCTATTCCCCCACTATGGCGGGGTTCCTTTCCTTCCCTTCCCTTCTCTTCCCACCCCCATACTTCTAGAATGGAAAAGGACAGTAACTAATGATAAGTTATTGACATATACAGGTCTGCAAGCGCATGCTCGCCCTCCGAACCCAATGTATCTCCCCAACTTCCAACCAGCCGTACATATTGGAAAGTTCTGGTGGGAGAGATAATTCGCCAGAGGGCCATCAAGTAGTACTTTTTCCCTTTCCCCATTACTTCATTCCCTTTTCCTTCCCTTTCCTTTCCCTTCCTGTCTTCACTTTTTCATTCACCATGAGATGAAGCTAATGGGTTCTGGGACTCAGGGCGGATTTTCCCACGGATTCGTCTCTCATTTCGCGAATACAGAAGATAGGAGGTATTATTTAGAAGAGGATCTAGCGCATAAGGCTTTTCTGAAGAGTTTAGAGGGGATCATTCAGAATGTTAGGGTGGTGGACTATATTGCTGGAGAGTTCTAGATTCGGAGTGGGAAGGGAGAAGAGAGCTGTGAAATGCGAGATGACAGACCGGTAGGATAGCCTGGTATAAGGGAGAGCCGGCTAGAAAGAGCTGTATGAAGAGAAGACATTAAGATAAGGGAAGGAGAGGCAAAGCACGCCATTGCTCAAGTTGGTGTATGCAATCTAATCTATGGTATCCAATCCTATCGCTACCTAAATGCAGATGATGCGCTCAAAAATCAATTTCGATCGTTATTATACCCCTCATTGGGGAAAGTGGAGTCTAAAAGTATCTATCCTATTCTACCATGAAAGACTCTCCGCATCCACATTGTGCCTCTGCTTCTGTTAGCTATGTTACTCGGATTAGAAGGTTATTGTAAGACTTACTTATATTAGGATTATTAAACACGAATCTTTGGTTGAGCTTGTCTTCTACCCAGTCCATCTCACTGCCAATAATAGACAATAGAGCTTTAGAATCAACTATGACCTTCACTCCATCTTGCACAATCTCCTCATCAAATTTCCCCGGCTTATCCACATATTGTAAATCATACTGTAACCCACTGCAACCCTTCTGTGTGACACCAACCTTGATAAGCTTCGCAGAAGGCTGAGCTGATAATGCGCGGAGTTGCTTTACAGCCCCAGGAGTAAGCTTCATAGCTGCCTTTCGAGCTCGCAGTGTAGGTCTTGTCTTAGGTTTTGATTGTGTAGCTGCCGAGGTTGTTGGACGGGAGATTTGAGCTTCTTGCTCGGTGATGCTGATGTTTGAGACTTGCTCGGATGGTTTCTTTGATGGGTCGATGCGGTATTGACTAGTCACCGTAGGAGGTCTAGTGTCGTTGACTTGTGGAATGCTACCGGCGATGGAGGTATCTGGGATCCCCGTATTGCGAGGCGGTGGTGCGAGCGTTTCTGGACCGAATGTATATGGTTGATAGGCAGTACTTGTTTGCATCTTGCGCTTTGAAGAAGTAAGGTGGGATTGTGCGGAGGAGAATTGGCGTAGGACATGTTGACAAGGTCGGAGGGAGGGTGTTTGTGAGGAGGCAAATCGGAAGAGGATGCTCGGCGAGGAAGTCACGGGAGCGAGGACTCTTTGTGCAGGCATGATGGATGTTTTGATGTTTATTTTGTTGAATGATATACTGTGGTGGGTTGTTGATTGAGGGGGAAGGGCGAATTTGTATTTCATCAGGCTGTTGCTCAGCGCAAAGTGGAATCATGAACGGCGGTTCGGGTCTTTTGAAAGCTAGTAATAATCCCTGCATTACGATGCTGACAGCATCTATATGTACCAACTTTCATTGGTCAATAGGTCAAACGTGATCCAGCTAATTACCTAATTATAGAGATTCTCGTGAATTAAGGTAACTCGAGCTCGATCCTGCTTTAGACACGTCATACTAGACAACTTTCCCCTTCAGCGTTGATAGACGTAGGCATACGTGCCTCATCTTCCCTCATTGCTGTTATCCCCTTGTTGCACTCAACAATGTCATCGAATACACCAAAACATCTGCCCGCTATTGTGGTGAGAATGGCTCGGATGAAGCAATTCTACGTTATTCCCTCTTGCAAAAACCGTTATTTAACTACGTGCTAATATCATCTCCAATTCGAATTAAGAGTTTATATATCTTCTTGTGCTGAGATAGCTAGGCCTATTTAGTGCGAGGTTTTGTGAGAGTTTGCCCCATTAGCCTTAACTCACATACGTATCCTTACCCGAAGGCCTAATAAAAATCCGAGAATCCGAGACTTAGCTTCTGCCATTGACAGCGTTCAGGTCATTGTTGTGTATAGATTTTTGCAGCTCCCCAGAAATAAAACTTAGTATTCTCTAGCGGAAAGCGACTACTAGAAGATGAGCTAATTGGCATTTCCAGAGGCAAATCGGCCGCAGAATAAAAAGGCTATAAAGCCAGGGAAATCCAGGCCTTGAAAAAATCTCGGAAGATCTCTAGATTGTTTGATTCCTTTACCAGCTCCAAGTGGTAGTCAGTTGAAGATCACTTGTTTGGTAACAATAAAGTGAACCAGGTCCATCCAATCCTTCCAGCATCTCCTTACGGGCACATGAATTCCGGTACAAACCGATTTTTAGCCCATTTCTAATAGATTCAATATTTATATAACGCATTTTACTAATTACTCTACTTAAACCTTGTTTTACCTTTACGATTTTTATTTTTCGATAAATACGCTAGAAATGCACTTTTATTCTTACTTCTTTTCCCTCATTTTTCTCTCTCTCTTCCTCTTCCCCCCCTCGCCCCTATCTAGATACTCTTAGTAGGTTATCACTCTCTTGCGTTATAACAAAGATACTGCATTCCATAGAGCTGCCGGATTCGGCCGGATTAACGGATCCGGCGGTGTCCACATAAAAGCCACCATTAATAAAAAATTTGCATATGATTATAAAGATAGATAGCTAGTGACTACTAGGCCTCCTAGTCACTAGCTCCTATTTATATTCTTAATAAAGTGCCGCATGCGAACCAACAAAGAAAGTTCACATTCTTAATTACTACATGCGGACAGAAATAAGGATATGAAAATCCTCACCTCATTGTTCCTCCTTACCTCTTTGTCTTCATCTCTCTATATAACCATCTATTTCTGCAGCCCTTCATAGCACTTTAGGCAATAGATTCCAATATATATAGTAGCTTGTTACTCTCAAAAATTTCTTCTCGCTCCTAGCAAAGCCGTGAAAATGCAATCGGATATAATTCCTCGTAAGCCCTCTCAATTCCATTGCTATTCTCAATACTAACAGTACTGTTTAGAAAGTGAAAAGTCATTCACTGACAAATGGTTGGATATCTCAGAGTGGCAAAAGGAAGCGGACGTAATTCATATGGCATCTATCAACTGGCCTGCGCTGCTCGAGTATGCAACCCAAAAACGCGATGGAATAAGCTGCAGTTTCCTTTCCCCTATTGGACATGGTGGCCGCCGTAAGTCCTCAAATTCTTGTCCCCTTTAGCAAATACAGGGGCCGCTTCCCTCCCAATCTTTTAGAATAGGTGAAATATTGACTCCCGATTATTAGGCATCATTCGAATCATTGAATTTGCAGATAAAGTCAAATGGATAGCGCGAGTACCACGGGAACGCGATCCCATATATGCCGAGATGATGAAAGGCGAAATCGCCGCTATGGCTCTAGTACGAGAGAAGACTACGATTCCGGTTCCCCAAGTTTACGCATTTGAATCAAGTGACGACTGCAGTGTGAAAATAAGTTTCATGTTGATGGAATGCTTGGAGGGAAATATAGGACCACTCATCGCTGATCCACCACCACTGGAGTATAACGAAGTCGTCTTAGATAGTCTAGCAAAGATTCAAGTAAGGTACTTCTCTTTGGATTGAACATGATCAACTAATTTGAGTGTTCTCCCCTCTAGGCTTCGCTCTGTGCGATACAGCTTCCTAAGATCGGAACAATTGTTTCTAGGAATGAGGATGGCACATACGAGCAAGGCCCAATACCCTGGATTGGTGGCCCCTTCGACACAGCGACTGAGTTCTACAAAGCATGGGCGGAAAAGCTTGACTTTGGTCTCCCCGAGAAATTCCTGCGATTAGCATCACAACAATATGCCGATGAGGTTGTCGCCTCAGTCGCGGCCTTCGGAGCATCCATCAGCAAGCTAGCTGATGAAATATCTGTCCGAGATCGTGGCCCATTTCCTCTCTTCCATGGCGATTTCGGCCACAACAACATCATTGTAGATGATGAGTGGAACGTTCTCGGGGTTATTGACTGGGAAGAAGCTTTTGCTGCACCCTGGGAATACGCTGGATCATTTCCACGAACAATGGAAAATCTGCCGCCTGCTATGTGCCCTCCGGAATGGGAATACGATAATGAAGGCTTTCTCCTCACTCATCTGGGGCAACGAATTCGTGCAGACCAAAAGCTGTATGTGGAGGCTGTGAGACGGGTGGAGGGTTTAGGGGAGGGTTCAGGGGAGGGAAATCATTATACTCTATCAAAAGCGCTGGAGGATTCCAAAAGACAAGATTTGATAACTGCGATGAGGTACTATTTACGTGGAAAGGCTGGGTTTTACAACAGGGTAGCCGATGAGTTTTTGTCATAGGTAATTTCCTGTGGACAATTCATTTTCATTTGTTTAGGGGCCTAGCAGTATTGTTTTTTTAATACCTACTCAGATATTCTTTTCGGGGGGGAGCTTAGAGTGCACGGAGAAAGAAGGTAGGCACAGGGACGGGATTTCAGGTTAGGGAGGATTAGTTAGGAACAGCCAAGTAGACGGAGCTTAAATACATTTCCCAGTGGCAGTTCAACCCTCCTAAGCAGCGCCTCTCGAGAAGTCTTGTCTCTAGCTAGAGCGCGGAATGGGTTGGGTTTGGGTTGGATTTCTTTTACTAGGTTATATGACGATCTATTTGTATTATTTCATGAGGGTTTAAATGAAGACCCATTTTAAATTCAAGCTAAAAAAATAACCCAACCGAGAAAATATATCCAACCCCATAATCCAACCCTACTCGAGAAACCCAACCCAGTGACTCAACCCAACTACCTATTACCCAACCCATTCCGCGTTCTATCTCTAGCTCTGGCGGTTCCATGAAGGCCTAACCCATTGGCACATTTGGACATTTATCTCTACGCAGGATCTTAATTCCATTAAGCGTATTATTCTTGCAAAGAAGGTTCTCGCAGCTACCATAGAGAGCTGGTGTAGTGCAGGTCTTCGCCGCTCGTCGTAGCGATGGAGCAGCGGTAGCGACAGGTTGAGGAGCGGCACCTGCGGAGGGAGACGGCATTCTGATGCTCTGTGAAAAGGTAAGTTAGTTTGCTGGTAGTGTTAGGGGTAGAGCTCCTTACTGAATGAATAGACTTTAGACAGTGTTCGTTTTCTAATGCAAAATAACAAGGGATATTCTTCAAAGGTGTTGTGTGCGTAGTCTTTTCGATTCGAAGTGGAGTTGAGTGGAATTGGAATCGAGGTGGTTTGAATTGCTGATAGATCGATCTTCGTTGAGGAAAAAAAGTAGTAATGAAGATGTCGTTCAGGTTTGCTCTTATTAGAATTCAGAGAAGTCGAAGTGAAATTAAGGAATAGGTATGTCTCTACTTCATTTGACTACTTCAGTGATTTCTTTGTAGTTGACCAAAGATCCAGGGATGAGATATGTCTCTGACTGAATTCATGGCTTTGAGTGCTACCCATCTGAGCACTGCTGCGGGTTTGATTCAATTGATGGCTTAAGTGCTTTGTGATCGGCTATAAAATTTACATTGCTATGCTTCGGACTCACCTTATGGCTTGAGTACTTTCTTTGAAGCACGTTCCAACTACTGCTTTGTTGCACTGCAAACCGCGTTGTCAATTTACTTCAAAGAAAGATAGGGTTTCAGCGTCTCGCTTAAAACAGGGGGGCGGTGTTCGACTTCAAGAAATCCAAGACCGATTCAGTTGGAATTGCAGAACCCCTAATTTTGTGGGATAACCCTGGTCCGAATTCTTCATATAGTCAACTTGCTAAAACCGAAAGAAGAGCGCGGAACCCGAAAGATATGCTTTGAGGCAACGAGTCCGCCATAGTCATCACGGGATGTATTTATCCAAAGAGAACTTGCTGGGATTTATCTGATCCCCTCGACTTAGCATACTTTCTGAAAGAGAAATATGTTTTATTGCATGCACTATACGCCGCGTTCCTTTGAAGCCAACTTGACCCCAGTCCTAAATATGTTATAATTAGAAATTTGCATTAGCGCTGTGCAATATTGCAGGAGATATATAAGCTTAGGCGACTATCCTAATCAGGAAGAGACCGTTGGAATGTATTAGCTGTGCTAAAAGAGTTACTGGTATACAAGTCTTCGAAGATCAAGCACATATCATCTAGATGCTGCAATGTCTGAGGACAGAATGCTTTAGATCTGCCTAGAATTCCTAAATTTTACCATAGATGTGTCTATAGATTGTTGATGGAGAGAATGGACTTGAAATCTGCCTTCTGAACTGCTCATATCTAAGTAATACAGCGGTTTGTAGGAACATGTTAGAGTCGTAGAGGCTTGAGAGGATTGAAAGGTCGAGTTCATCGAGGTTCCTAGCTTTAAATTCAGAAAGTGACTGAGGGCTGGTACTCTTTTTAATTCAATATTAATCTAACTTATGGATGATTAATAGTGTGTAGTCCGAATCTACTAGACTAGGTTATTATTATTCCTTCCAGAAAAGCTCTAACCTTGTCCTTTCTCGTCTTAGCGTATGATCGACCCGCTTAGAGCTGCCCCCTTGGCGTGGGATGTTTCTGGAATCTATGTTAGCCTGGTCAATTTTGTAATTTAAAGAATTCAATCATTTACACAAAATAGCAATTACGCGTTCACTGCAGGTGCTATATGTGGTAGGAACCCTTCGAATCGATAGTATTTATAATTTCATCAGCTACTATGAAGCATGGAGCCTTCTCCTCTTACCCAGCAAGCTCGACCCGAGAAGTTTCAACAGAAGATTGTCGAGCTCTATGAAGCTTTGTTCAAGGTGGGGATAGCCTCAGATAGCTTTGCACAGAAGGCTGACTGACCCTTGGCTAGGATGAAGATGACCACGAAAGGTCCGAAGGCTTTTGGAAAGAATTCTTTCTATTGCGACCAGATAAAGCAACATTGCAGCAAATATTACTCGGATTAAGTCCAGATGATCTACTACATCTTCAGGCACGCTTGGGAATTGTTGGATGAGGGGCAGTATCTAACCGGGGCATAGGTACAAACTCGACAATTATTCTCGAGGTCGGTGGGATGTATAAAGAGCGGAATTGCGCCATCAGATGCGCATGCCTTTGATGTAAGAAAGCTATCATCTCTGGGAGGACGAGGCTGACATGCGCAGACTGTCACAGCCTTCCTCAGTGCCGTTCTTCCAAAGAAATACGCAAATCCCAGTTCAGATATAATAAATGTCATTGCAGGATTGGATGATGTGGATGCTGTCTTTACAGAATTTGTTGCGGCCCTAGATGTTACAATCAAGACAGGGAGGAATTGTAGGTGGACAAATGGGCGAGAGCTCAAAGCATCGCTGATACTTTTGCAGTGGATATACGCCAAAAAGCCATCGAAGTAGCATTATCTGTGACATCTGGCGCATACCAAACCAGTCTTCTTTCCTATTTTACTCACCGAGATCTTTTTCCTTCTCTTATGAAAGTACGTGCTCTTCCCCCGTAAGCCAATGAACCTCTGCTAACAGCCTCAGTTTATTCAAGATTCAGACGCTACTTCTCGCGCATTCAAACCATTTACCCTTCTCGGCCTATTGGCAAATTACAATAAATTCGAATTTCAGAACCCTTACAGAATGCGACTTGACGATTTCGTCAATGAGGGAATCATACAGAAAATAATACGCTCCGTGGGACACACTTCTGCGAGCTTACGGACAACGTACGTGGCAGTGCAGGATGATCTTCCCGAAGGTTGGACACTCGGTACCACCCTCAGTATGATAGGATTAGGGGTTATTGCTCCTGGGGGAAGGCCTGTAACCCCTGTTATTGATCTGGAGACGGCGAAGGAAATGTTTGCGAAGCTGTGAGTTCCCGCAAAATACTATAGAACTTATGCTAATACATACAGGCCCGGCAGTGAAGCAGCAATCTTACTTGGAACGTACGATTTTGCTCATGCAAATAAACTGTTTTGCTTCAACTTCGTTTCTATTCCAGCAGAGAAAGGTGTTGAGCCCCCTGTCAGCAGCTATATTTCTCTTACCTCATATCTCCTTCAGCACGCCCATTCATCCATACGGACAGGACTCTATGCACACCTCAACCTCCTTACTCTTCGCCTCTTGATAGAAGATCAGGTGTTATGCAAAAGAATATGCAGCGAAGAAAGTAAGATGGCAGTACGACTATGCCGGCAAAGGCAACCATATCTACCCTTGGTTCGAGCAGACAGGATATTAGCTGCACACATATTGGATACAATGATTGACGGGATCAACCACAATTTGCGAAAGCGACTTGATGTAGAACTTTATATCCTCTGCATTGGTATCATTTTGCGAATAATCTCACATCTGTCACGATCTCGTACACGCTTAACATACCATTGGTCCGAATTGTTTCGATCACTCCTTCAACTAGTGCGGTTTCTCACCTCTTACACAGCAGACCTGAAACATCTACCTCACATCGATATTCTCCTAGATAATCTAGTAAATCTCATCGCACTGTCCTTGTCTGCGGGTGAAGCATTTCTCCCAAGTCCAGTCGCATATGATGACCTATTCTACAAGCTTGTGGAGACCGGTGAGATTTTGGTGAAGTTCCGGGATAATTATGATCTAGCAAAACGACCGACAAGTTCGATAGATACTTTGATCAGTGTTACAACTCATTACAACCAACTACTAGAAGAAGGTACATCAGGAAGGAAGGGAAAGCATCTGACCAGTGCGCAGGTTACTGGAGTTATCAAGCAGGGCTATGAGACGTTAAGCATTCAGGCCAAGGAAGGGTTAGATGGATGGGACAAGTATCGCGAGGCTGATGAGAGGGTCTTCCTTAAGAAGATGTCCAGGGCAGTTGTGTCGGATGTCAAGGCGCTTATCAGCGAAAGTTGAATACTTACTTGACGGTGATAAATCCATGAAAATTGAAAATCATCAACGCGATCTTAAACCATGCTATGTGACCTTGTAACGGCCTTCATTTTAGTCGCTGGCGGTTGAAGAAGTTCTTACTGCAGCCGATCGCGATTGTATTGGCTCTTAACGCCCTATGTCTGGGGTGTGAACATGAGGCAGAGCGCTTCGAGAGCGAAGGATGAAGCGATGCAAGCCAATCGCCCTGGATTGCAGAAAATGGCTGAAACTTCCAAGTGTAATTGGTTCTAGAAGGTTGCTTCATCGACTACATCCAAAAGATTCGACTCACTTTTTCTCGAGTTTTCTCGAGCTGTGTCTCAAGAAATTAGCTGGTTCAAGATCATCTTTGAAGGTCCTTGGTTGAGTTAAAACCTCGACCCTTTGGCTTTAAAGTTAAGCGACTGGTTCAGTCGTCGTCGAACTATTGGACCCCTGCTTTTGACGACGAACCTTCAATCCACGTCAAGTCGATATCAAGTTGAGAAACATGGAAACATATCCACCAAGTGCAAGTTAATCAGATGGGGAAATTGCACAGCCACTCCACCATTCAGTCTGGAATGGCGTCAAGTCTGCATCGTCGTTGCCAACCAAGGCCAGAATCTAAGATGAAGCTTGGAAGTCTATCTGAATAAAGAAAGCACTCCCCTATCGCCTGGAGGCGGTTTCTTCTGAAAGATGGACACCTTCAATCCATCCCGCTGCTCCAAGCCGGTGTCCCCTTGCAAAAGAACTCATCCTGTTATTGTATATGATAACGGAGCAACATTTACCAGTCGTCCATCCATACTATCACGAATAGTGGAACGAGACGACAAGAAACCTTGACCGACCAAACATCCGACCAATATCAATCCATTCTACTCCTCTATCCACCGCGGCTTCATTCGCATCTAAAACCATCGATTGAGTGGTAACCAACGCTTCCGACTTGACAGCGCCAATTTCGGTAGCGCGAACAACAAAGGAAATCGAAACACAAGCCTCAATCACGTATATCGACACTAGCGCATGATCAAATTTATTTTTGGAATTGGAAACAAAGAACAAAGGTCTCTTCTTTGTTTTCCTTTCTTGGATCTTTCTTGAGGGCTGTGGCTGTTCTCCGATGCTTTAAAAGTGTTATGCTCGCTTTCCCATGTTCGTGCAGCTTTCCCTTTTAACTCGACTCGACTCGACTACTCCTCCTCTTCATTCACTTGTCATCCCTATTGTCATTGTACTTCCTCCATAATAGTTTTTGCAGGCAAACACAATACTTCCCTCCTCCTTATACTTTCTTGCTCATTCACGAATATTTATTGTGTCATCCGCGAATCTTTATCGTGATTCATCGCTACTATTCATACATATTTTTTCCACCCAGTCAAGTCGACTACTTAATTCGTATCACACTCTATTACTCTCCTTTCTTGTAATATTTCGATCGTTTACGCTACTGCCGTCATACACCAACACCATCTACACATATCGTCTTTCTGAAAAACACATGCTAAGATGTCGCCGCTGGCTGGACTCAGACATTTCCTAGCTTCTCATGCCGCCATGTCTTCCTCTGCAAAGCAACAGAGTCAAGGCTTCCCTGCTATCCCATCGGTCCTCAATGCTCAAGATCATGAGATGCGAGAGTACTATGTAGATCATCCCGATCTTGACACTCCTCCAAATACAGCCCCTTACTACACACCGTATCTCGGTCTTCGAGCACGATTATCGCAAACATGGATCAACCGCTGGACTGTCTTAATTTTACTCGTCATCTTCCGTCTCATCCTCGCTATCAGCTCCCTCAACAAAGACATCGCGTCAGCCAAGTCGGAAGCGCTCTCAGCGTGTACGAGTGTTGAGAATGTCGGTAGTGCTATGGCTTCTATGCCTCATTACCTGTCGCAAGGTGTTAACGCTGTCGCTGCTGACGGTATCACCAAAGCTGTTGGCGGACTCAAGGACATGTTGATGCTTACTCTCTCCGGCGTCGAAGATATCGTTCTCTTTGTCATCAACATGATGACATCCACCTACACGTGTCTCATTACTCTCGCCATCACAGGAAGCTTGGAGGTCGCTATCCAGATGATCGAGGATGTAGGAAATCTCATGAACAAATCTATCGGTACAATTACTAGCAGCATGGACTCCGTCGTGACCGACTTCCAGAACGATCTCAACTCCTTCCTCAAAGCCATTGATATTGGTGGTATCCTTGGGGGTTCAAAAACCCCCCCTTCTATCGATCTTACCAGCTTCATTGATAAACTCAATAGCATTAAGATTGATCCCACCACCATGGACTCTGACCTTCAAAAGCTCAACGATTCTCTTCCAAGTTTCGCGGATGTTCAGAACTTCACTAACACGGCCATTTCCTTCCCCTTCGAAGAAGTCAAGAACTTGGTCAATGAATCACTGGGAACCTACACCTTCGACCACTCTATCTTTCCTGTTCCAGAGAAGAAATCTTTGTCCTTCTGCAGTAACAACTCCGAGGTCAACGATTTCTTTGACGACATTGTCGATGCTATCTACATTGCGCGCAGAGTGTTTATCATTCTTCTGTCAATAGCAGCAGTGCTAGCATGCATCCCAATGGCTTACCGTGAGATGTGGAGTTGGAGAACAACACTTAATCGCTCCGTCTTACTCAAGAAGCATGCTTTTGACCCTGTTGATGTTCTTTATATTGCCCAGCGACCATATACGGCAACTGCTGGTATCAAAGCAGCAGAAAAAATTCGAAGCACGAAGCGCCAGATTCTCATGCGATGGTTCATCGCCTACTCTACCACCTTGCCAGCCCTTTTCGTTCTTGCTCTTGGTATTACTGGCCTTTTTACTTCCCTTTTCCAGTACATTGTACTTCGACTTATCGAAAGGGAAGTCCCTGCTCTCGCCGCTGCCATTGGAGATTTCACTCAAGACGTCGTCTCTACGCTCGAGGACGCATCTACAGAATGGGCCAAAGGCGCCAACGCAGTCATCAACTCTACAAATGCTAAAGTCAACTCCGACGTCTTTGGCTGGGTCAACACGACCACCTCGGCTGTAAACGACACCCTCAATATCTTTACTACCGATCTATCCACCGCTCTCAACAAAACCTTCGGCGGTACACCCCTCTATGACCCCATTCAAGACGTTATCGGCTGCCTCATCGGTCTGAAAATCGCCGGGATCGAAAAAGGACTCACTTGGGTTTCCGATCACGCCCACGTTACCTTTCCAGAATTCCGCACTGACGTATTTTCCCTTGGCGCTGCAGCAAGCCTCGCAAATTCCTCTTCCGTAGATTCCTTCCTCGCTAGCCCTGGTACTGTAGCCAGCGATGACATCACCAGCGCACTTGTCAAAGTCGGCGACAAACTCCAAGACACTATTCGCACCGAAGCTCTCATTGCCGCTTTCCTCGTAGGTGTCTTCTTCGTCAACATGCTCATTGGCGCCATTCGAGCCGGTATCGCAATGTATGGACGCGACAAGACTCGTGCTGAAGGTGGTCCACGAGCATATACCGGAGACACTAACGTGCCTTTATCGCCAATAACTCAACTCCCCCAATTCGGAGCACATACAACGGGTGTAACGCCTGTGGACCCGCCGACTGATTATGGAGATAATGTGAATGCGTGGAGAGGCTACGATGATGGATTCGTGAACGAGAAATTAGGCGTGGGGAATGTGAGGGGGAATAGGGTTGAAGTTGCAGGCGGGAGGGGTCATGAAAGAACAAGTAGCTATGGATATTTGGTTGATGAGAAAAGGTGATTAGCTAGGCAGGCTCCTTTTTCAATTAAATCTTGGGTTTCTTATAGGTGGGCGTTTTTGTTTTTGGGGATTAGGAATTGGATGAGTTAGACGAGATGATGTGATCACTTTTGATACCCCCACAATCCTTCCACTGGATCATGACATTCAAGAGAAAAATAGGATATAGATATAATGTTTTAATAGGATGGATTATTGAAAGTTTCCTTTGCTTCTTTACAGGAGAAGGGATGGCGGAGGAATGAAAAACTTTTGTAATAGAGATATGCATATTCAATTCGTTTACATCGAGTTACTTTTATTTCATGTAGTAGGATAAAAAGTAGAAGGGGAGGGGGTGGTATATTGATGATGCTGTAATTTTCCTAGGATTTTTTGTTGTAATTCGTGATTGTGAAATTTCTTTAGGTGGTTTGCGTATTGTATTATAACAATGGAATAGAGAGATGCAGAAAGATGTGACTTAATTCGACATGGGGATTAGGGATTGGCGAAGGAGGGAAGAGTTAAATGTCGAAGTGGAAGGCGGCGGGTAGTATTATCTATTTTTAGGTAGAAAGAGGTGAGAGGCTATAAAGGAAGGAAGGAAGGAAATAGGTTTGAGGAATTTGGGGGGGAGGGGTAATGTATGGTGGGTTGGTTAATGGAATAACCTTATCCTTGGAGTAGGATTTATGACATAGACTAGCTGGTTATTTTCCAGTTTCCTAGGCTTAGTTTAAGATGTTAATTATAGCTTATAAACTAAGATAGCTGGGCTTTTCTTGGGTTGAAGGAGTTAGGAAGGGGGAGAGAAGGGTTGGGGGGAACGAAAGCAATTATAGGTAAAGAAAAGGAAGAGAAAAATAGGTTAGTTAGACTTAGAATTTTGAGATATTAATAAAATGGACTTAAAATAAACTTTATTAGCTAGTAAGTTATGTCACCCAGGGATACCTATCGCGGTGGGCCGGGCACAGTAGTCTGCTGTTCTCAATAGGATTCGTTGTTGGTTTCTGAGTCGCACCCTCGGCGGCTTTACCACGTGATCCTATTCTAATGTTCCCTTCACTCCTACAATTAAAGTTATTAAGCTTTAATGTTACTATAGCTAGCTTACATGGATAGCTTCGCTAGTTTATTGTTCTATTGTTTGGACAACTCAAGGATTTTAGGTTAAGCTAGGAGGTCCAATCCAAATCACTAGGAAATCAAATCTAACCTATTGGGTTGGATTAATGTGTTGGATTTCTCAGGCTGGTTGTTTTTTGGATTAGATTGGATTAAATGATTTGGGTCTTTTATTGGGTTGTATGGCGATCTGTTTGTATTATGTTGGTGGCTTTAATGAGGCGACAAGTGAGATATTAAGTGGCTATGAATAATCGACCTGGCCTGGGTCTCAAGCGAAGATCTATTTTAAATCTAATCTAAAAAATAACCTAACCTAACCTAGCTAATCCAACCCAAAAGTAGGATACCTGCCAACTGGGTTATCCAACTATCCATTCCTCAGTCCATTCCGCGCTCTAGTTTATAGTTGATTGATCTGCCTGGAGATCATACATTTGCGGCGACTTCTTATAAGACATTATATTCTGCTTTCAAGCGTTTTTTAGTGACACTCATGAGCAGGAGAAGAGTTAGGAAAATGAGACAAGTTAGAGGCAATGATATACTTGCCTGTGATGTCTCCGTAATTCATGAGAGCAGCTGCACTTGACAGCACGAAAGGGAGTCTGTTGAAAAGAACTAAAGACAGCCTCAGTCTTTAGGTGAGTAGTGGCTAGTGAAAAATTGAGTGAATTAAAGACATTTAAGGAACCACCGTCTCGTTTACTTATATTATAGGCTTATCACAGGTGAAGTCACAGTCACCCAACTAGCCTATTTCGGATTGCTCCTTTCTTTTTACACAAAATATTTGGGCTGAAAAGGGCTATGGGCTAGCTTATGACTCAATGGTGGCGGACATATCTAGAGGATATCTTTTGTTCTCTATCCCAATGTGCTTTCAGGGAAAGAATATGGGAATCGCTCGCATCTGCTAAATTAAGGGTGTTAAGTTTTGTTTCTTAGGACGAGTATGTGCACCATGATTATTTGACGAACTGTTTTTCGTAATGGAGAACATTACTCATTAGTTTCACAGGTATTGAAGTGGAGTAAGAACTAGGTCTCTTTGTCTTCGATATGTTAGCTTACTGGATAATTGATTTAAGAATTTGCAAATTGAGCACATCAATCACAAGCCTTGAAGAGATTTTTATATTCAAACTGCAATTGAAACTCTGCAAAACTAAAGAACCTAAGGAGTGTGGGGGGCTATGAGTGTCTTCCCATTGCCTACAAATAAAAATCAATCCAGTTGATTGCAAAATCCAATGTGTAATCACTCCTCTAGTATGCTGCTGTATAGAGTGCCTCCATCAATTCGCGGTACATGCAGACCCAAGTGCAGAAGCTGTCGCTGTTGCGGGGCGAATCCATGGTCCGGTTGTAGTAGTGCCTTGAGGGCATCCTTTGTAATTTGGGTCTTCAGTGCCGTCATCGGTAGTATCAAACAACTCGTGGAACGAGCCGATCTCCAAGACAACGTCATTCGACATAGTGCACCTGCCATAGACACTGCCTGCACTGCTGCAGCCGGACGTGATCTGAGACATACAAGTTTTCAACTCACACGGGTCTGCCGTATAACTCGAGGAACCCTGCTCGCTATTAGTGGAAACTCTTATCTGATAATCCATAAGAAAAAGCTTACCCAGTTGATCAGTTTAACACCAGTGTCGTCCGCATCGGCGCCAGTCTTTGTAGCACAAGCAAGCATTATGTACTGATCCGCAGCAACACCCCATGTTTTGGTTAAGCCCGCCTCAGCAATACCATCTTGGATACTGATAGCTTTCGCTTCGTTGCCTGCGTTAGCAAGGGTTTTGTTTCCACAGTACAATGCCTGTTTCTGGAATTAACAATGTATATATAAAATAAGGACTATGGGTGATTAACTAACACCCGAGCGTTCAAATTTGAAACCTGTATTGCGGGTTGGCTGTGCGATTGACTTATTTTAGTTGCTGGTCAAAAAAGGGGAGGCATAGGTGATATTATGGCTTACTAGAAAGCTTCCCAGGACAATTGGAGCAGCAGAGAGGGAGACTGCAATGAGGTTCATAGAGAAATGCATGATGTTGTAGAGGTTAACTTATCGAATAGTTGAAAAAAATCCGTGTCTAGGAGATGCAAAATGAAGAAGATGGATGTTTATTTAAAAGAATGTTAAACTGTGATGTGCTGTGATTGTGTTGACGCTGGAATGGCAGTACTACTTATACACAACAGCTCAACAACATATTGCAAAGGAAGAGACTTGATAGGTCATAGTTATTTCATAGGTGAAAGGCTGACATGGGTGAAAGAGGATTTTAATCTGAAATTTCATATCTAAAGCCCGAAAGACGGCCTCGACCAAATCCTAGGCACATGCAATCTTACTCATTGACTGCGACTTACCTGCGGCTAGGTAATCCGCCCTACAAAGTAACAGTACATCGAAGAAGAAAAAACCATGATTCCATCAAGCAATGCTAATCCCACGGCGCTTAAGAAGATCGAGGTCGATAGAGGTTGGAACAAGGAACAAGGCATTTCAAGATTCGAAGTAGCCGGAGACCTCTATTTAACCTGAAGGAATAAGCCTTTCCGACCGCAACTAAGAGCTTTAAGCAAGATTGAATAGCCTCCTAGGATCCATCCCTAAGTAAGGAATCAACTTATCCGCACCCCTCTCATCTTGAAGGAAAGACAAGCAACCTTTTCTACGTTATTGGCTATTTAGTCGCAAGCGTTTTATCCAAAAATTATTAAAAGACTCCAGTCTTAAATCATTCCCTCCTCCCTTATCAACATGATGCCCAGGTGTCTAGACCTCTGCCTCGCTTAATTACCCCTTTGTTCCCCCAACGTCGGCTACAATCCTACAAGACCAACATGGATTTGAAAAAGGATCAACTATCCTCGGCGTATTACGCTTCTAGCGCTTCCTTGCTCACAACAGGCCCTACAACCGACCCTCCAGAGCCAAATTAGGACTTCGATGCGTCGTAGGTCCTACGCCAAGAAAAAGACTTCCTCAGTATTTCACGAGCGTCATGTGTTAACAACATTTTCAAACATGTTTGTTATTATTGGCCTGAAAACCAACGACGAATAAGGCATCAATTGTAAGGTAAGGCTCAATTGAAAATCCTATATTTGACTAGTAATAGATTTCGGATTTCATGATCCGACACAAACTTAGATCAGGCAGATTTTATAAGACAGTGTTAGAATTTACCTCTATGCTTTAAACTGGTTTTTGTTTACTGATGCTTTTAAAGCATTTTATTCTAAATAATTCTAGCTTTATCTTTATAGAACCGCCCACATTCTTAGTTTTGGAGCTCTTCGGAGAGTTTTGATTGCCTGGTTAGGACTTTTGTATCTTAAATACGTCTACTTTCCTGAGTGGAAAAGGGTTAGTCAAAATCAAATGCTTTTTACCTTAACCTACATTCCTAATTAATCCAAAAACTAGGCAAGGGAAGAATGAGTCCATTTTGTGACGGTCGTGCAATACTAAGTCTTGGATATGAAGATCTAAAGCTAAACAGGAGAAGAAGAGGAGCTTTCTGAGGGAAAGCGGACCTATATAAGGGTCTGCCAGCCCACGTGACGTACTAGCCATGGGCTGGGACGCCACACATTTTAGGGTTGTTTAACGAAATTCATTCAAGTTCATCTAGACCTCTATCGTTATTAGGCATAGCACTATCTCAAAGAAGTTGTAATCATTCCCCGCGATGTCTTCTTGGCGACTAAAGGTGCTTTTTGAAAAACTCCGCAAGCTGTAGATAACTATTCGATACGTGATTAGTTTTAATCTCAATTGAGGGAATTATCAACGGTGACCTACGCTCGCTGATACTCTTTGAGATTCTCCGGATCCTCAAGATTGGCTTTGGCTCCCATCCAACCATGATGCATTGTGGTGTAGGTCTCGACGACGCCACCGATGCCGTTAGATTCAATGACCTCCTTGTACTCAGCCACAACGCCCACTGGCTCGCCCTTAGACGCAAGCATGATGTGGGGGATGGTGATTGCCAACGCATCTTCCTTGGCCAGTCGACTTGATAGGATTAGTAATAATACTATGCTATGGAGTATCAGAACGTACGCAGGATGAACTTGACCTGTTGCTTTGAAAGGCGTTCCTTTTCCAGATGCAAGGGCGACGACCTATATCAGAAGTCGCACTTAGTACAAAACATCTAGTTCTGATTAGAAGACTGGTGTCCTAGTAAACTTACCTTTCCTCCCCAGCACAGGCCGTATGTTCCCCAAGCAGTGACCGAAGGGTACTTCTTCTCAGCGTCCGCAGTTGTCTTCAACAGAGCAGCAACATTTCCCGGGAACTCTGCTCTCTCAGCCCTGAACTTAGCGATTGCTTGCTTTTTCTCTTCCGTATCAGCTGTCAGCCATTCTTGCTTCATAGACTCGCCTTTGAAGAAATCCGGTAGGATGACAAGGGCGTCTAGGGCAGCGCTGATAATGTCTGCACCTTGAAGGGTTTGCGAAGTTATGCCGAAGATATCATAGATAGCAATGATACCTCTGGTGGCTGTAGGTAGACCCGTGATGTCTGTTCGCTAATTAGTTGTGGAATGAGATAGCGTGTTAGTGAGTTGCCTACAAACATCGAGATCACCAATCTTTGAATTGCTACCCTTGGTCATGTAGTCTTTTGGCACAACCGGTGGTAGGGAAAGGCATTCCTTATTATGCTCGGCCATAACTTTGTGTAATGCTGGATCTTCAGATACAAATTTGATGGGAGGTTGTAGGATGTAGATGTAGGTTGAAAGAGAGTTATTCTAGTAAGCGAGGTTTGAAGACCTGAAGTCGCTTGAGGCTAGTCCGTAAAGCCCGATCTCAATGTATTGGAGAGCTACTTGCTTGCCTTAGAGATCAAATATGAATTATATCTAAATAGTCCACTCTTGTTGCTCTATGAAAGTAGCTGTCGGGCCGACATTCTCATAACTCCACTAACTCCACCCCGCCCGAGCTTAATTCCACAGCGCTCCGTAAGTCGGCTCCGTATGCCGCTCCTTTCTTAAGCTTCTACTCATCTTCAGATCTTCAGATCTTCAGAATCAGAATAGTTTATAAGAGACAATATGCCTCAAAGGAAAATTCCCTGAAGCAAGTGTCGATTCCTCTCTGCCCTTCCTTTTCGTAAAATAATCTCAAAAGACTTACTCTCTTTACCAAAATTCGTCTGCTTTGTTCTGCAGCCCAAGCCGTCAAAAATGCCAACCGAATCACCATTACCCCAAGACAATATACCAGATAAAACATCTCCGGCCAGAAACCACGAACCGACTATCAACTCCGAGCAGGTCGTTGGCGCAACAGCAACCCCGACGGAAGTACATCCTCATTCCAGCAATGGCGTGATGGAGGTTACAAGTAAGAATTACAAGAGAGCTCCGTATTAATTGTGCTAACGTCGCTATAGACCCAGAGTCAGAGGCTGGCAAAAGTGAAGAAGCAGGCTCGGGGCAGGTGGTTGAGGAGGAGTGGTCTATTTGGACGCCAACAGAAAGAAAATTCATTGTGTTCACAGCATCACTTGCTTCCTTCTTTTCGCCTGTATCAGCCCAAATATAGTAAGTCAATAACGCCCGCTATTCCAAAGCGAATCACTAATTCATGTCTCCTTAGTTTTCCTGCTCTTGATGTTTTATCGCAAGACATGCATGTCTCCTCCAGCCTCATAAATCTGAGCATCACAACTTATATGGTAAGCTTAGCTGCCAGCCCGTCCTTCTCAAGATATCATTAGGCAAGAGCTGACAGAAATATCTTTAGATCATGCAAGGTCTTGCTCCAGCGTTTATTGGACGACTCTCAGATGATGCGGGTAGACGACCTGCTTACTTTCTCTGTTTTGTCATTTATATCGCAGCAAACATCGGTCTCGCTCTTCAAAATAGTTACCCTGCTTTAATGGTCCTCCGTTGTGTCCAGAGTGCCGGTAGTAGCGGTACAGTCGCCTTAGCTCTGGCTGTCGTAGCAGATATGGTCACCTCTTCTGAGCGTGGAATTTACATAGCATACACCTCTGTTGCCCCTATGGTTGGGCCTTCCCTTGGCCCTATAATTGGGGGTCTATTGACAACATACCTCGGTTGGCAATCTATTTTCTGGTTTTTAGCCATTTCTGCCGGGGTGTTGTTTATTCCATTTATTCTCTTCTTCCCTGAAACATGCAGAAAAATCGGTACGATATTTGGGACTACCTATTTCCCCTCTTTCCTCTTCATTACTGAATTGCTAACTTCTGAATGTCAACAGTTGGAGACGGATCAATCCCCCCTCTATCGTGGAATAGGTGTCTTCTCAATAATTCTGTCGAAAGAAAACTGTTACGCAACGGGAAGACAATCGATTACGAGAAACGTGACGAGCTTGCTAGGGTCCGAAAGTTACGATTTCCTAATCCTTTTGATACAATATATATTGTCTTTCAAAAAGAAGTTGGATTCGCTCTTGCATACAACGGAATTGTTATGGGTGCCTTCTATGCAGCTGCGGCATTGATACCTTCACAATTCGCTCAGACCTATGGTTTCAACGAACTCCAGATATCTCTCTGCTACATCCCTCTTGGGGTGGGTAGTATAATAGCTGCTTTCACACGTGGCAAGATGATGGACTCCAGATTCAAGTACCATGCAAAGAAACTAGGGATGTCCATCACTTCCAATAAGCGAATGGACTTGGCGAATTTTCCCTTAGAGAGAGCAAGGCTTGAGGTTGCTATACCTACAATATTCTTAGGGTCATTGTGCACAATCGGATTTGGCTGGACATTGGAAGCTCGGACGAACTTGGCCGGGCCTCTGATCTTACTTTTCTTCATGGGCTTCTCAGTAAGCTCGACGTCGAATACTATCAGCGTTTTGGCTGTGGATATATATCCTGGGAAGGCAGGGACGGCAACAGCAGCAAATAATATCGTTAGGTGTTGGATTGGCGCTGGTGCTACGGCTCTCGTGGTTCCTATGATCAATGCGTGGGGCAATGGATGGACGGGGACTTTCTTGGGGGCTATGATATTAGCATTCAGCCCTATGCTGTGGTATATAATGCGGAATGGCCCCAACTGGCGGAAAGAAGCGAAGGAGAAGAGAGACAAGAAGGCGGAAAAGAAATCGGCGAATGACCTAGAAAGACGACAAGACGTAAAATGAGGCCAGCATCAAGCAAGTGTTTGGGTTGTTGCAGCACACGGTTTTTTTTATCTCCTGCATCGTCAACTTTTTTTAACAGTAGCTAAAAGCTACTTTTCTAAATTTCTATCATATTCCGAAGTATTCGGATTTATCATGAATTAACACAGGCATATAGACCTGTCTGGAAATATCATTCATCTTAGACCAATCTAAGCTCCTCGTTTGGATTTTCAATTAGTTTATATATTTGGATTTCATATATTATCTTCGCTATAATTTGCCTTCATTCAAAATATACTTTTTTTCTTTGATTCTCCATGAGTTAAAATTGGTTGTTAGATTTTAATTACCTCGCAAGTAGAATGGTTCACCTGTCAATAGGTTAAACTTAGCGACAAGTCAGTTTGTCTTTATAAAACAACCACTAATCACTATCCCCCCGCCGGGTTCAATTGTTATTTTGCCACTTTTATAGCCACGATATCACCACCCACTTTTTGCATGATTAAGCACCTGATTGAGACTCAACTGGCAGAATCGCTGGCACTCTGGCTGCTGGTAGCACAACTGAGGCTATAATGTCACTGTCGACACTAGGAACACGACACCTAATGATTTGGATTTGGATGGGCTTTTAGCCTATATATATAACGGGTTGAGTTAACTGACTTTGGATTAAGCTTAGATTTAAATGCCCTTTTATCTTTTCCATCTATTCCTCATGCTTTTATACAAAAGCAAATAGTGCTTTTAAAAATTTAAATTTTTTATTTGATTATTTATAGCAATAATAAACTTTTTCTTTTCTTTTAAATAAAAGCTATATGTGCGATTCGCTCTTGTTGTCAATCACATGATCAATTGTCGGCTGTATTTCTATACAGGCCTAGCGCCAGTAATCTCGCTTGACTTACTCCTATACATAGCCTCTTGTTCTCCCTTTTTCTCTCCTTAGTTTTATCAACCAGCTGATCACAATTAACGCTTAATGGCTTACTTTTCATTTAATTTACAAGTATAAACAGATTGTTAATCTCTTATAATTATTTAAATTTAACGGATATATTAATATGTAAGTTACTTCTGTAACCAAATAACTTTATTTGATTCTTAGTGTAAAGGGTTGAACCCTTGCTGAGGCTCAGGCATGGCCTGAGCAGTTCGTCATAACTTGAGTGACTTGCGGACGAGCCACATCTACCAGGATAATTTGGCCATCCGCCCCTATCCTTATTCTTGATCTTTATTCAAACCTTTTATATAGTTTAATACTAGACCTTATTTACGGACGTTAGTTCTATCAAGCCCGTCACACTTAGAATACAAGACTAAGGAGAGAAGAAAAAAAGATTAGAAGCAGAGAAGCCGCGCTATTAAATACAGTATGCTCACGTGATCCACTAGAGTGTGGGAATATAGTTCTTCCAAACGAACCAATGCGATCTTGGTAATGTTCAGCACGTGAAGCAGTAGGCATGGGAGCACTGCTAGGGTAAAAAAAAGCTAAACTAGGAGGCGGAGACGATATCAAGCTTGTGGCGTCCTAACCTAGAGAGTCCCAGAGCATCAGTAAGTCTCATTTAGGAAGTCTCATCAAAAGAGGAGGAAGAGAAATCATTGCTAAGGGACTTAGGAACTTTAGGGAGAAAGGCTCAATCCCAACTCTCAAAAGAGAAGAAATGAAGGTGGTGTACAGCAGTGTTTGTATAAACAGACACGTGTAAATGCGAGCATTCTCGGACGTCTCATTGAAACAACGGAGCTGTCATGGTCTTGGGAATCAAATGAAGAAGGCAAGGCTTTCCTGTAGTGGTGGTCAGACGGAAGGCTTGAGAGTTGGTAAATCAAAGACTCGATGCAAGTAGGGGGCTCGTAAGTAATGCTTTGCACTAAGCTAGGACACTCGAATGAACGATGACCAGATGGAAGTAAAACCCCGCTAACTCGTCCAATATCCAGGGGCGCCAGTCTTCCAAGCTTATTCTACTCCTGAACAGGTACGTACTCCCCCAGTCAGTTACAAGATGTAGAGTTACACAATATAATCAGCTACACAGCGCATGATACTACCCCCCACGGCACGCTATTTCTCTTCACCGCCGATGCCATTTTTTTGGCAATTGAAGCCATTCAGAAATCAAGTAATTTGAATTTAATATTTTTTTATTATACCCTAGCAGTGCTTTTACTAGCTTATATAAAGGGGGAAAACAAGGCTGATCCAATAGTCTATGATTCTTCTAAGTTCTAGGAAGGGATACAAGCGGTTATAGAGGATAGGGCATCACCTTGCGGCTCGCCTACTAGCCGAATGTGGTTAGTCGGTCATATGACATTCATCATATGATATTATCCCAACACTAGCAGTTCTTTCTTTGTTGAAAAGCTTCAAAAGCGTCGAAAAACCACAAAAATAGAATCTTCCAGATATCCTCCACCTCCCTATCCTTCTACTATATCCCCTTATCCGTGATCCTCTATTTTAACCCTAATTACCCTTCCGTCAAATCTGCCTGTTGTATCTATCCTTTCAATCTTTAGTTGAGTAGTCGTCGCTGTAGCAGCAGTGATAGAAGCATTTCGAATCGGGGCATTATAGTAGATTTGAGAAGAAATTGGCATGGTTGTCTCAAACATGTTTATCCTCATTCATCATTTTCTCGATGGCAATGGCAGAACTTGCCTGAGTGCAATTCTTCTCAAACATGCTGGCATAGGCATAGCCTCTGGAGGAGTGGTTTTACTATAGTCATACCAACGAGCAGTGCAGGATGTCGCTGATGATCAGTTCGAGTTTGTAGTCTTCGATCTGGAGAAGGCTTCTTTGAGATTCAAGGAGTTGAAGATGATCTTGATACGTGGGAAGTGAAGGATATATTCGTCAAAGACTAGGAGGTTAATATGATCCCCTCAGGGGATTGTAGATTGATGCCTAAATCCAGGGAGGGATGAGCCCCGATGTAAAGAGATGCATGTTATGATGAGGATGGAAAGAAGAATGGATTAGATGAGGGTGGAAAGAAGGATGGGTTACTACTTGTGCTGGGGGAGAAGGTTCTAGGGCGTAGTAGAATGCCGTGATGCCCTCTGCTTAAAGACGGACGTTGGCATGCCTTCTGGTGGCATTTATCACTTGACATCGATTCCAGCAAGTTTGGGTCACAGAAAGATGATGGCCTTATAATACATCCCTGTCTTTTGGTACATCGCTGGGGATAGAAAGGTATTTTTGTCATTTTCCTGAACTTAGGATCACTTTTCGATATATTTTGGGTTTGTTTGTTTTGTGGCTACACTACCTATGGATTTATGCCTCGTTCAGAGATCGGGCGAGTATAGCGGAAAAACTACTTAGCCGAACAAGATCGCGAGTATATAGCTTCCACACACTTTCACATTAATCCTTCTTGTACATGTTTAGTTCGGATCACAGATCAAAGGGTGTTATGGTTGACCTCGCCACAGAAAAGGACATGCATGGCCGAAACGAGGGATTTGGAGCTTACTGATATCGCCCTAATGCAAGGATTTTTCCACTCTACGGCAATGTCGCCCTACAGTCAGCTACCGAGCCAATTTAACAGATTGTCTATGCGAAGTTCTCGATCTGTGTGAATAAGCTCTCACACTAGGATTTCAATGCTCAGACCAGAACACAAGGTCAAACTTCAACTTGATCTTTGTCAATTCTCGCTGGGAGACTATGAAATGCGGATCACCCTTGAGAAATACGAGAAGAGCCTCTGTAGTGTTTGGAACGAAACCACCCTATATGCTTGTGATATTTATCTCGACCTTAGCTATATATATACCGCAAGCATACGAAGCAAGGTGATTGAACTCAACCTGCAATAATGATACGTGGTTTGAGGGTGTGATGTACATTCGAAGAAAGAGGTTGAGCTCGGGGTGGTGACCGCTTCCCCAGAAGAAACGCCCTTGTACTTCTTGATCCATTTCCCAGCAGCCCAATGCACCTACGTTTCAGATGATGTCCGCTGCACACAACGTACTCGCAAGGACGTACTTTTGCAGCATACTGCACTGTACTTAAAGACATTTCTCCCCTGATGAGATCCCTTGAAGTTCGAGTGAAACATTGACTTCATCAAAGAATACCTATAGTTTTCTTCTGCTCAACCTTTATCGCATTCCTTTGTAATAGCTCTCGATCCAGACTCTTTGTTCTGATCTAAGTTCGACAAATGACATAAGGCTGTCCTCGCCAACCATGGATTTCTCTTCCAATCACAGCGATGCTCACCCATATTCCTGTCTTCGCTTCGGACAGCCTTATGAGAGCTGGCCACTTGATCCGCAGTGGGGAGCCAGCTTCCAAAGCGAACTAGCAGGCTTGGGAATTGCTTCAGAGAGCTTCAGCTTTGCTGATTACAACCCAGCCCCTGAAACTCCTTTTTTCACAATGCCTGACATCTCGGAGCAGTTTGAGTGGTATAAGTAGCCTCCCAGTGTCGGGACCCTTAGCTGACTGACCGACGTGCAGGAACGCCGGAATCGAGAAGCAGCTGACGGATACCCTGATCGTGGGGTTGTTGGAGAGTATCGACAGCTCTGCAACGTCCACAACCCCCAAGGCTACTTGCCATGGCCGGATGACGAACAACGAGGAATTCCATTGCCACGAATGCTCCTTGCAGTTTTCCCACAAAGCTGCTCTCGACCACCACGCCAGACAAACCCTGCATAGTCCATACTTATGCCGATGTGGTGTCACGTTTTCCCGGCTCTACGACCTCGATCGTCATGTTCACACATTTGACCCAAAAGAATTATATCCGTGTCCTCACTGTTCGAAATTCTCCGGACTAAGAGCTTTTAGGCGCCAAGATCATCTCACGCAACACCTTCGAGGCTACCACAACATCGAGGTCTCGACCGATTCTCCGGGTGCAAACTCTAGGTCTTCAGGCGGAAGATCTAAAGCTCGTGCTTTGTCCTGTCCCCACGAGGACTGTGTGTATCACCACGATACCCCTAAAACTCTCCAAGACATGGGTAAATGCTTCACCTCCCAAAAGGATTTCACAAAGCACTTGCGCGAAGTACATGACGAAAGTTTATTTCCATGCGAGGTATGATTTTTGGGCCTCGTTGTTTAACTATCCCGCTTTCCCGATCCTCCAAATAAAGTTTGGCGAAATATCGTATCTTTTATTCTCAAATAAGAATGCTAACTTCCTAATGTTCAATAGACCCTAGGATGTGGCAGGATCGGGGCTAAAGGGTTCTTTAGGAAACGAGATTTGATGAAACATCAAAAGGAGCATCATGAGGACTAGGTGCCGGTAGTGAAGCCATTAATTTCAAATACTAGCGGGCGGTAAAAGAGGCTTTTTGGGAGGAACAGGAGTTATGAAATACCAAGGAGAGGACCATGGCGATTCGGGGTTTGGGTTGTAATCATTTTTCTAACTGTGAATTGGGTGTTTTCGGCGTTCTTACTATGTTGATCACCTTTTCATGGATATTCTTTGAACGAATTAGCTTAATTTTTAATCCTTATTGCTTTCTAGCAATATGTGGTTACAGCATTCATTACACTGCATTGGGAGAATTGGGACATTGATGACCTTTGGCGAAAGACAGTATTTGACGCCATGTAACTATCATCCGATTTAAGATCAGGCATCATCTAATGATAATCTTAACAATGTTCCGAATGTTTGCCTCTCTCAATTTATCATATGCTCGGCCTTTCAAGTTCTGCAACAGTGCTCCTTTATCGCACTGACTCCTTCCTCAAGCGGGAAATACTCCTCCCCTTCCAAAACGCCCTAATTAGTACTGTTCTCTATAAAATCCTTAATGCTTCCTAACTATCTCGCAGTTTCTTATCATCCTCTTGAGGTTCCTTCGTCAATTGTAAGGGAGCTCCCTCTATATCTGTCGAAGTGCGTTGTTCGTCTTGTTTTCTCCAGAAGCTAAATGTTGAGAGCCATGGTAGAAACGCTACAAGGTATCTCAACTGCCAAGGTCGAAGCTTCTCTACCAAATAAGAATCTTCATTCGAACCAGAAGGTAGGGCGTTAGGCTGTATCATAGCCAAAAGAAACTTAATATTCATAACTCTAGAACCGAAGCGTTTGTGCAGCGCTTCTTTGTTCGGTGTCCCATCTACTTCGGGTCGTTTGTTATCATCGTTTGGCACATCTGGAATATGTTCTTTCCATTCTTTATGTATCAACCATAAGACTCGGATGAAGCTCAGGGCTCCGACAGTCAGAGGTATTAGTTGCCCAGGATACGCAATCTCGCCATTTTGTGCAAGCGCTTTGTGGACGTTATTCTTATTGAGAGTCACTTCGATGCTTGCTGCACAGAAGACGATCCAGGAGATGTTGAAAACACGGAAAATGTTGAATAAAAAATTGAGCCTATGTTCCATGTTAGTATGAATTCAATCAAGCATACAGATTCAAGTGTCACGAACTCCTGAACATTGAGTCCTGTTTCGAACACCATTTCTCCCTTCCACCCAACTTTCAATAGCTTCCAGAGAGTCGCTACGACTGATGTCGCGCACATAATACCATAATAGATGGAGCATCCGAAACAAACGATGATGTAGTATACGCTGATTCCACCATGGACCGGCAGTTCCCTAAAGAACCATGTATATAATTGTTGGCACTGCGGATCTAGAGCACTGACGAGACCATCGTCAAGACCCTCCCACCAGAACCATGTGCCATATATACTAATTGCCAGTGACAAAATGAGCCTAAAATGGGTACCAAACCTTCCCTGGTGGCAATTGAAGTCAGCAAGTGTCGAACGAAGGGGTCTTTGTAGATGCGCTGTTCCCTGAGACATGATTCGAGGCCCAATTGGCGCATCAAAGTCAATAAAGTACGTATGGGACACTACTTACAAAGTGCCGTATGCCTTTGGGGCCTTCCTTCTGATAATGCCCAGTCCTGTAGCCCCAAATACTTAAGCTAGTGAAAAGAAACCCCGAACAAAGCTGCATGATGATAAGGCCATCAATCTTGGCGATTTTATGGGCTCCACTGCCTCTGAACAAACTTATAATGAGAGCTAGGAGGAAAATGCTGTTGGTATCTAGAGAGCCTGCAATCTCAGACGGAAGTAAAATGTTGGCAAAGTATGAACTCAGCCATGTAAAGTAGATTCCGAGGCGGACACCGAAGCCATAGTAATCGAGACTGGCGTCTGTAGTGCAGTCAACCGTTCCGGTGCTGTTGTCTCGCTGGAGTAAGTTGAAAGTGGCAGATGCTGCTCCAGGAATGTAGCATGAAACGAGGAGGAAGAATGGAAGGAGAAGAAAGTTTTGCCGGAATTTAGATGCCATTTCTGCGGATTGTATGAAGAGATTCGAAGTTGAAGAAGGGCAAGAATGATGACAGAGATAAGAAGCAGGTTGCGGTTGGATGTGGGTTTGGATATGAGGAAATCGCCGTCATTTGGGTGGGGGGAGGTTGAAAGGTCAACATGAGATGGAAAGAACGGTTCATGGCCATGGTATTTGCTACCTATGCGTCCTCAGCTTGAAGATGTCTCGCTCGCCATCCCAAGATTTGATTGATTGACTGATCAGAGAACAGAGGGAGGAGATCTCCTCCTAAATACAGCCTCTGCTCCATTTTTTATATTGTTATCGGCCAACAGAATCGCGGTTAGAGGCTGCGGGTGTAAGAAAGAAGTCTCTACGTTAGTCTTCGTGTGAATGTTGGCACTTCCAGAAAGGGAAAAACTTATCGAAATATTCAGCCACAAGACTTGTTCTCTCCTTACTGAATGACTACCATAACCGGCACAATAAATTTGGGACAATGCATTGTCTATGAGGCATGGTGTGCTTAACTTTAAGATTTTCCATCTGCCAATCCACCATACTAATACTTTTTTATGTATTCTGAACGAGGACGAATATAACCAACCTAAAATCTATGGATATTTGACAACGGGATAGGTTATGGTAAAAAAATGGAGGCTGGCTGAGCAACAATAAGCCGTGCGTTCTAGCCTGCATGAATCTAGCCGTCTTTATACCTTCACCTGTTGAATATTTTGGAATAGCAGCTGGGAAATTATATACTTTCCTTTAAAGAACATGAAATCCCTATATTCCTATCGCAGCAGGCGCAAGCAAAAATTGAAGAAACCGAGGGTCTTAAGTTTCGGCATCCTTGATACTTCAACTTTTAGGCTTCTAGGTTAGTAGGGCGAATGCATCGTGGAAGCTCGCTCTGCTATAGAGGCTTATTAGAGCAAACTAAAAACAGTCATATATGCTGGGTCAATTCTTAGATCAGTAAAGGATGTTATACAGAGAAGGCAGGAGATGTGTTGTAGATCACGTGTCAGCTTTCGGCCATATTCAACGTCAATACATCAATCGATAGTAAAGCCAACTCTCCCCTACCAAATCCTCAGTCCCTTTCCCCAAAAGCTCAGAATAAGAATGAACGGCCCCTCCTTGAATAGCAAAATCCTTCTCGGCACCTAGCTCCTCGTCCACTATAAGAACGAACAATTAGCACCCGCCATCTCTAAATGCAGCCTTCGCAACGCAGCTTTTAGAAAATCTAAATTGAAAATGTTCGAACAGATGAGTACTGCACTTCATGTAGGACCCAGTGAAGGAAGCTTCTGTTCGGATTATATTGTTATCGATGAATAAGGAGAGAAGGGCATCCATTTGACTGCATGAAGAGTTGTTCAGCAGAAAGGAGCCTCTTTTTTGGGGGAGCTCCCTTCGGAAAAGCAAACCGTACGAAGATCTTCCGATGTATAGATTTCGACGCTCGTCAGACCAAATGCAGCCGTCCCATCACTTCCTTAACTCCACTCTACAAGGAAACCCGTCAGCCGGATGCGCCGCCCCAACGGAAATCTGATATGCCCTCTCCCCATTCACCACTTTAACGCCCTTACTCTTCCCCAATCCCTTCGCATCCCACTCGTCATACGCGCTTTTAACATCAAATTCCCTCAACGTCATGACCAATACCGTCGTAATATCCAACGTTACCAAATTCTGCCCTACACAGCTCCTAGGACCGAATTCGAACGGTCGCCAAGCACCTTTGATAGGGTATAAAGGGTGGTCGGGGCCGACGAGCCATCGCTCAGGAATGAAGGAGTTCGGCGAAACCCAGTATTTGGGGTGGCGATGTAGGATCATGTGCAGGATGAGAAGATTCATGTTTTCGGTTGGGTAGAGGTTTCCCGAGGGGTCTTGGAGGGAGACGCCTGGCTGGCCACGGCGGAGACCGCTGGCAGGAGGAAACATTCGGAGGACTTCTTTTTGGACGGCTTGGGTATAGGGCAGTTTGTGGATGAGATTGGGATTCTCAAGTAAGAGACGGGTAGTTTGGGATAAATCAGTTCCGAAGACAGTGTCGTGTTCAGCGCGAATTTTGGCCATTGCCTCGGGATTTTGGGAAAGCAGGTGGTAGCAGTATGTGATGGTTGAGCCTGTCGAATCGTGTCCTGCGAAGACGAAAAGTCGGATTTGGACGATGGCCCATTTCTTGAATGCTGCGTCCATTTGAGTCGCTTCTGGGTTATCTATTTTGTAGTCTCTGATCACGAGGTCGATGATTGAGCGAGAGCTCAGGTCTTTGCTGTTTCCCTGCCATTCTGCAAATCGTTTGTCGAGTTCTTTGGAGACGTATTTATCCATGATACGGCCGTTCCACCATTTCACGACTGGGGGTATCGGACTATATCGCATGAATGGATTCAGCTCATCTGTTTCTCCATTTGTAGCCCAACTGATCTGGCTACGCATTGCGGAAGTGAACGGATTGGGTTTTCGCTGAGCGTTGAATCGAGTGTTCAGTGCCACGGCTCCAATGACATCCATCGTGAACAGGAGGGATGCCTCATCCAGCGAGAACATGTTTCCTTTCATCGCATGCTCTCTGAGAATAGTAACAAAGACAGAAGCTTCTTCGACGATATGTGGCATCAAACCCATCACGTAACCAGCACTGAACCCCGAGCTGAACAAAGCCCGGGAATGTTTCCATTGCGCACCATTCATGGTGAAGAGATTATCTCCGCCTGCGAAGGGAGATAAGAACGGTTTGAGCATTTCAGGCTTTGGGAGATCATGTTGCTGACAAGCTTGAATAGCCAGTGAAGGCGTAGTGATCACAATGAAGGGATTGCTGAATGGCCATAAATCTATGTAGAAAAGGGAATCGGATTTGTCGAAATGTTTGTTCAGCGCACCGACGAGGTAATTCTGGATAGCATCGTCGGGGAATTCCTTAAGGAGGGGTAAAAATGACAATAGATTTCCAAAAAGGGGGTTCCACGGTGGCATGGGCTAAAATGGTGTTACTGACAAGCACATTGAATTGCAAAGAGATGCAAAGAGGATAATACCAGTCCCTGAGCCTTGAAACGAGCGAACTGGATGCGCGCGCGATATCCTTTCACAATCCCATATGCCAGCAATCCCAAAAGGACTGCCAAGAGGGCATTCACAAGGTGCTTAGTTTCTAAGAATATGTAATCTGGCATGATATCGACACGATTAACAAGATCATTGATGTCTTTGCATATCCGAGCGGGGAGTTGCACCATTATATCTCCCAATAAAAGACGACAAGTCAATCAATAATCAACAACCAACGCTATCTAAGCTCGAGTTTGTACACGTCGACCGACCCGTCCCGTCGGTGGGAGGGGGTTCATTGGCCTACTTGGGCTAAAGCTTGCATTGAGAAATGCGCAGAGCCCAAGAATGCACAATGACTGATGATTGGATACCGAAGCTGCAGAATGACGCCGTCTCCGGCATTATATGCGTCTCTTGGGAGGAGGAGAAAGAACAAGGCCAATGTCCAATACAAGATCCAGCTGATGCAGACTTCGTTACAATAGATAGGATTGACAGAAGGATGTCCATTTCAATCAAATCTATACCCAAACCAGCCTAGCTTCCTCGCACCAAAAAGGTCAAATGACATCAGAGTTCACAAAGGAATCCTCATGCAAACAAACCAACCAAATAACAGGCCAATCAAATCTCGCATTATTCATCCTCCAAAGAATCATTGGATCAAAGGGAGGCGAATCAACTCCGGATTGCCTACTTAGTTGAGAGGCAAATTCTCTAAGCCTTGTTTTTGGTCTATTTAGGTAGTACTGGCTCCCCCTTCCAACATTGCATCCCTCTAGCCTTGATCTTGCAACTACATCTCGTCTCCAACTCTTCAACCTTCCAACAAACAAAGTATTAACATGGCAACCGCAGCAGTCTGTCCAGTCGTTGGCACAACCAACACCGTTCTCCCTCCCACCCATCCTGAAATCGACACCACGAAGCCTGGCCAAGGTAACTTCTTCCTCTCCTCCTCTCCTCCTCTCCTCCATCCCCTCTTCACACCCTAACTAACCCCCCTCCCAGTCTGTCCCATAACCAATGCCACCACCGACCACCACTCGCACCTCCTCTCAGCGCACCCCTCCCTCCCAACTCCCCCCTCAGACCCAACCAACGCATCCGCCTGTCCCGCCTTGAAATCAACCATCCAATCCCCGGAAAACCTCGCTGTCGATGAGGGTATCTGTCCAGTAGTGGGACCCGTCTCTACGGTTCTTCCTCCGGATCATCCGTCTGTGGGTGCGGGCGATGAGGGCAAGGAATGTCCGGTTACGAAGGCGAAGGTCGAACATCATAGGCAGAAGGTTGTGGCGCATCCGAATGTGGAGGGGGCAAAGGGGGTTTGTCCTGTTGTTGGTGCGAGGGGTTGAGACTCTTCTCTCAGCTGATGAGATGGGATGGGATGGGAAAGAAAGAAAGATGATGTGAGAGGATGGATGGAAGGGAAATGGGAAGGGAGTTAGGTTTTTTTTATAGGGGGGCAAATATAGGTCTTTCAATGGAATAAAATGATTGCTATCCTTGTAGTTCATGACTCTGATGTGAAAAAAATGAAATGAGTGTTTTCTTCCTATAATTCATGAAAAAGGGACAAAGTGCTGTTCTAATCTAAAGCTATTGCTAGTACATATTAGATATTATGAAAGGAAGGTTGTTGTACATCTATAAATGCAGTAGAGTTAGCTATAAATTTTGTAACATTCAAAATTCATAACAGCCTCCTAAGTTTAGTGAGACTCCCTCTCTCCCCTCGTTACTCTCCTCTACCTCTACATTACTCTCACTTCTTTCACCTTGTTCCTGCTAGTAGAGAAGCGTGGGAAGTTTTGTTGTGAGATATTGAGGCTTGCGCCCCTAAGAGGAACAACCTTCAATGCGAGACCCGATTCTTTGATAGTGACATGCATCTTTAAATGGGAAAGGTCTTACCAACTTAGCTGTCAAAGTTGAGATGAATCATTTAGATATTGTAGAAGGGTGGATAGGGTGGATTATCAGTAGATTAATTATAGCCTTATACTTCTCAAGATAAGCTAGCGCTAGCGCTAATATTTAAGAGTTGGATCCGCCCTGTATGCTATATCTATCTTAGCGGTGTCGGGAAATTGAGTGCGGGAAAGACTAGAAAGGTGAGAGAGACGTCGAAAAGTGTAGAGATTAATTATGCAAGACAATTTGAACTAAGTTAGCTATATAATGTGAAATAATTCCTAGGCGACGCATGTCGACAAACGGTAGAAACACAATCCAAAGCCCCCAAAGCAATCATCGAGGGAAAATGTCAGTCGGTCTGGTACCGAGCGTGCTGTATAATGTTGCAAGAACTTCGAGATCATATGGTAAGTTCTTGATAGTTGTATCTAGCTTTCTAGTTATTGATCCAAGTTGGAAAGTCTTTAAAGGAAGACAGGATAATGTGATAAGTTTCTTAGCGTTAAAATAGCTCTCAGTGAATGTGGGAGGTTATGAGATGGGATAAAGGTAAGAGGGCGTGGGCCAAATTCCTTTACCCTAGAAAAGGAAAGGTACAAATGAGATTGGTAATCAAAGCCTATATGCTGAATTATTAGTCTCATGTTTACCCTCAGAATTTTAGTTGTATTTTGCCCTCCCTAGTTGTTTGTAACTTACAAAGCAGATCCAAGAGCTTCACGCCTTGAATTCTCCATTGAGCTCCCACCATCCATCTAATCTTAAATGCTTATCTGTTCCAGTTTCTGCTGGTCGGACAGTTTACTCCTTGCCTATAGATATATTGAATACCGTCCTCTCAGTTAAATATCACCGGTGCAAACATTGTTGAAACCACGGGCTTCCAATCCAAGGAGCAGTGTTTGACAATTTTTGGACTGCGCCAGGGGTTTGAGTACTCCTTATAATATTCCTCTTCGTATTGAAAATCCTCCATTCGTCCTCCCTCCTCAAGAAACTTCTCCCGATTCTCCTCGTTTCTTAAACGAAGCTGCTTTAGGTGCTCCTGGTACTCTTCAAAGAGAGTGTTAAGCTCCTTAGCAACATTTGTCATTTGGTCTGCTCCTGTGAGGTCGTCTATCCTTTTCGCCTGATCATTTGCCTGGAAGCGTGCGTACTCATCGTCAAAGGACACGGGAAACAAGGATATGTCTTCAAGAGGGAGCTTCTTCCAGTCTTCCAGAAAACTAAGCACAGGCACAAAATTCTCATCCGGCACGATGGAAAATACCCAGCCTAGATGGTAGATTGATCTTCGACAAAGGTCTAATCGAGCTTCTTCCGACCATTCTCGAAAGGGTACGATAATATCAACTTCAAGATTGATGTAAATCTTCCCAGGAACCTCGAATTCCACGCCAGAGATGCTGAACCTAGTGCTGAAGTCAGGCTTGTAGTGTTTTAATGCAATTAGTCTAGACTCCTGAGAACTATGAAGGACAGCTGGCGGGTTCTGTCGACTACAGTATTTGAAACAAGAGACGTCCTCAAGATATCCTACGTGCTGTGGAGTTATATCAACAACACGGGGAATGAAACAGGCCCATTTCCTGTCAACGATCGAGGAGTCAGCTTTTGATTAATTCGGAAGGCGTCAGGGGAAATTGTGTAGATAATTCCGATTTTTGGAGGTGAAATCAGTGCACAACTATATGCCCTAGGTATCTGTCTGAGGATCAAGAGTGCTAAATAGAACCCGATTACACTCACCAAATTAAAAGCCGAATTTCAGTGGGAAGTTTTGGGAAGTAGGTAAAAGTCGAGATTCTCAGTGGCTTATCGGAAGGTATGCACTCATCGATATGTTCAAATAAAGTGAAGTTAGTTGAAGTTCCTTTAAAGTTAGCATCATCAGAATCCTCGGCTGGGGCAATTGTGGTTGAAGCATTAGGATTGCTTGGGTCGGATTCGATAGCATCAGCACGTCTTTGGATTGCGGTACGAAGTCTAGACCAGTTATTTCCCATGATTTCTCGTGTCTTGGAGTGAAGATGTATGGTCTGGATTGGGGTCGACGACACTAGCAGCAAGTAGTGGTTGGGGCCTTTGGTTGCTGAGATGTATTCGAAGAAAAGGTGTCGTATCCGTTCATAGTTAGTTCGATGTCTCAAAGGAGGTTTTAGTGAGGCTCACCACTAGAATAATGACTCAATCTGAGAAAAGAGTTCCAAGTTGAAGCAGTAGGATGGGAGATCACTAAATCACGTTAGCTTTCAAGGTTTCCTAGTGATGCTGTAGAATCTACTTCAGCACTCAGAATCAATCACGCGAAAAGAGACTTGAAGAAGCCAACAATTTGACGACAGTTCCTGTTTTCGTGTACGAATTCGATGTTTACATGCAAGGGAGTCAGATGGAAATAGAGATGGAGATAGAGGTGACTCGGTTTTGATTGAAGTTGCTGGAAAACAGAAGTATGAAGCGAAGCGACTCGGGGTCCTTCTATTTTTGGATTGCCTCATCCCTTCCAATTTGGGTGTTCTAATAAGTTCAGTTGATCGAAAATCTTCGAGCCCGATGCTACATGTTCCCCAAGACTTGAGTATTCTGATTGACATTAAGAAAGCTTTAAGCATTGTACCAACCCACGAAGGACCAGCAGAACTCCTACCTCTTGATAAACGGGATTACTCTGAGCAGCGACTCTGAGAGCACATTTATGGCCACTATACCATACTTTACAACTACATATGCTTGTTGGCAGAGAAGGAAAGAAAGCAACAAAGAATTCCGCAGCTCTCTTAGTATCTTCTAGATGAAGAGCGGAAGTTTGATATTGGTGAGCCTGCAGACCCAAGAAATTACCACCCTTACAACGTTGAGAATAAAGTCAGAGGCTTTGGA